>CM065682.1:69048600-69083600 GCA_017654935.2 Phymorhynchus buccinoides | reverse complement strand
AATGTCAACAATAACACGCGACAGACACTAAATCAAAAATAATAAACACCGAAAAAAATGTCAGTTCAAAAAGACACACACAACGGCTCTCCTTCCAACTTGGGTTCACACAGTAAAATAACTTCCATTCATCTCCCTCCGACTTGGCGAAGAGCTTTGAATGCATGCTTCTTTCTGACGAGGCACTGGCTCGTGGATAGGGTCGAAGATCTTGACCAGCCACGTTAATAGCAGCAGGCAGAGGGGTAGAGTAAAGCAGGAGAAGTCGGCCTACCCGTTTACGGCAGAGATACCCCTCGCTGGCTGTTGAATTCAATGACGTCTTGGCATCATTGCGCTGGACCCAAGGAGAGAAGCAGGTGCCTTGAAGGCACACCCAGGAGAAACATAGGCCACCACGTCGCTCCGTCCCTCTGGATGGCACGGTATACCTCCTCACTCCTTTCCAAGACAGCAGAACCAAGGACTGGACCCAGGTCCCGGACAGAAAACCCTAGGAGTAAACATTAGCGTAAATATCCCTACTATGAAAACTTTCTATTTATGTAGCTGCTTATAGTCCTTTCAGCAGCTAGGGTTATCTCAGGACTCGTATTCGTGTATCCACCAATCAACTTCCAAGTGAACACACATTATCGAACCCAAAACATAACATATTAAAACGAAATCTGAATTTAAACAAACCCAAGAAAAATCTATATGCAAAGAAACGCATAGACGAAACGACCAAAATTTCACCAAGTGAAGAAACTCAATCACAAATATGATTACGACGTCATATCACGTTAAAAGAATGACAAAAGTATCAAATATTCGGATTGGGAAAAATGACTGAAAATCTCAAATAAACAAAACAAGAAGGTCGACCAATAGTCAAGTCTATTATTTAAAAAATATTCAAAATAAGTACCTACCCACAAAGTGGAAACCAACAACAAACAAACCGACTCCTCCTAGCTACCAACAGGGAATGAAGGCCAGTGAAGTGGCCATTTTCCCCTAATGTTTATAATAACTAGCGGGGGGTAAGTGGGCGGTAGTTGTGATAGGGCGCAGTAAGGATACGGTGTGAGTAACCCATAACGTTTTGGAATTAATCCTACAAATATAAATCTTTTGTTTTGCCTTCCAAATTTTACTGGCCAATGACTGACATACAATTAAAATAGTTCAGTGTTAAAATCTCTCTCTCTCTCTGTCTCTCTCTCTCTCTCTCTCTCTCTCTCTCTCTCTCTCTCTCTCTCTCTCTCTCTCTCTCTCTCTCTCTCTCTCTCTCTCTCTCTCTCTCTCTCTCTCTCTCTCTCTCTCTCTCTCTCTCTCTCTCTCTCTCTCTCTCTCTCTCTCTCAGGAATAGCGCCAAAAAACCCAGCCCAATCCATCATTGGAAAATGGACCCAAAACATATCCCCGTATTGGCAGTTTTGTCATGTCTTTTGAGGAGAAGAATTCATCTTAATCAATTTGAGGTTTGTGCTGGAAAAGAGCTATCGGGCAATTTCAGTTGAAACCCCTAATGGGACCTGTCTCATTGTGTTCAATTTGTTTGTGTTTTTATGTCGTTTAGATATTCAGCATCGACCAGTACCCCTGTTCTCGTTTATGGTCTCTGTCTCTCGGAATATTGATCTCTCAAGTGTTCTCTGATTTTTTTAAATCATCGTCAATCATTCGTTGTGTTTCGGAACTCGCTTTTGTGTAGTCTTTTGTCTTTCTGAGAACACAAAATCCATTTTGTTTTAATCTTTCACGTACTGTTTTTGTCATCTCTGTCAAGTTATGTTTTTCAATGTTCTGTTACTTTACATGTTTTAGAACATCTTTATTCAAACTATTATGATTGGATTTTGAAAACATGTATCGGTTAGAGTATTACGTAGAAAACATTCCATTAACTGTAAAATCATTCTGATTTTGTCCCCCTAATGTTTATAATAATTGCAAACTAAAACTGTAATGACAGGTTTAAGTGTAGCCTTTTGGGGGGTATGAATTGGAATTGGGTGTGGGGTGTGGGGTGTGGGCGGTAGTTTGATAGGGCGCAGTAAGGAAGGGGGTTGTGTTGATACGGTGTGAGTAACCCATAACGTTTTGGAATTGATCAGGTCGTCCTACAAATATAAACCTTTTGTTTTGCCTTCCAAAATTCACAGAACACACTTAAGGACACACTTTAAGGAAAACAAGTTCCTGTATATACTTAATATTCCTTTGTTAAAGCAACATTCTATTCATATGTCGAGGAATATATAAAGATATACACTGTGTACACTATTGTTTATTGATATGTTGCTGCCTTATTACCATGTCTCAAACTCTATCTTTGTTGAACTATGCTATACTCCTTGGAAGAGAAAAAAATAAAATAAAAAGTTCCTGTATATAGAGGGTGGCCCATAAGAATGTACCCATAACTCAAACAAAAGTAGATAATTCTCCACCACCTGGGTTCTACAGACACGCACATTGTTTCTGTCCAAGCCACTCGTACGTCAATCATGTTTTAACGCATTTTGTTTCAATAACTAATAAAATCTTCAATTCAGCAACGCGCTGCTGAATGACGGCAGCAGCACGAACATTGAAATTGTCCACAGCTCTGTTCAAGCCTATCATCGAAATTTCTCCTGACTTCTCATTTGTTTTTGTTTTTTGACTGTGGATTAGTCTGGTCAACCCTGTCTGTCAGATAGCCCCCACAAAAAAATAGTCAAGAACGAAGTAGAGGACACATCGTACGTTGATATTGCTGCTAACATAATAATTATTATAACGTAGTGCCTTCATTGGGCATATTATTAACTACTGAGAAAAAAAAGTGTGGAAAACATTATGATTGATTTAAGAATTGTTTGAACTGCAAAATTGTACATGTCTGTAAAATCCATGGACGGAAGATGACGGGAAAACGTCTACGTTTGTTTCAAAGAAAAATAGTATTTTTTTATGAGCCACCCTGTACTGTAGGAGTCTCCGGCAGCCTCCTCATAGTGTAGGTACCTTTTTGCACGGTGGAATTTTCTTAATAGTTCTTTACTATGTAGACAGCCCAAATCGGGTAATTAAAACTCTTCATCGCCTTGAGTAACCTGTTGTTGTTGTTGGTGGTGGTGTTAATGTGTTTTTCTATCATTATCACAACGTATGCATTTATCTTGCGAGGAAGTCCTATGAAATACAGTGGAACCTCCCTATTAAGACCTTAAGACATCAACCCCCAAAATGTCTTAAAGACCCCCCACGTCAAGTGTCACATTCCGTCTTATACTTGGAAGATTTATTTAGATTTCTTACCAGCTCTAAGAGGGAAAACACGTGAAAACCATGATTTTGACATGTGACGTGGTGGGTATTTAATAGGGAGGTAGTCCGGATATGAAGGGAGAAATCGGTGAAAACGTTTTAGGTCTCATCTTATTGGGAGTCTTAATAGAAAAGGTGTTGATAAGGTATCATCAAAATCATAAGTTTACCAAGAGTAGCCTATCCATGCTTACGGTACTGAATCTATCATGGATCAATAATGATTCCCTGCATTGGCATCAATAATACTGAATTCTATTTCGTGAGGTGGTCAGCGTACAAATTAATACGCCTACAGCTCATGGCAAAACACGGTTTAATGCCACCATTATGCTCACACTGTCAGCATAACGGATATCTTTGCTACCTTTCTCATTCTTCGCCATCACCAACACTTTGCCTAGGATAACAGGGATGGTTTTTTTTAAGGTGATTTGGCCAGGCAGTTGTGTTTTTTCCCTTGCGAAAGCAGTATTCACTGTCTCGATTCTATCACAGATGGAGACTATTTGCAATTCATGTCCATAGGAAACGAGAAGAATGTCTGGGTAAGCGTCATGGAAACCGTATCGTGATTATATTATGCGACATGCAGTGTGAGAATATGTGGGAAGACAGCAGTTCATTGATGCAGGCCCATGCAGACCCCACTTCCATCCCCTACACACAACACACACACACACACACACACACACACACACACACACACACACACACACACACACACACACACACACACACACACACACACACACACACACACACACACACACACACACACACACACACACACACACACACACATGAGCACGCGTCACACGAGCACGCGCACGGGCATATAATATACATACACCTGATATGGAAGTATGATGCGTTAAGACGCTGGATCTCCAGCCGCGCGGCAGCATTTTCGGCTGCAGTGCTTCGACTTGCGGCTGATAATGAACCTTTTTTTCACAGGGGTAAAAGAGAGAGAGAGAGAGAGAGAGAGAGAGAGAGAGAGAGAGAGAGAGAGAGAGAGAGAGAGAGAGAGAGAGAGAGAGAGAGAGAGAGAGAGAGAGAGAGAGAGAGAGAGAGAGAGAGAGAGAGACAGAGAGAGAGAGAGAGACACACAGAGAGACACAGAGAGAGACAGACAGAGAGAGAGAGAGACAGACAGAGAGAGACAGATTTAGAAACAGAGCATTTTCGGCTCCAGTGACCTTGAACTTTAACAATGACCTTCATTTCCCAACCTGGCGTAGATATTCAAAGTATACCTAACCGCATGCAAAATGTTTGCATCCTGTTCAAACGTTATCGTGATAGGTGCTTGGCAGCATTTTTGGCTCCAGGGGCCTTCATTTTTTAACTTGGCTTAGACATCATTAATACCTATCCGCATGCAAAATTTGAGCGTCCTAGGTCCCTCCGTCCAATCGTCATCGTGGTAAAATAGTCACACGGATAGATAGATAGATAGATAGATAGATAGATAGATAGATAGATAGATAGATAGATAGATAGATAGATAGATAGATAGATAGATAGATAGGTAGATAGATAGGTAGATAGATAGATAGACAGATAGATACACAGATAGATAGATAGGTAGATAGATAGATAGATAGATAGACAGATAGATAGATAGATAGATAGGTAGATAGACAGATAGATAGATAGATAGATAGATAGATAGATAGATAGTCAGGAACAAACAGAATTTGCGGAAAACACTACCAGATTCGCTCGCTCTTCGCACGCGGCTGGTAAAAATTGGTAAGAGCGTCCACGAACATTGTCAATAAAATGGCCATGTTTTGTGTAGGCCTATGTGTGGGTGTGAGTGCTTTTTTTATAAATTTTTTTAGGGGGGCGTCTTGTTTCTCGAAGTAATATTCCTGAAAAGAGTTGGCTATAAGAACAAAAGTAGGGACACTATTAGTATTAGGTACTTTATAGTCACAGAGGCGTCTCTGTGAAATTCGGGTTGCTCCCACTGGAGAGCGCGCCATAGCCAGAGGAAGCACACCAACAGATTTCTTTCTGGAACCGAAGTCACCCAGCGAGTGGCGTGACAGGGCTAGTCTGGGAAGTCCCCAACTCGGGTACGAAACAATAAAGTTTACATTTTCCCACCATCTTTTTCTTTCACCTCGACAATTCCCAACCTAGTCACATTTGCTATTTTTGAGATTTCCATACAACACATATCCCAAATGTATAACAAAAGTTAAGCAAATGGGTGTGAACAGCACTTTTAAAACTACAAGCGACGTCCATTTCTTATCATTATGCAAATGTTCCTTTTATGTAGTGATAGTGTTTTCTCTTGGTCCTGGAGGATTTGGGTGGTATTTTCTCTGGATATACCCATTCTGTATTAAAAAAAAATAACTGCACCTATTTCGACTTTGAGCCAAGGATTGCTTTAAAGAGCGGGTCGTCAACTCCGCCGATACGTTTTATGTTTGTGGTTTCAGTGACCAGATTTTTGTTGTTGTTTGTTTGTTTGTTTTTGTGCTTTGCTAACAACGAGCAATATGCTTTTTGGTGCAAAATGTAGGCCTACAATTTCGTTTTAGTCACTGGTGATTTCAGAAATAGCATGTTTGATTCCATGCACGCACGCACGCACGCACGCACTCACAAACACGCACGCACGCACGCACGCACGCACGCACGCACACACACACACACGCGCGCGCGCACGCGCACGCACGCACGCAACGCACACACTTTCAGACAAGGATTCAAGGGCATAACAAACTGCTACGGCTATTGAGAAAATTGATGTATACTCTGAGCAGTAACATTGTAGTCCATTTTGAGAACTCCAGAGCTTTGACTACCCTTGAGTCCCATTCACCGTTACACACCGACCAGCTTTTAACGCCCCTTTAAAAGCTCTTTAACCCTTCCACCGCCAAAGTCGCAGTTTAGCACTACAGTGATTTAACACCAATGTCACTAAAAGGCATCAAATTGGGGTCTGTTAATCAAAGACCCTATTGTCTTAGTTAGAGGAATAAGGATAGACCTTATTTTATGCATGTCACAGGAGAATCCCCAATACTGCAGATGGATTTTAATCTCTACCCAGGTAAATTTAATTGAAATTTGTGGCTGAAATATGGCTGGCGGTGAAAGGGTTAAGAGCTCCTTTGTCAAGTCAGCACTGGACTCCTTTTCTTTAGGTCCACTTAGAATCAGTCTCAATAATGTGCTTGTCTTTGCGCGCACGCGCGTGCGTGCATATATGTGTGTGTGCGTGTGCGTGTGCGTGTGCGTGTGCGTGTGCGTGCGTGCGTGTGTGTGTGTGAATGTGCGCAAAGGTCTCTGTACATGTGAACAGCTTTGATTCTTTCCCCATAGCAGCAGTGAAATGCAAGTCTTATGACTGGCCTATCACTGTGCTGCCATGGGGAAAGAGTGACAAAATGTTAACGCGTACAGAGACCTTTAGAGAGCGGGTGGGGGGGGGGGGGGGGGGGGGAGTGGAAAGAGAGAGTGAGAGCGAAATGTTGTATACTATTTACAAACAAGTTAAGGACCACTTGCTTCGAACATTTCAGACACCATGTTGAGTGCTTTAAGTGACATTTCAGACACCATGTTGAGTGCTTTAAGTGACATTTCAGACACCATGTTGAGTGCTTTAAGTGACATTTAGACACTTTGGTAAGTTCTAACTCTTATGCAATCCAAAAATATCCTGCACAACATTACAAATGCGCCGATGGGAGACAGGTTAAGACGATATTCTCATCATTGTCATTTGCGCGTAAAGAATTCCAAAGACAGCCCAAAACGCGCAATTTGCCCTTTGGCTTCTCAGACGCCAATGGTGACGTCACAGAGATTAGAAATGTAATGAAAAACATTACTGTCATACTCAACCGCTTGAAAACAGTTTCAAGTAAAATAGTGAGGAAGTTCCTTAGGCAGAAGCAGTTACGTCTTGCATCACTAAAGTGGAACTAAACCGCCATATTGGATAGTCACGTGACGTCGGACTGGCTTCCACGAAGCCATGGATATGTCTGAAGACCCTCGGCACATTTTACACCTTTATTTGCCAATGAACCTTACTGTGAACATCCTCCATATTGTGTAAATGACCCCATGCTAGACAGAATAATATCAAATACCAAATGAACCTTACTGTGAGCATCCTCCATATTGTGTAAATTACCCCATGCTAGACAGAATAATATCAAATACCAAATGAACCTTACTGTGAACATCCTCCATATTTGTGTAAATTACCCCATGCTAGACAGAATAATATCAAATACCCAATGAACCTTACTGTGAACATCCTCCATATTGTGTAAATTACCCCATGCTAGACAGAATAATATCAAATACCCAATGAACCTTACTGTGAACATCCTCCATATTGTGTAAATGACCCCATGCTAGACAGAATAATATCAAATACCAAATGAACCTTACTGTGAGCATCCTCCATATTGTGTAAATTACCCCATGCTAGACAGAATAATATCAAATACCAAATGAACCTTACTGTGAACATCCTCCATATTGTGTAAATTACCCCATGCTAGACAGAATAATATCAAATACCAAATGAACCTTACTGTGAACATCCTCCATATTGTGTAAATTACCCCATGCTAGACAGAATAATATCAAATACCAAATGAACCTTACTGTGAACATCCTCCATATTGTGTAAATTACCCCATGCCTAGACAGAATAATATCAAATACCAATGAACCTTACTGTGAACATCCTCCATATTTGTGTAAATTACCCCATGCTAGACAGAATAATATCAAATACCAAATGAACCTTACTGTGAGCATCCTCCATATTGTGTAAATTACCCCATGCTAGACAGAATAATATCAAATACCCAATGAACCTTACTGTGAACATCCTCCATATTGTGTAAATGACCCCATGCCAGACAGAATAATATCAAATAGGGGAAGACGGGGTAAAAAGCGCATGGGCGGGTAAGAAGCCCACCCCAATTATCTCATGAAATGAAGCAAATTTCAGTCTCATTTTGCCCATGAGACGAGCGTTAATGTCTAACATTCGTCTCATGGGCAAATTTGAATGAAATTTTCTATTTTTCATGAGATAATTGGGGTGGGCTTCTTACCCGCCCATGCGCTTTTTACCCCGTCTTCCCCTACCAATGAACCTTACTGTGAGCATCCTCCATATTGTGTAAATTACCCCATGCTAGACAGAATAATATCAAATACCAATGAACCTTACTGTGAACATCCTCCATATTGTGTAAATTACCCCATGCTAGACAGAATAATATCAAATACCCAATGAACCTTACTGTGAGCATCCTCCATATTGTGTAAATGACACCATGCCAGACAGAATAATATCAAATACCCAATGAACCTTACTGTGAGCATCCTCCATATTGTGTAAATTACCCCATGCTAGACAGAATAATATCAAATACCAAATGAACCTTACTGTGAACATCCTCCATATTTGTGTAAATTACCCCATGCTAGACAGAATAATATAAAATACCAAATGAACCTTACTGTGAACATCCTCCATATTTGTGTAAATTACCCCATGCTAGACAGAATAATATCAAATACCAAATGAACCTTACTGTGAACATCCTCCATATTTGTGTAAATTACCCCATGCTAGACAGAATAATATAAAATACCAAATGAACCTTACTGTGAACATCCTCCATATTTGTGTAAATTACCCCATGCTAGACAGAATAATATCAAATACCAAATGAACCTTACTGTGAACATCCTCCATATTGTGTAAATTACCCCATGCTAGACAGAATAATATCAAATACCCAATGAACCTTACTGTGAACATCCTCCATATTGTGTAAATTACCCCATGCTAGACAGAATAATATCAAATACCCAATGAACCTTACTGTGAACATCCTCCATATTGTGTAAATTACCCCATGCTAGACAGAATAATATCAAATACCAATGAACCTTACTGTGAGCATCCTCCATATTGTGTAAATTACCCCATGCTAGACAGAATAATATCAAATACCAATGAACCTTACTGTGAACATCCTCCATATTTGTGTAAATTACCCCATGCTAGACAGAATAATATCAAATACCAAATGAACCTTACTGTGAACATCCTCCATATTGTGTAAATGACCCCATGCTAGACAGAATAATATCAAATACCCAATGAACCTTACTGTGAACATCCTCCATATTGTGTAAATTACCCCATGCTAGACAGAATAATATAAAATACCAAATGAACCTTACTGTGAACATCCTCCATATTGTGTAAATGACCCCATGCCAGACAGAATAATATCAAATACCAATGAACCTTACTGTGAGCATCCTCCATATTGTGTAAATTACCCCATGCTAGACAGAATAATATCAAATACCCAATGAACCTTACTGTGAACATCCTCCATATTGTGTAAATTACCCCATGCTAGACAGAATAATATCAAATACCCAATGAACCTTACTGTGAACATCCTCCATATTGTGTAAATGACCCCATGCTAGACAGAATAATATCAAATACCAATGAACCTTACTGTGAGCATCCTCCATATTGTGTAAATTACCCCATGCTAGACAGAATAATATCAAATACCAATGAACCTTACTGTGAACATCCTCCATATTGTGTAAATTACCCCATGCTAGACAGAATAATATCAAATACCAAATGAACCTTACTGTGAACATCCTCCATATTGTGTAAATTACCCCATGCTAGACAGAATAATATCAAATACCAAATGAACCTTACTGTGAACATCCTCCATATTGTGTAAATTACCCCATGCTAGACAGAATAATATAAAATACCAAATGAACCTTACTGTGAACATCCTCCATATTTGTGTAAATTACCCCATGCTAGACAGAATAATATCAAATACCCAATGAACCTTACTGTGAACATCCTCCATATTGTGTAAATGACCCCATGCTAGACAGAATAATATCAAATACCCAATGAACCTTACTGTGAACATCCTCCATATTGTGTAAATGACCCCATGCTAGACAGAATAATATCAAATACCCAATGAACCTTACTGTGAACATCCTCCATATTGTGTAAATTACCCCATGCTAGACAGAATAATATCAAATACCAAATGCTAAAACAAATACCAAATATCAGCTTCAGTTCCATCAATCACCACTATCACCAGCACCATCGCCAACACCACCCTATTTCCCCTCATGTTCATCTTCCTCCTTCTCTTTCCCGTCTTCACCATCCACCCACCCACTCATCATCATCATCTGCGACAGCAGTAACAACAGCAACATGAGTAGCAGTAATAATAATGATAATAATAATAATAATAATAATAATAATAATAATCACGAAAAATTATATAGCGCCCATCCTACTATGTAGGCTACAGGGCGCTTTACACACAATTGAAATGGAATAAAAACATGAAACAAAAATCCAATAACATGAGCAGACAAAACAATACCGGTCAGACTTCGTTTGGCCGGTAAAAATACACATAACAAGCAACAACAACTGCTGTGACTACTACTACTACTACTACTACTACTACTACTACTACTACTACTACTACTACTACTACTACTACTACTACTACTACTACTACTAATACTACTACTACTTATAATAGGCTTCACACAATTCGCAAGCATGAAATAACAGCATATATATATTCACAACAACATACACACATAAACAACACACACACACAACCACACATATTGGGGCCTACATGAACGCATCACACGCACACACACAACACAAACATACACCACACACACACACACACACACACGTGCGCGCATGCACGCACACGCACACACGCACACACACACACGCACACGCACACGCACGCACACGCACACACACACACACACACACACACACACACACACACACACACACACATGCCACACACAGAACACGTGATGACACATACACATAACAAGATACAACACACACACAACACATGTATGTTGTTGTGAATATATATATGCTGTTATTTCATGCTTGCGAATAGAGTGGCTGGCAATAATTATTTCTAATGCCATCACCATCACAACAACAACAACCAACAAAAGCAGTGGCAGTTCCAACCCTTTGACAACACATCTTGCTTAGAAGATTGCTCCTACATCTGTAGTACTCATGATTTGTGTACTAGACACTCATTACAATATACTTTGTGACTTTTGTGTTGTCAATTCTAGTCCCTACATGAATTGGCCCTACATGAGTTTGACCGATCTTCACTAACTTGTATTCCTTGCCTTTAGTGACACTTAACCGTTTAAAAAAAAATATAATTATACATTTACGTTTGTTTCCTTTTCGTTTGTTAGAAATTACTCCAAAGAAAACAAGGATCACGTGCACCTGTGACAAGTACATCGATTCAGTGCAAGTAGGTTACGCTCAGACCGATTACAGAAAAACAAAGACAGACAGAGACAGTCAAGCACAGATGCAGACGTAGCTACAGATAGACAAGCATAAAGACCAGAAACAGAGAAGAGTGATGATTTGTAGGCATATGTACGTATGTTTCGTTGCGAGCGCTCGCAACGAAACATACACGGCCAAAGTGTTTGCACTGTCAGTAAAATGCAACTTCCCTGGTAGAGGTTACCTTGAATCCTTGCCACCTTGTTGTGTGTCCACACCCTAGACCCGCACCCTAGTTTCCACGACAGTGGTACTCTATCCCCCCCTCCCAAATGTCACCGGACTCTGACAATTTCCTTGAGTACACTATCCGAGTCTCTATCAGGCCAAACAAGTTCTTGATTACAGACTCTACTTGTTGGTCGACAGACATAATGTGTGTGTGTGTGTGTGCGCGCGCGCGTGCGTGTGTGTATGTGTATGCTCACGCACATGTACTTGGATGGACGTAACATAGAATGAACATCTTAATCGCACATGATTGTCTTTTTTTTTTGTGGGGGGGGGGATGTTTTTCGACCGAACTGTGTGTGTGTGTGTGTGTGTGTGTGTGCGCGCGTGTGTGTGTGTGCGTGCGTGTGCGTGCGGGCGCGCGCGCGCGCGGGGTGTGTGTGCGTGTGTGCGTGCGTGTGTGCGCGTGCGTGTGTGTGCGCGTGTTTGTGTGCGTGTGTGTTTGTCTGTACGTGTGTGTGTATGTGTGTGTGCGCGCGCGCGCGCGTGTGTGTGCGAGTGCGTGCGCGCGCGTGTGCGTGCGTGTGCGCGCGCGTGTGTTTGTGTGCGCGTGTGTGTGTGCGTGTGTGTATGAGTGTATGTGTGTGCGTGTGCTCGCGCGCGCGCGTGTGTGTGTGTGTTGCGTGGTGTGTGCGTATTACGTGTGTGTATTTACTTTTAATTTCAATTACGGAGAAGACAAAAGAGCGATCACGCAGTCATACAGATGTCTCTGATAATTAATTTGATTAATAAAAAGCAAAATCCATTAACGAAAACTGAAGAAGGCGTTTCAGTCCGTGGCGTGCGACAATGACTTACAGATAGCAGAGTAGGCGACTGCTATTCTGGATGGAGGAGGATGGAAGTCGTTTAGTATTGTGGGAAAGCCTTGTGTGAGCCGTGAGGACTTTAACACGTTAGCTGGCGTTGGACAGGGTAATCACACCCAAAGGCTGCAGCATTTAACTCGAGGGTAAATAATATAGTTAAAGTACATTGCATAATAAAAAGCCCAATGGGCCTGCTACACTACATACAATGCGATTGTGACGATGCGACTCATGGTTCACGTAAAATAGTTCCGTCTAAAAAATAATTCAACTACTTTCGATCTCTATATAATATTCAAGAACCAATAGGGCCTACATGAATTCCATGCGCATCGTCACAATGCAGAGATGCGCAGACGTGTTGAGAACAAAATCCTTTCTGAGACTGCCACACCGGGATGGAACCCTTCCAACCAGGTCGGAAGGAATTGCTGACTGCGCCATTTACTTCCAACTCACCCAGACAGTTGTAGCATACACAGCCAATGCTTGCCGATAGTGATGTCGGCACACGGGCACAAATAGTTGAATAGAGTTCACCACTGAATTTTCGTTTTAACTAAAAAGGTTGGATAGTATGAGGCGGCTTCCATTAAAAAACCCAATAAATAAATAAAATTCCAGACTCAGTCTTCTCATTAATTTTATCAACAAGTGTTTGCTGTAAGACCGCCTTCCACACACATCCAACTACAGTCGTACGGCTAGCCAACCCAGTTGTATGTAAGGCATGATTATATCTAAACACTACACTGTCTACATAACTCTCGTTTTTATACATAAGGTTCGTTCACCATGCATTTCATACGGGTAAAATAGAGAGACGGAAGTGGCAGACGGGAGAATGGCCAACACAATGGACACGGTCTCTAATAATCCCGCTAGCTAAGAGAGGAAATTTACAGCTGTGCCAAAACTACCGCACAATCAGCTTGATCAGCCACCCCAGCAAAGTGATGCTCAAAATCATACTTAACAGGCTCAAACCCCAAGCGGAGGAAATCATCGCAGAGGAACAGGCAGGTTTTAGAACAGAAAGAAGCACAACAGAACAAATGTTCAATCTAAGAGTACTCATGGACAAATATCAGGAACACCAACAAGATCTGTACCATGCTTTCATCGACTTCAAAAAGGTTTTCGACAGGGTTTGGCATAGAGCACTTTGGACCACTGTATAACATCGGAACCAAACTCATAACTATAATCAAGAATCTTTATGAGAAAGCAGCAAGTGTAGTACTCTACAAGGACAGTATAGGAGACTGGTTCCGGACAACAGTTGGAGTAAGACAAGGCTGCCTACTCTCTCTAACCCTCTTCAACATCTTCCTGGAGAGGATTATGGACAACGCTCTGGAAAACCATAAGGGCACAGTCAGCATTGGCGGCAGAACAATTACAAGCCTTCGTTTTGCTGATGACATCAACGGCTTGGCAGGTAAAGAAGAACTGTAGAACCTCGTGAAAACGCTGGACACAACATCAAGGTGAAAGAAAAGGAAAGAGTCACCAACTTCAAATATCTTGGGGCCATTGTGACAGATGAGGGGTCGAGGAAAGAGGTCGTAGCAAGAATAGCACACGCAACAACAGTGCTGACAAAGCTGAAAACAGTATACATGTACATGTAGAAGGATAAGAACATCAAAATGAGATGCTATAGAAAACTCCTGGGCATCACATTCAGAGATCGAATCACAAACAATGAAGTGCGGAACCGAGTCAAAGCAGCCATTGGACCATACAAATTATGCTGACCTCCTTTCAATTGTTAAAAGTAGAAAGATGAATGGTACGGCCACGTAACAAGATCATCAGGGCTCGCCGAAACCATCATTGAAGGCACTGTACCAGGTGGGAGGAGAAGAGGAAGACCAAGGAAGTGGGAGGACAGCATCAGGGATTGGACGGGTCTGCCTTTTGCCAGAACTATGAGGCTAGCTGAGGACAGGGTCGGATGGAGAAGGGTTGTCAGATCATCAGTGGTGCCCTTCAGCCCCAGTTGGCTAATGGAGCTAAGCATGCAAGTAAAATAGAGAGAGAGACAGACAGACAGAAGACAGATAGACACACGCACATGTACGCACGCAATTGTGTAATTAATCAAGCTTTGTGCACGCACGCACGCACGCACGCACACGCACGCGCGCACGCACGCACGCACGCACATGCACACACACACACACACACACACACACACACACACACACACACACACACACACACACACACGCGCGCGCTTGCGCTTGCGCTTGCGCTTGCGCTTGCGCTTGCGCTTGCGCTTGCGCTTGCGCTTGCGCTTGCGCTTGCGCTTGCGCTTGATTATTTTTGTTTCTAAAGGCAAACAACTTAACGAATCTTGAATTCATAGAGATCATCAGTGCCAGCATCTGTGCAAGTTTACTCTGAGTTCATTATCAAAATATATTGTGTTTTTGCATTCAGGTCTTTCTAATAATAATATTCTGTCTCCCTGAAAGGTTTAAAGCAATTACAATCGAAACTAATTTGATTATGTTTAGTGTAATAGGAAATGAAATGCAAATAAAGTACAATTTTGCACTTTTTGTTTTGAAGCAACATCGTATTACCAAAACACCAATCTCATTCTTATTAAATGTTCTTATTAAATAAACTTGCTATTTATTTTTTGGCACAAAGCTTGATTAATTACACAATCATCGCTAACAAGTATTGATAAAGAAAAGGGATATAGCGGAAAGTGAAGATAACATTTCGATGGCTTGGAGTCAAAACGGACTATCTTTAGATAGTCCATTGACGTATTATTGGATTTATTACAAAAACTAATAACTTGTATCAAACAATGACTGCAGAAATATAAAAAGGGGGTTTTGCTTTTCATATTTCAACAGTCTTTTTTTCATGCAAGTTATTAGCTTTCGTAATAAGTTCAATAATATGTCAATGGACTATCTAAAGATAGTCCGTTTTGACTCCAAGCCATCGATTTTTTGTTGCGTACAAATTAAATGGGTGTTAGGAAGGGTCTCTCTCTCTCTCTCTCACTTATCTACCCCCTCTGTCCCTCTTTCTCTATCCCTCTGGCCCTCTCCCCCCCCCCCTCGTCCCACTCTGTCCCTCCCCCCCCCCCCCCCCCCCCATTGTCCCCCCCCCCCCCTCCCCCCCTCTCCCCCCCCCCTCTCTCCCCTCTCTCTCTACCTCCTTGTCACCAACCGGCTCTAATGCACTCCTCTAACATGTTTGAAAGGGGATGTCTTGTTTTCAAGATCAAAGCCAGCAAAAGCGGTAAAGGTGAAACCAGGTTGAAACCCAAGTAATGCCTTAATGGACGCGGCTAGATCCGCAAAAAATAGCGGGACATTCAGTGTTAGAAAAAACAACAATGGAGGAACTGAGAAGGAACCGAATCTGACCATTCTATAATAGGTTTATCTTATTTTTTGGAGAATGTTTCCATTATTGGCATTTGGCTCTGTTGACCGCCGTGTTGTCCAAATTGGCCTATTTGCACTGTTTGACTGCACATTAGTGTATTTGGAGTTCAAATGAACAAATTTTGATGTGTTTGACCAGTGGTCAGTGTCACTGACCAGTGGTCACTTTGGCCTATGTTCACTGTTTGACTGCAAATTAGTTTATTAGGAGTTCAAATGAAATTTTGTGTATGTTTTCTGTGGTCAGTGTCACTGACCAGTTGTCACTTTGGCCTATTTTTTATGTGGTTGACCATTGGTCAGTGTCACTGACCAATGGTCAACCACATCAAACCTTGTTCATTTGAACTCCTAATACACTAATTTGCAGTCAAACAGTGAAAATAGGCCAAAGTGACCACTGGTCAGTGACACTGACCACTGGTCAACCACATCAACAATTGTTCATTTGAACTCCTAATACACTAATTTGCAGTCAAACAGTGAAAATAGGCCAAAATGACCACTGGTCAGTGACACTGACCACTGGTCAACGACATCAAAATGTGTTCATTTGAACTCCTAATACACTAATTTGCAGTCAAACAGTGAAAATAGGCCAAAGTGACCACTGGTCAGTGACACTGACCACTAGTCAACCACATAAAAAATTGTTCATTTGAACTCGTTATACACTAATTTGCAGTCAAACAGTGAAAATAGGCCAAAGTGACTACTGGTCAGTGATACTGACCACTGGTCAACCACATCAACAATTGTTCATATGATCTCCTAATACACTAATTAGCATTCAAACGGTAAAATTAGGCCAAAGTGACCAGTGTCAGTGGTCAGCTTGTTATTCATTTTATTTAACAAAGATTAAAAATAAAATGAGAACTTGTCAAGAATGAGTTTTTATAACTCCAACTTTCATTTGGACAAAACGGCGGTTCAAAATCGGGCGCCGTTTTGTCCAACCCGCCGTTTTGTCTATAAACAAAACGGCGGATTGTTGAACCGCCGTTTTGTCCAAATCATAATAGAAAATTTGGACAAAACGGCGGATCTAACCCCGCCGTTACGGCGGAATTTGGACAAAACGGCGGTTAACAGCTCCGTTCTATCATAATATAATAATCCCCACACACCCCGCCACCCACCGTACCCAAATCGAAATGTCAGGCTACTTTTCACGTCCTTGGTTCAATTCTAATAAACAATGCTCGATGAATAATAATACCCATTTTTCTTTCGATTTCGTGATTTTGCAAATCTGAAAATGAAACACACACGCACGCACGCACACACGCACGCACGCGCGCGCACGCACGCACGAACGCACGCACGAACGCACGCACGCACGCACGCACGCACGCACGCACGCACGCACGCACGCACGCACGCACACACACACACACACACACACACACACACACACACACACACACACACACACACACACACGGCCTTTACTCCATTTTTGTTCTAACACTGAAATTAGTGATTCGGCACGAAGACTTAAGAAACGAATGAAACAGAAACACCCTGAGGTGCTAATGGGACCCAGAGATGCACCCAATCGCCCCTCCGGGTGTAGCGAATGATAACTCTGTAACGGCAGGGTCGGACAGTAACGGGTGCCCGACTGCCCGGGGCAGGTAGTCGTAAGTGTCGTGTAGGTGGCGAACTCGACGACCTGCCCGCCGGGCAAGTGCAAGTGCTTAGAAAAAACCCAGCTGCCAACCGCTACGTTTTCGCCGTATTTTGCTACGGCGACCTCAATAAAATACGGAAATACGGTCCAATACAAATTAATACGGCGACATACATGCCGAAATGTACGGCGGTGCGATGGAGTTGCACATCGTCGGTGACATTCACAAACCCCCTATCTCAAATTTGCTAGTTTTGAGAAAAACGAAAAAACTTTTAAAAATCAATGATGTTTACTACAATTTTTCAACTATGTTGAGAATGTTGTTGAGGACATTGCAAGTGTAGTCCTAATTTTTGTGAACATTACTTATTTATAATTTTTGATATAATTGAAAAAATACAAAGTTACGTGGTTTTTGTACTTAAGTATCATCTGAATTGGGACTTACGAGTTTTTTCTCTTATTTTCCCTACGACGTTTACTGGTCAATAGTGCCTTAAAACTGTGGACCTTGCGTGTCTAATGTAGCTTGTGGTTATCAATAAAGTCTACTTGAAAGGGACATGTGTGTACTTGATCCTATAAGTGTGTGTACTCTCTCTCTCTCTCTCTCTCTCTCTCTCTCTCTCTCTCTCTCTCTCTCTCTCTCTCTCTCTCTCTCTCTCTGTGTGTGCGCATGTGTGTGTGTGTGTGTGTGTGTGTGTGTGTGTGTGTGTGTGTGTGTGTGCATGTCCACGCGCATGTGTGACTACGCACTTGGAGTTAAAGGCAAGTCAATTTTCCACCTCTCTTTGTCTTACGCGCAAACCAGTCACTTGAACGCATGCATGTTCATGCAAGCATACATACTAATGCACGCAAGTACATACTCATTCGTGCAACATGTATCAAATAATTGATTGCACATTCAGCTTAGAATAGAACGGCATTTTAATAATCACAAGTCAGAAAAAAAGGTTGCAACTGCCAAGCAATAGGTTGCAATTAAACCAAAAGAAATCTTGTTTGAGAATAATATTTCCCCATTTAATGCAAATAAAGCGCTTGAATAATCACAAGTCAACAAAACCTTTTTGCTTTTGCCTAGCAATACAAAAGGTTGCAGTCAAACTAAAGCAATCTGGTTTGATGATAATAACTGTTTCCATTGAATACAAAGCGCCAATACAAATTATCTGTGAGCGTCTTTCTCTCATGCATGTGTAGGGGATGTAAGCATGTAAGCAGAATGGGCATTTCACTTTAATGCACAAAAAATGAGGCTGAGACGATGTTCACGAATTCCTTCTGCCACATAAGACACACACGAGGCTGAGACAATGTTCGCGAATTCCTTCTGTCGCATGAGACACACACGAGGCTGAGACAATGTTCGCGAATTCCCTCTGCCACATGAGACACACACGTCACTGGGACTCATGTGGCAGGTTGTCGTAGAAGTGATGATAGTCTCTGGGCAGAACCTCCTTCAGCTGATGCAAGTGCTTGTATTTGCTGTTTTTGATAGGTCTGAGCTGCCATGGGTCTGCATGCTTCAACTTGTAGCTGATGATCCCATCAGGCGTGTACTTCAGGGCCACGAGGTTCACCACCTGAGGGCCACCAACAGCACTACCAGGCCGAATGCTTCTATAGATGTTCAGCTTTGAAAAATCACGAAAAAACGTGGTCTACACTTTTCACTTTGTAAGGCCTTGGATCGCTTCTTGCAGATATGAACACTCCTATATTCAGCAGGCCAGTAGATCTGTCTGTTTCGTAGCTTCCTTTCTATGGTGGAATGAACACTGTCTACTTCCATGTAAGTGTGACCCTTTTCCAGATACTTCTGGATCAGTGTAACTCCGGATTGAATGGAGAAATGTAGAAGGCAGTTGGACAATGTTGCAATGTTGCATAAAGGATGAATGTAGAAATAGGAGTAGAACCAGAAGTCTGTTGTTGCAAATAGTCCCAAATGCAACTTGCAAAATTATTGCTAGCTGCTTCTCCATCGGACTCGTGCCAAAAATAAATTTGAACGTCTTTCGTGGTTAGATTGTAAATCGTGAAATTGTGGCATGCCAGCTTTGTTTTTATAATAATTTGCATTTGCAAAGAGACAACCTGCAAATCCATGGTCAATACACAAATATCACTACGGTCCTCGGCTGTACGCTTATCAGTTTTCTTTTCTTCTTGCACTGCTGATTTCTTTGCAATATGATCGTCATAAATGGTCTGTGAAATCAAGCCATACTTGTAGGAACAACACACGTTGCATTCATCTTTCTTGGGTTTGCAAATCCCAATATTCATTGATTTTAATGCTGCACAAAGTACTGACCGCGATACTCTTTTCACGTTCCTTGAATCGCAGTATGTTTGAAAGAGTTTAAATAACTGTGTCTTTGACTGAATTGTCGTCTCCAAGTACATTTTGCTGGAATCCTTTCTACAATAATATGACGGCAGCTTGGGCAATGATTCCAAGAACTCACGAGCAATCTTAGCTTTCTCATCTGGTTTCTGTCCTGGGGGGCTTGATGCATACCATGATCTGGCTTTGCCTGTGTAACCCATTTCCTCACACACCACTCTTTAAGCCCAAGAATTTTCAGAACATGTGCTTTCTTTCTCCGTTCACTTGCAGATGATACACAAAGGTCCCATACCTTCGAGATTGCTTCCCAGACGTTGTCTGTTGTTTGCAGCCTACGTGTTCAACAAGCGAAGCAACATAAGTCTTACGTTGCCCACAATCCATCATCCTCCAGAATCTTTCAAATATATTTTGTCTGTCAACCTCAAGAATGTCAGCGCATTGTCTTAGCTTTGATTTTGTACAAAATCTGGAAGAGCACTTTGGACCCATTTGCCTTTGGCTTCTCTCTATTTGAACAATCTTGCCATCCTTGTCCTTTTTTCTTCCAAAGTACGCTTGCCCCTTTTCCCTGAGCATTTGGTATTTGTATTTCCGAGCCATTCCCCTTTTGGACCCAGTCCTCGGTGCGTAGTGTCTGACACATTCGGTTCATTTTGAGCTGTGACATTAAAACTGTCATGGGATAAATAACTTTCTGTTGATTCGCCAGAATCTGTTGTTTCATTGGGAGTCCCCACTCGGCTCCAAATCACTGTAATCACTATCACTAATCAAAGCTGTGGCTCCCTTTCTTTTCTTTGTTGCTTCACAGTCATCAGACAATGTCTCCTCACAGGCCAGATGGTCTGGGTGCTGCACTTGCCACATGCTTTTTCCTTGGATGGTAAAATTCATACTCATGCTGACTGCAGACAGTCTTCACAGATGTAGGGTTCCCTCCAAACATAGTTCTGTTAATGGTGTAAAGTTCAACGCAACGCGCATGAAAATATCCGTGACAAGATGTGCAATAGCACCAAGGAGTGTCGTCGCAATCGAAGACCATGCAAGAAGGCCAGTCGTCCTCAAGGATGTATTCACATTCCAGTTTGAAACTGTCTTTCGCTGGTTGGTAACATTCACTGCAAATCCATAGGATTTCACTACTGTCGTCGCTTTCTTCAGACGTCATTATGTGTCTGAAAACATAAAATAATAAATAATTAAAGTGCCAGCTGTGTGTGTATGTGTGTGTGTATGTGCGTTTTTATGTATGTGTGTGTGCCTGTGCGCACGTGCGTGCGTGCGTGCGTGTGTGTGTGTGTGTGTGTGTGTGTGTGTGGGAGAGAGTACAGGGGTAAGAAAGAGAGACAGCTTGAAAAAAGAGAAACACTTTGGCATTCAATTTTTTTAGCAATATCTGAAATAAGGACAAGGGGATTAGGCCAAGACAGGATTGAATTTTTTTTCCACACACACCACACAGGCGTGCGCATACACATGCATGCACACGCATAAGCACACGCACTGTAATATAAATAACTTCAGAAAGCATCATCACTATTTAAAACCTTCTGATAAAAACAAAGTTATCTTCTGGTCGTGATTTCTTCAATTGAAAAAAAACAAAACGAAAAAAGAAATAAAGAAACGAATGTCTTTTCCACAACGTAGATGTATTTATAATTCATAATGTTATTCTTTAAAACCATTAGACAGAGCCAAACATACCTGCAAGCTGATCAGCAGCAGCATTCAGAGTGACACCCACCTCGATCGTGCACATTGTGTGACGCATTTCCCCCTCCAGACCTGCTTATCAAACCTCCTATATTTTTTTTTCCAAGAAACGTTGTTAATAGAAAAAAACACGTAAGTTAACTTACGTGTTATTTTCTTTTATCGTTTGACACTAGTTTAGATACGAGTTTTTTTCGCGCCCTCTTTTACCCCAGACAGAAAGTTGTTAGAGATACAAGTTTTTGTTGGAAGGTGGCGGGAAACAATAGAGAGCTGACTGTGTACCTAACTCAAAACCACCCAAAATTGAGATACGAGGTTTGTGTATGTCACTGACCACATGTTTTATCTCTGCTGAAGCCGAGTAACTCGCTCTTTGCACATGTTGATGCAGACTAAGCTATTTTTAGTAACAACCCAGCAGAAACTGCCAAACGAAACAATCGTCGCTCATCGGCTCATGAGCGCCTGTGATTTCATCCAATAGATGAAGGCCGTTTATGTGGACTGCACAGGTTTCCGAGAAAATTGCAAGTTGGAGCAACGTACTTCCTGGGCGAAAAATAACCATTGAGTCTGATCCATCGGGCAGTGGTTAGAAGAAAAAATGACAACAATACTTTCTGCTGTCATATTCCGAGGTTGACACATGCATTATTGCTTTGAAAGTGCCGAAGATGTGTCATTATAGCCGATAGTTTGGATAGTATCGCCATCGACGTGCAGTGTGCGATTTTGACTTCCATCACTCCGTCTAGGGCCTAAAAGTGAATTTGATTTTGATGAAGTTGGCGGTTTGGTTTGCTGGGCATGAGACAAAAGCACAAGATATCCAGAAAAATGCAAAAAATGACAATTGTTTTTGCATACATACTCTGATGGAAAAGCTGTAGAGCAGATTGGTGAAATGACCAATAGGAGTCCAAGACAGTTTGACAGTGTAACAACATGATTGTTTGACTTGTCACTGTTTCAGTCAGAGATGGAGAGACATAAGGTAGCATTCTTCTTGAAGGCAATATAGTGTATGTGTCTGTCTGTCACTCTGACTCTCTCTCTCTCTCTCTCTCTCTCTGATAGTCTGTCTCTGTGATTGTGTACTTCTGTGTGTGTGTGTGTGTGTGTGTGTGTGTGTGTGTGTGTGTGTGTGTGTGTGTGATACTACTGTAGTATGTTTTAATATATGTTGTCACAGAATACCCCCCTATACATATGATATGCTGATTGTTTAATCAATGTTTGTTACCACACGCGCGCGCGCGCACACATACACACACACGTAGACGCACGCGCGCATGAACCATTTAAAAAAGAAAACTGTATGAAAAATACTGACAGATGGTTGACTCTTTCTACTAGCTTTTTCACTCATGGTTTATTCATTTATCGGACAGGTGGCTAAAACTGGGGGGGGGGGGGGGGGGGGGGGGGGCAGGTAAAAAAATGGGTCTACCTACCCCCAGGGCAGGTTGCAAAAAAAGTTACTGTCCTACCCTGAACAGAAGCAGAAGAAAAGGGGGGGGGGGGGGCAAGAAAAAGCAGAGGAAAAATAAATATATGATAATAGTGGAATTCTTAGCAAAAGTTTATACAAGTTTAGATAGAGAGTATGGGAGACGGTTATGACAGAACGAAATATACAGCACATACCAAATATCTCCTACATTTTTTCCAGTTTTCCTTTTTTTCTTCTTTTTTGTTGATGCAGGGGAAATTACTGTCATAGCATCTTCCGGGCCGTTTCCTCGCGGGGTTTTGTCCCCTGCCCATTTTGCCAGCCCATTAAAACTTCGGATCGGTTCTTCCACTACAGCTTCTGTTATTGTTTTTAAAAAAACACTTGAAGAACATCCTCCTTCTTCTTGCTTCCTCTTCAAATGACAAGCAGCCTTTTTTCTTCTTTTTTTTACCTTGCCTTCGGTCATTTAAAATGGTGTATGGAAAATACTTATCTCGGTCTCGTTTAGGTCTACTTTCTTCTTTTTTTGTTACCATGGGAAAGAACAATAAAATGTATACAGTGAAATCCGCTTCATTTCAACTCGGTTATTTTCAATTTCGGGATAATTTCAAATCATTCTAAGGTCCCGGCCAGAGGCCTTCTTTCTATCTGTTACAAAACCCCGGATAATTTCAATTCAGTTAATTTCAATTATCGGTTAATTTCAAGTAAAATCTCGGTCCCAACTGAAGCGAAACCCGGTTAATTTCAAGTGCTCGGTTAATTTCAAGTCAACACATTTTTCAAGAGGAGGAGATCGGCTAAATAAAAATGTTTTGCTCGCCTAATTTGAAGTCAAAACAATTTTACTTCAATTGTTTCTCAGGCTTGTCTAAAATCTCTGCGCTCGTGCACATGAATGTCACTGTGTGTTGTCTGGCTTTGACTGGGTGAGAGGAAGTGTCAATCAGATCACATTGTGTGCGTGTGTGTGTGTGTGTGTGTGTGTGTGTGTGTGTGTGTGTGTGTGTGTGTGCGTGCGTGTGTGCGTGTGCGTGCGTGCGTGTGTGCGCGCGCGTGTGCGTGCGCGTGTGCGCGCATGTGTGTAGCTTTAACCTTTGTTTGAACCCTGGTCTGAGGGAGGTATGAGAAAGGGGAGTGTCGATCAGATGCTCATAATAGAGTAAGATGGCGGACAAGAAAGTGAAGCACGCTACATTTACTATAAAAAGGAACATATAATTAATTCAGTGCGTGGATGCACTGTCTCTCTCTCACTCTCTCTCTCTGTGTCTCTCTCCCTCCTTCTCTCTCTCTCTGTCTCTCCTTCCTTCTATATCACTCTCTGTCTCTCTCCCTCCCTCCTCTCTCTCTCTGTCTCTCTCTTTCCCTCCTTCTCTCTCTCTCCCTCCTTCTCTCTATCTCTGTGTCTCTCTCTCTCTGTCTGTCTGTCTCTCTCTCCCTCCTTCACTCTCTGTGTCTCCCCCTCCCTCCTTCTCTCTCTGTCTCTCTCCCTCCTCTCTCCCTCTCTCTGTGTGTGTCTTTCTTTCTCTGTGTGTCTCTCTCTCCCTCCTCTCTCTCTCCTTCTCTATCTCTCTCTCTCTCACCCCTTCTCTCACTCTCTCTCTCTCTCTCTCTCTCTCTCTCTCTCTCTCTCTCTCTCTCTCTCTCTCTCTCTCTCTCTCTCTCTTTCTATTTCTCTCTATCAAGTGAACAGAGGGCCTCACGTGAAAGCGCCACCTACATAAAATTATCACCTTTGGGCAACACGAAGAAGCATTATAAAGCCTCATTGAAAAGTAATGTACACTTTATTTAACACACGCACACACGCACGCAAGCACGCACGCACACACACACCACCCACCCACCCACACACACACACACACACCAAATCCGTCCGTCCATCCCGCAATTTTCTCAAATACAATAGACCTATAGACCTTAGCGCTTATATGAGATGAAGGTTCAAACACCATTTAGCCCAAAGTAGAACAGCTTGCATTTCTGGTAAAATATATAAAAGATACAAGTGTACACTTTCTAAACACATAAATCAATGTGAAAATATCCATACTAAAAAAGAATTCCTTTCTCCCCCGTCTTGCTCGGCTAATTTCAACTTTGCTCGGTTAATTTCAATTTTGTGTTAGATTAGGCAAAAACTTGAAATTAACCGGATCATTTCAAGTTCGGATAATTTCAAGTCATGTGGTGGTCCCAAGGCACTTGAAATAAAGAGGGTTTCACTGTATATATATTTTGCTAAATGCAATTTTACTAGCTTGTGGCGGTACCATAAAACACCATTTTTCATTCATTCAGAACAAGAAAATGTGCAGAATTTGGTTCTCAATATTCTGATGAGAAAAAAAAAAAATAGAGAAAAAGTCAAATTTCAAACCCGAAAATGAATTATTTAAAACAAAAACAAAACACCGGCTTTTCAAACACCTTTTTTTTTGGATGCCTTACCTTCGGTCATTTAAAATGGTGTATTGAAAACCTTTATGGAAACGGGCTGGGCTACGCAAGGCGTGTGTGGCAATTCATAAAGTTAACGTTAACTGGCTCTGTTTCTGAGGTTCACAAATACAGACATTGGACACAGAAACGTTTTATCTAAGTAAATGATATATGTATGCGATGAAGAAGAACACAAAACAACAAGCCTTTTTTCAGCATACACGCTGTGGCAGCACAACACCTTTATGGAAACGGGCTGGGCTACGCAAGGCGTGTGTGGCAGCGCAAAATGTTACAACGCATCAAAATGTTACAGTTGTAACATTTTGACGCCTTGTAACATTTTACACGGAAAGCCTGCGCCAAAATGCTACAATTTTGTTAGAATTGTAACATTTTGCGCGAGGCGCCCGGGGCGCCAAGCGCAGTTTGTTGCAATTGTATCTTTTTGCGCGAGGCGCCCACCTTTGATTGAAAGTTTTCAATTGTAACATTTTGACGCGTTGTAACATTTTGCCCAGGGCGCCTCGCGCCAAATGTTACAATTTGTGTTGAATGGTACTCACGTTTGAAATTATCCAAACTGGATGCGGGTTTTTGTTGTTGGCAATCTGAGTAGGTTACCTGACGGTTGTTCCTACAGCATAGTTTTAATTTTGTAGTTTAAAATGTTCTTTGGGCCTGTTAATAATTTTGTAAGTTATGTTCTCTTCTCACCTATCTTCTCTTCCACCTTCTCCCCCCGTCCCCCCCCCCCCCCTCCCCCGCCCTTTTCTCCTTCTTCCTACAAGTTATCTTCTCTTCTCATGTTTTCCTGTGGTCTCTCTTTTTGAAGGGATAATAAACAGTTCGGCACTACTTATGTATACATTACAGAAGGGTAGTTTACTTCAACCTTAACCAAATTGTGATGTGGTTGACTATTCATAACTATGGTTACTATATTCGACTATCATAGTGACCTGAATTTTAAAGTGTATGTTTATGGTGTATTGTATTGAATCAAGATTTTCCAGGGGCAAATTTTAGAGCATATCATAAATAGCTCAATATCATGGAGATTTAATTCACAACAAATTTTATACTCAAAATGTAGCAGAATTATTATGACAGTCTGCTACTATTCCCTCGTTCCTTCTTTTTCTTTCTCCCCCCCCCTTCCCCCCTCCCTCTCTCTCTCTCTCTCTCTCTCTCTCTCTCTCTCTCTCTCTCTCTCTCTCTCTCTCTCTCTCTCTCTCTCTCTCTCTCCACTCCCTTGATCTCTCATGGTATCTCTTCTTCTCGATCCCGCCTTCCCTTTCGATTTCCCACTCTCACTCGTTTTTCTTTCTTTCTCTAATTCTACCACACTCTTGGTTTCCAGTAAAAGGGTACGAATATACATTTTACTTAGGAGAATATGTATGTATGTATGTATGTATGTATGTATGTATGCATGTATGTATGTATGCACATATGCATGTATGTATGTATGTATGTATGCAGATTGTCCTTTGCCTTTCTGACATGGTTTTATAAAGTGTTTTTCAGAATCCTGACGAAGCCTAGAAAATTAAAAAAGGCGAAAGCTTGAAGAAAAAAAGGAGTGGACTGCTGGTGTGCGTGGTATTTATATTCAGTTGTATATATATATATACTTTGAGTAATGTTCGTGGTCAAAAAAGAAAAAAGAAAAAAAAAGTTATATAAATTGTGCTGATTTACTCTTTCTCCCAATTGTTATTGATTGTTATTTGCACATGCTGATTGTGTTACTGATATCTGTTTCATGTTGTTATTTTATGTTGTCATGTGAAAGCGCCCGGCAGCCTACTTCATATTTATTATTATTATTATTATTATTATTATTAACAGAAGATGTTGGATTATGGGTCTGGGATGTATTGAGACTTAAAATCAAGTTTTAAAAACAACAACATGAAAATAACAAAGTATCGTCAGTCTAGCATCGTCAAAATGAAGATAGTACCATCTGTAGTAGAGGTAAAGGAAAACGAAATAACCAAGGGGGACAACGAATATTCAGTTGAAGGTTGGGGGTATTGTAGATGGAGGGGGTGGGTGGGAGGAGGGAGGGCATAGTAGACGAATTACACATCAATTATTGAAATACTGAATCTTTAATTTAATGTATTTTCATACGAATGGTGATTTTAGACAACATGCAAAAATTGAACCAATTAAAAAAAAATACATGCAAGCTTAAAAAAAAAATTATAACAACACGCAAAGCAAAATATCTACCGTAAACTTCTAATAGGCGTGGACAGCAATTTCGCAATTAACCCTGGTTAATTTTCGTGATTCGTGTGCATTGAGGGATAAAAAAAAGAAAACAGTGGTAAAAGTGAGTGAAAATGGGTAGGTCACATTGTATGGCTTGTACCCACGTGTCGTCATATCCGGCCACAAGGAGCGTGCCATATTATGGGAGACCGCCATCTTAGTCAGTAACTTTGTTTGAAAAATGCCAGATCGATATAGTCGCGACTATAGTCACGATAGATCTATGCTACCGTAGACTCGTTGTCGCGATAGATCTATTCTACCGTAGACTCGTTGTCGCGACTATTGTCGCGATAGATCTATGCTACCGTAGACTCGTTGTCGCGACTAGGGGAAGACGGGGTAAAAAGCGCATGGGCGGGTAAGAAGCCCACCCCAATTATCTCATGAAAGAAAGAAAATTTCAGTCAAATTTGCCCATGAGACGAATGCTAGACATTAACGCTCGTCTCATGGGCAAAATGAGACTGAAATTTGCTTCATTTCATGAGATAATTGGGGTGGGCTTCTTACCCGCCCATGCGCTTTTTACCCCGTCTTCCCCTATTGTCGCGATAGATCTATTCTACCGTAGAGTGGTTGTCGCGACTATTAGTCGCGATAGATTTATGCTACCGTAGACTGGTTGTCGCTGCTTCTTCTTCTTCTTTCTCAATCCAACCACCATCATCAAGTTGAAGGTTTTGGGCTTCCCTCGAGTCAATAACGAAACGGCAATAGTATAGATATAGGTCGTGCATGAAACGACCCTGTAACATGAAAATTATGAGTTTTAGCTCATTATTTTACACATGGGACAGGGTGAAACAGACAGGAAGTGGTTTCTTGTTGCTGTCTGCTAGGATCACAAAGGATCACCAACACGCACCCGTTCACGATTTATTGTTGTTGTTTTTTGTGAATAAAACTTTGGAGAAATAGATCCAGGGAATACAAGGAACAGACATTCAGGCTTTGATAATTATTTGATCTGGATGGGGGTGCTGTTCAAAGCACTAACAACCAAGATTTGCTGCTGATCTTGAAGAAGGTAGGCCTAGCTGTAAGTTGAGTTTCGCTATGGCTCCCCCCCCACCTGCGTGCGCAGCTCGACCCTTCCAACGGAAGTGTCGCCATCTTAGTCAGATTTGTGCGTAAACAGCATCGATCTGGCCACGCTCCTTGTGGCCGGATATGACGACACGTGGGTACAAGCCATACAATGTGACCTACCCATTTTCACTCACTTTTACCACTGTTTTCCTTTTTTTATCCCTCAATGCACACGAATCACGAAAAGTGTGGAACAACATGCAGCCTTCCTTCTTCAAATACGTCAAAATCTAACTCAGTCATGTTTAGTTTTGGAAGCAGAAAGAAGAAAACTTGTGAGGCCTACAACCCAGTGACGCCGTCCGCATGCAAAAGAGACGTAACTCAAAATAGTCCCTCCGCTTATGGGATAATATGAGTGGCAAATTGCAAATTAGGTTTAAGCCATGTCCTTTGGCACACATGTACCTTAGACCCTCCCCTAACATAAAATGATGTGAAACACCTTCGCAGCTGGTGGTTTCTGTGAGAAACAGGCCCCTTTGTGACGTCACTATAATACCGCTATAATACCGCTATTACCACTTGCGAATCCAACTACATTAGCTTTTTATTGGTTATCTTACAACTATGTGTTGCTACATGCAATTTTATGTGCCTGTCATAAAAACCAGGGTCCAAAACCAGACCAAGCTCTAAGCTCATTACAATTACGAGTCACACAATGGGCTAGTCTGCTCATGTAGAGCCAAAATCACCGTTGCCAGCAAGGGTGCAAATATTTCTTTCCAGCACAGTAAATCCTAAGCATCTTATGGACTACATTGCATTGATATGTGACAGAAAAAAAAATTGTTTGTGCTCTAATTCTACATGAAATAGCGTGCTTTAAAATGGCAATGAGGGCCTGCACATTTTTCTGTGCAGTCTTGAATGAATAAAACTGTGTTACAACTGCCATAGCCTCAGTCAACTGATCGACATAGCAACTAGCATATCTTTTTCTGTTTCTTAAGTTCTTTTATAATGCTCTTTATTTTGATTGATAGGTGCATATTCAATGTGCAATGAGCCAACATTTTGTGTTTTTCACTTCTTTTACTTATACTTATGAAGTCTTGTTATTTGTAATTAAAAAAATAAGGAAAGAAAGAAGAAAGACAATTCGACTTTAGAAAGGTCCAAATGAAATTTGCATATTGATGCAACGTTGACTCAACATGCAGTCGGCTTGATGCAGTTCAGTCATCTGTGTTTCCTTTGGAACTCGTTTACCGTCAGGGAGAACGTTTGAGTGATTTTCAGCATATTTTTCATTCAAACTTTACCAATTCCCAAACCTTTTATCTACCAAAGTAACAATGTGCAATTATAAATCTACACTTGTACACAAGCAAACAGGAGAGAGAAAGAGAGAGAGAGAGAGAGAGAGAGAGAGAGAGAGAGAGAGAGAGAGAGAGAGAGAGAGAGAGAGAGAGAGAGAGAGAGAGAGAGAGAGAGAGAGAGAGAGTGAAAGAGACAGAGAGAACACTGAACACGAAACTATTTTCAAGGGTGAAGATTAGGTTAAGCCTATTTTTACAATCTGTGTGTGAGAGTGAGAGACAGAGACAGACACAGATGGTGAGAGACAGAGAATTACAGAGAACCAATAGTCTAATGTAAAGAACAAAAATCCACCAATATCGTCCCACCATTACTGCCAAACCTGTTTAATAGGCTAATGGACATGGAGTGAGAGGGGTTGGAGTTGGGGGCAGTTAGTGAAGGACCAGATACTGTCTTTCAAACATACACGTTGTGAACCTGTTTCATTCGATCTTTCGCTTTACATGCATAACTAATGGAAAACAAGTAGCATTATACCCATCTCCTTCCGTTTCACACAGTCAAACACCATTCAATCTAATCTTACTGAGGCTGGATGCACGACTGTAGGGAATATGTATTCCAGAAGGAAACAAAGGGCAGGATAATTAGGCGAGAGAAAATATTTACTTGGTGAGTGATTCTGTTAGGGAGGCTTTTCCTTATGCACTTTGAAAGGAAGTTGCATGGAATAGGCACCATGTTATGAACATAAACAATTGATGTCAGGCATGCCAGTAATTCCCATTTATTCTTTATACTACATCATGTTAAGCATATCAAGACGTCTTCCTTGCAGGCATCACCACAAGTTCAACTGCAATAAGGATAGTTTTTGTTATTGTATCCATTCATGGCAGTGTAACATAGACACGCCCATCCATTCTTCTTAAAACCTGTTTGCTAACAAAGCTTGAAATGTAGCTCAAAATGGATTTCTAGGCATAGTGTGCCACAGACGTAATTGTAAATTAAAGCAGACACTTTGAATCTTAAAAAACATCAAATACTAAAAATATCATAGATTGATTGTTTGAAGATTGTAAAAAGCATAAGAAAAATAACAAATGTCTTGGGTGTGTCAAACAATATTATCAAACAAGTTATATATCCAAGCATAATATATGATTTTCAGAAATCATTATAACTTCCTAATACCACATTTCCCCCCACTATAACATGGATTATGAAGGCAATGCTGCACATGGTTGTTACTCTTAATGTTCAATCTGTGTCCTTAAGCCAAGGGTCCCCAGAAATAATTAGGCTAATCTATAAACTAATATGCGATTTTGAGAATAAGATATATATTTCCTTTCAGCAAGTTAATAAAATTTTATGTACACAATTCAGTATTGTAAAATATGAACTAAATGAACCAAGTTCTCTTAGGTATTTAGAGATGACTTGAATAAAATAAAAAGTGGTGGGTTTGGAAGTAAGAAAAGAGACAGTGGTCAGCAGACATGTTCTGTTTTCTTGTGATGAAGAACAATGCACCGGTTATGACTAAGGATGTCGTCAAAGAGAAAAGACTATTTTTCTGGTTACTTGTACTACATGACAAATAAAAACTGAACAGTAGTACATTTGTCAATCTGTTTGGACTTTAAATGACCGCATGTAGCTTGTAGTGTGTTTCCCACGCATTTTGCACTCAATACATGTAAACGACATGACTTTTTTTGTGTGCAAAGAAAAATTATTTAATTCCTTCAGATGAGATTGCTTGACTTAACCTGGCTGAAAATCAGTCATAATGTTTAACTAGAGGGCTTATGTTTGCCTTTGAGAACAAACATGACAGGATTCTCCCCTCCACCAGCCTTTCCCACTTCTGGCTCTGAGTGATACCGGAAGTGTTGCATCATTAATCTTTAATAATCACACAAAATAGGAATGCATTTCGTGCAGCCGTTTACGAGTTATTTAAGATTAAAATTTACCCAAATTTGGCCATTTCCAACCCACTTCCGATTTTGAGTTTGACATGGAAGTGTTGCACCGTAAATCCTGAGTAAATATCGAAAATATGATTGTATTTTGTGCAGCTAGCTGTTTCAGAGATATTCAAGATTAAAAATTGGCAACATTTTGCATTTTTCGGCCACATTTTGCCCAATTGGTTTTATATTGACAATTTAGCATAAGTATAGCATCCTTCAATTTTCCTGCAAAGTTCAGCGATATTCGATGAAAAATTAAAAAAATCCCTAAATGGAAATAAAATAAAGTGACGCAACCCAATTTACATAAATTTGAAAACTTCCAAACTATTTAGCATAAAATTATCATCAACAAACTCCTTTCATACCTGGGCCAGAGTAAGGGCTACAAAATCCAATAGTTAGTTTTGTGACGTCACTTCTGGTTTTGGCTATTCTGTGAACCAAATAAAAGCTGTCTGACCATAGCTGGGGCACTTCCGGTTCATATTTTCTGTTCAATAATCTACTGTAAATGCTGCAAATCTACTTTAGAGAAAAGTCTGAAAATATGAACGAAATCTGTTCAGCCGTTTTTGAGTTAATGAAGATTGAAATTGTGCCGATGTTGCGGTTTTCCGGCCATATTTCGCCGAATTTTTGGCACAATAATTTCATATTACTGATTTGGCAATCACTTAATGCCCCGCAACTTTCCAGAAAATCTCAGCCAAATCGGACGAAAAAGGGGTAGAAAAAGAAGGGGAAAAAAACCCCTTACAAATGCAAATGTTCTACCTAAAGGGTAGAATCCTAATAAAACTGAAGAAAACTGTACACATTCAGTAAACTTTGTAACAAAAGAAATTCAGACACCTACAGTTTTGACATAAGCCAGCAACCATACATTTTTTAGAAGACACAAAATGCAGTACATGTGCACGTGCAATGACGTCGCAGGGGAGGAGTTAAGCAGCTATAGCGGGGGTTCTATGTCGCAAAATCGTGCACTTCATGCAACAAGCACCAAATTTGGCAGAGATGGCCGGCCAGTTTTATGTCCTGAACAAAACCTGATATAGAGCCACCATAAAAAAATTGTATGTTTTGGGGACATTTTTCAAAATGGCTGACACAAAAAAATGGAATATATTTTGCATAATTGTTCATTTAATGCTACAAACACCAAATCTGGCTGAGAAGGACAATTTCATGCCCTGAACATAACCTGATACAGGTCTATTTAAAACAAATGGAAAATTTGAGTATTTGAGCAATTTCCAAGATGGCCGCCAGCAAAAAGGGGAATCATATGCTGTACAATCATTCATTTTCACCCATAACACCAAATCTGGCAAAAAAGGACAGTGCTATATCCTGAAGAAAACCTGATGAGCCACAATCAAGAAAAGAACAAAAAATGTTTTAGAACAACAAATCAATTTTGAATATCATTCCCGCAAATGAAAGTTAGTTTATTCATGATAATAGATGACGGAACCAAATCAGCATAACCACAAGTCATCCAGACTCTCTTCAAGCAAGAAAGCCTTCATAATGTAGATATTTTACAATAACATATATTGTGTACATAACCAGTTTTGTGCACTGCCAGCAGGTGCGGCGGCATGAGGGGGGGGGGGGGGGGAGGGGAGGGGTGGGGGGGGGGGGGGGGGGGGGGGGGGGGGGCTGTGTAGGGTGACTCACCTAGTTGCTGCTGGGTTTCGATGACAGGCAAGCACAACTGCAGAGAGCAGTGCACTGTAGTCCCTGTTTCCGGCACCCACAGTGTTTTGTCCTGCAGGCCTTCTTGCAGCCACATTTCAGCAGTTCTCTGCACACTCTAGATGCTTCTGGAAGGCTGGTCCAGAAAGGCTCCCACTGTCCTGCAACGAACCGCCAACCCCAAGGATTTGGAAGAGTTTGTCCTGGGCGGTCTGCCTGGCCCCAAATGTAGTTGCCTTGGTAGATGGCCCTCTTCGTGTGCTGCAGCAGCGCCTCACTGGTTGGTGGAACATTCTCAATCTGCCGGCCCTTTTGGCTGAATAGGTGTCTCCTGGCACTGTTGACGTCAAGACAGTTGCTTGTCTTGTCATACAAGAGCACAACAAAGCGCTCCAATGCTGCTCTGTCTGTGGATGGCAGCTCACATGGAGGTTCAGACAGTGCCAGAAAAGTCCTGGTGACATCCTCAGAGGCACCCCATGCATCCCATGCCTTCTTCTTCCCCACTCCACTGAAGAAAGACACAGTGTCACAGCCTGTGAAACTGTGAAAGATGGGCAGGCAACGTGACCTCCAGACCAAGGGTCCCTGCGATGTGATGAGCAGCGATGTGTCTGAGATCCTTCCCAGTACCCATGGACACCCACACCTCATGTGACGGATGGCGTGATGCTGCGGCAACAGCTAGGACGACGACGTCAGTGTCCACAGTTCTGAGAAGGATCCTCCTGCTGTCCTTGGCAGCATGGCAGAGGTGGACCATCATCCAGCTGTCAGCTTCCTCATGTGTGCATGGAGACAGGTCACTCAGCTC
>CM065682.1:69031100-69041100 GCA_017654935.2 Phymorhynchus buccinoides | reverse complement strand
AGACTGACAAGCCTGTTGATACCTACATCTACCCAGACTGACAAGCCTGTTGATACCTGACACATCTACCCAGACTGACAAGCCTGTTGATACCTGATACATCTATCCAGACTGACAAGCCTGTTGATACCTGATACATCTACCCAGACTGACAAGCCTGTTGATACCTGATACATCTATCCAGCCTGACAAGCCTGTTGATACCTGACACATCTATCCAGACTGACAAGCCTGTTGATACCTGATACATCTATCCAGACTGACAAGCCTGTTGATACCTGATACATCTATCCAGACTGACAAGCCTGTTGATACCTGATACATCTATCCAGACTGACAAGCCTGTTGATACCTGATACATCTATCCAGACTGACAAGCCTGTTGATACCTGATACATCTACCCAGACTGACAAGCCTGTTGATACCTGATACATCTATCCAGACTGACAAGCCTGTTGATACCTGATACATCTATCCAGACTGACAAGCCTGTTGATACCTGATACATCTATCCAGACTGACAAGCCTGTTGATACCTGATACATCTATCCAGACTGACAAGCCTGTTGATACCTGATACATCTATCCAGACTGACAAGCCTGTTGATACCTGATACATCTATCCAGACTGACAAGCCTGTTGATACCTGATACATCTATCCAGACTGACAAGCCTGTTGATACCTGATACATCTATCCAGACTGACAAGCCTGTTGATACCTGATACATCTATCCAGCCTGACAAGCCTGTTGATACCTGATACATCTATCCAGACTGACAAGCCTGTTGATACCTGATACATCTACCCAGACTGACAAGCCTGTTGATACCTGATACATCTACCCAGACTGACAAGCCTGTTGACACCTGATACATCTACCCAGACTGACAAGCCTGTTGATACCTGATACATCTATCCAGACTGACAAGCCTGTTGATACCTGATACATCTATCCAGCCTGACACGCCTGTTAGTACCTGATACATCTGTACAACCTGACACGCCTGTTAGTACCTGATACATCTGTACAACCTGAAGCACCTGTTAATACCTGCCATAAGCATGCTAACATTTGACACATCTACTTCACTTTTAAACAATCTTTAGTTAATACGTTTGTATCAGGCTCACCTTTCAACCTGTCGTGCAAATGTTAACACTTAACATAATTATGTCTCAGTTTGAACATACATATCTATTTGAATGCGTCAGGTTAAACAGATGTTAACACTTGACACATTCTTAAACTGATTCACCTTTAGCACCTGTTCAGTCTGGCACACCATTTAGCACCCAACATTTTGTTAAACCTAGCACAACTATTCATTGACACATTGTAACGTTGTTTTTCATCTGGCGACTGTTCAACCTGAAACACATGTTTACACCAGAGACATCGGATTATTTTAATGTCATGACACACCTGTTGACACCTTATCTTGCCTGACATTCCTGTGAACACAACACACTCGTTTTCAAGTTGGTACAGCCACCTGTTCATGCCTTTTTCAACTGACACTTCATTTCACATACATTGTACTGAGACACGTGTTCCACCTGACACCTGTTAAAAAGTGACACACCTTTTTACACATGCAACACTTGCTAACCGGCTCGTTTAGAATACAATTTCACACACGTGAAGCCTGACTCACCTCTCCAACTGACACACCTTTTCACATGTATTCGACCTGAGACACCTGTTTAACTGACACACCTGTACAAATATCATACCATTTCACACCAGTTCAACTGACACACCTAATCAACAGACATAGCTGTTTGACTGTTCCACCGTACAACATTACAGTAATGTTCCACTGACATATCCATTCAAGTGACATGCATATACCACTGACACACCAGTTGGAATATAATCAACTGCCACACCTGTTCAACCTGGCACACCTGAGTACCTGACACACCTGTCTAACTGGCAAATCATTCTACAACTCTTAAATTGGCATGCTACGTCGTTTTACACCATTATATTATGGTTTATGTGGTTACTATTGTTCACCTGGACATACCTGTTCTTACCTGTCACACCTGTGTCTTACCTTTGTCAGGAATTTGGTTTATATTATTGTGTGTTGTTTCCATAACAATGGTGAAACTTTGTAGGGGTGGTGGAGGTGCTGTTACTTTATCATTGTCCCTAAATAGTACCAACAGCAGACTTACTATGGCGTGCTTACCACATGAATTACAGTTTGGGTTGCTACCTGGATTACACCTGAATTTCGACACGAATGCTGCATTATTGGGTTACCCCGAATCATGTGTTCCTGGATGTCAGTTGAACACAAAAAACATTCCGTTCAAGATTTGTATTGCATCAGCATAGACACTAAACCATACACTACCTGATTTTTCACCTGATCAACACCTGTATAGCAGGTTGGAGGGTTCGTTATTACACCTGAGGCACCAGCACACAGGTCTGAGTGCAGAAACAATTAGTTTCTATGTATTTAGTTTTCCATGAATTTAGATGTATCTTGTACACTAAGCTAACGATGGATAATGATATTAAGTTTTGAACATTTTGCATAAGTGTGTTCACGTGCACACGCAAAACACACACACACACACACACACACACACACACACACACACACACACACACACACACACACACACACACACACACACACACACACACACACACACACACACACACACACACACACACACACACACACACACACACACACACACACACACACACACACACACACACGCACGCACGCACACACACACACACACACACACACACACACACACACACACGCACGCACGAACACAAGTGCGTACACACACACTGGCAGAGAGAGAGAGAGAGAGAGAGAGAGAGAGAGAGAGAGAGAGAGAGAGAGAGAGAGAGAGAGAGAGAGAGAGAGAGAGAGAGAGAGAGAGAGAGAGAGAGAGAGAGAGAGAGAGAGAGAGAGAGAGAGAGAGAGAGAGAGAGAGAGAGAGAGAGAGAGAGAGAGAGAGAGAGAGAGAGAGAGAGAGAGAGAGAGAGAGAGAGAGAGAGAGAGAGAGAGAGAGAGAGAGAGAGAGAGAGAGAGAGAGAGAGAGAGAGAGAGAGAGGTAAATCGATACTTTTCTGGAAGCAGACATGCGCAAAGATTTAGAGAAGATGCTGTAAGGGAAGTAAATACCGCTCCCAAAGTATGTGCACGTTTAGCAAGATTTATCTCCCTCATCATACTCATTACACCTTTAGGGGAAAAGAGGGGATGCCTCGTGCCTCCATACGGGGAGCTTGACGACCCCAACCCCTCCACGAGTCTCTCCTCGTGGGGATACAGGGGGCGAGGGTGTCTTTTCGTACAAATAGTTCCCCCACCTTCTGGAGGTTATGTGCTTGTAACTTCTTCTAATCTATCTTTGACTCTGCCTTTGCATTCTGTCATCTACTATCTTATTCTGACTTATTGGCCTTTTGAAAAAAAACAATTTGCTCCTTTGAGCTCCTCCGAAATCCGGAATGTGTCGGCTGCATGCAGCGGGGAGACCACTGAAAACTGAAAACCGACACCTTACCCATTAAGGCCTTATGGCATGGGAACGCAGAAGCAGAAGATTACCTTTATCGTACGTCATAACCGTCATCAGTCAGAGAGAAAGACAGACAGACGGGCACGCAATCAAACAGACAGACAGACAGACAGACAGAGCGTGTGAGCAGATTTATTATTGTGGGTGTGTGCATGTGTTTGTGTGATCGTCAGCACGTAGGCGTCCGTGTTGTGACATGTGTATAAAATTAGGAGGTGAGGTGAATGTGCGTGTGTGTGTGTGTATATGTGTCTGTGTGCGCGCACGCGTGTATGTGTGTGAGTAAGTGCGTCTGCGTACGTGTGAGTGCACGTGAGTGCGTGTATGGTGTTTATGTGTGCATTCGCGCGCATATGCGTGAGTGCGTGTGCGAGCAGGCCATGCGTATGATGAGAGCCTGACAGCCAGTCTGGATGCATACGCGTATGCTCGTACATGTACACACACACACACACACACACACACACACACACACACACACACGCACACGCACACGCACGCACGCACGCACGCACGCACGCACGCACGCACGCACGCACGCACGCACGCACGCACGCACGCACGCACTCACGCACGCACGCACGCACGCACGCACGCGCGCACACGCACGCACACACACACACACACACGCACGCACGCACGCACGCACGCACGCGTACGCACGCACGCGTACGCACGCACGCACGCACGCACGCGCACGCACGCACGCACGCACGCACACGCACGCGCACGCACGCACGCACGCACACGCACGCACGCACACGCACGCACACACACACACACACACACACACACACACACACACACACACACACACACACACACACACACACACACACACTTTATAGGCCGTGTACAAAATGCACGTGCTTCAATCGCAACCCATAAAACACATCTGGGATTTAGTGATGGCGATCACGGGTTTATTTCATCGTTGTCTTGGAGTGGACGGAAGACCTCGTTGTTGGCACTGCTGGTATGGACAAGATACAGCGAGTTATGAGGAAGGGCCAGAGGGTAGAACAGACCTCATCGCTACGCCGGGGCTCTAGAATGATAATACTGAGCGACGAAAGATACGCAAATTACATAAGCATAACATTAATGCAATCTGTTTTACTTATGACTTCATGTGTACATCTTCAGTTTTTTTAAGATCACAAAATGGAACATGGATTGTCTTTGACAATCTGCTACAGAAACTCTTCTTCTTCTTCCTAGTTTTTAACTGCACGGAACGCAAAGCATCTAGCATCTTTAGAGTGTTGATTTTCACACACACAAACATTCTGACCTTGCCCTTAATATGCATTCATTCCGTTGCTCGGCATTATGCTCCATTGCTCTTGAAGTATTAACAATTAAGGTATTAGATATCATGGAAGGATCAACTACATTTGGGGTGTTGGTTTTCTGTGCATTGTGTGTCTTTTCGTAGTATGATCAATAGCCTGGTGATGTAATGTTGCATAAAATGCAGAAATAAAGCGGAAACACGGTTTTTTCCACAGAGCCAGATTACCAGGTTTGGAGCAACAACAGTCTGAACATATTATTGTTTAAACCACCCCTGCCTCTCAGAGGACTGTTAGTGGAACAATCATTCTTGCAATATCTTTTAGCACAAGGAAAACAAAGCAAAAACCCTAATTTTCCATTGCTAGAAATGCTTCCATCGAAAAGGTCCGGCTTAGCCATTTAAATTAACAATGGACACACACACACAAATATTGGTAGAAAAAATAGGTACATGCTGTTAAACAACAATGCAGCATTTAATAAGGACTCGAGTTCTAAACAAAATCTTAAGGTCACGATTCACACATGTAACACAATGTGAGTGTAAAGGACTACGGTTCTATGTTAACATCCTTTTTGCAGGATGGCCAATTATGTTACACACAGTATTGCACGTGACGTCGGCCTGTCCAACTGAACTAACGAACACACACATACAAGTTTCAGGATTCTCAATAAATACACTCAAGCACACCTATGTACACAACTGTGAGTTTTTGTGAGGATATTGACTAATTGATTTTTAACTTTAGTGTAATAATATGAGACGAATGGACTGTTTGAAATATCACCACGAACGAAACGGGGTTTTGTTGCACTCGGTGAAAGGAACGTATGAATGACGGAAGGTGTTTTTTGTGGGAGGAGTAGCATTGGGATTAGGCAAAACCTAACAGATCCGTGTAATATGAATTATGAGCAGAAAACACATACAAAGATTATTGGTGATTTTGTTTTTCAAGAGGAAATTAAAGAATGGACAATTTGATTAGGAGTGTCCATGCCTCTGCTTCAATGCTACTCAAGATGTTCATGCTTAAAACGGCTTTGCGTTTGTTTGGTTTTGTATCGCTTTTGGAGCGAAATATGGGAACTAAGAGCTGTATAGCACTAGGGTGAAAAATGTGATATGATTCATGGGAGGGGGCGGGGGCATGCAGCATTAACAAACACCGACTTTACCAAAAGTTGTGGCTTGATTGGCATAAGTATATTTTTTATTAATGCTTCCTTAACTTGAATCATGATATGATATCATAATACATTATAATAATTACCCCTTAAACGCTAGCAACACAATTATGAAAAATTATAAATCCTTATTGCGCCCTCTGTTGAGTTTGTGTAGGCCTACTGTGTAGGCCTACAATGACTTCAGTGACTCCCCCAAATCTGTATTCGGTTATTCACATTTTGATTGTTTTGAGTCTTTATAAACCCTGACCCTTTTTTATAAAAAAAAAGAAAGAAAACCCCCCAGAAAAAGCTCAGATTATTTATGCAAAGTTGACATTACAGATTCACGGTTGATTTGCTGACTTCTGTTTGGGCATTATGAGCAGATGCTTCTGTTTCTATATGTGGTGTGCTGTATTAAAGTATGATGAAGGAAACTATATGTGGTGCGCTGTATTAAAGTAATGTTTGATGTATGATGAAGGAAAGTGTGCTGTATTAAAGTAATGTTTGATGTATGGTGAAGGAAAGTGTGCTGTATTAAAGTAATGTTTGATGTATGATGAAGGAAAGTGTGCTGTATTAAAGTAATGTTTGATGTATGGTGAAGGAAAGTGTGCTGTATTAAAGTAATGTTTGATGTATGGTGAAGGAAAGTGTGCTGTATTAAAGTAATGTTTGATGTATGGTGAAGGAAAGTGTGCTGTATTAAAGTAATGTTTGATGTATGGTGAAGGAAAGTGTGCTGTATTAAAGTAATGTTTGATGTATGATGAAGGAAAGTGTGCTGTATGTATTAAAGTAATGTTTGATGTATGGATGAAGGAAAGTGTGCTGTATTAAAGTAATGTTTGATGTATGGATGAAGGAAAGTGTGCTGTATTAAAGTAATGTTTGATGTATGGTGAAGGAAAAAAGAAAAGAAAAAAAAGATGCTTCTGTTAGACCTGCTCCATAACAGTTGACTCTTGTCCCCAGTAATCATGATTCAGATACCTGGCCGCATACGTTTGTCATATCAAGAGCTCAATGTGCATGTTGTTCCAACAAATAGTATCATAATCCTAAAGATAAAACAGAAACCAAATAACAGAACTTGTTTTCCCGAAAATGAATATCATGATGACTTTTCGAAATTGTTTGCAAATTCCCTTTTCTCTCTTATTCTTTTCATACGTATAATCACAAGCAACATAACGAATGCGAATGTTTTTTTCGTTTGTCCGCATTGCCCGCTTTTGTAGTCAGATTATTTTTTAAATTAGAATAGTAAAAATGAAGAAAACAATTACTGAATGTGTCGATGAGAAAATTGATGTGGGAACAAAACTTTCATTTTGTGTAATGACTATTTTCTACATTTTCTGTATCCATAGATATTTGTGGATACAATATTTGTTAAGCAGGCAATCCGGGCATGTGTTTTGAAGTTTAGAGTTACAGGTACTAACAGAATCCAATATTGACATCCTCCTCCCAAGTTCATGTAGATCGGTTAAAAGAAAAGGGAAATAACAACGATCAGTGTTGAAAACGCATTCCTATGTTACACATGACATTTTTGGCACAGTATTATAATTTTGTATACCAATGTTACCTAAATCTATAATAATATTAATAATTCTGATTTCACTGAAGTCTTTACCCATCTTTTTTTTGTATTCAACATACACATTAACTCCAAAATGTAAAAGGAAAACTGGTCAACAAAAACAGATTCTCAAAAAGAGCATAAAAAAGACACTAGCTGCGTGACTGGCAAAAGGATAGCATCAACTTCAACTTCACATCACCCAATTCTACAGTACTGGCTAAAAAGAAAGTCTCTTCACTCTCCTCTCAGAAATCAGAGGTGCCGAACTCGTCCAGCGAGGTTCCAAAAGATGGCTGGAACGATTGGACCGGCTGTGGCCTGGGAGCGGAGTAGTGGGAAGGAGGAGGAGGTGCCTTGTAATGCTGCTGCTGGCATTGGTTGGGTTGCTGGTATTGGTTGGGCTGCTGGTATTGGTTGGGCTGCTGGTACTGGTTGGGTTGCTGGTACTGGTTGGCAGAGCGTTGATGGCCGCCACGACGTTCGTCTTCTTGGATCATGCGGCACAACTCTGACTGGTTCCAATCACGGTCCTCGGGCCGCCCGTTCTGAGCCATCGGAGTGCCACCGCTGGAAAAAGGAAAGGGAACAAGAACAAATGGTTCACTGAGCTGGGCCATCTGCCCATATCAAAGGGTAGGGGTCAGCATCAAATAATTATGTAAATAAATGAAATGAAATGGACAAGGAATTAGATTCAAACTTTCAAAAAATTATGCAAGGGAAACAACATGCAAAATCGGTCGAAGAAAAATCAAGATAATTGAGTATATATATGTATTCTCACTTATACCAACAATCATGTGCACCATCATCAACCCATAAGGAAGGGGAAAGAGAGCGCAGTAGTAGTAGTAGTAATAGTAGTAGTAGCATATAAGTAGTAGTAGTAGTAGTAGTAGCAGCAGCAGCAGCAGCAGCAGCAGCAGCAGCAGCAGCAGTAGTAGTAGTAGTAGTAGTAGTAGTAGTAGTAGTAGTAGTAGTAGTAGTAGTAGTAGTAGTAGTAGTAGTAGTAGTAGTAGTAGTAGTAGTAGTAGTAGTAGTAGTAGTAGTAGTAGTAGTAGTAGTAGTAGTAGTAGTAGCAGTAGTAGTAGTAGTAGTAGTGGTAGTAGTAGTGTCTACATAATGTTTGTTTTAGTATACTTAAAATCGCTTGGGAAGCATCCTTCATAATACAGATGCAATCTACTTCTACAAAATAATTATCAGCCACAACAGCCAACCATAATACACATCCATCTAATAGAAAACAACATGTACTACTACTACTACTACTACTACTACTACTACTACTACTACTACTACTACTACTACTACTACTACTACTCTACTTCTAATACTAATACTAATACTACTCTACTAGGCTACTACTACTACTACTACGCTCTCTCTATTTCCCCTTCGTAACTAACTTACGGCGAAAGTGCCCCAGAGGCCGCCATGGCTTTGGTCTGGCCAGCGTACGTCTCCTGGATGTTCTGGTTGGAGTAGAGCCCCATGGGCGAGTTGTACTGCAGGTGCAGCACCTTGGGTCCTCCCCCTCCCCCCCCCTCCTGCTCCGTGGGCGGAGGGAGCGGGCTGTAAGGAGCGGCCTGGGGCGCGGTTCTGACGGCAGCAGCACTCCCACCGGCCGGGCTGAAGCCCGTGGCTCTGGGAGCCTGGTGCTGGCTGCCGGGCACGTAGTCCAGGTCCACGTCCCAGGGTTTGACGGAGGTGGGCTTCAAGGTGGACTTCCAGGCGGGGCCGCTCCCCCCATCTACCGCGTCGTTGCGGCCCTGCTGGGGTTGGTTCCAGGAAGGAGGGGAGGAGGGGCCCTGGCCGCCAGCCACGGGAGAGCGCGGGTTGTTCTTGCCTGAAGCGACTGTGAAACAGAAAGAGAGAAAAGCTAAGATGGAGAGCGAGTGTGGGCGGTGTGGCGAGAGAGAGAGACAGAGCCCCCTCTGGGCATACAATCACAATTCTCTCTCTCTCTCTCTCTCTCTCTCTCTCTCTCTCTCTCTCTCTCTCTCTCTCTCTCTCTCTCTCTCTCCTCTCTCTCTCTCTCTCTCTCTCTCTCTCACACACACACACACACACACACACACACACACACACACACACACACACACACACACACACACACACGCATGCAAGGACGCACGCGCACACGCACACAGACACATACACCACCATCATCACCACCACCACCACCACCACCACCACCACACACAAATACACACACACATGCGCGCGTACACACACACACACACACACACACACACACACACACACACACACACACACACACACACACACCACTATCACCACCCACCCACACCCCCATTGGCCACTGACCCATCTGCTGGTCAATCATGACGGCTGTGGGC
>CM065682.1:69018600-69026100 GCA_017654935.2 Phymorhynchus buccinoides | reverse complement strand
AGAGACAGACAGACCAACAGATAGACGGATAGACAGACAGACACAGAGAGACAGAGACAGATTGAAGCAGACAGACAAAAAGACACGCAGACAGATTGACAGAAGGAGACCTTGACAAGCAATACTGATCAGGCCCCAGCCGTAGGTGTAGTACGCGCAGAGACACTGAAAAGACGTGCGTGCTGTTTAGGTTCAAACAAATGTCTGTGCAAAGCATCTGTGTCAGAAAAAGACGATCGAATGAGGTAGAGAGGGACATGAAAAAATTAGAGGCAGACAATAATGCACAGAGAGAGAGAGAGAGAGAGAGAGAGAGAGAGAGAGAGAGAGAGAGAGAGAGAGAGAGAGAGAGAGAGAGAGAGAGAGAGAGAGAGAGAGAGAGAGAGAGAGAGAGAGAGAGAGAGAGAGAGAGAGAGAGAGAGAGAATATTTTTTTGTTTAATCGGAGAGTAAGCCACAGTAACGTGCTTATAAGCATTTTATTCGATTTTATAACGTTTTTATTTGACAGGTTTATGTATAAAAAATAGCGAATCAACGTGAGACCAAAAGAAGATTTTTTAATGGAGAAATATCAAGTTGTAAGCTGGAGTAAGCACTGAAGCAAATCATTACTTTCAATAAAGTATTCTGACGCAATTCAATTCGGTTCCATTGACATCTAGGTAGTCATTTCGTATAATCTGAAATTCATTTTCGTGACGTGTGACAGGTCAGCAAAGAAGAAAATATTGAACACCTGTCTAGCTACTGCACCCTAACACTTTTGATGACGCTGCCCTAACTGACCATCCTCAATGACAGTAACGTTGTCCAGTTTTATATATATCTATATCTTAATCTTTAATCGTCACGGTTATCGTTTTTTCCTTCTGTATGCGTACAAAGAGGGACATCTTAAAAATAATGTTTAAAAACGTCAACTTCTTTCAAATTCAATGTCTTATGCTTTTATTCTCGCATTCACGAGAAAATGAAATAAATCATTGTAACAGTTCATTCGAATTATATGTCTTTCTCAAGTCATGAGTCTGTCCTAAAAAGTAATCTGAACTATTCATTAGATAAACTGGATGGAACTTAAGTTTAGTTTTAAAGGAACTGAGTTGGGATGAATAAACACCCGTGGTTATGCCATGCCATCTTTTTCTCTTGTTGTGCATGACTGGTGTTTATTGTCTGCCTAGAGCGCCGTTGAAAACTTTACATATCGATTTTGTTTTATCAAAATCAACGAGCACTTCCAGAAGTGTATGAAAAGCCTATGATGCTTTCAGTAGGCTACAGCTTATCCAGAATCGGTAGGCCTATCATTTGCATACTTTCAGTACAGCTTATCCAGAATCGGTAGGCCTATCATTTGCATACTTTCAGTACAGCTTATTCAGAATCGGTAGGCCTATCATTTGCATACTTTCAGTACAGTTTATTCAGAATCAGTATCGTTCACAGTCGCTGGATCCAATTTACACTTTCTTGTTGTCATCTAATTATGCCTGTTACTTCCAAATGTATGCACATACAATACTCGCCAATGCTTGAAAACAGTGTTGACTGGCCTATTAATTTGAAAGCTCAGCAAACAATTCGACGCTATCAAACGGTGAAACCTGGCTGTCTATAAATCGCGAAATGCAGTTTTGCAATCACAAAGGTTTTTTAGTTGTTTTTTTAGTTCAGTGTCATAACCCAAATGTGCATAAAACACGGCACTCTGGCGTGTCGGTGAATTCAATTTGTGCTTGTGCTGGCAAGTACAGTGAACATTATCAAACATGCAACGGGATTTAAAAAATATAATTCCCAAAAGAAAGAATTGTCATGAATCTATGAAACTACAATCAATGGCGATGCAAAGAGGAAGCAATATGTTGAATGGGGAGAGGTGTTAATATCGGATAAATGAGAGATGCGTATAGTATGTAGGTTAATGCACACCCGTAGCCTCCAAACCATAAAATAGTTGTTCATATCGTGTAGGCATGCAATAGACTGGAACCAAAAATGTACTGTGGTCAACTGGACCTGTAAAACAATATGAAAAGTGTCAGATCTACAAACTAATGCCAGTTCTTCAGAACAGACTGCAAAGAAACTGGTTATAAAAATTCAAACATGCATAAATGAACATTGTTCTGGTTTCTCCAAGCATAAAAAGCGAAGAGTCTATCATCTGAAATGAAATGATTTTCACCATTTAAAAAAATGAAACTCACTTCTAAGACCAACAAAAAAAATTCATTTCTTGAGTTCTGACGCATTTTGAAAGCTTAGGCAAACAAGCTCATAACACAATACCTTCACAGGATGAAAATGAAAGAAAAGATTGACGTAAAAACATTTACAAAATTTATAAGGTGACGAGTTAAAAACGTACAAGATTGGTGGGACAACAAACTTATAAACGAACATCAGTTCCAATGGCACACGTGCAGTAATGTATTTGCCACGTAGACACTCACTACTTAAAACAGCCAGAGCCATGCGTGGGAAGGGAATCCAAATGCAGATTAGCAGCAGAAATATCGTTTATTTATGGGTATTCGAATTTCTACCTTTTCCCCTACATTTTTCAAGAACCAATGCCCCCAATGTCTCTTGAAAAATGGTATTAATAACACCATCTGAACGATGAACCATAATTATTGCATCAAACTGTACTCCGTTAATAGTAACTTGATACCTTTTCGTCCACAAAATTGTGATATTTACTCTGCTCCTGAATGGTCTTGCTCCTTCTCATCTCACTGATCTCCTGAACCTTTACACACCTCTTAGACAGTTACGCTCCTCTTCTGACACTTCTCTCCTCCAGATACCTCGTTACCGCACCAGGACTCTCGGCGAACGCTCCTTCTCTTTTCAGGCCTCCTCCACTTGGAATAAACTCCCTTTACCTCTCCGTTCTGCCAACTCCCTTTCTTCATTTAAGTCTTCTCTCAAAACCACTCTCTTCAAATTAATTTTTGTCCCTTCTCTGCGCGTGTGTTTGTGTGCAGTGTGTGGATTGTGCGGGCGTGTGTTGTGTTGTGTGGTGTGGTGTGGTGTGGTGGTGTGCGTGTGTGTGTGTGTGTGTGTGTGTGTGTGTGTGTGTGTGTGTGTTTTGTTTGTGTGTGCGCGTTTTGTGTGCGCGCGCGCGTGTGTGTGTGTATGCGAGGAAATTTTTGACATTCTCTCACATTTTCTACTGCTTTTGTTGTTTAATGTTGTTGTTGTTGTTGTTGTTGTTGTTGTTGTTGTTGTTGTTGTTGTTGTTTGTCTTTGTTTTGTGGGGGGTTATTCATTTATTTGTTTATTATTGTAAGCGCTTAGGGCTTGTTTAAGATTAAGCGCATGTAAATGCTCATTATTATTATTATTATTATTATTATTATTATATTATTATTATTATTATTATTATTATTTCGCTCAGAGAACGTCAAACTATTTTTTTTAAAGTGCTGTGTTTATGTCAATCCACATAAACCCCCCACATTTCAAAGAACGTTCTTTGGTGAATATACCTTGACCCTGCGAACATTTACATTAAATTGATTATTGATATGGCAATTTGTGAGTGACTTTATTCTCAGACAGTAATTCAGACAGTCTGTCACAGAGACACGGTAAAAACATATCTCGATTAAATATGATTTCTCACTGAATTCTCACTATTGTTTAAGGCATACATAATCGGTTAAGACGTTTGTAAATGCATACTTTCGTCCTTGCTCTAGCCCAAACACGCCTTCTCCAGAAGAATTCTTTCATCTTTGTTTTAGAAAATTACTTTGAACTAATTTTGTTGTCTTGAAAAAGGGAGAGTATCACTTGTTTCCTCTACTTGACCACTCATTTACATGTAAAAATGTTTATAAAAACGAAAGATAAACAAACAAACCGTGTACTCTAAAGAAGCCTTAAACACTATAGTGAGAATTCAGTGAGAATCGGACAAAGAAGGAAACAAATAAGAGGCATGATCTAACCAAGGCCTGAAAGAATAAGGAAGAAGTCATCAGCACATAGTAAAGCTGTCACAGCACACCTCAAGATCATCTGAGAATAATCAATAGATCACAACCAAGATAAGCCAAAGCAATTGTCTTTTGCATGCTGTCAACAACACCTGGCCTTCAAAGCAAGGTTTTAGCGAACAAAAGCGTTACAAAAGATACAAAAAGGGGGGGGGGGGGGGGGGGGGGTGTCAAGTAATACAACAATACCACAGCACACGTTTTAAAAAGACAAGTGTACCGATTTGTGTCGCCAGCTCCTCTTGGGCAGGGTGCAGTAGTCGGTTCCAAACTGAAAGCCTCCCCCTCCCAGGCGGGAGAGACTGGCCACGCGGACTGGGTTGGCTCCGGGGCTCTGCAGGTTGACCGCAACGCCATCCACCTCAGTCTGTGGGACAGGCCACAGTGCAAGACAACACCAACACACATCCGCCTGGGTCATGTAGGCCCACTACAAGTCAACACATCTTTTTCAGGCGATTGTCATTGTACCAAACAAATGGAATGACATACTGACACATCAACTTTAGGTTCAATGAACCAACATCTATCCTGATCTTATATACTTTTTGTAAATGTGCGATTTGGTACGTTAATGGAATCATTGCTACACTTTGGCTTTGTTTCTATGTTTAAATATGTCAATTCTAATGCTTAGAGTACTATTTTGCAGTCATTAAGTTTTGTAAATGGAATATCTAATAAGTTGTGTTCCTTGGTGAAAAGATGTCTATTCTAATGTTCAGACATAGAGCTAGAATGACATATTTATTAATTAAGCAGACAAGTGAAAACATCGTGAATCATTGGCGATCTTTCCGTACTAGTCTTAACAGAGATCTGTTATAATCTCCAGATATGTTGTTGCATCTTTATTATAGTAGAAGACAATCGAAATACTTGCCTGATAAGTTATTTTGGATTCAGAAAAAATGACTTCTTGCGTTACTAGTAGATACCATTGTTTCAATAACAATAAGTTTAAAAAGTTATACATATCAAAACAACCTTGTCAGCTTTATGGGTTAACGCCAGTAATTATCACAGACTCTGATTCCTCTAACTTACACTTTAAAAAAGTCTAAAATGTGTGTGTTGATTGAATAATGTCACCACACGTATCTAAAAATGTATGTGTTGATTAAATTGTATCTACCATAATGTCACCACACGTATCTAAAAATTTAATTCTAAGCAATATTTAAACATACAGTTTGTAAAATCTTAAGATACAGTTTTAGTAAGGAAAGAATCTTGCAAGGAACAATGTAGTACAAAAGCAGGAAAGGTTTTGGGATTAGATTCGTTATTTTAGATATGCAGGGCAGAATCCATTTAGTTTGCACACACGCTTAAATTTCATAAAACAAAAATAAGGCACGAGGTAAAAGGTGGGTACATTCATTATGCAGGTGCAACTTAAATAATAGAGCATTCAAAAACAGAAATATTATCAACAGATGCACATTGACAAGCAGGCACGTGAGCTCTTAAAATCATTTACAGAAGAATAATTATTTCACCACAAATACATCACTAGATACATCTGTGTAGCCCAGGCGATCCACATTTTCACATCAAATTACCCATCGAAATTTCTGCTTCTACGCAAATTGTACAAAGTGTTATAAACACAACATTTAAAGTTAAATTGTAATGCTATTTTACAACATTTAAAGCTTTATATTTGCACAAGATCCATTTAGTTTATTGCTTTGTTTTAATCATTAAGAGAACATCTAAACTGCGAGCATTTGTTTCACACACGTGTGTAATTTTTTGGAGTCAGTGACAGTATTTACAGCTACTACAAAAATCTAATATGTGCACTCTTACCAATTGACACACTGTTGAAATATATCCATATGAGAATATCGCATTAAAATGTACATGACAATTGTATCTTACATTAAAAGATAAAATTGGTGTGACACAAGTAACGTTAAAAACATAAATTAAATTTGTTTGGGTAACTGTTTTTTTCTTCTTCAAAATCATTCTATAATGTTGCACTTGGTGTTATGGCCATGACAGTGCAATGTTGAATGTGTTCTCAAAATCCAATGTTTTCCCTTACCACCAGTTTCATTTAAGTTAAGACAGTCGACTGTATGTAAACTGGTAAGAGCGACATAGCATTGCAACCTAAACAAAGAAACAAACAGACGCTGATAGTGACAACAGCGCAGCCAAGCGCAGCTACCGAATGGCGTCGTCGCCTGGGCACCGTCCCGTACAATGCTCCGTAATCCACCCCGAAATCCTTGCCCCCGCCGCCCAACCGAGAAAGCTTGGACACTTTCTTGGGCGAGAATGTCTGGGCTGCCCAACGAGGAGGATTATGTTGGGGGGATTTGGAATACTGCTGGGGAAAATTGGGGTTGTAGCAAGGATTGTAGCGAGGGTTGTTGTTGCTGCTGCTGGCATAGGCTGCTTCTGGAGACCTCTGATTGCTCTTTGCTGGTGATGCTTGGTGGCTGGCAGAAGGATGTACCGGGCTAAGCTGAAACAAGGGGGGTTAGTGACAAGCACGTGGGGCTTTGTAGTCACGACCAAGATGTCTTGAACGACGTGCTGTTTGCTACAGTGTGGCTAAACCAAACAGTCCTTATACAGTTCGCAACAAATTTCCACATTTATCCTTGCTGCTTCGTAAGTGAATACGTACTTGCAGTGTGTTCGCATGAGATAGAAAGAAACAAGTTCCAAATCAGGTACGAACGTTCGTTCAAAGTTTATTTGGCAACTGAAGGGTTTATATATACCTAAAAATAGAAGTGTCTATGCACACTAGGCCAGCATAAACTGTAGACATGATCATATCATATGAAGTTGTGTTAACCGTTACATTAACTAAACTTAGACTAGTCAAAATGTACTGAATAAAATAAATGCTTTGTATCAATGTTGCCAACACAGTGAGTTTAGTATACTGAAATGTCTTTATGCTACAGCTAGATACATTTCACTTCATAAGAGTTTCATACCATGTGCACAGCATGAAATAACTTCAATTTAATAAAAACAAAATCAGACTTTAACTTCCGCTTCATAAGAACAAAAATATAGATGATCGCAATAATCTCGGAACAAATCGCTGGTATCGCTACTCCAAAATGTCACCGAACTGCCACCCTGAAAGGAAATCAAGAGATCGTTAAAAAGCTGAGACACAGCATATAACATTTTTTAATACAGATTAACACACACGCAGACATAGACGCGTGCGCTCGCGCGCGTGTGCGCGCACGCACACACGCACACACACCGCTTACCACAAAAGATCATGTACTTCATGCTGAATCACACTAAAACATATCATATATGAAGGTCTCTGTACACGTGATAATTTTCACTCTTTCCCCATAGCAACATAGTGATATGCAAGTAATCTTATGACTGCCATATCACTGTGTTGCCATGGGGAAAGAGTAAAACATGTTAACATGCATTGATACCTTTATCACTTTAAAAACAAAATGCAAGACCTACACACCTGTGCCATA
>CM065682.1:69013050-69018100 GCA_017654935.2 Phymorhynchus buccinoides | reverse complement strand
AGAGAGAGAGAGAGAGAGAGAGAGAGATTGAGAGAGAGGAGAAAGAGAGAGATGAGAGAGAGAGGAGAGAGAGGAGAGAGAGAAAGGGGAAGAGAGAAAGAAAGAGAGAGAGAGAGAAAAGAGAGAGAGAGAGAGAAAGAGAGAGAGAGAGAGAAAGAGAGAGAGAGGATTGGATGAGAGAGAGAGAGAGATGATGACTAGACGAGAGAGACGAGAGAGAGAGAGAGAGAAACGAGAGAGATTGGGTTAGTTGTTGTGTTTGTGTTTATAGACCAGTAAATAATATTAGATCCCTCCACAAATGACCAAAAAATTATCTGCCAATTGGGTCTAATGCACATCTTTTTTTAGAGAGAGAATATTGTTTCTGTTGTATATATCATGTTTCTGTTGTATTTATTAATGATGCTGTGGCGTAAAAAGAAATTGCATCTCAGTAATGTCTTAATTGCATAGTTCCCTTATTCAGACTTATTCAAGCTCATCACCATAACAGTCTATTGCTCGAGCCTATCGTTTTAAAAATAAGGTTGCTGCTGACAACCTTGGTGTGCAGACTTGATTATGCCATGAATTCGCTTTAAAAAATCAAACTGAATAATGTCATTAATCCACATTTAAACCCACACAGTTGAATGGCCCCATTGATATACCACCAAAGGGGCGGACCAGTTGGACATGGAAGGGAGGAGGTTCAAATACTCGCATGGAGGGTCTTAGGGGCAAGAAGCACCCCAGAAGTTGACAATAATTTGATTTTCAAAGATGCAGCCAAGGCCTCTTATAAGAATAAATGAGATAATACACTAAAATGACACTGAGTCGCGTTTCTCTTCACCTTTCTTTCATTTGGGCATACTTGGAAGACGGTTGTAATAGGATAAATAAAATTGAATTCCCATTTCAAAAAAGCACATCGAGTGTCATCTCTGTTCCATCTGTAGCCAGACTTCAGGTTTATTTGCATCAAGTGGCCAAAGAATATATTGCCTTTATGAGTACAACTATCAGTGGTTACCCTTGTCCTGAGTATGAAGGACACAACACACAACAGACAAAGAAAATCCGACAGCAGCCAGGAGCAAAGAATGGTGCCTATGTACAGTATCTTCCTGGATGTATCTCCAGTATCTGTTATCCATGGCTGAACAGACGTGCGATGAGCTCACCAGTGACAACAGCTGTACTGGATATTTGTGCAATTTACAGGGAGGGGGAGGGAGTACAATTATTCTATTCCTGGCTATGGGTGTGAGTCATGCTGGTGAGCTATGTGGGTTTATCTGGCAGGCTAGGGAAATTGTGATATGGAGGTGTGTGTTTGTGTGTGTGTGTCGGCGTGTGCGTGTGTGTGTGTGTGTGTGCGTGCGTGTGGGTGCATGCTTGTACGTGCGTGCGTGCGTGTGCGTGTGCTGTGTGTGTGTGTGGTTGTGCGTATGGTGGTGTGTGTGTGTGGGTGTGTGTGTGTGTGTGGTAATCGCTTAGAACAGAGTATGGACACTACAATAGTACTGAAGTACTAACGCTCCTTTCATAATAAGACTGGATCATCAAGACTCTTATTAGTTTCATCATTGAGAAGCTGCTGAGGCTGCTATTATTATCATGTTAATACATCCACATAACAAAACCCCATGCCAGCTAAGCACTGGTATCAAGCCTACAGATACAATATATCATCGACTAATCATAGAAGTGTTCACGATGGCCATAACTTGGATAAGACACTTGTTAGAGTGGTCTTCCACCAAGTATGACTAACTTTGAAGCACGATGCTTCTAAGCTCATTAGCAATGAGAGTTTTTTTTGTGGAAGCAGACTCACTTTGAACAACATGTCATTCCTTTTAACTGTAGCTGGAAATGCGTGGGTCAGCACTTATTACACAACATTGACTACTGGGATAATTGTTGGCACCAGACGAGGCCCTGACAATCAGAAATCTGTAATGCAGCAATGGGTGCATAGCAGGGCAGCACCCATCTGCACATAATTCTGCAAATAAAAGGAGACTTTGTGTGCAAAAATCTCATGACAGTTACCATCAGATATTAGGGAAATGATCAAATGATGAAGAGAGCATTGTAGCATTGTGGACATTTAAATTAACCCGTTGAGAACACATTCATACAACATGTTTGCATAACAATATGTATGTGATCAGTTTCTAAGAACTTGGCCATTGTATTTTGCTGCTACAATCCCCGAGGCCAGGAAGAAGACCCCCTGATTCACTAATAATTGTCTCAGAGCCTGTGTATCTAGGGGCCAGCCGAGTCTGCTCTACCGCTTGCAGAGTCTATATTAGCTACACAGCTCGGGTTAGCTGCTTAGCCGACTTCCGGCTGTCTGGTTTCACTTTCACCCCTCTAGTCTACAACATACTTTCACACTTTACTGCCAAGCAGAGCAAGCTGCTCTCAGTTAACTTACAGCATAGCTTAGCCTACTAAGATCAAGCCGTTTCCAGTCATAGCCAGATACACATCCAAAATTCATGATAATTGTGAGAAATGCCAGCATGGGAGGTGCTATGCACATTGCTCTGTTGTGAAATGTTCGACGAAAATTCATCGTTGCAAAGGCCCGACTTTTCATAAGATTCCAAAAAAAGGTGGCAAACACGAAGAATGGAGACAGCTGTTACTACACAAGATCAATCGCAGAATCGAGAAGACAAAGAATTCAATCCTGATACAGCTGCAATTTGCTCAAGACATTTCAAAGAAGAATACTTCAAATATGGTGAGTTGTTTCAATGCTTATTCATAATGTTAGTTCAGATTGTCAGTGAACTTTTATTAACAACAAAGAAAAGAGAAGCCAGGAAACTGCATGGATTGATATTTTACTAATATTACTGCAATGATATTTGAGTGTGTGTGCATGCACGTGAGTATGCATGTGTTTTTGTGTGTGTTTTTGCACGAGTACGTGTATTTAAAATGCACATGGTGTGGTCATGCATCTGTGCGTTGTGTTTGTGTGCACATTTTCTTCTTTCTCAATTACCTTGAAGCGTATTGTATGTTGATGCTTGAATGTTTGTTTGGCTGTAACAAGTGCATCTCTCGTGGGAATGACGTAGGCCTAGAATGTCTCTCTCTCACTGAACATTTAACTCCACCTCTCTCCCACCCGTGGGATACCGGGTCTCTTTGTATGAATAGTTTAAAAACATTGCGTAAACTTAATGCTATTGATTCAAATATATTTTGGAAGCTCTTTAATACTCAGATTTAACCAGTTCTGACATATATGGAGCAGAAATTTGGGGAATTTATGATAATATTGATTTGGAAAAGGTACATACATTTGCTATAAAACGCTTCTTAAATGTCCCACTGCACAGTTCAAACACATGTAGCCTAATATGGATAATATATGTTAGAACATATGTTAAATGTATAAAAATACTGGCTCAAGTTGTTAAAACTACCTATATCCAGACTTAGTAGACAGGCGTATCAAATGCTAGTGAACGAACATGAGAAAGGAAAAGAAAATTGGGTATATTGTGTGAAAAATATTTTAACTACTAATGGGTTTGGAATTGTATGGCTATGTCAGGGTGTGGGAAGTGAGGAGGGATTTATCATGGAATTTAAAAACAGAATTATTGCTTCCTATCAGCAAAATTGGCACTCTAAAATTGAAAGTTCAGACAGATATAACTGGTATTATAGTTTTAAAGATGTGTTTGAAACTGAGAAATATATAACGGTTGTAAACAATAGGTGGCATAGAATATGTCTGGCCAGAATGCACACAAACAATGGTTTCATGATGATGATATATCTTTAATTGCTCCCTGCCCAATGTGTGGTTTTCATAAAGAAGATGATATACACTTTTTATTTAGTTGTAAAAAAATATGATGTGATTAGAAAGAAGTGTAAAATTTTTGAAAAAAAAAAAAAAAAAGTGTTGCTGTATATTTGGATTTAGTTGGAGTTTTGAGAATGGACTATGATGATGAATCTATAACATCCCTAGCTAAATATATTGCAGAAGCTCTGAATATTAGAACTAAGGAAAAGCAAATACAAGAAGAACATAGACAGAACATTACTTCTAAATAGAATGTCTTGAATATTGTATTAGGATATAAGTGTAGGAATCTGATATACTTAATTTGAATATGATTGGATGGTCGAGACAGACATTTGTTTTTATTTCATTTTATTTTTATTGCATTGATTGATTTTATTTCATTTTCCATTATTTTGTTCTATTCGCACCCCCATGTCATCTAAGCTATGTAAGCCAATTACATTAAAACAGTTCAGTGTTCAGTGTTCAGTGTTCTCTCTCTGAGTGTGTATGAGTGAGAGAGAAAAGAGGGAGAGAGCGAGAGAGATATAGTTAGACAGAGAGAGAGAGAGAGAGCGATCCGATGAGAGAGAGAGAGAGAGAGAGAGAGAGAGAGGGAGAGAGAGAGAGTTAGACAGAGAGAGAGAGAGAGAGAGAGTTAGACAGAGAGAGAAAGAGAGAGAGAGAGAGAGAGAGAGAGAGACGGTCTCTCCGGAGAGAGAGAGATGAGAGAGAGAGAGAGAGAGAGAGAGAGAGAGAGAGAGAGAGAGAGAGAGAGAGAGAGAGAGAGTGGAGAGAGAGAGAGAGAGAGAGAGTCCCAGAGAGAGAGAGAGAGAGAGAGAGAGAGAGAGAGAGAGAGAGAGAGAGAGAGAGAGAGAGAACAGACTGCAGGTAAGTAAACATGTAACACACAACAACCCTTTAGTGGACACAAACACATTTATAACAGCACATTTTTAGTTGGTTTTCCTTTAGATAGTTCTGTAACATTTATTTCATTTGCATTGCTGAAATAGATGGACTACACACACACTAAAACGATGGTGCTTCATTTATGACAGGAGATAATTGTTTGCGATATTAAGAAAATCATCTGACTTGGCTATGACTTTTTCTGTATAATTACAACCACCCCCCCCCCCACACACACACACACAGACAGAGAATTATAGAAAGCAGCATCACTTATCAAATGCTAGTAGCACTAAATGGAAATTGTTTTACAGTCACGTGTCA
>CM065682.1:68998050-69000550 GCA_017654935.2 Phymorhynchus buccinoides | reverse complement strand
AACAGTGAACCCATTGAGCAAAATGATGATGAAATGATAAACAGTAACACAGATATGCTTGAAGCCGATATAACTGAAGCTGAAGTGTATGCTGCTGTCCGTTCTCTACAAAATGGGAAGGCCGCGGGCCCTGATGGAATTATTGGTGAGGTCTTTAAAACTCTATTTCTGTAATCGCTCCTTTCTTGGTCTTGTTGTTTAATGTCATATTTTCTTCAGGTTCCTTTCCTCTGCAATGGTCTGAAGCCATTATACAACCTTTGTTTAAAAAGGGTGATACAAATAGTCCTGATAATTATCGCGGTATATCTTTGTTAAATATTTGTAAGTCATATAGCCACATCTTCAATGCCAGATTGAGACAAATGGATCGAAAATAACAATATTATTAACGATTGTCAGGAAGGGTTTCGAAAAAAGCATAGCACTGTCGATCATGTTTTCACATTATTTGCCATGGTTCAAAAACAATTAATATTACATAAAAAAGTATATGTCGCTTTCATCGATTTTAGAAAAGCTTTCGACTCAGTGGTACAGTCAAAATTATGGGACGTTCTAAAGAAAAGGGGTATTCGTGGGAAAATGTATCGGGCTATTGTTAGTATATATGATATTGTACAAGCAAGAGTAAGAGCTGGAGGTGATTTAACTGATTGTTTCATGTGTCCCATAGGCTTAAAGCAGGGAGAAATATGTAGTCCGGTTTTATTTTCTTTATTTATTAATGAGTTGGCTGAAGACATTGTGAGGAGGGGAAAACATGGGGTTCAACTTATTCCTGACGTCTTGGAAATTCTCATACTTATGTTTGCTGATGATGTTCTTCTAATCTCTGATTCCATTGCTGGTTTACAAAATCAATTGAATGCATTATATGACTCAGCAAAAAGGCTGGGTCTGATCGTGAATTTAGATGAATCTAATATTGTAATTTTTCGAAATGGTGGCTGTTTCTGTGCAAGAAAAGTGGTTTTATGGTCAAAAGGAATTATCAATTGTGAATATGTATAAATACTTAGGAGTTATTATGTCAACTAGGCTCTCCTTTACACGTACATTGAATGATCTTGCGAGTCGAGCAAGGAAGGGTGTAATAAATATTCTTAAGGTTATTGTGGTTGACCAGTGGTCAGTGACACTGACCAATGGTCAACCACATAAAAAAAGGCCAAAGTGACCACTGGTCAGTGACACTGACCACTGGTCAACGACATCAAAATTTGTTCATTTGAACTCCTAATGCACTAATTTGCAGTCAAACAGTGAAAATAGGCCAAAGTGACCACTGGTCAGTGACACTGACCACTGGTCAACCACATCAACAATTGTTCATATGATCTCCTAATACACTAATTAGCATTCAAACGGTAAAATTAGGCCAAAGTGACCAGTGTCAGTGGTCAGCTTGTTATTCATTTTATTTAACAATTTTTATTTAAAAAAAAGAGAACTTGTCAATAATGAGTTTTTATAACTCCAATTTTCATTTGGACAAAACGGCGGTTCAAAATCGGGCGCCGTTTTGTCCAAACCGCCGTTTTGTCTATAGACAAAACGGCGGATTGTTGAACCGCCGTTTTGTCCAAATCATAATAGAAAATTTGGACAAAACGGCGGTTCTAGCCCCCGCCGTTTTGTCTATAGACAAAACGGCGGAATTTGGACAAAACGGCGGTTAACAGAGCCAAACAGTTAAGCAACCTTTTGAAAAACAATGCAAAACTATTTCTATTGCAGAGTGGAATCAGTGGCAAGGGTCTTTCGTAAAAATAGTTCCCCCAGCTTCTGGAAGTTCTGTGATTGTAACGTCCTCTAAACGTGTTCACAAAACTGCAAAACAGTGCAGCACGCCTCACTCTCAAGATTCCACGCTCTGATCATATAACACCTCATCTTCGTAACTTGCACTGGCTTCCAGTAGAGGCTAGAATCAAGTATAAAATAGCTTGCCTTTGTTTCGGTGCTGTTCACTCTTCTGGTCCTGTCTATCTCTCCGAACTAGTAACTGTACACACCTGCTCGCTCCCTACGTTCTTCCTCTGACTGCTGCACACTCAAGGTTCCTCGGATCCACACGAAATATTTTGGTGAACGATCCTTCTACTATTTAGCACCTCATATATGGAATTCCCTCCCACAACATGTCCGCTCATCTGACTCTCGCCTTTCGCTCAGCCCTTAAAACTCACTTATTTATCTGTGTGTGTGGTGTGTGTGTGTGTGTGTGTGTGTGTGTGTGTGTGTGTGTGTGTGTGTATGTGTGTGTGTGTGTGTGTGTGTGTGTGTGTGTGTGTGTGTGTGTGTGTGTGTGTGTGTGGCAAGGGGTCTTGCAGTATTGGGGATTCTTCTGTGACATATATAAAATATTAGGTCTATCCGTACTTCCCAAAACTAAGACAAATGGGGTCTTTGGATAATAGACCCCAATTTGATGCCTTTAGTTACAGAATGATGTCGTTAATGTTAAAGATGTCATTAACGATGTTGTGGTGCTAAA
>CM065682.1:68969501-68997550 GCA_017654935.2 Phymorhynchus buccinoides | reverse complement strand
GTAACTGTAATAATACCCTTCTAGGTTTGACATTATTATCCAGGCTACACTTGTCTTCTTTTTTCTCTGTTTGCATGGTGTTATATATATGCTTGAATTGTTATATGTAAAAATATATGAAGTTGAAATCTTTTCTTTTCATATTATGTACGTGTGTCATATTGTTTGGTTGTTTTCTTCCATTTTCTTTTGAATAAGTTTATGTTTCGTTATTTTTTTTCTTTTATTTTGCCTGATCTGAGGGCATGGTTTAAAAGGGCTGAATTAGGTTATCCAGTTTCCCTCAATAAAAATGTTCGTGTTCGTATTCGTACACTCTCTGTCTGTGTCTCTCTCTGTGACAAAGGCTAAAATGATACATAATTTGTTTCTCTCTGTGTCTCCATCAGTATAAAAGAGAGAGACTTCAGTCTCACATTATAAACTTGATAGTTGGTATCGATAAACACTGGCGGATGAGGTTTAACCGAGGCGTTGGTCACCGCTACAGCTATCTGTACCATTAGCAGAGAGTCTTCGCGGTCTCTACTGTTAAGACAGCGGCTTTGAGGCAATGTCGGCGCAGGAAGAATGAACGTATGGAGGAAACATTTGTGAGGGTAGGGATGGAGTAACGGGTAAAAAGTATGAAAGAGGTTTAAGGGAATATGGGAAGAAAAGGGGTTACCGTCCATAAGGGTCTCTGACCGATTGGACGCTAATCTCATCACCATTCGAAAAGGGGTGGTAGGGAGGGAGTAACGGGTAAAAGGTATGAAAGAGGTTTAGGGGAATGTGGGAAGAAAAGGGGTGGTAGGGAGGGAGTAACGGGTAAAAGGTATGAAAGAGGTTTAGGGGAACGTGGGAAGAAAAGGGGTGGTAGGGAGGGAGTAACGGGTAAAAGGTATGAAAGAGGTTTAGGGGAACGTGGGAAGAAAAGGGGTGGTAGGGAGGGAGTAACGGGTAAAAGGTATGAAAGAGGTTTAGGGGAACGTGGGAAGAAAAGGGGTGGTAGGGAGGGAGTAACGGGTAAAAGGTATGAAAGAGGTTTAGGGGAACGTGGGAAGAAAAGGGGTGGTAGGGAGGGAGTAACGGGTAAAAGGTATGAAAGAGGTTTAGGGGAACGTGGGAAGAAAAGGGGTGGTAGGGAGGGAGTAACGGGTAAAAGGTATGAAAGAGGTTTAGGGGAACGTGGGAAGAAAAGGGGTGGTAGGGAGGGAGTAACGGGTAAAAGGTATGAAAGAGGTTTAGGGGAACGTGGGAAGAAAAGGGGTGGTAGGGAGGAAGTAACGGGTAAAAGGTATGAAAGAGGTTTAGGGGAACGTGGGAAGAAAAGGGGTGGTAGGGAGGGAGTAACGGGTAAAAGGTATGAAAGAGGTTTAGGGGAACGTGGGAAGAAAAGGGGTGGTAGGGAGGGAGTAACGGGTAAAAGGTATGAAAGAGGTTTAGGGGAACGTGGGAAGAAAAGGGGTGGTAGGGAGGGAGTAACGGGTAAAAGGTATGAAAGAGGTTTAGGGGAACGTGGGAAGAAAAGGGGTGGTAGGGAGGGAGTAACGGGTAAAAGGTATGAAAGAGGTTTAGGGGAACGTGGGAAGAAAAGGGGTGGTAGGGAGGGAGTAACGGGTAAAAGGTATGAAAGAGGTTTAGGGGAACGTGGGAAGAAAAGGGGTGGTAGGGAGGGAGTAACGGGTAAAAGGTATGAAAGAGGTTTAGGGGAACGTGGGAAGAAAAGGGGTGGTAGGGAGGGAGTAACGGGTAAAAGGTATGAAAGAGGTTTAGGGGAACGTGGGAAGAAAAGGGGTGGTAGGGAGGGAGTAACGGGTAAAAGGTATGAAAGAGGTTTAGGGGAATATGGGAAGAAAAGGGGTGGTAGGGAGGGAGTAACGGGTAAAAGGTATGAAAGAGGTTTAGGGGAATGTGGGAAGAAAAGGGGTGGTAGGGAGGGAGTAACGGGTAAAAGGTATGAAAGAGGTTTAGGGGAATGTGGGAAGAAAAGGGGTGGTAGGGAGGGAGTAACGGGTAAAAGGTATGAAAGAGGTTTAGGGGAATGTGGGAAGAAAAGGGGTGGTAGGGAGGGAGTAACGGGTAAAAGGTATGAAAGAGGTTTAGGGGAATGTGGGAAGAAAAGGGGTGGTAGGGAGGGAGTAACGGGTAAAAGGTATGAAAGAGGTTTAGGGGAATGTGGGAAGAAAAGGGGTGGTAGGGAGGGAGTAACGGGTAAAAGGTATGAAAGAGGTTTAGGGGAACGTGGGAAGAAAAGGGGTGGTAGGGAGGGAGTAACGGGTAAAAGGTATGAAAGAGGTTTAGGGGAATATGGGAAGAAAAGGGGTGGTAGGGAGGGAGTAACGGGTAAAAGGTATGAAAGAGGTTTAGGGGAAGGTGGGAAGAAAAGGGGTGGTAGGGAGGGAGTAACGGGTAAAAGGTATGAAAGAGGTTTAGGGGAACGTGGGAAGAAAAGGGGTGGTAGGGAGGGAGTAACGGGTAAAAGGTATGAAAGAGGTTTAGGGGAATGTGGGAAGAAAAGGGTGGTAGGGAGGGAGTAACGGGTAAAAGGTATGAAAGAGGTTTAGGGGAACGTGGGAAGAAAAGGGGTGGTAGGGAGGGAGTAACGGGTAAAAGGTATGAAAGAGGTTTAGGGGAATGTGGGAAGAAAAGGGGTGGTAGGGAGGGAGTAACGGGTAAAAGGTATGAAAGAGGTTTAGGGGAATGTGGGAAGAAAAGGGGTGGTAGGGAGGGAGTAACGGGTAAAAGGTATGAAAGAGGTTTAGGGGAACGTGGGAAGAAAAAGGGTGGTAGGGAGGGAGTAACGGGTAAAAGGTATGAAAGAGGTTTAGGGGAATGTGGGAAGAAAAGGGGTGGTAGGGAGGGAGTAACGGGTAAAAGGTATGAAAGAGGTTTAGGGGAACGTGGGAAGAAAAGGGGTGGTAGGGAGGGAGTAACGGGTAAAAGGTATGAAAGAGGTTTAGGGGAACGTGGGAAGAAAAGGGGTGGTAGGGAGGGAGTAACGGGTAAAAGGTATGAAAGAGGTTTAGGGGAACGTGGGAAGAAAAGGGGTGGTAGGGAGGGAGTAACGGGTAAAAGGTATGAAAGAGGTTTAGGGGAATGTGGGAAGAAAAGGGGTGGTAGGGAGGGAGTAACGGGTAAAAGGTATGAAAGAGGTTTAGGGGAACGTGGGAAGAAAAGGGGTGGTAGGGAGGGAGTAACGGGTAAAAGGTATGAAAGAGGTTTAGGGGAACGTGGGAAGAAAAGGGTGGTAGGGAGGGAGTAACGGGTAAAAGGTATGAAAGAGGTTTAGGGGAACGTGGGAAGAAAAGGGGTGGTAGGGAGGGAGTAACGGGTAAAAGGTATGAAAGAGGTTTAGGGGAATGTGGGAAGAAAAGGGGTGGTAGGGAGGGAGTAACGGGTAAAAGGTATGAAAGAGGTTTAGGGGAATGTGGGAAGAAAAGGGGTGGTAGGGAGGGAGTAACGGGTAAAAGGTATGAAAGAGGTTTAGGGGAATGTGGGAAGAAAAGGGGTGGTAGGGAGGGAGTAACGGGTAAAAGGTATGAAAGAGGTTTAGGGGAATGTGGGAAGAAAAGGGGTGGTAGGGAGGGAGTAACGGGTAAAAGGTATGAAAGAGGTTTAGGGGAATGTGGGAAGAAAAGGGGTGGTAGGGAGGGAGTAACGGGTAAAAGGTATGAAAGAGGTTTAGGGGAACGTGGGAAGAAAAGGGGTGGTAGGGAGGGAGTAACGGGTAAAAGGTATGAAAGAGGTTTAGGGGAATGTGGGAAGAAAAGGGGTGGTAGGGAGGGAGTAACGGGTAAAAGGTATGAAAGAGGTTTAGGGGAACGTGGGAAGAAAAGGGGTGGTAGGGAGGGAGTAACGGGTAAAAGGTATGAAAGAGGTTTAGGGGAACGTGGGAAGAAAAGGGTGGTAGGGAGGGAGTAACGGGTAAAAGGTATGAAAGAGGTTTAGGGGAACGTGGGAAGAAAAGGGGTGGTAGGGAGGAAGTAACGGGTAAAAGGTATGAAAGAGGTTTAGGGGAATGTGGGAAGAAAAGGGGTGGTAGGGAGGGAGTAACGGGTAAAAGGTATGAAAGAGGTTTAGGGGAACGTGGGAAGAAAAGGGGTGGTAGGGAGGGAGTAACGGGTAAAAGGTATGAAAGAGGTTTAGGGGAACGTGGGAAGAAAAGGGGTGGTAGGGAGGGAGTAACGGGTAAAAGGTATGAAAGAGGTTTAGGGGAACGTGGGAAGAAAAGGGGTGGTAGGGAGGGAGTAACGGGTAAAAGGTATGAAAGAGGGTTTAGGGGAACGTATGGGAAGAAAAGGGGTGGTAGGGAGGGAGTAACGGGTAAAAGGTATGAAAGAGGTTTAGGGGAACGTGGGAAGAAAAGGGGTGGTAGGGAGGGAGTAACGGGTAAAAGGTATGAAAGAGGTTTAGGGGAATGTGGGAAGAAAAGGGGTGGTAGGGAGGGAGTAACGGGTAAAAGGTATGAAAGAGGTTTAGGGGAACGTGGGAAGAAAAGGGGTGGTAGGGAGGGAGTAACGGGTAAAAGGTATGAAAGAGGTTTAGGGGAACGTGGGAAGAAAAGGGGTGGTAGGGAGGGAGTAACGGGTAAAAGGTATGAAAGAGGTTTAGGGGAACGTGGGAAGAAAAGGGGTGGTAGGGAGGGAGTAACGGGTAAAAGGTATGAAAGAGGTTTAGGGGAACGTGGGAAGAAAAGGGGTGGTAGGGAGGGAGTAACGGGTAAAAGGTATGAAAGAGGTTTAGGGGAATGTGGGAAGAAAAGGGGTGGTAGGGAGGAAGTAACGGGTAAAAGGTATGAAAGAGGTTTAGGGGAACGTGGGAAGAAAAGGGGTGGTAGGGAGGGAGTAACGGGTAAAAGGTATGAAAGAGGTTTAGGGGAATATGGGAAGAAAAGGGGTGGTAGGGAGGGAGTAACGGGTAAAAGGTATGAAAGAGGTTTAGGGGAACGTGGGAAGAAAAGGGTGGTAGGGAGGGAGTAACGGGTAAAAGGTATGAAAGAGGTTTAGGGGAATGTGGGAAGAAAAGGGGTGGTAGGGAGGGAGTAACGGGTAAAAGGTATGAAAGAGGTTTAGGGGAATATGGGAAGAAAAGGGGTGGTAGGGAGGGAGTAACGGGTAAAAGGTATGAAAGAGGTTTAGGGGAATGTGGGAAGAAAAGGGGTGGTAGGGAGGGAGTAACGGGTAAAAGGTATGAAAGAGGTTTAGGGGAACGTGGGAAGAAAAGGGGTGGTAGGGAGGGAGTAACGGGTAAAAGGTATGAAAGAGGTTTAGGGGAATATGGGAAGAAAAGGGGTGGTAGGGAGGGAGTAACGGGTAAAAGGTATGAAAGAGGTTTAGGGGAATATGGGAAGAAAAGGGGTGGTAGGGAGGGAGTAACGGGTAAAAGGTATGAAAGAGGTTTAGGGGAATGTGGGAAGAAAAGGGGTGGTAGGGAGGGAGTAACGGGTAAAAGGTATGAAAGAGGTTTAGGGGAATGTGGGAAGAAAAGGGGTGGTAGGGAGGGAGTAACGGGTAAAAGGTATGAAAGAGGTTTAGGGGAACGTGGGAAGAAAAGGGGTGGTAGGGAGGGAGTAACGGGTAAAAGGTATGAAAGAGGTTTAGGGGAACGTGGGAAGAAAAGGGGTGGTAGGGAGGGAGTAACGGGTAAAAGGTATGAAAGAGGTTTAGGGGAATGTGGGAAGAAAAGGGGTGGTAGGGAGGGAGTAACGGGTAAAAGGTATGAAAGAGGTTTAGGGGAATGTGGGAAGAAAAGGGGTGGTAGGGAGGGAGTAACGGGTAAAAGGTATGAAAGAGGTTTAGGGGAATATGGGAAGAAAAGGGGTGGTAGGGAGGGAGTAACGGGTAAAAGGTATGAAAGAGGTTTAGGGGAACGTGGGAAGAAAAGGGGTGGTAGGGAGGGAGTAACGGGTAAAAGGTATGAAAGAGGTTTAGGGGAATGTGGGAAGAAAAGGGTGGTAGGGAGGGAGTAACGGGTAAAAGGTATGAAAGAGGTTTAGGGGAACGTGGGAAGAAAAGGGGTGGTAGGGAGGGAGTAACGGGTAAAAGGTATGAAAGAGGTTTAGGGGAACGTGGGAAGAAAAGGGGTGGTAGGGAGGGAGTAACGGGTAAAAGGTATGAAAGAGGTTTAGGGGAACGTGGGAAGAAAAGGGGTGGTAGGGAGGGAGTAACGGGTAAAAGGTATGAAAGAGGTTTAGGGGAATGTGGGAAGAAAAGGGGTGGTAGGGAGGGAGTAACGGGTAAAAGGTATGAAAGAGGTTTAGGGGAACGTGGGAAGAAAAGGGGTGGTAGGGAGGGAGTAACGGGTAAAAGGTATGAAAGAGGTTTAGGGGAACGTGGGAAGAAAAGGGGTGGTAGGGAGGGAGTAACGGGTAAAAGGTATGAAAGAGGTTTAGGGGAACGTGGGAAGAAAAGGGGTGGTAGGGAGGGAGTAACGGGTAAAAGGTATGAAAGAGGTTTAGGGGAACGTGGGAAGAAAAGGGGTGGTAGGGAGGGAGTAACGGGTAAAAGGTATGAAAGAGGTTTAGGGGAACGTGGGAAGAAAAGGGGTGGTAGGGAGGGAGTAACGGGTAAAAGGTATGAAAGAGGTTTAGGGGAACGTGGGAAGAAAAGGGGTGGTAGGGAGGGAGTAACGGGTAAAAGGTATGAAAGAGGTTTAGGGGAATGTGGGAAGAAAAGGGGTGGTAGGGAGGGAGTAACGGGTAAAAGGTATGAAAGAGGTTTAGGGGAATGTGGGAAGAAAAGGGGTGGTAGGGAGGGAGTAACGGGTAAAAGGTATGAAAGAGGTTTAGGGGAACGTGGGAAGAAAAGGGGTGGTAGGGAGGGAGTAACGGGTAAAAGGTATGAAAGAGGTTTAGGGGAATGTGGGAAGAAAAGGGGTGGTAGGGAGGGAGTAACGGGTAAAAGGTATGAAAGAGGTTTAGGGGAATATGGGAAGAAAAGGGGTGGTAGGGAGGGAGTAACGGGTAAAAGGTATGAAAGAGGTTTAGGGGAATGTGGGAAGAAAAGGGGTGGTAGGGAGGGAGTAACGGGTAAAAGGTATGAAAGAGGTTTAGGGGAATGTGGGAAGAAAAGGGGTGGTAGGGAGGGAGTAACGGGTAAAAGGTATGAAAGAGGTTTAGGGGAATGTGGGAAGAAAAGGGGTGGTAGGGAGGGAGTAACGGGTAAAAGGTATGAAAGAGGTTTAGGGGAATAACGGGTGGGAAGAAAAGGGGTGGTAGGGAGGGAGTAACGGGTAAAAGGTATGAAAGAGGTTTAGGGGAACGTGGGAAGAAAAGGGGTGGTAGGGAGGGAGTAACGGGTAAAAGGTATGAAAGAGGTTTAGGGGAATGTGGGAAGAAAAGGGGTGGTAGGGAGGGAGTAACGGGTAAAAGGTATGAAAGAGGTTTAGGGGAATGTGGGAAGAAAAGGGGTGGTAGGGAGGGAGTAACGGGTAAAAGGTATGAAAGAGGTTTAGGGGAATGTGGGAAGAAAAGGGGTGGTAGGGAGGGAGTAACGGGTAAAAGGTATGAAAGAGGTTTAGGGGAATGTGGGAAGAAAAGGGGTGGTAGGGAGGGAGTAACGGGTAAAAGGTATGAAAGAGGTTTAGGGGAATGTGGGAAGAAAAGGGGTGGTAGGGAGGGAGTAACGGGTAAAAGGTATGAAAGAGGTTTAGGGGAATGTGGGAAGAAAAGGGGTGGTAGGGAGGGAGTAACGGGTAAAAGGTATGAAAGAGGTTTAGGGGAATATGGGAAGAAAAGGGGTGGTAGGGAGGGAGTAACGGGTAAAAGGTATGAAAGAGGTTTAGGGGAATGGTGGGAAGAAAAGGGGTGGTAGGGAGGGAGTAACGGGTAAAAGGTATGAAAGAGGTTTAGGGGAATGTGGGAAGAAAAGGGGTGGTAGGGAGGGAGTAACGGGTAAAAGGTATGAAAGAGGTTTAGGGGAATGTGGGAAGAAAAGGGGTGGTAGGGAGGGAGTAACGGGTAAAAGGTATGAAAGAGATTTAGGGGAACGTGGGAAGAAAAGGGTGGTAGGGAGGAAGTAACGGGTAAAAGGTATGAAAGAGGTTTAGGGGAACGTGGGAAGAAAAGGGGTGGTAGGGAGGGAGTAACGGGTAAAAGGTATGAAAGAGGTTTAGGGGAACGTGGGAAGAAAAGGGGTGGTAGGGAGGGAGTAACGGGTAAAAGGTATGAAAGAGGTTTAGGGGAATGTGGGAAGAAAAGGGGTGGTAGGGAGGGAGTAACGGGTAAAAGGTATGAAAGAGGTTTAGGGGAACGTGGGAAGAAAAGGGGTGGTAGGGAGGGAGTAACGGGTAAAAGGTATGAAAGAGGTTTAGGGGAATGTGGGAAGAAAAGGGGTGGTAGGGAGGGAGTAACGGGTAAAAGGTATGAAAGAGGTTTAGGGGAACGTGGGAAGAAAAGGGGTGGTAGGGAGGGAGTAACGGGTAAAAGGTATGAAAGAGGTTTAGGGGAACGTGGGAAGAAAAGGGGTGGTAGGGAGGGAGTAACGGGTAAAAGGTATGAAAGAGGTTTAGGGGAACGTGGGAAGAAAAGGGGTGGTAGGGAGGGAGTAACGGGTAAAAGGTATGAAAGAGGTTTAGGGGAATGTGGGAAGAAAAGGGGTGGTAGGGAGGGAGTAACGGGTAAAAGGTATGAAAGAGGTTTAGGGGAACGTGGGAAGAAAAGGGGTGGTAGGGAGGGAGTAACGGGTAAAAGGTATGAAAGAGGTTTAGGGGAACGTGGGAAGAAAAGGGGTGGGTGGTAAAAGGTATGAAGAAAGGGGGTGGTAGGGAGGTTTAGGGGAACGTGGGAAGAAAAGGGGTGGTAGGGAGGGAGTAACGGGTAAAAGGTATGAAAGAGGTTTAGGGGAACGTGGGAAGAAAAGGGGTGGTAGGGAGGGAGTAACGGGTAAAAGGTATGAAAGAGGTTTAGGGGAACGTGGGAAGAAAAGGGGTGGTAGGGAGGGAGTAACGGGTAAAAGGTATGAAAGAGGTTTAGGGGAATGTGGGAAGAAAAGGGTGGTAGGGAGGGAGTAACGGGTAAAAGGTATGAAAGAGGTTTAGGGGAATGTGGGAAGAAAAGGGGTGGTAGGGAGGGAGTAACGGGTAAAAGGTATGAAAGAGGTTTAGGGGAATGTGGGAAGAAAAGGGGTGGTAGGGAGGGAGTAACGGGTAAAAGGTATGAAAGAGGTTTAGGGGAATGTGGGAAGAAAAGGGGTGGTAGGGAGGGAGTAACGGGTAAAAGGTATGAAAGAGGTTTAGGGGAATGTGGGAAGAAAAGGGGTGGTAGGGAGGGAGTAACGGGTAAAAGGTATGAAAGAGGTTTAGGGGAATGTGGGAAGAAAAGGGGTGGTAGGGAGGGAGTAACGGGTAAAAGGTATGAAAGAGGTTTAGGGGAATGTGGGAAGAAAAGGGGTGGTAGGGAGGGAGTAACGGGTAAAAGGTATGAAAGAGGTTTAGGGGAACGTGGGAAGAAAAGGGGTGGTAGGGAGGGAGTAACGGGTAAAAGGTATGAAAGAGGTTTAGGGGAATGTGGGAAGAAAAGGGGTGGTAGGGAGGGAGTAACGGGTAAAAGGTATGAAAGAGGTTTAGGGGAATGTGGGAAGAAAAGGGGTGGTAGGGAGGGAGTAACGGGTAAAAGGTATGAAAGAGGTTTAGGGGAACGTGGGAAGAAAAGGGGTGGTAGGGAGGGAGTAACGGGTAAAAGGTATGAAAGAGGTTTAGGGGAACGTGGGAAGAAAAGGGGTGGTAGGGAGGGAGTAACGGGTAAAAGGTATGAAAGAGGTTTAGGGGAATGTGGGAAGAAAAGGGGTGGTAGGGAGGGAGTAACGGGTAAAAGGTATGAAAGAGGTTTAGGGGAACGTGGGAAGAAAAGGGGTGGTAGGGAGGGAGTAACGGGTAAAAGGTATGAAAGAGGTTTAGGGGAACGTGGGAAGAAAAGGGGTGGTAGGGAGGGAGTAACGGGTAAAAGGTATGAAAGAGGTTTAGGGGAACGTGGGAAGAAAAGGGGTGGTAGGGAGGGAGTAACGGGTAAAAGGTATGAAAGAGGTTTAGGGGAACGTGGGAAGAAAAGGGGTGGTAGGGAGGGAGTAACGGGTAAAAGGTATGAAAGAGGTTTAGGGGAATGTGGGAAGAAAAGGGGTGGTAGGGAGGGAGTAACGGGTAAAAGGTATGAAAGAGGTTTAGGGGAACGTGGGAAGAAAAGGGGTGGTAGGGAGGGAGTAACGGGTAAAAGGTATGAAAGAGGTTTAGGGGAATGTGGGAAGAAAAGGGGTGGTAGGGAGGGAGTAACGGGTAAAAGGTATGAAAGAGGTTTAGGGGAATGTGGGAAGAAAAGGGGTGGTAGGGAGGGAGTAACGGGTAAAAGGTATGAAAGAGGTTTAGGGGAATGTGGGAAGAAAAGGGGTGGTAGGGAGGGAGTAACGGGTAAAAGGTATGAAAGAGGTTTAGGGGAATTTGGGAAGAAAAGGGGTGGTAGGGAGGGAGTAACGGGTAAAAGGTATGAAAGAGGTTTAGGGGAATGTGGGAAGAAAAGGGGTGGTAGGGAGGGAGTAACGGGTAAAAGGTATGAAAGAGGTTTAGGGGAATGTGGGAAGAAAAGGGGTGGTAGGGAGGGAGTAACGGGTAAAAGGTATGAAAGAGGTTTAGGGGAATGTGGGAAGAAAAGGGGTGGTAGGGAGGGAGTAACGGGTAAAAGGTATGAAAGAGGTTTAGGGGAATGTGGGAAGAAAAGGGGTGGTAGGGAGGGAGTAACGGGTAAAAGGTATGAAAGAGGTTTAGGGGAATGTGGGAAGAAAAGGGGTGGTAGGGAGGGAGTAACGGGTAAAAGGTATGAAAGAGGTTTAGGGGAACGTGGGAAGAAAAGGGGTGGTAGGGAGGGAGTAACGGGTAAAAGGTATGAAAGAGGTTTAGGGGAACGTGGGAAGAAAAGGGGTGGTAGGGAGGGAGTAACGGGTAAAAGGTATGAAAGAGGTTTAGGGGAATGTGGGAAGAAAAGGGGTGGTAGGGAGGGAGTAACGGGTAAAAGGTATGAAAGAGGTTTAGGGGAATGTGGGAAGAAAAGGGGTGGTAGGGAGGGAGTAACGGGTAAAAGGTATGAAAGAGGTTTAGGGGAACGTGGGAAGAAAAGGGGTGGTAGGGAGGGAGTAACGGGTAAAAGGTATGAAAGAGGTTTAGGGGAACGTGGGAAGAAAAGGGGTGGTAGGGAGGGAGTAACGGGTAAAAGGTATGAAAGAGGTTTAGGGGAATGTGGGAAGAAAAGGGGTGGTAGGGAGGGAGTAACGGGTAAAAGGTATGAAAGAGGTTTAGGGGAACGTGGGAAGAAAAGGGGTGGTAGGGAGGGAGTAACGGGTAAAAGGTATGAAAGAGGTTTAGGGGAACGTGGGAAGAAAAGGGGTGGTAGGGAGGGAGTAACGGGTAAAAGGTATGAAAGAGGTTTAGGGGAACGTGGGAAGAAAAGGGGTGGTAGGGAGGGAGTAACGGGTAAAAGGTATGAAAGAGGTTTAGGGGAATGTGGGAAGAAAAGGGGTGGTAGGGAGGGAGTAACGGGTAAAAGGTATGAAAGAGGTTTAGGGGAATGTGGGAAGAAAAGGGGTGGTAGGGAGGGAGTAACGGGTAAAAGGTATGAAAGAGGTTTAGGGGAATGTGGGAAGAAAAGGGGTGGTAGGGAGGGAGTAACGGGTAAAAGGTATGAAAGAGGTTTAGGGGAATGTGGGAAGAAAAGGGGTGGTAGGGAGGGAGTAACGGGTAAAAGGTATGAAAGAGGTTTAGGGGAATGTGGGAAGAAAAGGGGTGGTAGGGAGGGAGTAACGGGTAAAAGGTATGAAAGAGGTTTAGGGGAACGTGGGAAGAAAAGGGGTGGTAGGGAGGGAGTAACGGGTAAAAGGTATGAAAGAGGTTTAGGGGAACGTGGGAAGAAAAAGGGTGGTAGGGAGGGAGTAACGGGTAAAAGGTATGAAAGAGGTTTAGGGGAACGGGTGGGAAGAAAAGGGGTGGTAGGGAGGGAGTAACGGGTAAAAGGTATGAAAGAGGTTTAGGGGAACGTGGGAAGAAAAGGGGTGGTAGGGAGGGAGTAACGGGTAAAAGGTATGAAAGAGGTTTAGGGGAATGTGGGAAGAAAAGGGGTGGTAGGGAGGGAGTAACGGGTAAAAGGTATGAAAGAGGTTTAGGGGAATGTGGGAAGAAAAGGGGTGGTAGGGAGGGAGTAACGGGTAAAAGGTATGAAAGAGGTTTAGGGGAATATGGGAAGAAAAGGGTGGTAGGGAGGGAGTAACGGGTAAAAGGTATGAAAGAGGTTTAGGGGAATGTGGGAAGAAAAAGGGTGGTAGGGAGGGAGTAACGGGTAAAAGGTATGAAAGAGGTTTAGGGGAATGTGGGAAGAAAAGGGTGGTAGGGAGGGAGTAACGGGTAAAAGGTATGAAAGAGGTTTAGGGGAATGTGGGAAGAAAAGGGGTGGTAGGGAGGGAGTAACGGGTAAAAGGTATGAAAGAGGTTTAGGGGAATGTGGGAAGAAAAGGGGTGGTAGGGAGGGAGTAACGGGTAAAAGGTATGAAAGAGGTTTAGGGGAATGTGGGAAGAAAAGGGGTGGTAGGGAGGGAGTAACGGGTAAAAGGTATGAAAGAGGTTTAGGGGAATGTGGGAAGAAAAGGGGTGGTAGGGAGGGAGTAACGGGTAAAAGGTATGAAAGAGGTTTAGGGGAATGTGGGAAGAAAAGGGGTGGTAGGGAGGGAGTAACGGGTAAAAGGTATGAAAGAGGTTTAGGGGAATGTGGGAAGAAAAGGGGTGGTAGGGAGGGAGTAACGGGTAAAAGGTATGAAAGAGGTTTAGGGGAATGTGGGAAGAAAAGGGGTGGTAGGGAGGGAGTAACGGGTAAAAGGTATGAAAGAGGTTTAGGGGAACGTGGGAAGAAAAGGGGTGGTAGGGAGGGAGTAACGGGTAAAAGGTATGAAAGAGGTTTAGGGGAATGTGGGAAGAAAAGGGGTGGTAGGGAGGGAGTAACGGGTAAAAGGTATGAAAGAGGTTTAGGGGAATGTGGGAAGAAAAGGGGTGGTAGGGAGGGAGTAACGGGTAAAAGGTATGAAAGAGGTTTAGGGGAACGTGGGAAGAAAAGGGGTGGTAGGGAGGGAGTAACGGGTAAAAGGTATGAAAGAGGTTTAGGGGAATGTGGGAAGAAAAGGGGTGGTAGGGAGGGAGTAACGGGTAAAAGGTATGAAAGAGGTTTAGGGGAATGTGGGAAGAAAAGGGGTGGTAGGGAGGGAGTAACGGGTAAAAGGTATGAAAGAGGTTTAGGGGAACGTGGGAAGAAAAGGGGTGGTAGGGAGGGAGTAACGGGTAAAAGGTATGAAAGAGGTTTAGGGGAATGTGGGAAGAAAAGGGGTGGTAGGGAGGGAGTAACGGGTAAAAGGTATGAAAGAGGTTTAGGGGAATGTGGGAAGAAAAGGGGTGGTAGGGAGGGAGTAACGGGTAAAAGGTATGAAAGAGGTTTAGGGGAATGTGGGAAGAAAAGGGGTGGTAGGGAGGGAGTAACGGGTAAAAGGTATGAAAGAGGTTTAGGGGAATGTGGGAAGAAAAGGGGTGGTAGGGAGGGAGTAACGGGTAAAAGGTATGAAAGAGGTTTAGGGGAATGTGGGAAGAAAAGGGGTGGTAGGGAGGGAGTAACGGGTAAAAGGTATGAAAGAGGTTTAGGGGAATGTGGGAAGAAAAGGGGTGGTAGGGAGGGAGTAACGGGTAAAAGGTATGAAAGAGGTTTAGGGGAATGTGGGAAGAAAAGGGGTGGTAGGGAGGGAGTAACGGGTAAAAGGTATGAAAGAGGTTTAGGGGAACGGGTGGGAAGAAAAGGGGTGGTAGGGAGGGAGTAACGGGTAAAAGGTATGAAAGAGGTTTAGGGGAATGTGGGAAGAAAAGGGGTGGTAGGGAGGGAGTAACGGGTAAAAGGTATGAAAGAGGTTTAGGGGAATGTGGGAAGAAAAGGGGTGGTAGGGAGGGAGTAACGGGTAAAAGGTATGAAAGAGGTTTAGGGGAACGTGGGAAGAAAAGGGGTGGTAGGGAGGGAGTAACGGGTAAAAGGTATGAAAGAGGTTTAGGGGAACGTGGGAAGAAAAGGGGTGGTAGGGAGGGAGTAACGGGTAAAAGGTATGAAAGAGGTTTAGGGGAACGTGGGAAGAAAAGGGGTGGTAGGGAGGGAGTAACGGGTAAAAGGTATGAAAGAGGTTTAGGGGAATGTGGGAAGAAAAGGGGTGGTAGGGAGGGAGTAACGGGTAAAAGGTATGAAAGAGGTTTAGGGGAACGTGGGAAGAAAAGGGGTGGTAGGGAGGGAGTAACGGGTAAAAGGTATGAAAGAGGTTTAGGGGAACGTGGGAAGGGGTGGTAGGGAGGGAGTAACGGGTAAAAGGTATGAAAGAGGTTTAGGGGAATGTGGGAAGAAAAGGGGTGGTAGGGAGGGAGTAACGGGTAAAAGGTATGAAAGAGGTTTAGGGGAATGTGGGAAGAAAAGGGTGGTAGGGAGGGAGTAAGTAAACGAGGTAAAGGGGTGGTAGGGAGGGAGGGTAAGGGTATGAAAAGGGTGGTAGGGAGGGAGTGTGGGTAAAAGGTATGAAAGAGGTTTAGGGGAATGTGGGAAGAAAGGGGGTGGTAGGGAACGGGTAAAAGGTATGAAAGAGGTTTAGGGGAATGTGGGAAGAAAAGGGGTGGTAGGGAGGGAGTAACGGGTAAAAGGTATGAAAGAGGTTTAGGGGAATGTGGGAAGAAAAGGGTGGTAGGGAGGGAGTAACGGGTAAAAGGTATGAAAGAGGTTTAGGGGAATGTGGGAAGAAAAAGGGTGGTAGGGAGGGAGTAACGGGTAAAAGGTATGAAAGAGGTTTAGGGGAATGTGGGAAGAAAAGGGGTGGTAGGGAGGGAGTAACGGGTAAAAGGTATGAAAGAGGTTTAGGGGAATGTGGGAAGAAAAGGGGTGGTAGGGAGGGAGTAACGGGTAAAAGGTATGAAAGAGGTTTAGGGGAATGTGGGAAGAAAAGGGGTGGTAGGGAGGGAGTAACGTGTAAAAGGTATGAAAGAGGTTTAGGGGAATGTGGGAAGAAAAGGGGTGGTAGGGAGGGAGTAACGGGTAAAAGGTATGAAAGAGGTTTAGGGGAACGTGGGAAGAAAAGGGTGGTAGGGAGGGAGTAACGGGTAAAAGGTATGAAAGAGGTTTAGGGGAATGTGGGAAGAAAAGGGGTGGTGATGGTGGTGGTGGTAGTGTCGGAGAACATTTGCTGATCGATACTGATTTGTGATGATGGTGATGAAACTGTGCACCTCTGTCAAATTAAAATTATATTGATAACAAAGTCGATCGTTTCTGCGCATCGGCAGACATAATGTTCTGCAAACAACAACTACAACACCTATTGTATTATTTCTTTTTATGACAATATTATACGATAAAAAAAAGGTTTGTGTGCAAATTCCTTTCATTTCAACAATCTGGAGCAGTGGGTGGATGCCTCGTGCCTCCTTGCAGGGGAGCTGGATGACCCCCGCCCCCTCTCTCCCGGTGGGGATACCGTTTTCTTTTTCGAAATAGTTCTGGAAGTTCTTGACTCTGCCTTTTCCCTTTGCTTTCTATCATCTACTATCTTTCTGATTTATTGGCCCATTCTCCTGCCTGTTTTTTTCCAAAATAATCTTCCAAATAACTTTTTTATCATTTGAGCTCCTCCGAAATAGGAATGTGTCGGCTGTATGCAGTGGGGAGACCAGTGAAAACTGACAACGGACACATACATACTTTACCCATAGGCCTGGGAACGCAGAAGAAAATTTCAAAAATCAGCCATGCCCACTGACTGCAGCATGAACATAGTAAGATACTGTGATTCTTCGATTATCTATTACAAATAATTATGGAAATTATATACAAGTATCTAGTAGATATTTGGCACACTTGATATTGTTCGCAACGGTTTGTCATATCTCAGCAGCAGCAGCAACAACAGCAGCAGCAGCAGCAGCAGCAGCAGCAGCAGTAGTAGTAGTAGTAGTAGTAGTAGTAGTAGCAGTTGTAACAGCAGCTGTTGTAGCAGAAATAGCAGTAGCTGTGGCAGTAGTAGAAATAAGAGTATTAACATGCATTAGTAGTAACAGCATCAGTAAAAGCAGCAGAACCAGCAGCAGCAGCAGCAGCAATAGTAGTAGTAGTAGCAGCAGCAGCAGGAGTAGACGTAGCAGCAGCAGTAGTAGTAGTAGTAGTAGTAGCAGCAGCAGCAGCAGCAGAAGTAGTAGTAGTAGTAGTAGCAGCAGCAGAAGTAGTAGTAGTAGTAGTAGTAGTAGTAGCAGCAGCAGCAGCAGCAGCAGCAGTAGTAGTAGTAGTAGTAGTAGTAGTAGTAGTAGTAGTAGTAGTAGTAGTAGTAGTAGTAGTAGTAGTAGTAGTAGTAGTAGTAGTAGTAGTAGTAGTAGTAGTAGTAGTAGCAGCAGCAGAAGTAGTAGTAGTAGTAGTAGTAGTAGTAGTAGTAGTAGTAGTAGTAGTAGTAGTAGTAGTAGTAGTAGTAGTAGTAGTAGTAGTAGTAGTAGTAGTAGTAGTAGTAGTAGTAGTAGTAGTAGTAGTAGTAGTGGCAGTATGTAGGGCCTATGTGTGTATGCATGTATGTATGTAGGTAGGTAGGTAGGTAGGTAAGTATGCATGTATGTAGATAGGTAGGTAGGTAGTCTGAAATCGGTGGATCTTGAGTGGCAGTCTAATTTTTACAAATTTGACATTATCCCACAAAAATGTTACGAATATGGAAAGAAGTATAAGGTCTCAATACACGTTAATAATATTGTTCAACCTTTAGCCTTGACTCAGTCACTCTTCAAACTAAAGAAGACTCTCACTCTCCACTGAAACTTTAACGTTGTCGTTTTCTCAAAAAAAACCATAAGATGTTAGAGGGTTAAAGTTAGCAGGATACTTGATTTTGACGTGAGCCTTCAAGTCATGGCGATCAAAGCAGTCAGATAAGGAACAAAAGAAAGAAAATCATGTGTTGCAGAGATTACTGTTGTGTTGTACCGAGTAGGAGATACTGGAAAGAAGACTCTCCATTAGATATACAAAAACGCTCTTTAAGCAGAAACACAAGACTTCAGGTGTGTACAAATAGGTACATTTTAACGTCGTTAACTATATTTTCTGCAACAAATGGATGTACCGAGTGTGTGCGTTGACTGCCCGGTTGTTTCGTTTTATTTGCGCCTTTGAATTTGACAACGGTTGTTCGTGTTCATTCGCACATCATCTTTGCGCACATCATCTCATGCTTAGCCTATTGCATTTCCGGCAACAAGGCCTAGGCCTAGAGAATAAGAGATCACGCCTTACCTCATAATCAAGACGACGTACCTAACATTTAGCCCACATTCATTTCAGTCTTGAAAAAAAATATACGGAAAATCCAGTGTTCGTCGATTTCATTGCCTTCGACGTACGAATCCTGTGTTAGGCCTAGACGATTGATCACCATGAGCAAAGACTGTACAGGGGAAGATAAACATGGATGAGCTTGCTGGCTGTGACCTTGACCTTTGCTTTGTGGCAGAGGGGAGGAAAATTAACGAAACGAAAATAAAATATTAGGACTAATATAAAATATCTTACAGAAATGTAGATGATGTGGAACAAGTTTTCATCGCATGAACAATCAGTTTAAAACAGTAACAGAATTACGCAACTTCAATTATTAATTTTCTAAGAGTAAGAGGCTTAGACCTACAGGCAAAGACTGTAGGCCTACTACAGGTAGACCCCCCTTACCCCCGGGGGGGGGGGGGGGGGGGGGGGGGGGGTGGAGAGGGGGGGATTGGTCACTATGTTTTTGCTATTATGCTTTTCAATTTTACTTGTTTGCCAAAAATAAAAATAGGGCTCCACTATGTTACATGCGCATATATAAACATACATTAAATTTTAAAGAAAGGGTAATTTGGGTAATTTAATGCACAGAAATAATTTAATTTACACAGTAAAATAAAAATTAATTCTGTTTTCAGATGCACAAGTGTCTACATAACAGTATTCTCTCTATACAGGCATGGGAATTGTCGTGGGAATTCCCATGCCTGCTATAGTAAAAAAAATCAGACGTGAGCCTTGCCTCTTGTTGTTCCATGGATCCGAACGTTTTTGTTTTTCTTCCTCTGCCCTTTCTTGTATTCATTTCTCTCTGAAAATGCAAACCCTTTTAGTGTTTTATTTTTATTTGGATTCTTTAAACTTTCGTTCCCCTTTCTTTTCAGCTTTTGAAAATTTGACACAATTACGAAAAAAGTAGCTTCTCTGCATTATCTTTGTTCTGTTTGTCCATGCCTGTATGATAAATGCGCCAGTAAATAATCATACCATTGGATTCAATTCTATGGAGGAGTAAGTACATTTCCTTTCAATCAAAAATGAGCTGATCCAGAATACCATTCGGACAAAGGATTTTAAAAAAATGTTCCATTTCCTACTTTTCTTTTTTGGAAACATCTTTTGTGTATTTACAAGCATTCTAAAGCATTTGCTTTAGCATATAATCCAATATATGTTGGTTTTTTTATTGATGTGAAGGGTCGGTTTAAACTAAACAAATCGTACTTTTTGTCAGTGCTTTCTGGCCATTTGCTTCACCTTATTGTGTATTTTCAAGCTCTGGAATTGTCTTTCTTTTAGTTCATCTGTCTTTTATTGTCTGAACATTGGACATTTTGTCTTTTGTATTTGCATAATTGTTGAGCATTCCTCTATTAAATTTTGTTGTTTGTTGATATTTTCAATTCCACTTTCATTATTTTATAACAGTTAAGTTAAGTTAAGTTTTGTTGTTTATTGATTATAAAAATAAATCCTCCCATTTTTGTGTTCATTTCTGAAATGAACAATGAACTCTCTGTAAATTAGCCTCCCTCCACCAAAGTTGCTCAACACCGCAAAGCGCTGAATGAGTTAGAGCCGCGGGGAAGCAAAGCCAAGACCATACTCAACTGTGGTGGAGAGGAGCTAATTTACAGAGAGTTTCCTCCCCCTTGTTCATTTCATGATCTCCTCTCCACCAGGGGCCTCACCGTTTCAGTCTTTGTTCATTTATCTTTGTAACAGCGTTGATAACAATAACTGGACATCAGCTTTAGCTTATTACCCACTTCGCTTGATTCAGCGTTACTATGATTATAATGATAGGCATGAAAGTATCATATGGAACATTTTTCGCAATATTTAATGCAAACCTTTTTTCTTTTTTTTACATTGGAGCATAATCAAGATAATTTCGCGCAACTTAAATTAAAAATGACCCGGCAGTAGATCTGACATCAAGTATAGTAATTATTATGAATGCCTCTTAAATAATTAGGCTAACACGGGTAGTGATATGTAAGTTAGATTAAACAACCAATCGTATTGGCAGTGTTTTCTAATTTACATGTTACTACCCGTGTTAACTTTTTAAGACGCATTCATGATCACCGTACCAGATGACCGACAAACTAGAAATCTCACATTGATAGGGGATACAAAGATACAATGCAAACAAAGTCATGGGATACAATACAAACAGCCATTGTGTTAATTGGAAAGTATCAAAGAATGTGTTTTTAACTATCAAAGCAGTTTGAAACCTGGAATATACATATATATATATTCTTATTTCTATTGTTTTATCTGAGTGCTGGTTTGGCTTTTTTTTTAATTTTTTTACTAATATACAACAGGGGAAACCCTTCCCACTGTGGAAGGACCTGTTGTTGAGGTAACAAAATCCACATGACTTGGGTAAGATCCCAATGCCGTGTTCACCTGACGAGATCCTCACAGGATCGAAACAGCTGTCGTGGACTGGGCTCTGTCTGCCTCCCTTAAAAAAGGAGGGAAAACCAAACTAGCACTCTATGTTTTTTAGAACATAAGCTATCCACAAAAAGTTAAGGATCACTTGCAAACTAATTCATAACTTTCCAAATAAGAAAGCCAATGCGTTGAATTTTGGCCAACATTTAATTCAATGCTTTAGTGATAAAGATACACAATTGCCTTCAATTTCGAGCAATCGTTTGGTCTGTACATTTGATCAAAGTGGGTACGTATCGAAATTTGATTTCCCAAAGTCATTGAAATCACAAGACAAGGCATTCTGATGCTCCCAAAAGTTCAGTAATGCGTGTATCCGCCATGGCTGTTCTGGCACTCGACGCAGCGAGTCCTCATGGAGTTGACCAGGGTGGTGAAGATCCTCTGTGGAAGCGCCTGCCACTCAGCCTGCAGCATCTGGTAGAGGTGCTGGGCATCCCTGGGAGGGGGGTGGTTGCTCCTCACTTTGCGATCCAGCTCATCCCAGAGGTTCTCAATCGGGTTGAGATCGGGACTGCATGCTGGCCACTCCATTCTGTTGACTCCAGACTGCTGCAGGAAGTCGTTGACCACCCTTGCCCTGTGGGGGCGAGCGTTGTCATCCTGGTAGACAGCCGGCGGTCCCATCTGCTGCAGTGTAGGCACAGCCAGCGGTCGAAGGATCTCATCCCGGTATCGGAGGCCAGTCAGGTTACCCTGTACATGATACAAGGGTGTTCTGTGGTGAAGGCTGAAGGCCCCCCAGACCATTACAGAACCTCCACCAAAGGCCACCTTTTCTTGGACAGTGGCGTCAATAAAGCGTTCCCCTGGGCGCCTCCAGACCCTCAGTCGGCCGTCGTTGTGGTTCAGGGTGAAGCGTGATTCATCACTGAACAGGACCTGGGACCATTGCTGACGTGTCCACCTCACGTGACGTCTGCAGAAGGCGCGGCGTGCTGCCCTATGGGCTGGAGTTAAGCGTGGCCGTACAGCTGGGCGACGAGAACGGAGGTTAAACCCATGAAGGCGGTTCCGTATGGTCTGCTGGCTGATGTTGATGTTAGTAGCCACCCTCAGCTGCCTTCGAATGATGCTGGAAGAGGCTGTTCTTGTCTGCAGGGCTTGTCGTTCAATGAGACGATCTTCACGTGGAGTTGTCTTCTTCGGTCGACCAGATCTGCGTCTTTCATGGACCCTCCCAGTGGCTGTGAAGCGTTGAATCAGTCTGACAATGACCGAGATGGACACCTGAAGTCGCCTGGCCACTTCTCGCTTGGGAACACCATCTTGGAACCATGCAACAGCTCGTCCCCTATCCAACTCGCTCAATTTTCGTCGTGGAGGCATTGTCAAATCAGGCCTAATACTGGTGGTATGTCTTCTTATAAAGCCAAGCAAGAGACAGCATCTCACACATAAACAGCAGTGCTTGCACGTGCATAATGGTTTTTCCATCTGGCTTGTGCAATGTGTTCATGCAGAACGATCCAAAACAAGGTCCTTTTTCGCAAGTTTCCGCTTTTTCTTTTGCTGCCAAGCTCAGTAATAGAGAATCACGTGCAATGTTTACACTAACACAACATCGCCCACTTACAGCTGAACAAGAATTCATAACAATTTGGCTTGACTGAGAAAAAAATAACAGGAGCGAACGGAGTTTATTGCGCACCTGTTTTCTCATAGTGATCCTTAACTTTTTGTGAGTAGTGTAGATCAAGATTCCAAGTTCTTGTAACTGGTCTTGATTCTAATGTTCGATTATAAAGACATTTGGACAAAAACGTTTTTTTCCAAATGTTATTAACTGTTGCATTTCAAATGCTCCACCTTTCAAGTCCTTTAGTCAGAGTGCCAGCAATATTCTGAGATTTTAACTCAAAATCTATTTTTAGCTTTTTTGGACAAAATCTCTCTCTCTATATATAAACGATCACAAAATTGAAGAAGAAAAAACAAACACACCATTAAATTTTCCTCTTATGTATATATACTGACCGAAAAAAAGTAACTGACCAGGCCACATGTTTTGCTGTAACTTTTTATTGGACTAACCCATTATCATGAAATTTGAACAAAGTGAACTTCGTCTATCATGTACAGAATACACAAAAGAAAAACCAAATCCGAAATCACGTGATCGAATTCCATCAATCAGGACTGGTGTGCAAACAAAAAGTCACAGGGTCAAAATCCAATTGATTCACGAACAGTCTCAATGCTAGACGGGCGTTTCGGTGATGTTGGAGAAGAGTTAGTCGCCTTGCAGGACGCCTTGTGCGTAGTCCTCTCTCACGCAGACGATTGCGCACTGTGTTGGAGCTGCTTCTCCTGAGTCCAGGGATGGTGGGGAGCAGGTGTGTCAGGGCGATAATCCGATCCTGTTGAGGAGTCGTCACTCTTGGGCGCCCACTGCGTTGAAGGTCAGAGGTCGTTCCTGTCGCCACGTATCGACGATGCCACAGCCGGACAGTCTGTCTGGTCACTCCCAAGTGCCTTGCTGTCACAACATGCCAACAGCACGAAGTCTCTCACCTTCAGATAAGCGTGGCATATTTACGTGTGGGCTTGTTCAATGCAAAAGTATGTATAAAGTTGGCATTTGGTTCAGAGATTACAGTTCAGGCATATTTTAATGTGTGCACGTAAAAAGCGAGAAATGAGGCACGTGATATCTGTTTTTGTCATTATCGCGATCGTAGCCTACTGCACAATATTCATGTGCATTAAATAACTCTAGACGAATTCTTATGCTTGCCGTACACAAAGAAGCCCAATAAATGTTTAATCTTTTCTTTTGTTTTTATATTACCCAAAAAATAAAAGTGGTCATACAAATTTGCTTTGATAAAACTTTTTTGTATCCAATGTATGTTTTGTGAACCTAAGAAACAAACTCAATTACTTTAACTTTAACTTTACGATTTGTTTTGTGTTCTGAAAAGAAGAAAATAAAATAATGTGCTGATTTATTATTTTTCCCAATAGATAGACAAGCCTATGCAAAGACAGCTGTTTCGTCTTCGTGAAAGACTCTTCAGTCTGCATGTCGGCCTGCAAAGAATGTCCACAGTGAATGTTCAAGCTGAGCTAGAAGACTTTCTACAAGAGAATAGTTGTCCTCTTTGCACCAGATTGAAAGTTCACAATAAAAGCAAACCAGCACTTAATTCAAAAGAAATGGTAACAATCTTATGTAAAATAACAAAAATAATAATGTTCTAAAATTACAATCCCTCGAAGAGACTGCAAGAGATGAAATGCCATGTTGGTGGATCCAGTGAAGGATTCAAAAAGGGAGGTCACAGAAATCGTAGTTAACAATCGTAATTAATATATATATATATCAGAAAAAATAAAGAAAACACAACAAATATTTAAAAATTGCAAGTATTTCGAGACCATGTGTCTTCCTCGGTGCAAAGCCTCCAAATGCCAACAATTCTAGTCACACTCCAAGAAAAAACAAAACAGTAGCAGTGATAAGAATTCAAGACGTAAACTAATTGTTTTAAAAAAAACCACAATAACTGATGGAAAAAAGTTAGGGACCAGTCACTGAAACCACCTGTTAATTTAATTTTTGTATATCTCCCTATTTATTTGTTAGCGAAACCAAATGGTTGGCAATTTTTACTCTCACACACACACACGCACGCACGCACGCACGCACACGCACACGCACACACGCGCACACGCACGCACACGCACACACACACGCACGCACACGCGCGCACGCACACACGCGCACGCACACGCACACGCACACGCACACGCACGCACACGCACACGCACGCACACGCACACACACACACACACACACACACACACACACACACACACACACACACACACACACACACACACACACACACACACACACACATGAAGAAGAAAGAAAAGATAGAACGACAAAAGGAGAAGAATAAAGATCTTTCGGAAATCGTTCCAACAGTGGGGAGCAATTTCGTGGATTTGCGCATTTCATGCATTGTTTTCTGTTCTTTTTCATTTCGTCCAATTATATTTTTGTATAGCTAGTTTACATCTCACACACGCACACACACGCATACACGCACACATGCACGCACTCAGGCATGCGTGCACACGTACACACGCGCGCGCGCCCTATAACTAATAAGAGAGAGAGAGAGAGAGAGAGAGAGAGAGAGAGAGAGAGAGAGAGAGAGAGAGAGAGAGAGAGAGAGAGAGAGAGAGAGAGAGAGAGAGAGAGAGAGAGAGAGAGAGAGAGAGAGAGAGAGAGAGAGAGAGATGTTTTATTGTCTCGTATCGTGAAGCGAAGCAACACGACATTGTGACTCATATTCATACAGATGAACCTGCGAGACAGACAGATAAACTGACAGACAGTGAGGTATATGAAGAGATGTGCCCTCGCACGATTTTTCTGTCCTGTCTTTTTTGTCATCAAATTAAACACTCACACGCCTTCAGAAAAGTTTATGGAACACCTGCAAAGAACTTGTCATGGAAAGGTATCGCAAAAATCTGATATAATCGATACACTATTTATATTCCATGCAGTAATTTACCAATAAAACATGTCTTTCTTAGCTGTATTTGATGTGGAATATTCAACATAGTAAGGTACAAATCCATAATTGATCATTAGGTATGTCAGTTTGTGCACAAGTTCCTAATGTATTTGTATTAAGTGCATTGTGATCACTAAAAAATAATTTGGACTCTAAATGTTTTTGAATTGTAACTGAATCGGTTTTTTATGGCATGCAGCTACTTGCTTGGGAAATTTCGGAATCTTCCCGGGAAAATTCCGAATTTCCCCAAGGCTGGGAAGATTCCGAATTTTCACGGGAAAATTCGGAATCTTCCCGGGAAAATTTGGAGTCTTCCCAGGAAGATTCGGAATCTTGCCAGCCTTCCGAATTTTCGCGGATTCAAAATTTTCACGTGACTTATATATATATATATATATATATATATATATATATATATATATATATATATATATATATATATATATATATATATATATATATATATATATAAACGATCAAAAGTTGAAGAAGAAACAACAAACACTATTAAACTTTCCTCTTATGTATATATATAATTTGCTTTGATAAAACTTTTTAGAGAGAGAGAGAGATAGAGAGAGAGGCACAAGGAAAATAGCCTGAATTCTATTTTACTACTAGAGAGTAAATAGCCACTGACACGTTTACTTTGCATGCAAACGAGCCTCGTTCTCCATAGAATGACTGTGTGTCCCACAGAACAAATTATGTGCACAGAATTAATTCTATGCGCATACAATGTTTTTATGCGCATATAATTTATTCTATGAAGACAATGCCTCATTTTACCACTAAAAATCGTGCAAATATTGTTTTGACAAATGGAATGCCATAGGTAAGGTCACTCGGGAAAGGGATGGACTGTTACAAAGATAGAAGACGGACATAATGGCCACCTGACCAGGAAGTATGCCAGACCTGGACACTCTCTCGAGAACCACCGACACTTCTCCTTCTTTTGTTTGTTTGTCTGTCTGTCTGCCTGTCTCTATGTCGGTCTGTCTTTCTCTCTCTCTCTCTCTCTCTCTCTCTCTCTCTCTCTCTCTCTCTCTCTCTCTCTCTCTCTCTCTCTCTCTCTCTCTCTCTCTCTCTCTCTCTCTCTCTCTCTCTCTCTCTCTCTCTCTCTCTCTCTCTCTCTCTCTCTCTCTCTCTCTCTCTCTCTCTCTCTCTCTCTCTCTCTCTCTCTCTCTCTCTCTCTCTCTCTCTCTCTCTTCTCTCTCTCTCTCTCTCTCTCTCTCTCTCTCTCTCTCTCTCTCTCTCTCTCTCTCTCTCTCTCTCTCTCTCTCTCTCTCTCTCTCTCTCTCTCTCTCTCTTCAGTTTCTTCATGAAACTACGTTGATATTGACACTATTCTTAGCTTTAAAGTAGTGATTGCACGTTATATGAAGAACACTGCAATATTATTAAGATGCATTCATCCTTTTGAACGTGTGTTTGTGTACCCAATGACATGCTTTGTGCTATTCGGTGATCTTGGGTTATTCATATTTAGAGGTAAGGATAGACCTTATGTCACAGAGGAATCCCCAATATTTCAGAGACAACATTTTCTCTACCCATGTCAGTTTAACACTAAAATGTTGGCTTAAAAACTGCTGGTGGCGAAAGGGTTAATGTCTTTTATCCAAACAGACGAAACGATTCGTATTTATTATTTACAAACAAACAAAAAACAGGCAAAAAGCGCAAACTAAACAAACCAATCCACGCAGTAAAGTAAAAACAATAAACTGACCGTTTCTAGACCCCATGCAAACAAACCAACAAATAACTCAACAATAAAGGGAGAGAGAAAGTCGGTCGCCGATGAAAATGAATGACAAGAGAACTTGAGAAAGGTGGGACCGAGGAACAGTAGAGAGGCCACGCCTTGCAGGCAGCATGGTCAATCACTCTCTCTCTCTCTCAGTGTTTTGTGATAGTGTTGTTCATAGACTGTGTAGTGTGGTGAAAGTTGTACGATTGCAGCATGATGGAGTGGAGCATGTATTGGTGTGTGTTTTGTGCCATTCTGCCACCAGATCTATTGGTTATTTGGATTTCTTTTTTGGCACAGTTTTCTAGTATTCTCGCCGGTCAAGAAACGCCATTTCTCCAAGCCCACCTTTCCCACATATGGATTCCATTTATTCCATCCCTACTGCCTCTTTCTTCAGAAGAGGGATTCGTTCCCTCCATCTCCACTACCCACCACCACCCCTCCCTCCCTGTTCCTTCCGCCCACATCTCTTACTCCAGGCAACAGCTTTTATCTGTAGCCCCATCAACACTGGACCCCTATATAGTGGATGCTATTAGAGAGGCATGAATCGGTTGCCACCTTTCCCGCGTTCACACACATTGTGGCGGACGTCGAAAGCAGAAGAAAATCGGCATTGTGTGTGGCCTGACCCTGCCTCTACTCAACCCCCGCCAGCTGACAGCAGTAAATCCTCAGTGAAGCAACACGGCGTGTCTTCCCGTCTTCCAGACAGCACTAGTAATAGGCTTATCGACAGTACAACTGCTACAACCAAGCGTTCGGCTGCTAACATGGACAACTTGATTCAAATTCCTCTTTCCTCCTCTGCTCGCAAGAACACTAAACTTACAGTCGCCTCTTTTAGCGCCCAATCTGTTGGCCCAAATTGTAGACAGAAAAGAGCTGGCATCACTTCTTTCATCACCGGCAATGACATTGACCTACTGTTTGTGGCTCAAACCGCAGGGGGATGAAGCCGTTTGTGCAGATTTGACCCCTGCCATCAAGTCTCTGCCACGCCCCTCTCGTCGTGGTGGCGGTATCGCTGTTATCTACAGAGACACCCTCACTTTCACCCCTACCTTCCCGTTCGACCATTCTTCCTTCGAACTGTTCCAAGTCTCGCTGACCTGACAGCATAGTGTGCTGCATTTTATGTGTGTGTGTCGTCCTTGGCCCACGTCTGTGAATAAACTGACTGAAACTTTGTTTTTTGACCAATTTCCTTGTCTGCTTGATCATTGTAATACGCTTCATGGAAACCTGTTTGGGGATTTTAATTTTCATGTTGACTCCCCCACTGATCGTAGCTCTGTTAAGTTTTTAGACATGTACAATCTTCATCAATCTGTGTCCGGACCCACTCACAAACATGGCCACACTGTGGACTTGGTGATTGAAAGGCCCAGTGATGGAGTTCACCGATCCTCAGAGGTCAATCATGACCTCGAGTCTGACCATTTTTGTGTCGTGAGTTTGTTTAACATAGAGCTCCCTGTCCACAAACACGTGTACCGCACCGTCAGAAATATCCGCACAATCGACAGAACTGTTTTCGGAAAAGATATTGAAGTAGAATTATCTAAGTACACATCTAGTTCTTGTACTGCCGCCGAGTACGATAGTGCCCTTCGGTCAGTATTGGACAAACATGCTCCTGTTTATACACGCAAAGTTTCTTCTAGCAGAGACTCAAGTCCTTGGTTTAGTGTGATGCCTAACAAAATAAAAGAAGCAAAGAAAAAACGAAGTCAGGCACAAGCACAGTCAGATTCTTCAGGGCTCACTGTACATAAACAAATATATAATAAAGCTAAAAATGTTGTGACTTTCTTGACAGATCAGGCAAAAACGATGTACTACATACAGTACCAAAATTGCAGCGGCAAGATCTAGTAAAGAACTGTATTCTATTACAAACAAACTGTGTGCAAGGGTTAAACCTACCAAACTTCCGACTGTTTACCCCCCACCA
>CM065682.1:68952001-68962001 GCA_017654935.2 Phymorhynchus buccinoides | reverse complement strand
TCGGAAGCACCATAAGCCAAACCACCTTCACACCAAGTGTCAACATCCTATGTCATCCAGTGCCTGAGATATGGCTAAAAATAGATGTTCTGTTTTCAAGGTCATTCATCAAGGTCATGACCTTGACCTTAAACATTCATGTGTGGATCTCTTCCTATTAAGGTGGCACGCCACCACACAAAATTAGAAGCGATTCTGTCAACCCATTCGAAAGATATCCTTGGGACAGACAGAAGGAGAAAAAATGACCCTACAATTTTCAGGCTCCAGCGATCTTTTTTACATTGACCTTGACCTTGATCTGTATGCCATCATCAGAACGGGCATAAGACAAACCACCTTCATACCAAGTTTCAACATCCTATGTCGATCGGTGCCCGAGATATGGCTAACAATAGATTTTCGGTTTTCAAGGTCATACGTCAAGGTCAAGGTCACGACGGCGAAATGGATTACGCGGATCTCTTCCTATTAAGGTGGTACACCTTCACACAAACTTTGAAGCGATTCTGCCAACCCGTTCGAAAGATATCGTTGGGAGAGAGGGAAGGAGAAAAAATGACCCTCCGATTTTCAGGTTCCAGCGATCTTTTTTACCTTGACCTTGACCTTGATTGGTATGCCATCATCAGAACGGGCATAAGCCAAACCACCTTCATCCCAAGTTTCAACATCCTATGTCGATCGGTGCCCGAGATATGGCTAAAAATAGATTTTCGGTTTTCAACGTCAAGGTCAAGGTCAATGGTTTGCGCGGATCTCTTTCTATTAAGATGGCACACCTCCACACAACATTTGAAGCGATTGTGCCAACCCCGGAAGATATCCTTGGGACAGACAGAAAAACAAAAAAACAGAAAAACCAAAAAACAGAAAAACAAAAATACAAACCAGCCCATCGCAAAGTCCGATCACCTATGGTATAGAAACATACATCACGGAGATGATGCGCTGTGAATACAAAATATGTATAATTGTCATCTAATTTATCATGTTTGTGTTCGTCCTTAGAAATTGTACATCAATATTCCTTTGCAGATTGCACACAAACACACAAAACCCCACCAACAACAGCTTCAGCAACAACAACACAACACACAGAGTGTAGAGTGGCACAGTGGTAACGCGTTCGCCTTGTGTCAGTAAACCTGAGTTCGAACCTGGGTACAGGGGATGTTTTCTCTCACTTTCACTAGGCCTGGGAGTTCAAATGAACAATTGTTGATATGGTTGACCAGTGGTCAGTGTCACTGATCAGTGGTCACTTTGGCCTATTTTCACTGTTTGACTGCAAATTAGTGTATTAGGAGTTCAAATGAACAATTCTTGATGTGGTTGCAAGTGGTCAGTGTCACTGACCAGTGGTCACTTTGTCCTATTTTCACTGTTTGACTGCAAATTAGTGCATTAGGAGTTCAAATGAACAATTTTGTATGTGGTTGACCAGTGGTCAGTGTTACTGACCAGTGGTCACTTTGGCCTATTTTCACTGTTTGACTGCAAATTAGTGTATTAGGAGTTCAAATGAACAAGGTTTGATGTTGTTGACCAGTGGTCAGTGACACTGACCAATGGTCAACCACATTAAAAAAATAGGCCAAAGTGACCACTGGTCAGTGACACTGACCACTGGTCAACCACATCAAAAATTGTTCATTTGAACTCCTAATACACTAATTTGCAGTCAAACAGTGAAAATAGGCCAAAGTGACCACTGGTCAGTGACACTGACCACTGGTCAACCACATCAACAATTGTTCATATGATCTCCTAATACACTAATTAGCATTCAAACGGTAACATTATGCCAAAGTGACCAGTGTCAGTGGTCAGCTTGTTATTCATTTTATTTAACAAAGAATTTTTTTAAAAAAGAGAACTTGTCAAGAATGAGTTTTTATAACTCCAACTTTCATTTGTACAAAGCGGCGGTTCAAAATCGGGCGCCGTTTTGTCCGGATTGTTGAACCGCCGTTTTGTCCAAATCATAATAGAAAATTTGGACAAAACGGCGGTTAACAACTACCCAACTACATGCCACAACCTCCCGAGAATCATCAATGGTCATGTTTTGGGAACTGGAACGTTGCTGTAAGCCCAGTATAATGCTGACAAGGAACAGGGGTCTTGCACTGTCATCATACCTCCGACAAAGGGGTCGCAATCATCTTGCGTTTTGAAAGTGAAGTGTATCATATTTATGCGACAGTTAAGCTTTACGCAACGAAACAGCGGAAATCGGAAGATATAAACACAATTCTGGCAGATATTTTCCTGGAAAAACAACACCGTTATCTTTCACTTGATATGACTTGCCAGACACCAAGTACCGTAAGCACGAGGATGTCTTCAAGAGTTAACACGGGTCAAATGTAAATTAAACGAATCTGCCAATCGCTTTGCCAGTGTAGTCTAATGTACGTGTTACTACTCGTAAGTGTTTAAGACGCATTCATGATTACAGTACCAGGGTAACGCAATCTGTAGATGTAGAAATCTATGATCGCAACACCCTTTAAAATCTAAAAAGAGCTGGTAATATTGCAAAGATTGTAAACATAGACTCACTAGCCACATGTGCACCCAAATCGCACGACTGTGCGATGCGATTCGATCACGTGGTCTCGAAGCGCGAATCACATTTGTATCTTCGAGACAACGTGATCGAATCGTATCGTACCATTGTACGATTTTAGTGTCTTTCCTGCTAACTGACTACATTATGACTGAAGTCATAAAAACTCGAGCGAACAAAATGTGATTATAATAAGTAAACTAGTGCGGGTTCCCGAACATTTACGTTTGAAATTATGCCTGCCGACTGTTTCCCTTTCTTTTCAAAGTATCCCAAGAACAAATTAAAGCATGCCCACTACGCTTGAAAGCTTTCTTTGTCCGTCCGTATACATTGAAACTTATAAATCACTGGTGGTATTTCCTGTAGCAATATCAACAGCTGATTCATGTCGCTGTCGTTTTCATCATCATCATCATCATCATCATCATCATCATCATCATCATCATCATCATCATCATCATCAATAATCAATGATCAATTATTGATTGATTGATTGATTGATAATTCACTCACTCACTCAATCAATCAATAAATCGCCACGACCATCATCATCATCATCATCATCATCATCAATCATCAATTATTGATTGATTGATTGATTGATTGATTGATACTTACTCACTCACTCAATCAATCAATCAATCGCCACGACCATCATCATCATCATCATCATTATCATCATCATCATCATCATCGCCATCATCATCATCATCATCATCATCATCATCATCATCATCAATAATCAATGATCAATTATTGACTCACTCAATCGATCAATTATTGACTCACTCAATCTATCAATCTATCAATCAATAAATCGCCACGACCATCATCATCATCATTATCATCATCAATAATCAATTATCAATTATTGATTGATTGATTGATTGATAATTATTCACTCAATCTATCAATCAATAAATCGTCACCACCATCATCATCGTCATCATCACCATCATCATCATCATCATCATCATCATCATCATCATTATCATTATCATCATCATCATCATCATCATCATCATCATCATCATCATCAATCATCAATTATTGATTGATTGATTGATTGATTGATTGATTGATTGATTGATTGATTGATTGATTGATTGATTGATAATTACTCACTCACTCAATCAATCAATAAATCGCCACCACCACCATCATTTTTTTTCCTTCTTCTTTCTCTTTGTTTCCTTTACTTCTCTCATACATATGTCTGTGTGGTGAGCTAAGATGGACATTTTCCGTCGGCATAGTTTAGTGTGTTAGTCCGATACATAAGTGTCTGGGTTTCTGTATGACTTAAGAGTTTGGTGTACTGACCATTCATTCTGTGTGCGCGTGTGTGTGCGTGTGTGCGTATATGCAACATAAAACAATTATGCACGTAATATCAACCATTGAAATTTAATTAATGCACCATCAACTATAACTTCAACAAGAGGCAAAGCCTGCAAGGCTCACGTCTGATTTTTATTACTATAGCAGGCATGGGAATTCCCATGACAATTCCCATGCCTGTATAGAGAGAATACTGTTATGTAGACACTTGTGCATCTGAAAACAGAATTAATTTTTATTTTACTGTGTAAATTAAAATTATTTCTATGCACCCCTACCCCTTTCTTTAAAATTTAATTATATGTATGCGCATGTAACATAGTGGAGCCCTATTTTTATTTTTGGCAAACAAGTAAAATTGAAAAGCATATTGACCAAGCTTTCAGAAAAAAACATAGTGACCAATCCCCCCCCCCCCCCCCCACCACACAACCCGCCGGGGTAAGGGTGGTCTACGGGACTGTAGTAGGCCTCTAGTCTTTGCCTGTGGGTCTAACTCTAAGCCTCTTACTCTTAGAAAATTAATAATTGAAGTTGCGTGATCTGTTACTGTTTTAAACTGATTGTTCATGCGATGAAAACTTGTTCCACATCATCTACATTTCTGTAAGATATTTTATATTAGTCCTAATATTTTATTTTCGTTTCGTTAATTCCCCCCCCCCCCCCCCTCTGCCACAAAGCAAAGGTCAAGGTCACAGCCAGCAAGCTCATCCATGTTTATCTTCCCCTGTACAGTCTTTGCTCATGGTCTAGGCCTAACAAAGGATTCGTACGTCGAAGGCAGTGAAATCGACGAACCCTGGATTTTCCGTATTTTTTTTTTCAAGACTGAAATGAATGTGGGCTAAATGTTAAGTACGTCGTCTTGATTATGAGGTAAGGCATGGACTCTAGGCCTAGGCCTTGTTGCCGGAAGTGCAGTAGGCTAAGTTGTGCGCAGAGATGATGTGCAAATGAACACGAACAACCGTTACTCAAAGGCGCAAATAAAGCTAAACAACCGGGCCGTCAACGCACACACTCGGTACATCCATTTGTTACAGAAAATATAAGTTGACGACGTTAAAATGTACCTATTTGTACACACCTGAAGTCTTGCGTTTCTTTTTAAAGAGCCTTTTTGTATATCTAATGGAGAGTTCTTTCCAGTATGTATCTCCTACTCGGTAGATCAACACAACAGTTACAGTAATCTCTGCAACAAATGATTTTCTTTCTTTTGTTCCTTACCGATGTATCTGACTGCTTTGATCGCCATGACTTGAAGGCTCACGTCAAAATCAAGTATCCTGCTAACTTTAACCCTCTAACATCTTATGTTTTTTTGAGAAAATGACAACGTTAAAGTTTCAGTGGAGAGTGAGTCTTCTTTAGTTTGAAGAGTTAAAGGTTGCACAACAGTAATCGTTTCTTTTTAAAGAGCGTTTTTGTATATCTAATGGAGAGTTCTTTCCAGTATGTATCTCCTACTCGGTAGATCAACACAACAGTTACAGTAATCTCTGCAACAAATGATTATCTTTATTTTGTTCTTTATCAATGTATCTGACTGCTTTGATCGTCGTGACTTGAAGGCTCACGTCAAAATCAAGTATCCTGCTAACTTTAACCCTCTAACGCCTTATATGTTTAGAGAAAATGACAACGTTAAGGTTTGAGTTAAGGTTAAAGGTCGGGGCCACGGACGCAGCACACACACACACACACACACACACACACACACACACACACACACACACACACACACACACACACAACCGAACATGTACGATACTATAGACTCACTTTGTTTTAAAAAACGACGTGAGCCAATAACATAAAAACGTCTTCATAGAATACATTAATTTTTTCAGTGTATTGCAATACTAAATTCGAACCGGAAGTGTCAACTAGTAGTGGTGATAATAATTGCCAAATATGGCCAATTTTTTTAAAAAGATTTTTATAAATTTTTTGATTTAAAAAAAACCACATTTAAGGTTCCAACAAGCTGCAGATACTGCAAATGTTTATTTCGAAATATTTACATGATCATCAAGGAAAAAGATTCACCACAACGTCCGAACGAATAAATCACGATAAATTGAAAGACGCGCAAGAAACAAAACCACTCGCGTGCTCAGAAGCATAATACTACATTTACAATCACACACTGACACACACGCAGGAGTGCACCTAAATTCACGCCCATTGGTGTGACCAATCCTGCACACACACAAAATAGATTTGTTGAGAACAAGAAAAAGTGCATACAGAAAGATGCAACAACTAGAGAAAATGCATACAAAGAGGTTAGAAAAATTCTAATTTGCAACCATTTCTCTAATACATAATTCTCGCTCAAAAATGGTATTTAATGGAATAGATGAATTTGTTTTCTTGTAAATGCTGATGCACACTTTTCAAATCAAGATGAAATAGTTAATACACTGTCTATCATTGCTACTAAAAGCTGTTTTGTCAGTGCCAAACAATATGTCTGTGTTGCATAAGTTAATATGCGTGTCAGTCTTTGTTTTAATTACTTGTTCTATAAATCTCCAAAAATTCCATACAAAAGAAGTGTTCTATAAAATCAACTGTATCAATGCAGTATGAACATTTGTTTGTTTCCTTAACTTTCATTTTATTCAACATAATGTTTGTTGGATAGATGTGCAGAATTTTCCAGTGGAGAACCCTGATCCTTGTTTCTTTGGTAACTGATTTCGCTCTGCACCATGTATGTTTGTCAATGTCTAAATCAAATTTTCTTTTCCAGAAGAAACAAGATGTTGGAGTTATGTTTTCTTTGTTTGCAGATAATATCTTTTTAATTTGCTTTGGTTTAGTATTGAATACTCTAGCGTCACAATGTTGAGTGAATATTTCTCTTTCTCCCATTGAATCCACTGAATCCATTGTTTGGGTATCGAGTTAATCAAAGCATTGTATTGGAAGAGTGTGCATGCTCTGTTTTGTTCAATTATGTTATGAACTTCTTCTAAAGTTAGTATTCTGTTTTTCTCAGGATGAATAATATCTTTCATTAATTCAAAGTGTTTTTTTTATGAAACCCTGAAGAAACAACACTTTATATTTGTATTTGATTAGAACATTATTAAATATTGGCTGGGACAAAAAGTTAGTTTCATTTACATCAGTCAACATAATTTTTTTATTGTCTAAATAATGTGTTAAACTTGTTTCCAAAATTCATTTATAGAATCCAGACCCATCATCTCATTCGTTCTACAGTTTATGAGAAAAACATCATCATTGTTTGAAAGAAATCTGAAATTCCATTTTGGAATGAATGTCCAGTTGTCTCCACTTGCTGCTACAGCAAGCCCACTGTAAATAAAAGTACTTTTGCGTATCCACCATATTAATCATATTCAACCCCCCTTCCTCGACACTTAATTCCATGACCTTCCTTTTTACCTTTTCGAAGGCTTTTCTATTACAATAACGTTTTTGCCATACAAATTTGTATAACAGCGTATTTATCTTACTGAGCACATTATTAGGCAGACCTACAGATTGCATTACATATTGCATTGAACTGGTTCAACAAGAAACGTTTTATGATAACAACATTGCCTTGTATACTTATGTCTCTTTTATTCCATAATTGAATCAAATGTTTCATTTTATTAATTCTTTCGTTCCAATTTTCTTCAATATACATTGCCATTTTCTCACTATGAAAATGAATGCCAAGTATTTTAATTTGATCTACAACTGAAAATGGGAGATTTTCTTCTATTCTACGTCTGCCCATCCGCAATGCCTTTGTTTTGTTCACATTTAATTTTAAACCTGAGAATGTTTGAAAAGTAGAGAGGATCATTAACGATCTATCCATGTCTGTTTTATCCTTAAGAAAGAGGGTAGTATCATCTGACATTTGTTTGATTTTGATCAGAGTATTTTCATTTTGACTGGGAGATGGAACCTTAATGCCTGCTATTGGACTGTTTCTTATTTTAATTGCAGCTATTTCTACGGCAAGAAGAAACGCCAGTGGAGAAAATGGGCATCCTTGCCTTATTCCACAAATCAACTCTAAAGATTCTGAAATCATGATTAATAGCACTTACTGTGCCGTGTGTTAATACGGAAACCCACCTTCTAAAATCCGCACCAAAGCCAAACGTTTGAAACGCGTACAGTAAAAGATCCTTAGATATAGAGTTAAATGCTTTGGAAAAGTCTACAGCAAGAAGATATCCACTTTTATTAGACAGATTTAAATAATTAATGGCATCATCCATTGTTCTGATAATAGTAGAGATGTTTCTGCCCCGAATATATCCCACTTGGTCTGTACTTACCACTTTGTGAATTACGTTACCTAATCTGTTTGCCAGTACTTTTGCTAATATTTTGTAATCAGAGTTAGTGAGTGTGATTGGTCTCCAGTTAGTTAATCGATCCCTCTTGCCTTTATGTAGCAATGTAATTATCCCTTGTTTTTGAGTAAATGATAATTCCCCTTTAACAAAAGATTCGTTAAAGGAATTTGTTAAAACTGTGGCTATTTGTTACTTCCTGGGGCTGACCCATTTTTGATATTTTTCAAAACCTCCGTTGTTTCGTCCAGTGTGACAAGGCCCTCACAACTGTTCGCATCATTTTCCTCTAAACGACTAAAATTATCACCCCCTGTGCATATTTTGACATCATCCACTTCTACTGATTAAAGGGTTTTTCCTGTAGCAATGTCAACAGCTGATTCATGTCGCTGTCGTTTTCATCATCATCATCATTATCATTATCATCATCATCATCATCATCATCATCATCATCATCATCATTATCATCATCATCATCATCAATAATCAATAATCAATTATTGATTGATTGATTGATTGATAATTACTCACTCACTCAATCAATCAATAAATCGCCACGACCATCATCATCGTCATCATTATCATCATCATCATCATCATCATCATCATCATCATCGTCATCATCATCATCATCATCATTATCATCATCATCATCATCAATAATCAATGATCAATTATTGATTGATTGATTGATTGATTGATAATTACTCACTCACTCACTCACTCAATAAATCGCCACGACCATCATCATCGTCATCATTATCATCATCATCATCATCATCATCATCGTCATCATCATCATCATCATTATCATCATCATCAATAATCAATGATCAATTATTGATTGATTGATTGATTGATAATTACTCACTCACTCAATCAATCAATAAATCGCCACGACCATCATCATCATCATCATCATCATCATCAATCATCATCATCATCATCATCATCATCATCATCATCATCATCACCATCATCATCATCATCATCATCATCATCAATCATCAATTATTGATTGATTGATTGATTGATAATTACTCACTCACTCAATCAATCAATCAATCGCCACGACCATTCTTATCATCATCATTATTATCATCATCATCATCATCATCATCATCATCATCATCATCATCATTCTCATCCTCATCATCATCATCATTCTCATCCTCATCATCAATTGTCAATTATCAATTATTGATTGATTGATTGATTGATTGATAATTACTCACTCAATCTATCAATCAATAAATCGCCACGACCATCATCATCACCATCATCATCATTATTATTATCATCATCATCGTCATCATCATCATCAATAATCAATTATCAATTATTGATTGATTTATTGATTGATAATTACTCACTCAATCTATCAATCAATAAATCGCCACGACCATCATCATCATCATCATCATCATCATCAATAATCAATTATCAATTATTGATTGATTGATTGATAATTACTCACTCAATCTATCAATCAATAAATCTCCACGATCATCATCATCATCAGCATCATCATCATCATCATCAATAATCAATTATCAATTATTGATTGATTGATTGATTGATAATTATTCACTCAATCTATCAATCAATAAATCGCCACCACCATTATCATCGTCATCATCACCATCATCATCATCATTATTATTATCATCATCATCATCATCATCATCATCATCATCATCATCACCATCATCATCATCATCATCATCAATCATCAATTATT
>CM065682.1:68942001-68944501 GCA_017654935.2 Phymorhynchus buccinoides | reverse complement strand
CTGTCTCTGTCTGTCTCTGTCTGTCTCTGTCTCTCTATCTGTCTCTCTCTTTCTCTGTCTCTCTCTCTCTCTCTCTCTCTCTCTCTCTCTCTCTCTCTCTCTCTCTCTCTCTCTCTCTCTCTCTCTCTCTCACACACACACACACACACACACACACACACACACACACACACACACACACACACACACACACACACACACACACACACACACACACACACACACACACACACACACACACACACACACACATACACACATACATACACACACACACGCGCGCGCGCGCAGACTGTGACACAGTATTTCATCCTCCCACAGTTCAGCCAGACAGGGAGAAGAGAGGCTGAAAATTGCAATGTTCACGCTCAAAGTCACCTGATTTCCCCGGCCCTTCCTGGGCAGAACAGAAAAGCCAGGTTGTGTCAGCTTGGGCGGAGCCGTCTTTAGTACATCTATCAGTCTGAGACCTGACTCGGTGACACTCTGATCCTCTCTCAGCACCCCGAGAAGTCGATCGAAAAGGCGACTTTTGGAAAAGCGCGATCCAAAAAAGCGCGAACTACAAACCAAACGAAAAGCGCGAACTTGCAATGACAGAAAGTGCGAACTTGTAATGACAAGGTTTCAAGGTTTCAAGGTTGTTTTTTTTCCAAAAAAGCCCCTTGGGGGTACATGGAAAAACAAAAACAAAAAACGAAAACAAAAATATATAAACAATGAAAAAAGAAAAAGTAAGCAAGAACAAACAATAAACGGTCAAACAAACCTTTGACGACAACAACAACATACAAAAACAAAACAAGGGCGTCGCCGAGCGGCAGACATGTCCGTCACCAGCAATGCCACGCACTTGCGACACCCCGTAGAGGGTCACATCCTGACACAAAATTGGAAGGGATTCTGTCTTCTAGTTCACGAGATACAGCTTGAAGAAGAAGCATATAGCGCAAAGAAGGAAATTTCGGTTTTCAAGGTCACACTTCAAGGTCAAGGTCAGCATGGTGATAATTTATGCTCGGATGTTTTCTTCTCTAGGGTATACAGTACCACACACAATCTGAAGCGCTTCTGTCAAGTACCAATGTGGAAAATATGTGTAGACCCCTACCACTTTCAAGGCCTACGGATCGCCCGGACCGTGACCTTGACCTTGAACGATATGCCACCATCAGAACGGGCATAAGCCAAAGTACCTTCATGCCAAATTTGAAGACTCTAACACTAACGGTGTGGGAGTTATGGCCCCTGAAAGATTTTCGGTTTTCAAGGTCGTACGCCAAGGTCAAGGTCACGACGGCAATATTGGTTGCGCGGATGCCTTCCTCTCATGGTGACACACCAGCACACACAATTTGACGTGATTCTGTCAACCCGTTCGAAAGATATCCTTGGGACAGACAGAAGGAGAAAACAATGACCCTCCGATTTTCAGGCTCCAGCGATCTTTTTGACCTTGACCTTGACCTTGATCGGTATGCCATCATCAGAACGGGCATAAGCCAAACCACCTTCATACCAAGTTTCAACATCCTATGTTGATCGGTGCCCGAGATATGGCTAAAAATAGATTTTCGGTTTTCAAGGTCGTACGTCAAGGTCAAGGTCACGACGGCAAAATGGTTTGCGCCGATCTCTTCCTATTAAGGAGGCACACCTTCACACAAAATGTGACGCGATTCGGTCAAGCGGTTCGGGAGATATCCTTGGGACAGACAGAAAAAAAACCCCAAAAACCAAAACAAAACAAACCAGCTCATCGCAATAGTCCGTCTTGGTGACGGACTAAAAATACAAACCAGCCCATCGCAATAGTCCTAAAAACAGAAAATATAGATCAATATCCAGTCACATTGAAGGGTTGCGGCAAGAACTGTTGTACATCAATCAATGTAACAAAGCACACATAAAATAATTACTGCAACAAACATCGTCCTTTCAAACATATTAATTAACTTACAATGGTGCGGTTCACATACTTTTCCAACTAAACCACGACATACCAAATTGTCATATCACACATCACTACAATCAAACCTTTTACATATCAGTTACACTGAAGTCAGTATGACCCCCACGTGGTAGGCAATCGAACCATCATCATGAAATTCATTGAAATAGTGGCATAATAATATATAACCAAACAATATATTAAATTTACAAAGGCAATGCGCACCCCAGCACACGCACATTCATGCTCGCTCTCTCTCTCTCTCTCTCTCTCTCTCTCTCTCTCTCTCTCTCTCTCTCTCTCTCTCTCTCTCTCTCTCTCTCTCTCTCTCTCTCTCTCTCTCTCTCTCTCTCTCTCTCTCTCTCTCTCTCTCTCTCTCTCTCTCTTCTCTCTCCTCTCTCTCTCTCTCTCTCTCTCTCTCTCTCTCTCTCTCTCTCTCTCCTCTCTCTCTCCTCTCTCTCTCTCTCTCTCTCTCTCTCTCTTTCTCTCTCTCTCTCTCTCTCGATCTCTCTCTCTCTCTCTCTCTCTCTCTCTCTCTCTCTCTCTCTC
>CM065682.1:68922001-68939501 GCA_017654935.2 Phymorhynchus buccinoides | reverse complement strand
TGCATGTGTGCACACTAGAGTTGGCGTGCGTGTATGTATGTGCTTGTCGCCGGCGACAATTCGTGCCGGTGTGTGTGTGTGTATGTGTGTGTGTGTGTGTGTGTGTGTGTGTGTGTGTGTGTGTGTGTGTGTGTGTGTGTGTGTGTGTGTGTGTGTGTGTGTGTGTGTGTGGTGTGTGTGTGTGTGTGTGTGTGTGTGTGTGTGTGTGTGTGTGTGTGTGTGTGTGTGTGTGTGTGTGTGTGTGTGTTTTGATAGAAAACTAGGTCTGATCATGATTTGAATGGCTTACCTCAAAGAACGTTTTGTGATTGCCCTTCAAAATGCACAAAACAACCGAATGGAGCGAAATGTTCATTTTCAGATTTCGTGTCGTTGGGTTTGTGTGGGCAAGAAATGTCATGGATGTCGTGCGAGACTCTCTCACTGCAATTCCAGCTTGGAAACGCCGTTTTGTGTTCTGGAGGAGCGTTTAAAGCTGCTGCTGATCCTTGGTGTTTCACTCCTTTAACAGGCACTGTTCTAGGTCATGTGAGCTACTGTGAACGGCTTCTAACGGCTGCCTGGGGCATGTTTTAGCATTGTTATATCATGATTGGAAAACCTACCTCATATGGACGATGATCTCTTCCTGCATGTAAACAACCCATCTTCTTCTGTCTCTCTCTCCCTCTTTCTCCCCCTCCCCTCCACCTCACCCCCGTCTCTCTCTGTCTCTCTTTCTATCTGTGTGTGTGTGTGTGTGTGTGTGTGTGTGTGTGTGTGTGTGTGTGTGTGTGTGTGTGTGTGTGTGTGTGTGTGTGTGTGTGTGTGTGTGTGTGTGTGTGTGTGTGTGTGTGTGTGTGTGTGTGTGTGTGTGTGTGTGTGTGTGTGTGTGTGTGTGTGTGTGTGTGTGTGTGTGTACATACCGAGAGGGAGAGAGAAAGTGTGTGAAGACCTTGGTTTTTGAGGATATTTTGTATTGATGACTTGTAGCATGAAACTGTATAACCTGTGGTCGCCCTACTTCAGCAGCAATATGAACTGTTTTAGGCGTACAGAACGTTTTTTTTTTTTCTTTCTTCCCCCCTCAACATTAGAATAACTGTTTTTCACGTGCGACAGAAGAAGATGGGTTGCTTACAGATCATCGTCCATATGAGGTAGGTTATCCAGTCATGATATAACAATGCTAAAACATGCCCCAGGCAGCCGTTAGAAGCCGTTCACAGTAGCTCTCTCTCTCTCTCTCTCTCTCTCTCTCTCTCTCTCTCTCTCTCTCTCTCTCTCTCTCTCTCTCTCTCTCTCTCTCTCTCTCTCTCTCTCTCTCTCTCTCTCTCTCTCTCTCTCTCTCTCTCTCTCTCTCTCTCTTCTCTCTCTCTCTCTCTCTCTCTCTCTCTCTCTCTCTCTCTCTCTCTCTCTCTCTCTCTCTCTCTCTCTCTCTCTCTCTCTCTCTCTCTCTCTCTCTCTCTCTCTCTCTCACACACACACACACAGGCAGTGCTACTGACAGTCTTGAATGGACAAATCATCTAATTCATAACGTCGCAGTGAGATTCTTCCAGGCCATTCTGCTCATATTTATTTAACATTCGAACAATTATCACTCATATTTATTTTAAATTAAAATAAAATAAAATGAAACAATCTCTCTCATAGAAATGTTGTTTTGCATCACACAACTTTGATTTTGAACATCAATTAAACAGCAGCAATGACGACTGCCTAATTATACTCACAGAATTGTTTTTTAAAGATTGAATCCTGGGCTATTCATGGAACATAAGACCGGAAGGAAAAATGGTGTTTTACGTCCTCTCGGTCATAGACACATATGGGACATTTGTAAATACAAAGATGGTGGGAACATTACTGGGGACAATGACCAGAGGCACCAGTAAAGTCCCGTTTAAAAAAAAAAAAATGTGTAACGGTAACCACGCCTCGGTAAAACCTCATCGGCTATGGTACCGCTACAGTATATGACATAAGTGGAACATAAGACCGAAGTGGAAGTGCGCGTTTTATAGTGTGCACTGTATTCAAGTAGTGCGCGCTCTGTGGCATCAAAGTGCGCGTTTTATAGCGTTTTTTCTGCGCGCTTTCTACCGGACGCCTGCCAATGAACTAAGGCCCAAACATGGTCTAAACTTTGTGTGTGTGTGTGGCACAATATCGGAAAGAGAAACTACTCCTAGTTTTAGCTATATAGAATTTGTCTTAAAACAAATAAATATGTAGACGATCTAGAGTAAAACATTTGTATTTTACAATAGCAACCAATCTGACACACACGGCTCTCATTCAACAGCTAAAGTGAAACCGTTTCTGGTTGACCAGACACCGATATAAAAAAAAAAAGTATGACTAGTACAACTGGTACTAGAGTATGGAAGACAAGGAACAACTAAAAAGGATGGGGCCAAAACATAGATAACACCCCAGATAACACCCATAGATAACATCCTGCGCTACAGGAATCTATGTGAAGTCTGCCTAAATGCACCGAAGAAGAAGAAGAAGAAGAAGAAGAAGACGAATCTCTCTCGAACGCATTAATTTAGAAAGCAGATAAGAGCCACACAGAAAATCAGAAATTCCAAATATTTTTTTTTTCCTGCGTGTGTATATTTTACTGATACTTATATTTTGTTTTCAACGTGTTCTGTTCTTTTGCGAAGCAGCATGCGGACGAATAAACTCAGTAATATCAACAAAGATGGCAGAGTAGTTAAGACGTTCGCCTGCCAGATGTAATGCGTGACTGCAGCGTGAGTGACTTTCGAATCTCGACCTCACCCTTTCTTTCTAGCTTGACAGGAAAATCGAACTGAATGTCGAGTCCTTCGGATCCCCATCCGACTTAAAGCTAGTCTGACCCGTGCGCATTACGCATGTAAAAATCCCACGTCAGTTGAAAGTCGGTAAGAGCAGGGAGAAATCCCGCTGCCTGGTATGGCCAAATTGATAGCTAGGTTTTCCAAGTGTGCCCACACACCCTCCTCACCTTGTGCCCCCCCTCCCCAATTTTTTTTTAATGGGGTAGGCGCTGCACTTGCAGCGACGCGCTCTCCGGGGAAGAGCAGCCCAAATTTCACAGAGATAAGTGGCTAGAATATACCAAATACCAAAATAAATACCAAATATAAGCGGAACAGGCAAAAAAAGAAAGAAAACAACATTTAATTATCATTACGAGACGTGCACCAAAGTTTGAATGTGGCCAAACGAACACCAACGGATACACAAATTATCACACACATACACGCGCTAATGAATCCTTGGACGTACAAACTCACAAACGCAGGAATGCATGAAGAATGAGTGAAATGTGGACAGACACACGGGGAAACGTGTAGACTAGACCGTGGGAAAATGTCACCGTTATAAAGAAAACATCCACTATTAGTATTAGAGAGCGCGCAAACATTTTTTTTCTTCTATTTCTTTCTAGTTTTGACAGTCACATTTAATAATAATTCATTTTAATTCCCACATTAGAAGAGGAGTGAGAGACAATGACAATGACAATGACAATGATTTATAGGCCTTTGCCCCTCATGAAGGGGGTGCAGAATAACCAAAACATCCTATGCAACTGATTATAATATTAATGCATTTTATGATATCGTAAACGTAAAGCTTTATATAGATAAATCGACAGGTTTCTTACAATTTTCTAAGTCGTAGAAGATAAGAGTAAACTAAAACGAAACTGGTTTGGATATATGTAGAACGTTTGCAAAATGTACCGTTTTCTTAAATCATACAAAAAATGAACATCATCTTCTCTTGTTTTCTTACATAGTGGACAAATTAAGTCAACTTCAGTGCGTCTCTTATAACGATGGTGATATATACTAAAATCTCAGATACTCCACATCTTAACCTTGACATAATGAATTTCAAATGTTTATCCATATCAATTTTCAAATGCGTTTTAACATCATGTATAGCACAAAATGTTCTATAAATCGCTCACTGTTATTGACATGAAAGTTCCACACACATACAAAAACCGTTTCATGTCTTGCACTCCTTAGAAGACGAGAGAGAGAGAGAGAGAGAGAGAGAGAGAGAGAGAGAGAGAGAGAGAGAGAGAGAGAGAGAGAGAGAGAGAGAGAGAGAGAGAGAGAGAGAGAGAGAGAGAGAGAGAGAGAGAGAGAGAGAGAGAGAGAGAGAGAGAGAGAGAGAGAGAGAGAGAGAGAGAGAGAGAGAGAGAGAGAGAGAGAGAGAGAGAGAGAGAGAGAGAGAGAGAGAGAGAGAGAGAGAGAGAGAGAGAGAGAGAGTGTGAGAGAGAGAGAGAGAGAGAGAGAGAGAGAGAGAGTATTGAGTGCGAGTGAGAGAGAGAGAGAGAGAGAGAGAGAGAGAGAGTGTGTGTGTGTGTATGTGTGTGTGTGCGCGTGCGAGCGCGTGTATGTTTGTGTGAATCATTGTGAAGCGAGCTAGTCAAAAAATCACAATAACAAACAAACAAAGCCAAAAATAACGTTCGTGCTTGTCAAGTGGTAATGTACGGTATTTCTCCCCTTCAAACATTCCTTTTCATTTCAATTTCTCATCATGCTCAATATTAGCCATTCTACCCAAGCAGACAGGCATTCTGCACATTTCTTTTATTATTAATCTCTTTGTTTTATATGTTTTGAGGCTGGAATTGTCTATTTTTAATGCTTCTGGTGAAGGCATTCAATCAAGGAAGTAGGGAAACAGTTCGAAATAAGAAAACGAAGAGGATGTTCTCAATCTTAAACTCCAGTTAAGGTTAACAGTATAGCTTTATATCCACGTTAACAATATTCACAGAATATCACTATTTCCCAGTGGCAACACAGTAAGTCATATTATGAGTATTCTAACACTGTGTTGCCATGGGGACACAGAGATATTTTGTGAATAATGTGGACAAAAGCCTTTATCCTGCCATGCACAAAAACATGATTTATACATGTGCTTGAGAATGGATACAATATCATTTTTAAAACATCGCTCAAGTGTTGTATCAATGTCTGTCTTTTTATGTAGCTGGTAGTTTTCATGTCTGTGCCATTCGTTACTATCTTTTATGCTGCCTTTTTCTTAATCATCTTTTTCTTTTTCTTCACGTCGTTTCTTCTTTGTCTTTAGACTTCTTTTCTCTTTCTACATTATTCCCAACCTAAAAAAAAAAAAATCGTTTATTTCTCGTCTTCAACACAACTGAATTCCCCCACCCCCAGGTGGGGACCCCCTAGTATTCTAGGGCCCAGTCATGGCAGATAATGATGTTTCATAGTAATAGACAAACGTGGTACAGTTTTTTCTGGAAGACTTTAAGTGCACATAACAATTTTTTTGTGGCACAGACATCCAGAATAGCAGCTCTCCCCTCCTCTTTGTTATTTGGCAGCCATATTCGGAAACGACAGACTGGCACATATTATAATTGCTTCTATGGTAAAGTTCTTCTTATTCACTCTTTCGCCATGGCAACACGGCGATATAAATGTATGTGTACACGTTAACGGTATTCACAATATATCTCTATATATGGCAACACTGTGTTCGACCACTCATAATATGACTTACTAATTTGATCTTGCTCATTGCTACATTATGAAGGGAAACTGATTATTAATCGAAATAATGTGTTGCCATGGGGAAATAGATATATATAGATATATTTTGTGAATGATGTTAACGTTTGCACATACCTTTATATACCGATGTACAAGTAGTGCAAAGAGGCCTGCCAGCCGTGAGATATAAAACAATATCCAGAGATATCATTTGCATATATTAACCCATAGGCTTAGTGTAAACGCGCGTGAGAAAAGGTGTAAGAATACACCGTTGCTATTAGAAACTTGACGTCACAGTTATATATCTCACGGCTGTACACTCACACGCGACTATCTGCAGTACTCAAACCATATTTTCTTTCTTTGCATCAAGTGATGTTTAGTAAAACAAAAAGCCCAAACATACTCCTAACCCTGTGCCTTAACCCGATAAATGCAAAAAGTTGTTTCTGATGAACATTTGACATTCAAATTTGTTTTATGAATAGTAACTTTTAGTGAAATTGCAAATGATAAAAATAGCGGCCAGCAACCTTAACTCTAGTTAGTGTCACTGCAAATAGCGCCTTCTGAGCAGGACACCCAAAAACGTAATCTTTGTGAACTTACGCAATCACTGAAATTACGTCATCATTGAATGACAATAACTATGGCCTGTGATTGCAGTGTAAAACGAATATGTCATTGTAAAGGCTATTTTTTGTATACAGCAAATTCCAGTAGGTTCATGTTTCGATTAATAATCAGTTTCCCTTCATAATGTAGCAATGAGCAAGATCAAATTAGCTCACGACTGTAAGAACTTGGAGAACTATATTATTTGTGGATGAGTTGGATTTTCTTGCTAAGGTGAAGTGGCTAGTATTATATTAGATCTGCATGCATGGCCGTCTCGCTTCTTCGTTGCGTGTTTGATTATCACCTGAAAGAGGTAAAATATCGGTATATATCCGTTATTAGGATTTGCGAGTGTGATATTGCTTTTATCCTATCTCAAGTGGCTTGCTGTTTATTACACGAGGTCTCAGCAAGCCACTTGAGATAGGATAAAAGCAATATCACACTCGCAAATCCCAATAACTGATAATGACTTGCCTACCACTGGTGTTGCCATGGTGAAAGAGCGAAAAATGTCCACGTGTACTAGAGAACTTTACGAGTAATACAGTGAAAAAAATTAAACAGCTTTTTGACAAGACACTGATGAGGCTGTTATGTCCAATCGATCTCTACTCACGCTGCGGAAGAATTCGGGATAACAGGGGGAAATGATGAAGATGTATGTGTGACAAAAGTAAAACAATAAGGAGGGATATGAAGGAAGGAAGGAAGGAAGGAAGGCAGAAAGGAAGGAAGGAAGGAAAGCAACAATAAAGGAATGAAGAATACATAATGTTCACAATGAAAAGGTAACAAGATAAAGAAAGTGTGTGTGTGTGTGTCAAGTCAAGTCAAGTCAAGTCAAAATGATCTTTATTGAGGATAAAGGAGTAAGCTGTGTGTGTGTGTGTGTGTGTGTGTGTGTGTGTGTGTGTGTGTGTGTGTGTGTGTGTGTGTGTGTGTGTGTGTGTGCTGAACACAAATATACGGGAGTTAGGGATGGAGAGGGAGAGAGAGAGAGAGAGAGAGAGAGAGAGAGAGAGAGAGGAGAGAGAGAGAGAGAGAGAGAGAGAGAGAGAGAGAGAGAGAGAGAGAGAGAGAGAGAGAGAGAGAGAGAGAGAGAGAGAGAGAGAGAGAGAGAGAGAGAGAGAGAGAGAGAGAGAGAGAGAGAGAGAGAGAGAGAGAGAGAGAGAGAGAGAGAGAGAGAGAGAGAGAGAGAGAGAGAGAGAGAGAGAGAGAGAGAGAGAGAGACGAAATACGAAATACGAATGTTTTATTGAGGGTAAAAAGGATAAGCTACAATAGTTTCTTTACACCTTGCCCTCTCACTCACACATTCATACCATGAATCAAGCAAAGAAAATGTGACATAAAACAATCAAGTCAAGAAAATGGAACAAAAATTGGCGCATGAAATAATTGAAAAATATATTTAAAAAATGGTGTGAACATGAATTGGTAGTTTAAATTGAGTACGAAAAAATGGAAACAATTTTGAGATAATAACATTATAAGATAAGATGGGAATATGAGAGAGAGAGAGAGAGAGAGAGAGAGAGAGAGAGAGAGAGAGAGAGAGAGAGAGAGAGAGAGAGAGAGAGAGAGAGAGAGAGAGAGAGAGAGAGAGAGAGAGAGAGAGAGAGAGAGAGAGAGAGAGAGAGAGAGAGAGAGAGAGAGAGAGAGAGAGAGAGAGACAGAAGGATAGACAGAAAGAAATGAAAGATGAACGCAGGACCCATACACGTATGGGACATTAGCAGATATAAAGATGGTGGGGACGATCCTGGAGACAATGCCCGGAGACAGTGCAACACCAGGAAAGTCCAGAATTTTTAACCATACATATGTGTATAAAATGTGACTGCAATGTGACTGAACGAAAAATTGTGTTTTACGTCCTCTCGGTCTGGAACAGACACATATGGGACATTTGTAGATACAAAGATGGTGGGAACAATACTGACTGCAATGCCCGGAGGCAGTGCAACACCAGTAAAGTCTCGAGTTTTTAACAATATAGATAGGTGTAGCGGCAACCACGCCTCGGTTAAACCTCATCGGCTAACGAAACGAACATCAAAACCAAAAACAGTTAAATTAACTTGGTGTTTGATCTATGTTCTAAAAAAACATAATAGTGCGTACTCTCACTTCAACAAGAAGATTGTTCAACAAAGGGAAGGTTTCTTCATGTATATTGGTAAAAGGCTAACAAAACCAACCCAGCACTGAAGTGAAATAGACATCACAAAAATCGTAAGTAAAAGTGTGAACATAACAATGTTCCCAAATTAAAACATGAAAAAATATGAAAATATGATGAGCATTCATCTCCCTAACCAAGCCCCTTACTCACCCTTTTCAATACATACCGCACACACAGAGCACATGTGCAGAAAAAAATACCCCACCAGCTTAACAACTTAAGCAGACAGCGTTTTCGAGATAACATAAAGACCTAGAACCTAGAACACCGAACACCGAACACGCATTTCCTCCCCCGTGTAATGTCCTAAATTGGGACATTACGCGGGATTGGGACATTACTAGGTGTCACACACCCTCCTTCTCACTCATCTTTGCCCTATTTCTCCTGGTCCCCATCTTCTTCTTCTTCTTCTAGTTCTTCTTCTTCTAGTTCTTCTTGCTCTTCTTTTTCTTGTTGTTGTTGTTGTTGTTCTTCTTGTTCTTGTCTTCTCTTCTTCTTCGTCTTCTTTGTCGTCTTCTTCTTGTTGTTTTTCTTGTTCTTGTTCGGATTCCAGGGTTGAATCTTATTGTTTTTGTGCAAATTCCTTTTTTTGCTTTTTCTTCTTTCTTTTCATTTCACTGTTTTCTTATTATTCGTGTTCTTCTACTTGTTCTTCTTCCTCTTCTTCTTCTTCTTCTTCTTCTCCTACTCCTCCCAATCGTCCTCCTACAAAATTGTTGTTGTTCTTCTTCTTCTGTAGCTGCCATTCTTTTTCTTTCTTTCAACAATTAACCATCGATATAAGTAATGTATAGGATGTTTTATGTGACTGTGATTGATTACAAAACCCACACCCCAATTTCACTTTCTAATCTTTCGTGACGACATGGCGTCTGAGTTTTTGTTTGTCATTCGTTGCTTATATGTTTTCCAAGCGTCTGGAATCATTATTTATGTACTAAATATTCTTGTTTACAGATCCTGCTTGTTTTATTTGAGAATCAGTATTGTTATATTAAATAGTCTTGTTTGTGTTTTTAAAATTGTGTTTCTTTGGTAGTTTTCTTTCTTTTTAATTTTAATTTTTTTGAAACACTGTTCGATTGATGTCCCAGATGAACTTTTAAAGTTTAGGTTTTTAATACTTTATGCCAAACCGAATATCAAAGAAATTGTATATATGTATTATTAATTTGTGTCATCTCTCTCTCTCTCTCTCTCTCTCTCTCTCTCTCTCTCTCTCTCTCTCTCTCTCTCTCTCTCTCTCTCTCTCTCTCTCTCTCTCTCTCTCTCTCTCTCTCTCTCTCTCTCTCTCTCTCTCTCTCTCTCTCTCTCTCTCTCTCTCTCTCTCTCTCTCTCTCTCTCTCTCTCCCTGTATGTGTGTGTGCATAAGTTCATGTGTGTGTGTGTGTGTGTGTGTGTGTGTGTGTGTGTGTGTGTGTGTGTGTGTGTGTGTGTGTGTGTGTGTGTGTGTGTGTGTGTGTGTGTGTGTGTGTGTGTGTGTGTGTGTGTGTGTGTGTGTGTGTGTGTGTGTGTGTGTGTGTGTGTGTGTGTGTGTGTGAGTGTGTGTGAGTGTGTGTACGTGCGTGCGTGCATATGTGTGTGTGTGTGTGTTTGTGTCTGTGTGTGTTTCCCCTTTACATAAGTGTTTGCTGTGTTGCGCTATTATGACTGTTATTTTGAAGCTCTTTACACAACCGTCCTGCCAAAATAAAACAGTTCTCGGTAAGAAAATCATCAAATGAGATGCTCTTGGTATTGAGAAACCCATTCTAATGCAAGTTTAAGCAAAACAGTTGTTCTAAACAAATTTTATTGACATAATAAAAGGTTTATTGACATAAATGAATACCATTACATTTTAACGAGGGGTTTACCTGCATTACTGTACACGTGAACATGCTTCACTCTTTCTCCATTGCGAGAGTGACAGGTTAATCATTATACGACTTGCACATCACTGTGAAAGAGTGAAACATGTTCACGTGTACAGAGATCTTAAGTGCTTGAAAGCAGAACGCGCGTATGTAAGACGAATGCACTCCATATCCAAATATTTACGGTGTCATGATTAGTAACCTCAACACGGACCTGTATGTTTATTATTAGGATATGACGTGCAGACATGAAGGGGATACTAAAACGGAGATTGTATGATGAGAAGTGCATGGCATGTCACACTTTGTTATAGAGCGGAATGAATATGCAGATACACACCCGAATTCCACATTTTCATCCTGGTTAGAGACAACGAAAAAGAATCTATTGAAGCTGCAACTGTAATTTGGATTAAATGAAAAACGTGCCTATATAAGACTCAATAAATTTAAGATGGATCGATCTATCAGAAACGTTAGCAGCGTTCTCGACGGACACATCGTTTGATTCTCTTAGTGTGCACATTCAAAACCGACACCAATAGCTTTGGATATTAACTATTAATCATCGTTTAACGACTAAAATGTTTCTGATGCGGATCCGAAAATATGAATTGCTAGCCGCTAAGTGCGCGATCATGTATTGCTGGAGCTAAGCAAAAAAATCTGGTTCTTCGTTACACAGTTATTGACAACGTAATGATGCAGCTGAATTTCTAGATATGCTTCCTGTCAGAAAATAGACTTATGAATGGCAATATAGATATCACCTGTGCTTTTTCGCAAGTTTTGATTGATGTTAGCCATTACCTCGGCTATTTACTGCACGTGACAAACGAACAAACAAAAGACAAAAAAGCACGCAAGACACATTTGAACAACAACAACATCAGCGGCAGCAGCAGCAGCAAAACACGTCACAGTAATATAGAAGGGATTGGCGGATGTAAGGTATGGAAAGCGAGGTGTCAGGCTGATTTAGTGGGTTAATTAGTTCCAGTCTGCTTGTAAGTGCGGTTTTTGCGCTTCCCATGTTTATATTATACGTAGTCTATAAAATATGAAAACAACGTTATTTTTTTCATTTTGTTTTATTTTGTGATTTTCGTCTTTCTGTTGCTATCTCCATTTCTCATCACGCCACTGAGAATAACAAACCTGAAGCACAATGAACGAAGCTATTAACATGTTGACAACACGTAATGCAGACGAGAGAAAAATAATACATCTTCTTCTTCGTCCTCCTCCTCCTCTTCGTCCTCCGCTTCCTTCTTCTTCTTTTTCTGTATTTTTCGCGCAGCAGGAGTCTTAAAGCCGCAGCTAGAACTACATGTTGTTAGACTCTTTCAACCCTAGTTTTGTTGTGTGCATCCTTCTCGATAGAACTGTTGCTTGATATTTTCGTAAAGTTAACAATTTACGTAAGGAATGTGATAATGATCAAAATGACATTCATTTTATAGGCCCAGTATTGGCCTACACCATTGGCGGTGTAGGCCTACTCACATTCGCAACGTTTGTACTTGTAGTAGCAACGACGACACTTAGACCGTGTACACACATAAGCGGATATTCCATGCGCAAACCCGTGCGCAATCCATAAATAAGTGACAGAAAGAAGGGACAAGATTTGCGCACGTGTCCAAATGTCCCCTATATGCGTAAACGTTTATCCTTCTTTCTTCCACTTATTTAGGGTTTTCCGTACGGAATTTACGCGTCTAACGTGAACCCGGCCTGCTGTGAATACCTATGTCCTCTCTATATGATAATGACAATGTCTACGTATATTTATTTACGAGCGCTACAAGACGTTTAAAGTTAACTCCAGGGCACAGAAATCTGTCATCCATCAAACTCTTAAACTCGTGATCCTTTTGAATGTGTGCTCATCGCGTTGAAATATTCTACCTTAATTTTGTATGTTCGTGTTCACTCCTTGTACTTGTACGTTTGCAGTTTCAATGAGTATTTTTTACTCATGTAGTATCCACGTGACATGTGTAGGCCTAATCCTAAAATATGTGCTTTATGCTCGTGCGTGTTAAAATGGCAGTGTCCTTATGCATCATTGTGACACTCATGTGACTTGCTTCGTCCAAACAATGTCCTTCTATTCATGTATGCGGAATGTCGGTGTCTCTGTTATACTGGCACATGGATGAGTTGGATTTGATTTGATTAGATTTATTTCTGTTTATGTTTTACATTGTAGGAAGAGGTCTTAGTTCTAGTTTTAAGCACAAAACACACAGATAGTTGCGAATTATTTACATTCAGAGCACACAGATGTACATAGTAAACACTGGCGAAGAATAGTTATTATTAGAACCCTTCTAAGTTTAATTGTATCAAACATCAACTTGTTTTTTGTTGTTGCCCAAAGCCACATATATCGAGTCGTGATGGTTTCTTACCATGGTGCACGCAATTCCGGGGATCTGCACGTTGTAAGAACATGCGGGACCTCCGCAAAATTGTTTCCTCTGGGCTCTTCCTTTCTTTGACATTACCAGTGGATTCCGTGGTGACATGCGCTGGTCAGGGTCAGGCTGTGGAAGAAACTCGTGTCCTGTAGCCGGGGGTGGGGTGGGGGGTGGTGGTGGTGGGGGGGGGGGGGGGGGGGGGGGGGGGGTATGTGCCTAACACAGTTTCAGGACCGATCCTTTTGCTATCTCTCCCCTTTCCCCTTTATTTACTTTCTCTTGTTTTACAGAGAGAGAGAGAGAGAGAGAGAGAGAGAGAGAGAGAGAGAGAGAGAGAGAGAGAGAGAGAGAGAGAGAGAGAGAGAGAGAGAGAGAGAGAGAGAGAGAGAGAGAGAGAGAGAGAGAGAGAGAGAGAGAGAGAGAGAGAGAGAGAGAGAGAGAGAGAGAGAGAGAGAGAGAGAGAGAGAGAGAGAGAGAGAGAGAGAGAGAGAGAGAGAGAGAACCAGACACAGACCGACAGAGAAGAAGGGAAAGAGAAAGATAGACGGATAGACAGAAAGAGATAGAGGCATAAAGAAAGAATGAAAGATGAACGCAGGACCCATACAGGCACAAATGAACGCTTTTTTTCCATCGCCCTCCACTCACATATATGACCCGTCAACACAAAATGAGTCGTGTTGTCCCAGGGGTCACGTTTGAGTTATTAACAAAAAAGTTCTCTAAAAAAAAAACCAACGTTTTGTACATCGGACTATTTGTTGCAAAGTTATGAAGATTTGAAGTCGTTTACTCAGGGAATCGGAGAAATGAGAAAATGCAGCCGGAAAGTCCAAAATGCGTACAAAACAACCAAACGTTTCTGAGAAGAACACACTTTTACGGTAGAAAGGATTGTTCTTACACTTCAATACTTGCCAGTTGTTCAATAATAAGTCAAAATCTGATAATTGCTGATTTGACCCTCTAAAATTGCCCCTATGGGGGTAAGCGAGCCAGGGACAACACGACTCATTTTGTGGCGACGGGTCACATCCACGCATGTACACATTCATGCAGAGAAAGCAATGCCCTCCTTATATTTACTGCACATGGCATGCTATAAAAGTCTCTCTTCGTGTGATATTATGTAGATGCAATAAAAATAATAATGAAAATAAACCAAAATACTTCCGATGCCCAAGACTACATGTTCAGCCTGCCATTATCCCTTGTCCAGGGATGGGGTTTTTTAGGTTTCTTTTTAAATTTATATATTTATTTTCTCCCGGGTTTTTTTTTAGCAGACTTTATTTATGGATAACATCTTGATTAATGATGGAGGGAAAAGTGAAAGCCCAGGAGAGAGGTGAACAAAATAATGCTCCAGCATTAGCTTTCTAAAGAGCAAAATGACCTGACAGTTTCTAATTACCCTGGAGCTTTCCGATGCATTTGACTTCCGATACTTTCTAGTGTTTTATCCTATTGCTTGCTTTTCCCTTTCTATTATTGCTATGCTGGTTGTGGTGTGCCTCTGTTTCGTTGCTTTTCTTTTTTCTTGTGAGTTTATGCCGTTAAGATGGACATTTTGTTATGCGTTTCTTTCTTTTTTAAATTTATGCGATTCATTTCAATCCAATTTTATAATGTATCTTTACGCGGTGTGTTCTTTACCATGGTGTACATTGGTGCATAATGTTTGTTTTGTTTTGTTTCTATGATTTTATATCCGTGGTTGATTATACAAAAAAAACCGATGCATACCCCCCTGTCAGGTCTCCATGGCAAATCAAGGAAATCAATAGTGCATGTGAACGAAGAAAGTGAGTGTTGTAAGTCGGGTATTTCTAATCATATTCCGTGCCTGACAGAACCGACTGCAAAATCGATTTGTTATTTAGCACGCACGCATGCACAAACGCACACGCACACGCACGCACACGCACACGCGCACACGCACGTACGCACGCACGTACGCACGCACGCACGCACGCGCGCACGCACACACACACACACACACACACACACACACACACACACACACACACACACACACACACACACACACACACACACACACACACACACACACACACACATATACACACACACACACACACACACACACACACACACACACACACACACACACACACACACACACACACACAAACAAACAAACAAACATCCACAGATAGAGAGAGACAGACATATAGGTAGAATAGACATATATATATATACCTCTCTATATATATAGATGGACAGATAGATAGACAGACAGACAGACAGAAGCAAGGAAACAGAGGGAGACAGACAAACAGAAAAAGAGAGAGAGCAAGAAAGAGAGAGAGAGAGAGAGAGAGAGAGAGAGAGAGAGAGAGAGAGAGAGAGAGAGAGAGAGAGAGAGAGAGAGAGAGAGAGAGAGAGAGAGAGAGAGAGAGAGAGAGAGAGAGAGAGAGAGAGAGAGAGAGAGAGAGAGAGAGAGAGAGAGAGAGAGAGATCTGAAACTGAAACTCTGAAAATTTTAATCGTAAGGCAAACCGGACTGTATTCAATGGGTACACGTTGGTAATCGAAATAAAAATACATATTAAATGAAAGCAACGAAAAGAGGAGGTAATTTACTTCTAAAGAAACAAAATGCAATTAATCATAAGGGAAGTAATTTGAATTCAGGAGAAAACACCAAACTGTAAAACTAAGTGTTTTCGCTGATACTTGCAATCAGTAAGAGAAGTACATTTAGTCAATCATAAGTTCATTTCTAGTTTTCAGCGCATACAATATAAGCATCGCCAAATGTTTTAGTATAAAGGTATTATCAGATTGTAAGACACTCCCTATGTAAATATCAAAAATAACGTGATAGATATTTTGGGCACAAACATACAAACTTTGGACATTCAAACAAGAAATGAAATTCAGTTTCTATTTTGTTGCAATATGGACATTTCGTTGATTTTTCGTTATACCTGTTGTTAATATTTATATCATAGTCCTAGACGAAATCTTGCCAGAGCATAGCGAAATGTACTAATTGTGATAACATGAATAATTTTGACTTCAAAGATTTATACGTAGTGAAGCGATCACTTTCTGAAGGTCTCCAGTCTTGATTATAACAATATTGTACGTTGCTTAAACTCCTTAAAAAACATAACTCCTCCGTTTAGCCATACTTCCGAAAAACCATTGAACGTAGGTCACAAGAGAGAGAGAGAGAGAGAGAGAGAGAGAGAGAGAGAGAGAGAGAGAGAGAGAGAGAGAGAGAGAGAGAGAGAGAGAGAGAGAGAGAGAGAGAGAGAGAGAGAGAGAGAGAGAGAGAGAGAGAGAGAGAGAGAGAGAGAGAGAGAGAGAGAGAGAGAGAGAGAGAGAGAGAGAGAGAGAGAGAGAGAGAGAGAAGCGTGTGTATGTGTCAGATAGACGAAAGATGCAGAGACAGGCGGACAAACAGAACAAAAGATAGGGTCATATTATCTTCTGTTTCCCCTTTTCCTGTACATAACATTCTCTCAGGGTGTATCCCGAGTCGCTGGTTTGCAATACCATCTCCGCTGAAACGGCCATTCTCTGTTAGAAAATATCGTCTGTATACACTTCTTTTACAAGTGTTTTTTTCTTGCACGTCATTTAAGAATTTATAATTTGCTGTGTATAATTAAGAAGAAGAAGAAGAATGAGGAGGAGGAGGAGGAGGAGGAGGAGGAGGAGGAGGAGGAGGAGGAGGAGGAGGAGGGAGGAGGACGAGGAGGAGGAGGAGGAGAAGAAGAAGAAGAAGAAGAAGAAGAAGAAGAAGAAGAAGAAGAAGAAGAAGAAGAAGAAGAAGAAGAAGAAGAAGAAGAAGCACAGCAACAACAACAACATCAACAGATTAGCAGTAAAGCAGCTACAACAACAATAACGAAGAAAAACACACAAAAACAAGAATGAAAACAGGAACAAGAAGAGTAGGAGAAAACAAGCACGCATACAGAGAAGAGGGACATACAAATATAAAATGGAGATAAAAGATGCAGTCATTGCGACGCAAAACAAATCCCTGACAGTTTTCAGTTTTGTTGGGGCTGATATCCCTTTCACCGCCAGTGTCGCATTTTGCACCACAATGGTTTAACACCGATGTCACTAAAAAGCATCAATTCAGGGTCTGTTATAATTTTGGAAGGTAAGGATAGGCCTAATGTTGTACATGTCTCATAAAAATGTGTAATATTGCAGATATTGTTTTCTTTGTGACTTAGGTAAGTTTAATTACCCGGCCAGAGGCCGAGGTATTGCGATCGGTTTGTGTGTGTGTGTGTGTGTGTGTGTGTGTCTGTGTGTCTGTGTATCGATTATAACTACTGTTTGGATTTTGATTAAAATTGGCAGAGACGGCTTGAAAAGGAAGCTTCCTTTCGTTAATCAACACCGTGCTGACCTTGACCTTCAAGTTTTACTTGAAAACCGAAATTTCCTTCTTTGGGCTATGTAATTTCCCCCCAGCTTTATCTCGTGAACTGGTGAACAGATTCGCTTCAAATTTTGTGTGGTGGTGCAAGGAAGTTTGCAAAAAAGTTCAGCTGTATCTCGTGAACAACTGAACAGAATCGCTTCAAATTTTGGGTGATGTATTTTATGCGTTCTGTAAGGGTGGAAAGTGGTGTGTTTATTGGGGGGGGGGGGGGGGGGGGAGAGGACATGGTGCAAGGAAGTTTGTATAAATTATAGTTCAGCTGTATCTCGTGAACTACTGAACAGACTTGCTTCAAATATTGGGCTATGTATCTTATGCGTTCTGTAAAGGTGGAAAGTGGTGTGTTTATTGGGGGGTGGGGAACTTAAGTCTGGCCGGGTTCGCATTGTCACAATGCGTTGCTGCCGCTCGGCGATGCCCTTGTTATATTTTTT
>CM065682.1:68892001-68917001 GCA_017654935.2 Phymorhynchus buccinoides | reverse complement strand
CAATCCCTCGACCGAAAAACAATATTAAAAATCTAGTTTTCTTTACTCGGGTGGAAACTTATTAAATCAATTACCAAAATATTTAAAATGTATAAAGAAACAAGAATCAGTTTAAGAAAAAACTCTAAACTCACCTCATGAATAGTAACGTTTTGTAAGAAGAATCCAATGACAAAAGTTTACTGTATATTTTATTGATCCCATATAGGGTTGTTTGTTCTCTACCAATGATTTCTAAATAAAAATAATGTAAGTCGTTGCCTGCTTCAGACCAAAAGTGCAATTTCATGTCTTCTACTGAATTAATTTTTTTTATGTTTCATAAACATTGCCCTGTTATATTTGTTTTATGCTATTGTATATATGTATATGAATTAGGATGTATATGTGCGTGTGTGCGTGAGAGAGAGAGAGGGAGAGAGAGAGAGAGAGAGAGAGAGAGAGAGAGAGAGAGAGAGAGAGAGAGAGAGAGAGAGAGAGAGAGAGAGAGAGAGAGAGAGAGAGAGAGAGAGAGAGAGAGAGAGAGAGAGAGAGAGAGAGAGAGAGAGAGAGAGAGAGAGCGAGTGAGAGAGAGGGGGGGGGGGGGGGCAGTGTACATGTTGTGTGAGTGCGGGCATATTTTGCAAGCATATAGTGTGTTTACGCTTTGTTGTTGTTGGGTTATCTTTTAAATTATTGCATGCCCATTTTTCGTCATTTAATTATTTAATTGTGTTATAGATGATTGATGTAGAAAAGCAAACATTATTGCTTATTCAATGTACCATCTGAACATAACATTTTGACTTTGACTTTGACTTTGACACGCACGCTCGCGGTTCACACACATGCGCACACACACAGACACATATACAGAGAGAGAGAGGAGGGGGAAAGAGTGAGAGTGAGAGAGAGAGAAAGATACACAGGGAGAGAGAGAGAGCGACAGAGAGAGAGAGAGAGAGAGAGAGAGAGAGAGAGAGAGAGAGAGAGAGAGAGAGAGAGAGAGAGAGAGAGAGAGAGAGAGAGAGAGAGAGAGAGAGAGAGAGAGACAGAGAGAGAGAGAGAGAGAGAGAGAGAGAGAGAGAGAGAGAGAGAGAGAGAGAGAGAGAGAGAGAGAGAGAGAGAGAGAGAGAGAGAGAGAGAGAGAGAGAGAGAGAGAGAGAGAGAGAGAGAGAGAGAGAGAGAGAGAGAGAGAGAGAGAGAGAGAGAGAGAGAGAGAGAGAGAGGAGATAGAGAGAGAGAGAGAGAGAGAGAGAGAGAGAGAGAGAGAGAGAGAGAGAGAGAGAGAGAGAGAGAGAGAGAGAGAGAGAGACGCGGTGTGTACAATCACGAAAGTATGGCATAAGCTGATAATCATTAAATATATTAGCATGAATAAGATGGAAGGAATGTGAATGCCCAAAATGTACCAATTGCCCAAAATGTACCAATTGCCCAAAATGTACCAACATTACTGCCCAAAATGTACCAATGTGCAATGTTGGTACATTTTGGGCGGAAATGTTGCCCAAAATGTATCAATTGGTACATTTTGGGCAATGCTTGTTCATTTTTCTATAAGGTTGAAGGAAAAACCTAATGGATTGGAATGTTATCTGCTTGACAAAACTACAAACGGGTATGATGATGACTGTTAAAACGTAATGCATTCTGGATATAAGTTCAGTGACAATGACCATTGGCCAGTTTCGTGTAAATAGCACATTTCTCTGTGCGCCTGCTTCTTCTAATGACTATCTATGTACAAATTACGTCGATGACCAACGTGTCCTGTGACAATGACCAATGGTCATTTTGATGTAAATTGCATATTTTCTCTATTCGGTATTTACGTTATAAAGCGCACAGAACCACAGTCAAAAACTGAAGTTATGATATTCAAACTTCAAACTAACCACTGGTCACTCTTTTTGACCAGTGGTCATCGACGTTATTAAAAGCTAAGAAGCACTTATAACATAAAAAAGAGTTAAAAAGCAAAAGCACGGATTTATCATTAAACTGACCACTGGTCATTATTGTCCTGACCACAGGTCATCTACGTTGTAAAACGAAAACATCGAAACTGTTGCAGTCTTGCAACAAAAGACCTCCTAACACCAACTGCAAGGGAGTGTCTGTTGTGACTATCCCCAAAGACCTACCCCTTTTCCGAAATTTCAAGCCACGAGAAAGAACCTGACGTTCTTGATCCGTCAAGAACGTCAGGTTCTTTCTCGTGGCTTGAAATTTGTTCCCACTAAACCCAGGGCAGACCACATGCAGACTGCCTTTGACGTAGAGCGTTTCTACAGAAGGCTCCGTCTGGCAGCACATTTCAAGTCATGTGGGACACCGACACAGCCCATGACAGACGCATCCAATGGCAAAACAGCCCCAACCTTCCCCCACCAACCAAGTGACTGGACACCCAAAGCTGGAGACCGATACATTGAGACCTGCGAACGTGACCTCAAGAGACTCAAACAAAAAACACTTCATCATTCTAACATATTGAAGGAGGAGGTGAGAACTTTGTCATCCTTAAAATCCAGACGTGACTTTAGCCTGCGGATAAAGGTGGGACAATTGTTGTCTGGGGCAAAGACCTGTACGTAAAGGAGATAGAGAGACAACTCCAGAACGACGAGTTTTACGTACCCATTCCTGCAAAGACCACTGCCACAGACAACCAATTCGTAAGGAAGGTGATAACATTGGACATACAAAAAGGCAAACTGCCATCAGAAGCCTCATCCCTTGTCATGAAAGAACCCAAAGAACCCAGGTTTTATGTCCTACCCAAAATACACAAGAAGGACACACCAGGAAGACCCATCGTATCTGCGTGCTCATGCCCCACAGAACTCATTTCTAAGTCTGCAGCTTCTTGTCGCTGAGCTACCAACTTATGTCAAGGACAGCAGTGATGCTTTGCGGATCTTTGACCAATTCTCTTTCCCTGACAACACTGTGACCACTGACAGGCGCCATGGACGTCACAGGCCTGTACACCGTCATCCCCAACAACGATGGGCTCATCGCCATCAAGCACTTCTTGCCGAAGAGCAGCATTGATGTTGACCCCGTGGTTGTGCTTCGCCTGGCCGAACTTGTTCTTAAACATGACCTCATTTAGTGTTGGGGACAGGCACTACAAGCAGACAAAAGGTGTGGCAATGGGCACAAAAATGGGACCATCATACGCGTGCCTCTTTGTAGGTTGCATTGAAGAGCAGATATTCCAGGCCTTTTCAGGCACAGTGCCAGAGCTCTTCAAGAGATTCATCGATGACTGCTTTGGTGTTACCACCTGCTCTCTGCCAGAGTTGATGGACTTCATTGACTTCGCCTCATCTTTCCACCCATCCATCAAATTCACCCATGAAATTTCAACTTCGTCTGTCCCTTTCCTTGACATCAAGGTCTCCATTCACCTTGACTCAAACAAGCTCCACACATCAGTCCACTACAAGCCAACTGACGCTGACTCCTATCTCAACTTCTATTCCACGAAAACCAGCATCCCCTACTCCCAGTTTCTCAGGCTTCGTCGTCTCTGCAGTTCAGACGAGAACTTCAAATCTGAGGCCACGGAGATGAAGCGGTTCTTTCAGACACAAGGGTACCCTGACAACACCGTTGAAACAGCACTGCAGAGAGCTAGCGACACCCCCAGAGCAGCCACCCTTCGTCCCACTGAGAGGCAATCAGCTGCAGAGAGCCGACCCGTGCGTGCATTACATACCATCCTCACAACATCAAAGTGAAGAACATTCTACTCAAAAACTTCACCATCATTCAAAATGACCCGCTTCTTCAAGAAGCATTTCATGAGCCACCTCTTGATATACAAATCTCAGGGACCACCTTGTGCGTTCACGTCTCCCTCCAGATGTCCCACATCCGACCCCTGGAACGCACCCTTGCCAACAAAGAAAGTGCAAGATTTGCCGGCACGTCAACGCTACCAACATCATCAAGGACCCAAAAGGCACAGTGGAGGTGCGGCGGCATTTCAATTGCCAGTCCAGCGACGTCATCTATGTCGTCATTTGCGCAATGTGCAGCAGCTGTTGTATGTGGGGGAGACGTATCGGACTCTTGCAGAGCGTGGTGAGGAACACCTCCGTGCTGCCAGGCTTGGTTACAGCACTCAGGTCGGGGAACACTTGAAAAGTAATACGAAAGCAACTCGAAAAATAACTCAACATGCAAAACAAAACATTCCTACTAAACATTAGCCTAATAATATAACGCATTGAAATAACTCTATTGAGAGAGAGAGAGAGAGAGAGAGAGAGAGAGAGAGAGAGAGAGAGAGAGAGAGAGAGAGAGAGAGAGAGAGAGAGAGAGAGAGAGAGAGAGAGAGAGAGAGAGAGAGAGAGAGAGAGAGAGAGAGAGAGAGAGAGAGAGAGAGAGAGAGAGAGAGAGAGAGAGAGAGAGAGAGAGAGAGAGAGAGAGAGAGAGAGAGAGAGAGAGAATAAATGAATGGGATATTGAAGTGAATGTGGTTGTCCCTTCCCCATTTCATTTCCTCCCCATCACCCATATTAACAAATGTCCTGGACACAATGGAACAAAGCAAAGAACAATCAAAGTATAAACATTGTAAAGTATCAATTAAAAGGACATATCCCGACGGAATAGGTGCTAAATTTCTAAAGTTAGAGACTAATTCATAGGGTTTCTAACATATGAAATTTAAGTGCTTTCATAAATGTCTGTCTTGATGTACACGATTTTAAATTAAAAGATAAATTGTTCCACGCCGTACAGCCGGAGTACAATAAACTAGATTTATAAAGATTATTACGGGGTCTGGGAAAAGAAAGTTTGTGTGTATGTCTGCTTTCGTTGCTAACAAAATGTTGGGTGATTTTCTTAGGGGCTATTCCATTCACAACGCTGTACATGCATACACATTTGTTATATAATAGTCTTTCCTTAAATGGCAGGATGTTTAAAGATTTGTAATCACATTTAGTGAGTGAACTGGACTTCAACTGTATTAATTTTATGGCTCGTTTGTGTAAACGATTTAATTGTTTCAGATTTGTTTCGCTGCTATTGTCCCAAAGAGTTGATGCATAATTTATAAGGGATAAGATATGTGCATGAAAAAAGCTTTTTCGTGCGTCACGATTCAAAAATCTTTTTATTCTTGCAAGTTGATATATTCTTTTTGAAATGCGTTTGCCAAGATTAGATATATGATTGGACCATGATAAATTATTGTCTATAACAACACCTAAGACTTTATGTGAAGATACTTCTTCTATCTTTTGATCTTGAATGAACAATGATGGGAACGAGGAGTTCATTTTCTGTCTTTTTTGTCTCGTGGTAACATACATGCATTTTGTTTTGGTAGCATTTAGAGACATATGATTTTCTTCAGTCCAGTTCACTAATTTTTCAACATTTTTCTGGAGGTCATTTACCAATTCGTTAGGGTTACTATTACAAGACTGTAAAGATGTGTCATCAGCAAACATTTCAGAGGAACATTGTAAACATAGCGGTAAGTCATTTACATAAAGAGAAAATAAAATGGGTCCTAATACTGAGCCCTGAGGAACTCCAAACTTAATTGGTAATAATGTTGATCTTTTTGAGCTGATTTCAACGAGCTGTTGACGGTCGCAAAGAAAAGAGGAAATAAATGTAATGGCGTGACTGGACAAATTGTAGTACTTAAGTTTTCTTGTCAAAAGGGCATGATTAATAACATCAAATGCCTTAGCAAAGTCAATAAAAAGAATTCCAGTAAACTCGTTATTATTAATATTTGAAAGACATCTGTCAGTAAGATGTGTCAGAGATGTGTGACACGAGTGGTTTTCACGAAAACCTGATTGATTTTCATGAAGTAGATCGTAATGGTTCAGATGCTTACATAAATTCAATTGAATATGTTTTTCCAGTGGCTTTGACAGGAGCGAAAGTACTGATATAGGGCGATAATTCGAGGGATTGGTACGATCACCTGATTTATAAAAGGGTATTACTTTTGCTTGTTTAAATTGGGTAGGAAATTGTCCTTTATCAATGCAAAGATTGTAAACATAAGTAAGCGTGTCTGCAATGGCAGGTGCAGCTAGTTTTAAAATCTTACTATCTAATCCATCTAAGTCCCTTGATCCTGACTGTTTTAAATGTAATAAGTAATTCAACGTTTCAGTCACAGAAATGGGCAGTATGGTAAAGGGTGTTGAAATATTTTTTGAACGACAGTAATCACCCAGTTCTTGTAAATCATTTTCATGTGTTTTGTCATTGGTGATTAACTTATCAGCAACATTAGCGAAATGAGAGTTTAAATCATCAGGTGATAATTCTGATATTGGACAATGCGCTTTATGGTCAGAATTTCTGTTAGTCAAAAGGTTAATAGCTTTCCAAATTGATTTCTGATTCTGGGAGGAAGTTACCAAATCTTGAAAGTATGTTTTCATTGCCCTTCTCTTCATTGAGTTCACTTTATTCCTCTGTTTATTGAATGCCTTTCTGTCTTTTGAAGTAAGTAAGCTATCTCTTTTATATCCCTCATTGTCTATATCTTTAGTTAACCAAGGGGGTTTGTTGGTGTGTTTAACTCTCTTTTTAATTAAGGGAGCATGTTGGTCATATATTTCCTGAAATGTATGTATCCAAAACTCTATCGCTAAGTCCGGGTCCCTAATTTGATAAACATAATCTAAATCCGAATTAATTAAGTCATTCAGAAATGAATTTTGATCGAAGTTCCTGAAGCACCTATAAAATATTTCTTTGTGACCGGACTTAGGAATTTTGACACCTTTTTTCTTCCAAGTTATGCAAACAGAGGAATGATCACTACAACAGGTCTGTACAGAGGACGCTTCTATTATATTAGCTTTGTTGTTGACATAGATGTGGTCAATTAGAGTTCTTGAATGATTTGTGATACGAGTCGGAACGTCAATTATTTGTTCCAAATCATAAAGTTCATACATTTGTTTCCATTTTGTCCCTGACAATGTTAAATCAATATTAAAGTCGCCAAATAGTATTATTTCTTTCGATTCAAGGATTGCAGCATCCATCATCGAATTAAATCTGTCATACCAGTCAACTTTTTCTGCAGGATTTCTGTAGATGAACCCCACCATGATTGGTTTATAATGCTTTAGACTTATTTCAACCCAAATGCTCTCTATGTTATGATTTTCTAAATGAGGTATTCTCTTGAGAGTTAATGAACGAGTACAATATAAAAGCAAACCAGTTGAACGGGGTGCCATGGGATCTAAGCGAATCATATCATAGTTTGGCATGGACATATGGGAGTCGGGGATCACATCAGTTAGCCAGGATTCAGCTATACAAAATAAATGAAAATGATTACCTTTGTTATGTAATATTGTTGCTATTTCATCTGTCTTATTTCTGGCGCTATTTATATTGAGGTATCCAATACGGAGTCCCTCCCGTGAAGGCCATTTATCTAAAGTAGTAGACATTATCAAAATATAAGATCAATACATGCACAGCACTAATTGAAAATGGTCAAATAAATACAGTGAATAAGAAAGTGGGAATGGGGTAATAGGGTAAATAGAAACAATGAAACTGTTTCAAGTCCTGGATAGAATTAGTATATAAACAAATAATAACTAAAAATAGCATGCGATTTAACAACAACTATAAACAATTCGACAAAGTCTAGTGACTTATCGAATGGAACTGTCACTTCAGTTAATTCAGTACTTTTTCGTATGTTTGTTTTCAAATGTTTGTCTTTCAAGAGTCTAGTGACTTATCGAATGGAACTGTCACTTCATACTTTTTCGTAAAATGTTTGTTTTCAAGATTCATAAAAAGAACGTTTTACGTAGATGCGGTAGTCTTTCACTTGGTTTGATGCTGCTGCAGTATATTCCGGCAACTGATCACACATGCTATTTACAACACAATACATGCTCTCTGTCTCACATACACTCTCTCTCTCTCTCTCTCTCTCTCTCTCTCTCTCTCTCTCTCTCTCTCTCTCTCTCTCTCTCTCTCTCTCTCTCTCTCTCTCTCTCTCTCTCTCTCTCTCTCTCTCTCTCTCTCTCTCTCTCTCTCTCAAATATGCCACATACAATGATACACACAAACACATAATGCAAATATACTCGACATATGCGCGCTCGTGTGTGCTTTATGCACACATGATAATATTAAGCGTTTTGTTGAGGCAACATTTGAGCAAGGTAGTTAATCATTTGCATTGCTGCTGGATGAAATGGCCCTTTCAGATAACTTTCAACCTGTGGTCTTGGTGCCTGGTAATGATAGGATGTGGGATAAGGAACGAAAGGTGGTGGATAGGGGATATGCTGTGGGGGACATTGTGTTGGGAGGCTTTGAGGATGGATAGGGAAAGGATTCGGGAGGTGAGGAACTTCGGGTTTGTAGTGTACACTATGGTCCACTGATTGATTAGATTGTTGATCTGACCCGTGACGCATGGGTTGACCAATAAGGCCATTTTGCGTCGGGGGAGTTTGGTTGGTAGGTGGTACAATATGCGACTGGTTACTCATATATAGTTGGGGATGAGTATGCTTTGTGAGGGATGATGAAGGTGCATTGTTTTCAGATCTGCTGAACAAAGGTGGAAAGTGATCCACGGATGAAGGGTGAGGACAGAATCCCTGAGTACATTTTTGCAATCCTGCATTGATGGTGCCTCTAGCATGAAACTCTCCTCTGCTTTGGCTAGACCTTGGCATGTGCCTATCACCCGAAGAACGAATTTCATATACATGCTGACCCAAATTTTCTTGGATGCTATGGTTCTTGCTGAACCCAGTACTGCGAAAGAGAGTGCGTTTCATGTTTGCTGCCAGTCTGGCTGTGCCTTGTACACTAGGGTGGGTTAGATTATTGTACAAGGCCTTTCTTGGTTTTCCACTCTCAGTCGTAAATATGTGTTGATTGTTGATGAACAGCAAGCCAAGCTGCTGACACACCGTTCTCAGGTTACGGTTTGACGGGGAAATGGAGTTGTTCAGATTGTGTCTTCCTTGAGCTGGTAAAATGGAGCTGAACGCTATCAGTGCACTGGGAAACACATACTGACACAATCTGTACACTTCCATCCAGTTCTCGGGGGTGACTTGTCCTGATGGACAGTCGTTCACACCAACATGGACTACAACAGTCCTCACATTTGTTGACACAGGGGCGGACTGCAGCCATCTGCACAAATCAGTTGTTGTCACACCCGGCACACAAACCTTGCAACATGATTCGCTGGGAGAAAACCGACGTGGGTTTATGTATCTGATTGTAGAATCTCCCAAGACAAGTAGTGTTGTGTTTGTTGGAATTGAATTACTTTTTAGTGTGTCAAACGGTGATGGATTGGATCTGATGTTGTGATCATTAATTGTTGATTTAAGTTCTTCTTTTGTATCACATGGGCTAAGTTTGTCAACGTTTTGGTACAGATCACATTTTTCACTCACACTATCTAGCGCTTCAAATCTGTTCGTAATATGAACAGCATATTGTACTTTAGATGGACCTTGGTTTTTGTTTTCAGAAGAGTTAATTTCCTGATCAGTTGTTCGTACTGAAACATTTTCGTTTTGACTGGAGGATGAGTTGCTAACAGTTAGTTTAGTAGAAGTGTCTGACTCTTCTTTTGGTTGACTGTCATTTGGGATCCCTTCAGTGTTTGTGTTTTTAGACATGCTGTTGGAACATGGGGGTGGTGGGGTCTTGCTACTGACAGGGGGAGATGCACTGCTGCTTTTAGGCACTGACTCTACCTCTGAGGTTTGAGTGTCTTTGGTGGCAACTACTGTTTGAGTTTTCAGATTTTTCATTTCAGAATGCATATTTCCAATTTTGGTTCTGAGTGAATGATTTTCTTTTGCTAGTTTCTCGTGTTTTTCTTCAAGACAAGCAACGTTTGTTTTTAAGTAGTCAATCTCACCTTGCATCTGGTTTATTTTTTCAGTGACATATATTTTTAATTCATTTTTCAACGAACATTTGGTGTCACTGATGATACCTGTGATATGTTCTTCAGATGATTTCTGTACATTAGCCAGAATGTCCAAATCATCTTCAATCTTGCTAAGTGTGTTCTGAAGTGTATGCATTCGATGCAGTTCAGAGAAAGAAGTTTGTCCCCTTGGTTTTGTTTTCGCAAACAGCACATTTCTCCTCAACCTTTTCTTCCGCTGCCGTGGTGTTTGAGTCTGTTGTGTTGTTTGAGTAGGCCTACCTGCGTTCAGAATGAATGTACTGGCAGCAGGTGCTGCGGGCAACTTAACATCGGTGCTACTGGACACCTCTACAGTACCGGAGGGCTGAGGCAAAGTAATGGGCGGGGAATCAAGGAGGGCCTCAGGGGTTTCCTGAAGAGGGATGGTTTGGTCTTGGACAGTGTCTGTGGCGATTCCATCACCACCGAGGGTAGGGGAACCCTGCTCTGCGGTTTCCATCATGTAAGGCCTGAAGTGAGGGGTGGCACATTTGGAAATGAAAGTGACTGGGGCTGATAGCAATTTGCTTTTAAGCTCTTCAATATCAGACTGGTCCTTGTGGCTTTCAATGATGCATTTTAGTGGTTCACATTCCCTATTGTCCCAAGGGTTGCAGTCTTTACCCTGACACAAGAGAGTGCCACTTCTACTTTGGGTGAAGTAGAGAGAGAGAGTAACGCATTTTGATTTCTTGCTATATATGCGTATGACTGTTTTGGCGAGCTGTGATGGGCGATTTATGAGCCACTGAGTGTGGGGAATGGTGAGGGTATGTTCATGTTTGTCAAAATCATTGATGGAGATATCAATATACTCATCATCGATGGATAAATATCTATATATAAGACTGTTCCTCCATATTAAGATTTCACTCTCACCACACCAAAATCTTTTCTGTATAACGTCTAAAGTAGGTTTCAGTTTTTTGTTAAGAGTTGGGTTGGAAGTCATTGTTATAGTATTGCTATCAGGAACATAGTTTTTCAACCTATTTCAAACATGATTCTGTTACAAAGTACGTGAAAATCAGTGCCGGATTTTAGATGCTATTGTAATTAAAACATTGTACTTGACCTAACACATCTTAATGTTATGGAAAACCAGTACGGCGTAGTCGTAGGTTAAACACACCAGATTAGATGACACAAAAACACATTGTTTGGAAGCACAAAGTTGTAGCCTAGCACAATTTGAACGTGTAAAAAGAAAAAGAATGCTAGTGATGAAATATTGAATACACAAGTGTTAATAATGTTTACTGTTCAACATACAAAGCGGTGTATGGAAAGTACAAGGATTCAGGATCTCTCTACCTCTCTCTTAATTGTTCATTGAACGTCTAAATAGGCATTGTCTTTATAGACAATCTTCCTGTATTCGGGATCCTAACAATTTTCTTTAAAAAATCCAAGTTTACCCTAAACGCACTACGTTCAGTCAGCACGACTGTGTTACGTCATTGCAAGACACCAAATGATGTAAAGTTATCACAATGACGTCATTTTTTACTTTAAAAAGAAACTAGGTCTTGTCTTGACAGTGTTTTCAAGTAAATAAAAGAACAACACAACATACTGCACACTGTGCCATCAGCTTGACATCAAAATAATCAAACTTGAATGTTTCCTTCAATGTGGAAGCGTGTAGTCACAGCAAATTAACGTTTACACTTGGGGCCTCACGACCACCATAACAACTGAAGACAACCAAGCGGCCCACCGACTTCGGACTTGATACCTCGATCACAGTCAGTACGCGATCACCACTCACTAAATAAATGGAAAAAGACAAGTAGAACACTTTACAGAACCGTACACACTTGCAACCCCTGAACTACTTTACAGAAGACAATGAATTCTATTATTTTTCAGGAGCCGCGTCAATCCCTCTTGGCCAGTTTCTGATCGGAATGTGTGTGTGTGTGTGTGTGTGTGTGTGTGTGTGTGTGTGTGTGTGTGTGTGTGTGTGTGTGTGTGTGTGTGTGTGTGTGTGTGTGTGTGTGTGTGTGTGTGTGAGTGTGTGTGATGGGGGTGGAAGTGCGGATGGGGGTGGGGGTGTATTGTATATCGTATTGCATATCGATCGTGTAGTGTCAAGTGCATTGAAGTTGTTCTAGATATTCATAATATAATTGTTTTCCTTTGTTCTTTCATAGTTTGATAACTCACTGATGAATGTGCACATAAGGTTATCCTTATGCACAGAGTGTACAAGAAATAGAGAATGGGATAGATAGTGGGAAATGAAATAATCGGAGAGAGGAAGAGAGAGAGAGAGAGAGAGAGAGAGAGAGAGAGAGAGAGAGAGAGAGAGAGAGAGAGAATGAACTTTTCTACAATATTGTTTGTTTTGGACAATCCAATCTGGTCATTACGCTGTCCGCTTAGTAAAAATAGATCTAATAGATCTAATTTTACCGATTTTTAACTGATGATATATCGGTGCATATTACACTGGTGGAAATAAAAACTTAACAGAAGAAACATTTTATCCTTTGTCTCTTTTCCTGTGTTGTTATTTTGTACCAGTACTAATAAGAAATGTTGAAAACGAACTGTTGAATTAACATACCCACTGTGCTGATCCTGACGTCGGAAGATTTTTACTGCATTTAATTTACTGCAACCCCCCCCCCCCCCTTCCCCATGTAGACTGCACACAGAGACATAATGTACTTGCTGCAATACTTCATTTGTACTTGATATGAAGATCAAGCTATTAGTATTACAAGAGAAAATAGATTTAAGAATATCCAAAGAAACCTTAAAAAGACAACAAACTGATACCTTTGGCATTATTAGTGCTCCATTTTTAAAGCAAAAAATACTCTCTCCCTCCAGGTTCCCCCCCCCCCCCTCTGTTCCTTCCTCCCCTGTGTACACACACAGACAATGTACAAGTTTGCTAGAATATTTCATATGTATTTGATATGAAGATCAAGCTATTAGAACAGCAACTACATTTTAAAATATATATATCAAAATAAACCTTTAAAAAGACAACAAACTGACACCTTTTGGCATGCTTAGTGCCCTATTTTATGGAATACAAGGCGCACCTGATTATCAGGCTCACTCTCTCACTCTCTGTCTGTCTCTTTGCCTGGACGCTCGCACACAGTCATTGACACTTTTTTTTTCATTTGAACTTCATGTTATTGGATGAGAACAGATTTCAAAAAATGATCACAACAAGCACAAGTTGCTACCGTATTATTCTAGCGTTTTGCCAAGGCACTGCACCTTCCCTCATGAAGTACTCCTTCAAGGCTTCCCTAACCTGTGTGCCATTTGCAAACTGGGGATGAGCACCCCCCTGTCCTCCATGCAACCCAAGCAAGTTTGCATTCTGGTTTGCTCGCCACTGGCCTTGCACAATTTCATGGTTTGGACCTTGTTCATGATCCACTGCCCCCGCACCACAATACTGCTGATCTTGTGCATCTCTCAGAAAGTTGTGCAAGGCGAGACAGCCAAGCACAATCTTTTTAACTTGCTCAGGATGTTGTTTCATAGCTTGCTGGAATACGCCAAACCGGGAAGCCAAAATCCCAAAAGCATTCTCAACTATGCGACGTGCTCTGCTCAATCGGTAATTGAACACTTTTTTGCTGTGATCAATACCTCACTCCGGATATGGCTTCATGACATTTGGCGAGAGAGCAAATGCTGAATCAGCCACAATCAGACTGGGTATGCGGACGTTGGCTCCTGGTAGAACTGCTTCTTGTGGTGCATGCAGACGTTGCCCTTCAAGACTTCTCTTGAGTTTTGAAGCGTTCCATATTGTGGCATCACCAACTCTTCCAGGAGCCCCCACTTCATAGTAGAGAAATTTGTAGTTGGCATCAACGAGCGCAAAGAGGACAATGCTATGAAATCCATGAAAATTGTAATATTCTGAGCCAGCATTCTGCGGGCTTTGAATCCTGACGTGTTTCCCATCCATGGCTCCCAGGCATTGGGGAAAGTTCCACTTCTGGAAGAACTTGTTCTGTATCTGTTGCCAGCCATCTTCTGTGTCAGGCATCTGAAACCAGAAAAAATTTATAATAGTCTGTTAATATCCTATTTAGATTTTTTGTTTGCAGCCAGTTCAGTGGTTGCAGCGCTCCCAGCATGTGTGTCAAGCTGCAGAGATCACCAGACGCCTTCCATGCAACCCAAGCCAGTCCACCCCTAGCGCATCTCGAGCAAGCACCCCTAATGGTTCAGCTGGTGCTTTGTCAAACCACTGGTTTTGATGTGAGCTGGGAAGAAGCTTCAACACCTCCACCACCGAAGAAGCCTAGAGTGGTTTTGGGCAGCAGTAAGAATGCAACTGATCCTGCCAATAATGAAGCCAAAGGTCAGTCTAGCACAAGTCAATTCCGTGATGATGCCAAGAGCCTGATTCACAAAATGAGGGAATCACGCCAAAGCAGGATAGAAAAATCCCGACTATTACTTTGCCATGGGCATCATTGACAAACTGAAGCCCATCAAGAATGAAAGGAGGCGCCTTCATGAAATTGAAAATCTGATCTTCAATGCACACATGGAGGAACTGAATTATAAAAACTGATGCCCTTGATGCTGGTCCAGATTGGTCAGTGCAATGCACTCAGGATATATAATCTCTGTCATGCTCATGGGGGGAGGCAGTGGGGTAGGGGGAAAAGATGTTCTCTTTATTTGTGTGTTCTGTATTGTTAATTGAGGACAGGTTAAAGACCAAAATGTTTTGTTTTGTTTACTACTGGGTTTTTTCAGGTCATATTTCTATTTGGTCCATTTTTGTTTAATTTTGTGAATTCTTTGAACTCAGTTTGACAATAAATGAGTTATGTTAAAAATTGTTCATGGATGAGTTGTGCTATTTTGCCTTTTAGGGTGAAAGTGTCAACATAATTTGCTGTTAGTACTTACCGTAATTTATATGGAAAGCCCCATGTGGCTAGTTGATTACAGGACATAACATATGTGATAGTGCATGGGAAAACAGACACAATTATAATTTTGGCATACATTGAGATTTGTTTTTTCAAGAAGGGGCAAAGATTGTTAGTCACTGCAAAAAATGGAATTGTTATCTTGTCTAGTTTAGACTTTTGAAATTTGAATTTTTCATACTTGACTTTCAGAATCGGTAGATTATTTACAACAATCAGACAATACATGTACATTATTTACAACAACAGAAGACAGAAAGTTGCCTCTTTGTTTGTATAAACTTGATTTTTTTAAAACACCCCCTCCCAAAACAAAGAAATCATTTAAACTCAAAAGTTGGCTTTCAAGTTGTGGATACTGGTACATAACATGTCTGGCTGAATACATAATGTCTGCTTTTCCATGCACCATCATATACTTTTCCACTTGCTTCTGTAGAAAACTCATTTGTAAAGCATATACTCTTCTTGGAAACTGCTCGACAGAATTCTAGTTGCTTGTATAGTAACTGTAGCTGATATTTTCTGTTGATGCATGACAAAAAGCGTGTACATTCAAAGTCAAACGTCAAGGTTAATAAGCAGTTGACGTGAATTGTTTTTTGGCAGGCAAAGAAACAAACAAGGCCAACGGTCAAGGTTATCAAGGTCAATGTACCAGGGCTCCCAATCGTCCCGCAAAACAAGGGGTCACAGGAACTTCACTTATTGTATAGAGGGTCCTAGAGGCAGGATAAAGGGTCCCAGTGGCATTGCAAATGTTAAAAAGATGTTTTCTAGTGCATCTCTGGGACCCCCTGCACATTCTTTTAGAGGGTCCTTGAGAAATTTAGTGCTTCATAGACCCCCAAATGGAGCCCTGATGTACGTACACGTAGCTAAAAGTGTAACATATTACTTAAAGCTAATGTATCATCTTACCAGCTTTTAAGTAATATGTTACACAAAATTGTAGCTGATTCTGTACAGTATATCACATTAATATATTGTAAAAGCAAACAAATGGACCTCTCAAGGTCAAAGGTCAAAGTCAATACATGCCACTAGTTACCCAGTTGGGCATGTCAGTTTTAAGCAATATATCACTCTACAAAATTTGAAATTATTCTGTACAGTATCTTGTGTAACAAGATTATTGCAAAGACAAATATTGACCTTTCAAGGTCAAAGGTCAAGGTTATCCAGTTGGGTAAGTCAGCTTTAGGCAATATACTACCTTACAAAACTGTAAGTGATTATGTACAGTAGATTACAAAATATTGTAAAAGCAAAACATTGACCTTTCAAGGTCAAAGGTCAAGGTCAAAGTCAATACATGGCACTAGTTACCCAGTTTGGCATGCCAGTTTTAAGCAATGTATCACGATACAAAATTTGAAGTAATTCTGCACAGTAGATCGCAAGATATTGTAAAGGAAAAAAACAAAAAAACTTTCAAGGTCAGAGGTCAAAGGTCAATAAAATAAAAGTTACCAATAGTTACTAATGATTACCTAGCAGGGCATATCAGATTCTAGTAATAAACTGCCCAACGAAATTTGAACTAATTCTGTACAGTACACTGCAAGATATCGGAAAGACAAAAATGTAAGTTTTCAAGGTCAAAGTCAAGGTCAAGGTCAGTAAGACAATAGCTACCAATAGCTACCCAACTGGGCATGTCAGACTAACGCAATGCACCATCAGACAAAATTGGAAATAATTCTGTATAACAGGTCTCACAATACCAGCAAAGCAAAAAAGTTCATATTTTAAGGTCAAAGGTCAAGGTCAAGGTTCTAAAAAAGAGTACTTTATAGACTAGAAAGTGCAATAATTTGAAGGAGCTTGTCGTTCTGATTACAATGATACCAAAACCAGTTATGTAGGTCAATCATGACCAAAGATATGAAATTAGCCTATTTACAAATTTCATGTTATCATTCTGTACACACAAAAACGCTATTTTTACCAAATTCACAAGTGATTTTGAGGCACTTGGGAATGGAACAGGCTTCTGTAATAAATCAAGCATGTAGTCCACATACTTATTGTCTTGGAGAAACTGCACTTGTTTATATTGGCCTAATCAGTTTTAATATGAAGATCTTTAAAGTTGAACAATACACGAATTTGCAATATGACACAAAAAGAGCGTAAAAATTAAATATTCAAAAATTCATAACTCATGATTGTAATTGTCTTAGAGGAAAAAAATGGATACCGTTGGATTCATATTTAAAAGTTCTATCTTACATTGGTCATTGTCACAGGACACGTTGGTCATCGACGTACTTTGTACATAGATAGTCATTAGAAGAAGCAGAGGGGGAGAGAGAGAGAGAGAGAGAGAGAGAGAGAGAGAGAGAGAGAGAGAGAGAGAGAGAGAGAGAGAGAGAGAGAGAGAGAGAGAGAGAGAGAGAGAGAGAGAGAGAGAGAGAGAGAGAGAGAGAGAGAGAGAGAGAGAGAGAGAGAGAGAGAGAGAGAGACTCTAGTTATTAGGAGACATCTCCTAATGCGGAGACATCTTCAGGCTTTTATATCTATAATATTTCTGGACCCGTGCGGGTAAATGACAGATGAAGCAGATGTACAAAAACATAATACATAATAGTTATTGCTGGCCTCAGAAAAACAAGGTACCAAGCACATAAACGTATTTGTAGAATACCTGAAAGATGCTGCTTTCCTTACATAATTCAGAGTGCAAAAAAAATATATTGCACCAGTGCAGAAACGCGTGCGTGCGTGTATGTGTGTGTGTGTGTGTGTGTGTGTGTGTGCGTGTGCGTGTGCGTGTGCGTGCGTGTGTGTATGCGTGCGTGCGTGCGTGTATGTGCGTGTATGTGCACATGTGTATGACATTGGTGGCGAATTAAAAAAACAAAAACGTGTGACCTTGGTGACGAATTTAATTTTTTTGTAAGTAAATGTCCCAAACGCAATTATATTTAGTAGTCAGTTTCTCTCCAGCAAATGTACATGTGTACGCGTGTCTGTATTTAAGTCTGTAATTAGCTATTGTCGTTTGCTCTGTGGTGGTAAAAAGTGTTATTTAAACATAGCGATATTTCTAAAGAGTAATACAATTATGCAACATTGTAGTTGGTTCGCTAATTATAGCGGAGTTATCTTTTTGCAACCCCTTTGGCACGGGCAAGGCTTTTCGGTTCTTGGCAGCCCATGAGATGGCACGGTCTCTGAGCCCTAAGAAAGCACAGGCACTACCGATGTTTCGTGCTTTGACGGGCTGCGACACGGTCTCCTGCTTCGCCGGACATGGCAAGAGGACAGCATGGGCAATGTGGACAGCTCTACCTCAGCTGACCCAGACACTCACTGACCTGTCCATTGCACCGGATCATATTGATGAAGATGCCATGCACACCATTGAGAGGTTTTTCATCCTACTTTACGACAGAACAAGCACCGCAACCGATATCAACAAGGCACGCCGCAAAATGTTTGCAAAGAAGAACAATGTCCAGCTGATCCCACCGACAAGTGCAGCCCCACGTCCGACGAGCAGTATACCAGGGCGGACATGTCTGGGGTCATGTGACGTAAGTGTCCCGCGCGACCCGCTTTCTTTATTTCTTATCTACACCCCCCCCCCTCTCCCCCCCCCCCCCTCTCCTTTTCATTTCTCTGTCCGGCCGCCACGTTAATTGCCACCCACCATCTAAAGAACGCCGAATAAGGCAATTATCTCTTTGAAGCAAGATCTATCTACCCATCACAAGAAAGTGACAACCACGGGCGGCCCCTTTGAAACCCTTCCTTTCCGAGCACGAGAAGGATTTCAAATATCGGCACGTGATAAGGATGTAATAGGCGCGTGATTGTTCGGTACATTTAGAACAGCATCTTGTGACGTGTGGACTGTAATAAACCAATAGCAGGCTTTCATTGTTTGAAAGTGAAGGCTATAATTGGCGTAGTGAGAAAAAGTTTTTCACACAAGACGCTGAAACTGACTAGAGCAACACCTCTCCCAGCCAGAATAGCCCACCTAGTAAGTCTTATTGATGACTGGTGATTGAGACTGGTTGTTTGTTTGACTCTAGTTTTGATCTAGATCCTATGTTCCATGATGAATAAGGAGTAGATAGATATGTTATAGAAAAGAAGTGGTAAACATTCTATTCTATTTATGCACACTGATATTTGTGTGTGTGTGTGTTTTTGACTTGAACACTTTTGGTACCAGAACCGGAGTTTATGCCTACTAACCCTTTTGTCTATTTTTAGTAGGAAACCTATGGGCCGCAATCTTGCACTTTATGATACCATTCCTTTCCAGGTGTTGGATGGAGAATGATGTTGTCTTGATCACCTTTTATGTTTTACTGATCTCAGTTTGTTAACTGAAATTCAGTTTATTTATTAACTACATGTAGTGCTATTGTACAAGGGAAGCCTTCAAGCCGGTTGGGATTCACTAATTCCCTGCCGACTGAAGCCCCTTGTCTCTAAGCCATAGAGATCTACATCCACCTTCTCCTGTGATTATCAGCAGGGCATCGTGGGCCGGAAGATCATCCCGGACTCCACCAAGCACCAAGACGGGATCGCCGCCAAGACGACCCGCACCCAGAATCCGCGAGGAGACCACGCCTGAACCGTGCCATCCCGCGAAGCCGTAATCGGAACGACTGGGAGCTACTCTCACCTGACGAGCAAGCCCAGAACTTCAAACAGCTAAGTCCACCTGACTGCGCCAATCATTTGAACTTTCCTACGGACACTGAAGATAATTAGTAACCCTTCCGGCATGGGGCGAACCTTATAGAAAGACAAAAGTCTTGTGAATCCTTTCGGATTTCATTGTTTTTTTATCCATATTTTGTTTTGGCGCCATTGAGCTGCTTTATTATTATTGTTGCATAATCTTATGCAGATTTTGGGAGTAAATAAAATACAAGTGTCAAATAATCCTGAACCCTTTGGTCAGACTGATGAGAGTGGGAGTCTTGTAATTTCATGTAAAACCCTACTTCTCTCTGTCTGCCATTTAGAGCAATTCAACCACTTGTATTTCTTACAACCATACGAGCCAGAACCCGGGCACAAATATAAATTTATTAGATGAAAAGGGGCCGGGAAAGTTGCTCATCTCCCATACCCTAGAGAAGTGGGCTAAAGGCAAATTATCTAAAGTCTTCCCTAGGGACTTAGCCTTTTAACCCATTACCTCGTCACATCTAATTGGGGGCTCGCGTCCGGGATATTTTTTTTCATAAAGTCTAACAAATTTCAATTCAAACTGTAGTTCCTTTTCAAAAACTTATCTTGTGTCCACTGGGAAAGTTATTGTGATTTGGTTCACTGTGTTTTGATTTGATTTGTTTGAATGCTATTTATGACTTTATTTTGATGTGCATGCTATTTCTGTTTATGCTGAAATAGTTAAGTGTTGTTTGATACATTCAACTCAGCAGCTTTGTTTTTATTTTGAATAGTTGTATTTACAACCATGGCTGAGATTGTTAAACTTAGGAGGGAACTTAAAGAATGGGGAGAATCTCTAGGATTGTCAGGCCAAGAGTTAGCCAATTTTGTCATATCTGAATATGACAAAGAGAAAGCTCGCGAGGCTCAAGAGGCTGATAAAGCTCGGGAGGCTCAGGAGGCTGAGAAAGACAAACAGAGAGCTCATGAGGCTCAAGAGGCTGAAAGCTCGGGAGGCTCAAGAGGCTGAGAAAGACAAACAGAGAGCTCATGAGGCTCAAGAGGCTGATAAAGCTCGCGAGGACGCTGAGAAAGACAAGCAGAGAGCAGAGCAAGAGCAAATCCGTACTCATGAGTTAAGGCAGAGGCAACTAGTGCAGGATGCCAAAAATAAAGAACTCGAACTTGAGGCCACTGAGCGGGAAAAAGCGCGAGATCATGAGCTAGCTATGAAGCAGCTTGAAAACTCAGCAGACTCTGAGACTGCTGCCCCTCAAAATTTTCCCCCTCCCATTCATACCTCAGCCATGACCTTCACATTGGAGGCATTCAATGAGGCAACAGAGTCTATCGATGCATTCCTCGATAGATTTGAAAGACTGGCCCAGGAATTTGAGCTTGCTCCGGAAAAGTTCAACCTCAAGCTTGCCCAAAGTCTCAGGGGTGTGGCTTATGAGGTATACAGTAAACTTCCGTCAAGCCAAATTACCGACTACCCAGCTTTGAAAGAAGCCCTGCTCAACAGATACCAGTTGACAGCGGACGCCTACCGGAAAAAGTTCCGGACAACCAGAAAAGGTAGGGGAGAGTCCTATGCCCAATTTTCAGATAGACTGGGGAACTATCTGACAAAATGGGTGTCCCTTTCTGCCAAATCTGAGTCCTATGAGGATCTCCGGGAACTGATGGTTGGCGAGCAACTGCGCGAAACCATGTCCCCAGAGTTACGCACCTTTACTGCCGAACAAGGTGCCACAACTCTGGCTGACCTCATCCAGCTAAGTGATAGGTACACTCTAGCCCATGATGAACCTAGCGCCCCTAAAAGGCCAAAACTACAGCAAGTAGTTGGGTCCACTGCTTCACAGCAGAGCAGGGGTAACCCCAACTCCAACAGTGGGTCAAACAGTTCTACCCATGAACGACAACCACTGGGACAACCCTTATTCTGCTCATACTGCAAGTCGAACACCCACAATCGGGATGACTGCAGGAAACTTGCTTACAAGCGGCAAAATGTTGCAACTATGCAAGTCGTCTCGACTTCGCAGAATTGCACAAACCCCTCCCCAGTACAGTGTCCAGGCACACCGTCAGTCGTTGGACAGGCGACTGTCAACAACATCCCTGTTCAGTGTCTCTATGACACTGGACTGTCATGCGACGCCATTGTCTGCGGATCCTTAGTCCCCGCGTCAGCATACACGGGAGACTTCATCTCTCTGCAAGGCCCTGATGCTGCAATCCCCCCATCCACTTTGCCAGTCGCCATAATCAATGTCGACACCAGATATGTAAAGGGACCCATCAAGGCAGTGCTCATGGACAGTCCTGTCTATGACCTCATACTGGGATCACAGTATGTGTTTTTAGGGCACCCCTCTCAACCTGCCATAGTTTCAGCAGCATTCCCTTCTCCCCAAACCACAAACCAACTCCCTCCCTCCTTCCCAAAGAGCAAATCTCCCTCAGCAGGGAAGAAACCTCTCAACGCGGCAAACCAAATTGCCGCGCGAGCCAATCCAGATTGTCCCAAGTCCCCAAGTCCGCCACAACTTGGAAAATCCTTCCCAAGGAATGTCCGCCTAACGACCCAAGACCACTCGCCACAGGTACCTCAGGTGAAAGGCAGCACTGTACCCGCAAACACCCACCGAAGGTACTATCGGGACAGGCCGCCGCACGTACAGCCGTCACCTACCCCTCCCTTTCAGCGAGTGGCAGTCGACTTGGTCGGGCCTCTACCTCAACGGAAGAAGAAATTCCGGTACATAGTCACCGTGGTCGACATATGTACCATGCAGTGCGATGCCGCCCCAATCTCCTCACTTGATGCTAGCCAGGTAGCCGCGGCACTCAAAGCCATTTTCGCCCGAATCGGCCTACCAAACCACATCATCAGCAATGATGAATCCAGGCTAAAGGGGAAACTCAGGCAAGAGGTGTTTGCTATTCTGCAATCAACCTTGGGACAACTCAACACAGGATTGCCGCACCAACCTCAGTCGGAATCCATTCCACTGATCTCTAACCCACCTGCTCCTTTGAACTCTGTGTTGCGACCAGATGTTCCACCATTCCAGCCGACCCAGTCTCCCCACTAATTTGTCCCTGTCGCCCAAGTCGAAAGTGGAGTCGGCGTTCCACAGGAAGATTCCGGTACCAGAATCTTTTCTTCGGGGGGCCTCTGTGACGTAAGTGTCCCGCGCGACCCGCTTTCTTTATTTCTTATCTACACCCCCCCCCCCTTCTCCCCTCCCCCCCTCTCCTTTTCATTTCTCTGTCCGGCCGCCACGTTAATTGCCACCCACCATCTAAAGAACGCCGAATAAGGCAATTATCTCTTTGAAGCAAGATCTATCTACCCATCACAAGAAAGTGACAACCACGGGCGGCCCCTTTGAAACCCTTCCTTTCCGAGCACGAGAAGGATTTGAATGTCGGCACGTGATAAGGATGTAATAGGCGCGTGATTGTTCGGTACATTTAGAACAGCATCTTGTGACGTGTGGACTGCTATAAACCAATAGCAGGCTTTCATTGTTTGAAAGTGAAGGCTATAATTGGCGTAGTGAGAAAAAGTTTTTCACACAAGACGCTGAAACTGACTAGAGCAACACCTCTCCCAGCCAGAATAGCCCACCTAGTAAGTCTTATTGATGACTGGTGATTGAGACTGGTTGTTTGTTTGACTCTAGTTTTGATCTAGATCCTATGTTCCATGATGAATAAGGAGTAGATAGATATGTTATAGAAAAGAAGTGGTAAACATTCTATTCTATTTATGCACACTGATTATTTGTGTGTGTGTGTGTTTTTGACTTGAACACTTTTGGTACCAGAACCGGAGTTTATGCCTACTAACCCTTTTGTCTATTTTTAGTAGGAAACCTATGGGCCGCAATCTTGCACTATTTTTAGTAGGAAACCTATGGGCCGCAATCTTGCACTTTATGATACCATTCCTTTCCAGGTGTTGGATGGAGAGTGATGTTGTCTTGATCACCTTTTATGTTTTACTGATCTCAGTTTGTTAACTGAAATTCAGTTTATTTATTAACTACATGTAGTGCTATTGTACAAGGGAAGCCTTCAAGCCGGTTGGGATTCACTAATTCCCTGCCGACTGAAGCCCCTTGTCTCTAAGCCATAGAGATCTACATCCACCTTCTCCTGTGATTATCAGCAGGGCATCGTGGGCCGGAAGATCATCCCGGACTCCACCAAGCACCAAGACGGGACTGTCGCCAAGACGACCCGCACCCAGAATCCGCGAGGAGACCACGCCTGAACCGTGCCATCCCGCGAAGCCGTAATCGGAACGACTGGGAGCTACTCTCACCTGACGAGCAAGCCCAGAACTTGAAACAGCTAAGTCCACCTGACTGCGCCAATCATTTGAACTTTCCTACGGACACCGAAGATAATTAGTAACCCTTCCGGCATGGGGCGAACCTTATAGAAAGACAAAAGTCTTGTGAATCCTTTCGGATTTCATTGTGTTTTATCCATATTTTGTTTTGGCGCCATTGAGCTGCTTTATTATTATTGTTGCATAATCTTATGCAGATTTTGGGAGTAAATAAAATACAAGTGTCAAATAATCCTGAACCCTTTGGTCAGACTGATGAGAGTGGGAGTCTTGTAATTTCATGTAAAACCCTACTTCTCTCTGTCTGCCATTTAGAGCACCTTCAACCACTTGTATTTCTTACAACCATACGAGCCAGAACCCGGGCACAAATATAAATTTATTAGATGAAAAGGGGCCGGGAAAGTTGCTCATCTCCCATACCCTAGAGAAGTGGGCTAAAGGCAAATTATCTAAAGTCTTCCCTAGGGACTTAGCCTTTTAACCCATTACCTCGTCACAGTCAGGACAACATTGCCATCACCACCGACTGGGGTTAGATCAAGACCAGCGGCATGTACGAACCTCTCTGGACAACGCTCCCCGAGGCATCCAAGGTCTGCCGGGAGCTTGTCTCCTGCAAATGTCAGAAGGGCTGCATCGAGAAGTGCAAGTGCAAGAAGGCCAGGCTGGAATGCACACCACTGTGTGCTTGCGACGGGGAGTGCTCTGATAACTGAACTCACAAACTTAAGATGAAGATTCTGAACTGTTCCAGACAGTACACAGGGACTGTAAAACAGTGAACTTATCTGCACATTTGCATTTAGCAGATTATGTGTTAATTAACATGATAATTAAATGTATCAGTGTCCCTTGACCACAGAAGTATAACATTTGAAATGCCCAGGATTGATCTGATAAGAGCAAGCCACCACAATTATCACTATCTGGTTCTGTTATTGTTGTTGTTGTATTATCAATATAATTAGCATAATTGTGTTAATAAATTTGTTATTTGGCATCTTAATTGGCGTGGGCAGTGTCCATGAATAGCTATTGACAGAGAGAGGAAGAAGGGCAGAAGAATTCCACAACTTA
>CM065682.1:68869329-68891501 GCA_017654935.2 Phymorhynchus buccinoides | reverse complement strand
CTGTACACTTCCATCCAGTTCTCGGGGGTGACTTGTCCTGATGGACAGTCGTTCACACCAACATGGACTACAACAGTCCTCACATTTGTTGACACAGGGGCGGACTGCAGCCATCTGCACAAATCAGTTGTTGTCACACCCGGCACACAAACCTTGCAACATGATTCGCTGGGAGAAAACCGACGTGGGTTTATGTATCTGATTGTAGAATCTCCCAAGACAAGTAGTGTTGTGTTTGTTGGAATTGAATTACTTTTTAGTGTGTCAAACGGTGATGGATTGGATCTGATGTTGTTAATTGTTGATTTAAGTTCTTCTTTTGTATCACATGGGCTAAGTTTGTCAACGTTTTGGTACAGATCACATTTTTCACTCACACTATCTAGCGCTTCAAATCTGTTCGTAATATGAACAGCATATTGTACTTTAGATGGACCTTGGTTTTTGTTTTCAGAAGAGTTCCTGATCAGTTGTTCGTACTGAAACTTATTCGTTTTGACTGGAGGATGAGTTACTAACAGTTAGTTTAGTAGAAGTGTCTGACTCTTCTTTTGGTTGACTGTCATTTGGGATCCCTTCAGTGTTTGTGTTTTTAGACATGCTGTTGGAACATGGGGGTGGTGGGGTCTTGCTACTGACAGGGGGAGATGCACTGCTGCTTTTAGGCACTGACTCTACCTCTGAGGTTTGAGTGTCTTTGGTGGCAACTACTGTTTGAGTTTTCAGATTTTTCATTTCAGAATGCATATTTCCAATTTTGGTTCTGAGTGAATGATTTTCTTTTGCTAGTTTCTCGTGTTTTTCTTCAAGACAAGCAAAGTTTGTTTTTAAGTAGTCAATCTCACCTTGCATCTGGTTTATTTTTTCAGTGACATATATTTTTAATTCATTTTTCAACGAATATTTGGTGTCACTGATGATACCTGTGATATGTTCTTCAGATGATTTCTGTACATTAGCCAGAATGTCCAAATCCTCTTCAATCTTGCTAAGTGTGTTCTGAAGTGTATGCATTCGATGCAGTTCAGAGAAAGAAGTTTGTCCCCTTGCTTTTGTTTTCGCAAACAGCACATTTCTCCTCAACCTTTTCTTCCGCTGCCGTGGTGTTTGAGTCTGCTGTGTTGTTTGAGTAGGCCTACCTGCGTTCAGAATGAATGTACTGACAGCAGGTGCTGCGGGCAACTTAACATCGGTGCTACTGGACACCTCTACAGTACCGGAGGGCTGAGGCAAAGTAATGGGCGGGGAATCAAGGAGGGCCTCAGGGGTTTCCTGAAGAGGGATGGTTTGGTCTTGGACAGTGTCTGTGGCGATTCCATCACCACCGAGGGTAGGGGAACCCTGCTCTCCGGTTTCCATCACGTAAGGTCTGAAGTGAGGGGTGGCACATTTGGAAATGAAAGTGACTGGGGCTGATAGCAATTTGCTTTTAAGCTCTTCAATATCAGACTGGTCCTTGTGGCTTTCAATGATGCATTTTAGTGGTTCACATTCCCTATTGTCTCAAGGGTTGCAGTCTTTACCCTGACACAAGAGAGTGCCACTTCTACTTTGGGTGAAGTAGAGAGAGTAACGCATTTTGATTTCTTGCTATATATGCGTATGACTGTTTTGGCGAGCTGTGATGGGCGATTTATGAGCCACTGAGTGTGGGGAATGGTGAGGGTATGTTCATGTTTGTCAAAATCATTGATGGAGATATCAATATACTCATCATCGATGGATAAATATCTATATATAAGACTGTTCCTCCATATTAAGATTTCACTCTCACCACACCAAAATCTTTTCTGTATAACGACTAAAGTAGGTTTCAATTTTTTGTTAAGAGTTGGGTTGGAAGTCATTGTTATAGTATTGCTATCAGGAACATAGTTTTTCAACCTATTTCAAACATGATTCTGTTACAAAGTACGTGAAAATCAGTGCCGGATTTTAGATGCTATTGTAATTAAAACATTGTACTTGACCTAACACATTTTAATGTTATGGAAAACCAGTACGGCGTAGTCGTAGGTTAAACACACCAGATTAGATGACACAAAAACACATTGTTTGGAAGCACAAAGTTGTAGCCTAGCACAATTTGAACGTGTAAAAAGAAAAAGAATGCTAGTGATGAAATATTGAATACACAAGTGTTAATAATGTTTACTGTTCAACATACAAAGCGGTGTATGGAAAGTACAAGGATTCAGGGTCTCTCTACCTCTCTTAATTGTTCATTGAACGTCTAAATAGGCATTGTCTTTATAGACAATCTTCCTGTATTCGGGATCCTAACAATTTTCTTTAAAAAATCCAAGTTTACCCTAAACGCACTACGTTCAGTCAGCACGCCTATGTTACGTCATTGCAAGACACCAAATGATGTAAAGTTATCACAATGACGTCATTTTTTACTTTAAAAAGAAACTAGGTCTTGTCTTGACAGTGTAAATAAAAGAACAACACAACATACTGCACACTGTGCCATCAGCTTGACATCAAAATAATCAAACTTGAATGTTTCCTTCAATGTGGAAGCGTGTAGTCACAGCAAATTAACGTTTACACTTGGGGCCTCACGGCCACCATAACAACTGAAGACAACCAAGCGGCCCACCGACTTCGGACTTGATACCTCGATCACAGTCAGTACACGATCACCACTCACTAAATAAATGGAAAAAGACAAGTAGAACACTTTACAGAACCGTACACACTTGCAACCCCTGAACTACTTTACAGAAGACAATGAATTCTATTATTTTTCAGGAGCCGCGTCAATCCCTCTTGGCCAGTTTCTGACCGGAAGTGTGTGTGTGTGTGTGTGTGTGTGTGTGTGTGTGTGTGTGTGTGTGTGTGTGTGTGTGGAAGTGTGTGTTTGTGTGTGTGTTCACTTACAACCCCTGAACTACTTTACAGAAGACAATGAATTCTATTATTTTTCAGGAGCCGCGTCAATCCCTCTTGGCCAGTTTCTGACCGGAAGTGTCAATCCCTCTTGGCCAGTTTCTGACCGGAAGTGTGTGTGTGTGTGTGTGTGTGTGTGGAAGTGTGTGTGTGTGTGTGTGTTCACTTACAACCCCTGAACTACTTTACAGAAGACAATGAATTCTATTATTTTTCAGGAGCCGCGTCAATCCCTCTTGGCCAGTTTCTGACCGGAAGTGTGTGTGTGTGTGTGTGTGTGTGTGTGTGTGTGTGTGTGTGTGTGTGTGTGTGGAAGTGTGTGTGTGTGTGTGTGTGTGTGTGTGTGTGTGTGTGTGTGTGTGTGTGTGTGTGTGTGTGTGTGTGTGTGTGTGTGTGTGTGTGTGTGTGTGTGTGTGTGTGTGTGTGTGTGTGTGTGTGTGTGTGTGTGTGTGTGTGTGTGAGTGTGTGTGTGTTTGTGGTGGAAGTGCGGATGGGGGTGGGGGTGTATTGTATATCGTATTGCATATCGATCGTGTAGTGTCAAGTGCATTGAAGTTGTTCTAGATATTCATAATATAATTGTTTTCCTTTGTTCTTTCATAGTTTGATAACTCACTGATGAATGTGCACATAAGGTTATCCTTATGCACAGAGTGTACAAGAAATAGAGAATGGGATAGATAGTGGGAAATGAAATAATCGGAAGAGAGAGAGAGAGAGAGAGAGAGAGAGAGAGAGAGAGAGAGAGAGAGAGAGAGAGAGAGAGAATGAACTTTTCTACAATATTGTTTGTTTTGGATAATCCAATCTGGTCATTACGCTGTCCGCTTAGTAAAAATAGATCTAATAGATCTAATTTTACCGATTTTTAACTGATGATATATCGGTGCATATTACACTGGTGGAAATAAAAACTTAACAGAAGAAACATTTTATCCTTTGTCTCTTTTCCTGTGTTGTTATTTTGTACCAGTACTAATAAGAAATGTTGAAAACGAACTGTTGAATTAACATACCCACTGTGCTGATCCTGACGTCGGAAGATTTTTACTGCATTTAATTTACTGCAACCCCCCCCCCCCCCTTCCCCATGTAGACTGCACACAGAGACATAATGTACTTGCTGCAATACTTCATTTGTACTTGATATGAAGATCAAGCTATTAGTATTACAAGAGAAAATAGATTTAAGAATATCCAAAGAAACCTTAAAAAGACAACAAACTGATACCTTTGGCATTATTAGTGCTCCATTTTTAAAGCAAAAAATACTCTCTCCCTCCAGGTTCCCCCCCCCCCCCTCTGTTCCTTCCTCCCCTGTGTACACACACAGACAATGTACAAGTTTGCTAGAATATTTCATATGTATTTGATATGAAGATCAAGCTATTAGAACAGCAACTACATTTTAAAATATATATATCAAAAAAACCTTTAAACCTTTAAAAAGACAACAAACTGACACCTTTTGGCATGCTTAGTGCCCTATTTTATGGAATACAAGGCGCACCTGATTATCAGGCTCACTCTCTCACTCTCTGTCTGTCTCTTTGCCTGGACGCTCGCACACAGTCATTGACACTTTTTTTTTCATTTGAACTTCATGTTATTGGATGAGAACAGATTTCAAAAAATGATCACAACAAGCACAAGTTGCTACCGTATTATTCTAGCGTTTTGCCAAGGCACTGCACCTTCCCTCATGAAGTACTCCTTCAAGGCTTCCCTAACCTGTGTGCCATTTGCAAACTGGGGATGAGCACCCCCCTGTCCTCCATGCAACCCAAGCAAGTTTGCATTCTGGTTTGCTCGCCACTGGCCTTGCACAATTTCATGGTTTGGACCTTGTTCATGATCCACTGCCCCCGCACCACAATACTGCTGATCTTGTGCATCTCTCAGAAAGTTGTGCAAGGCGAGACAGCCAAGCACAATCTTTTTAACTTGCTCAGGATGTTGTTTCATAGCTTGCTGGAATACGCCAAACCGGGAAGCCAAAATCCCAAAAGCATTCTCAACTATGCGACGTGCTCTGCTCAATCGGTAATTGAACACTTTTTTGCTGTGATCAATACCTCACTCCGGATATGGCTTCATGACATTTGGCGAGAGAGCAAATGCTGAATCAGCCACAATCAGACTGGGTATGCGGACGTTGGCTCCTGGTAGAACTGCTTCTTGTGGTGCATGCAGACATTGCCCTTCAAGACTTCTCTTGAGTTTTGAAGCGTTCCATATTGTGGCATCACCAACTCTTCCAGGAGCCCCCACTTCATAGTAAAGAAATTTGTAGTTGGCATCAACGAGCGCAAAGAGGACAATGCTATGAAATCCATGAAAATTGTAATATTCTGAGCCAGCATTCTGCGGGCTTTGAATCCTGACGTGTTTCCCATCCATGGCTCCCAGGCATTGGGGAAAGTTCCACTTCTGGAAGAACTTGTTCTGTATCTGTTGCCAGCCATCTTCTGTGTCAGGCATCTGAAACCAGAAAAAAATTATAATAGTCTGTTAATATCCTATTTAGATTTTTTGTTTGCAGCCAGTTCAGTGGTTGCAGCGCTCCCAGCATGTGTGTCAAGCTGCAGAGATCACCAGACGCCTTCCATGCAACCCAAGCCAGTCCACCCCTAGCGCATCTCGAGCAAGCACCCCTAATGGTTCAGCTGGTGCTTTGTCAAACCACTGGTTTTGATGTGAGCTGGGAAGAAGCTTCAACACCTCCACCACCGAAGAAGCCTAGAGTGGTTTTGGGCAGCAGTAAGAATGCAACTGATCCTGCCAATAATGAAGCCAAAGGTCAGTCTAGCACAAGTCAATTCCGTGATGATGCCAAGAGCCTGATTCACAAAATGAGGGAATCACGCCAAAGCAGGATAGAAAAAGCCCGACTATTACTTTGCCATGGGCATCATTGACAAACTGAAGCCCATCAAGAATGAAAGGAGGCGCCTTCATGAAATTGAAAATCTGATCTTCAATGCACACATGGAGGAACTGAATTATAAAAACTGATGCCCTTGATGCTGGTCCAGATTGGTCAGTGCAATGCACTCAGGATATATAATCTCTGTCATGCTCATGGGGGGAGGCAGTGGGGTAGGGGGAAAAGATGTTCTCTTTATTTGTGTGTTCTGTATTGTTAATTGAGGACAGGTTAAAGACCAAAATGTTTTGTTTTGTTTACTACTGGGTTTTTTCAGGTCATATTTCTATTTGGTCCATTTTTGTTTAATTTTGTGAATTCTTTGAACTCAGTTTGACAATAAATGAGTTATGTTAAAAATTGTTCATGGATGAGTTGTGCTATTTTGCCTTTTAGGGTGAAAGTGTCAACATAATTTGCTGTTAGTACTTACCGTAATTTATATGGAAAGCCCCATGTGGCTAGTTGATTACAGGACATAACATATGTGATAGTGCATGGGAAAACAGACACAATTATAATTTTGGCATACATTGAGATTTGTTTTTTCAAGAAGGGGCAAAGATTGTTAGTCACTGCAAAAAATGGAATTGTTATCTTGTCTAGTTTAGACTTTTGAAATTTGAATTTTTCATACTTGACTTTCAGAATCGGTAGATTATTTACAACAATCAGACAATACATGTACATTATTTACAACAACAGAAGACAGAAAGTTGCCTCTTTGTTTGTATAAACTTGATTTTTTTAAAACACCCCCTCCCAAAACAAAGAAATCATTTAAACTCAAAAGTTGGCTTTCAAGTTGTGGATACTGGTACATAACATGTCTGGCTGAATACATAATGTCTGCTTTTCCATGCACCATCATATACTTTTCCACTTGCTTCTGTAGAAAACTCATTTGTAAAGCATATACTCTTCTTGGAAACTGCTCGACAGAATTCTAGTTGCTTGTATAGTAACTGTAGCTGATATTTTCTGTTGATGCATGACAAAAAGCGTGTACATTCAAAGTCAAACGTCAAGGTTAATAAGCAGTTGACGTGAATTGTTTTTTGGCAGGCAAAGAAACAAACAAGGCCAACGGTCAAGGTTATCAAGGTCAATGTACCAGGGCTCCCAATCGTCCCGCAAAACAAGGGGTCACAGGAACTTCACTTATTGTATAGAGGGTCCTAGAGGCAGGATATAGAGGGTCCCAGTGGCATTGCGAATGCTAAAAAGATTTTTTTCTAGTGCATCTCTGGGACCCCCTGCACATTCTTTTAGAGGGTCCTTGAGAATTTAGTGCTTCATAGACCCCCAAATGGAGCCCTGATGTACGTACACGTAGCTAAAAGTGTAACATATTACTTAAAGCTAATGTATCATCTTACCAGCTTTTAAGTAATATGTTACACAAAATTGTAGCTGATTCTGTACAGTATATCACATTAATATATTGTAAAAGCAAAAAAATGGACCTCTCAAGGTCAAAGGTCAAAGTCAATACATGCCACTAGTTACCCAGTTGGGCATGTCAGTTTTAAGCAATATATCACTCTACAAAATTTGAAATTATTCTGTACAGTATCTTGTGTAACAAGATTATTGCAAAGACAAATATTGACCTTTCAAGGTCAAAGGTCAAGGTTATCCAGTTGGGTAAGTCAGCTTTAGGCAATATACTACCTTACAAAACTGTAAGTGATTATGTACAGTAGATTACAAAATATTGTAAAAGCAAAACATTGACCTTTCAAGGTCAAAGGTCAAGGTCAAAGTCAATACATGGCACTAGTTACCCAGTTTGGCATGCCAGTTTTAAGCAATGTATCACGATACAAAATTTGAAGTAATTCTGCACAGTAGATCGCAAGATATTGTAAAGGAAAAAAACAAAAACTTTCAAGGTCAAAGGTCACAGGTCAATAAAATAAAAGTTACCAATAGTTACTAATGATTACCTAGCTGGGCATATCAGATTCTAGTAATAAACTGCCCAACGAAATTTGAACTAATTCTGTACTGCAAGATATCGGAAAGACAAAAATGTAAGTTTTCAAGGTCAAAGTCAAGGTCAAGGTCAGTAAGGCAATAGGTACCAATAGCTACCCAACTGGGCATGTCAGACTAACGCAATGCACCATCAGACAAATTTGGAAATAATTCTGTATAACAGGTCTCACAATACCAGCAAAGCAAAAATGTTCATATTTTAAGGTGAAAGGTCAAGGTCAAGGTTTTAATCAAAAGCATTTTCGAGACTAGAAAGTACAATAATTAGAAGGAGCTTGTCGTTCTGATTCCAATGATACCAAAACCAGTTCTGTAGGTCAATTATGACCAAAGATATGAAATTAGCCTATTTACAAATTTCATGTTATCATTCTGTACACACAAAATCCTATTTTTACCAAATTCACAAGTGATTTTGAGGCACTTGGGAATGGAACAGGCTTCTGTAATAAATCAAGCATGTAGTCCACATACTTATTGTCTTGGAGAAACTGCACTTGTTTATATTGGCCTAATCAGTTTTAATATGAAGATCTTTAAAGTTGAACAATACACGAATTTGCAATATGACACAAAAAGAGCGTAAAAATTAAATATTCAAAAATTCATAACTCATGATTGTAATTGTCTTAGAGGAAAAAAATGGATACCGTTGGATTCATATTTAAAAGTTCTATCTTACATTGGTCATTGTCACAGGACACGTTGGTCATCGACGTACTTTGTACATAGATAGTCATTAGAAGAAGCAGAGGGGGAGAGAGAGAGAGAGAGAGAGAGAGAGAGAGAGAGAGAGATTAGAGAGAGAGAGAGAGAGAGAGAGAGAGAGAGAGAGAGAGAGAGAGAGAGAGAGAGAGAGAGAGAGAGAGAGAGAGAGAGAGAGAGAGAGAGAGAGAGAGAGAGAGAGAGAGAGAGACTCTAGTTATTAGGAGACATCTCCTAATGCGGAGACATCTTCAGGCTTTTATATCTATAATATTTCTGGACCCGTGCGGGTAAATGACAGATGAAGCAGATGTACAAAAACATAATACATAATAGTTATTGCTGGCCTCAGAAAAACAAGGTACCAAGCACATAAACGTATTTGTAGAATACCTGAAAGATGCTGCTTTCCTTACATAATTCAGAGTGCAAAAAAAATATATTGCACCAGTGCAGAAACGCGTGCGTGCGTGTATGTGTGTGTGTGTGTGTGTGTGTGTGTGTGTGTGCGTGTGCGTGTGCGTGTGCGTGTGCGTGCGTGTGTGTATGCGTGCGTGCGTGCGTGTATGTGCGTGTATGTGCACATGTGTATGACATTGGTGGCGAATTAAAAAAACAAAAACGTGTGACCTTGGTGACGAATTTAATTTTTTTGTAAGTAAATGTCCCAAACGCAATTATATTTAGTAGTCAGTTTCTCTCCAGCAAATGTACATGTGTACGCGTGTCTGTATTTAAGTCTGTAATTAGCTATTGTCGTTTGCTCTGTGGTGGTAAAAAGTGTTATTTAAACATAGCGATATTTCTAAAGAGTAATACAATTATGCAACATTGTAGTTGGTTCGCTAATTATAGCGGAGTTATCTTTTTGCAACCCCTTTGGCACGGGCAAGGCTTTTCGGTTCTTGGCAGCCCATGAGATGGCACGGTCTCTGAGCCCTAAGAAAGCACAGGCACTACCGATGTTTCGTGCTTTGACGGGCTGCGACACGGTCTCCTGCTTCGCCGGACATGGCAAGAGGACAGCATGGGCAATGTGGACAGCTCTACCTCAGCTGACCCAGACACTCACTGACCTGTCCATTGCACCGGATCATATTGATGAAGATGCCATGCACACCATTGAGAGGTTTTTCATCCTACTTTACGACAGAACAAGCACCGCAACCGATATCAACAAGGCACGCCGCAAAATGTTTGCAAAGAAGAACAATGTCCAGCTGATCCCACCGACAAGTGCAGCCCCACGTCCGACGAGCAGTATACCAGGGCGGACATGTCTGGGGTCATGTGACGTAAGTGTCCCGCGCGACCCGCTTTCTTTATTTCTTATCTACACCCCCCCCCCTTCTCCCCTCCCCCCCTCTCCTTTTCATTTCTCTGTCCGGCCGCCACGTTAATTGCCACCCACCATCTAAAGAACGCCGAATAAGGCAATTATCTCTTTGAAGCAAGATCTATCTACCCATCACAAGAAAGTGACAACCACGGGCGGCCCCTTTGAAACCCTTCCTTTCCGAGCACGAGAAGGATTTCAAATATCGGCACGTGATAAGGATGTAATAGGCGCGTGATTGTTCGGTACATTTAGAACAGCATCTTGTGACGTGTCGACTGCTATAAACCAATAGCAGGCTTTCATTGTTTGAAAGTGAAGGCTATAATTGGCGTAGTGAGAAAAAGTTGTCACACAAGACGCTGAAACTGACTAGAGCAACACCTCTCCCAGCCAGAATAGCCCACCTAGTAAGTCTTATTGATGACTGGTGATTGAGACTGGTTGTTTGTTTGACTCTAGTTTTGATCTAGATCCTATGTTCAATGATGAATAAGGAGTAGATAGATATGTTATAGAAAAGAAGTGGTAAACATTCTATTCTATTTATGCACACTGATTATTTGTGTGTGTGTGTGTTTTTGACTTGAACACTTTTGGTACCAGAACCGGAGTTTATGCCTACTAACCCATTTGTCTATTTTTAGTAGGAAACCTATGGGCCGCAATCTTGCACTATTTTTAGTAGGAAACCTATGGGCCGCAATCTTGCACTTTATGATACCATTCCTTTCCAGGTGTTGGATGGAGAATGATGTTGTCTTGATCACCTTTTATGTTTTACTGATCTCAGTTTGTTAACTGAAATTCAGTTTATTTATTAACTACATGTAGTGCTATTGTACAAGGGAAGCCTTCAAGCCGGTTGGGATTCACTAATTCCCTGCCGACTGAAGCCCCTTGTCTCTAAGCCATAGAGATCTACATCCACCTTCTCCTGTGATTATCAGCAGGGCATCGTGGGCCGGAAGATCATCCCGGACTCCACCAAGCACCAAGACGGGATCGCCGCCAAGACGACCCGCACCCAGAATCCGCGAGGAGACCACGCCTGAACCGTGCCATCCCGCGAAGCCGTAACCGGAACGACTGGGAGCTACTCTCACCTGACGAGCAAGCCCAGAACTTCAAACAGCTAAGTCCACCTGACTGCGCCAATCATTTGAACTTTCCTACGGACACCGAAGATAATTAGTAACCCTTCCGGCATGGGGCGAACCTTATAGAAAGACAAAAGTCTTGTGAATCCTTTCGGATTTCATTGTTTTTTATCCATATTTTGTTTTGGCGCCATTGAGCTGCTTTATTATTATTGTTGCATAATCTTATGCAGATTTTGGGAGTAAATAAAATACAAGTGTCAAATAATCCTGAACCCTTTGGTCAGACTGATGAGAGTGGGAGTCTTGTAATTTCATGTAAAACCCTACTTCTCTCTGTCTGCCATTTAGAGCAATTCAACCACTTGTATTTCTTACAACCATACGAGCCAGAACCCGGGCACAAATATAAATTTATTAGATGAAAAGGGGCCGGGAAAGTTGCTCATCTCCCATACCCTAGAGAAGTGGGCTAAAGGCAAATTATCTAAAGTCTTCCCTAGGGACTTAGCCTTTTAACCCATTACCTCGTCACATCTAATTGGGGGCTCGCGTCCGGGATATTTTTTTTTTCATAAAGTCTAACAAATTTCAATTCAAACGGTAGTTCCTTTTCAAAACTTATCTTGTGTCCACTGGGAAAGTTATTGTGATTTGGTTCACTGTGTTTTGATTTGATTTGTTTGAATGCTATTTATGACTTTATTTTGATGTGCATGCTATTTCTGTTTATGCTGAAATAGTTAAGTGTTGTTTGATACATTCAACTCAGCAGCTTTGTTTTTATTTTGAATAGTTGTATTTACAACCATGGCTGAGATTGTTAAACTTAGGAGGGAACTTAAAGAATGGGGAGAATCTCTAGGATTGTCAGGCCAAGAGTTAGCCAATTTTGTCATATCTGAATATGACAAGGATAAAACTCGCGAGACTCAAGAGGCTGATAAAGCTCGGGAGGCTCAGGAGGCCGAGAAAGACAAACAGAGAGCTCATGAGGCTCAAGAGAAAGCTCGGGAGGCTCAGGAGGCCGAGAAAGACAAACAGAGAGCTCATGAGGCTCAAGAGAAAGCTCGGGAGGCTCAAGAGGCTGAGAAAGACAAACAAAGAGCTCATGAGGCTCAAGAGGCTGATAAAGCTCGCGAGGACGCTGAGAAAGACAAGCAGAGAGCAGAGCAAGAGCAAATCCGTACTCATGAGTTAAGGCAGAGGCAACTAGTGCAGGATGCCAAAAATAAAGAACTCGAACTTGAGGCCACTGAGCGGGAAAAGGCGCGAGATCATGAGCTAGCTATGAAGCAGCTAGAAAACTCAGCAGACTCTGAGACTGCTGCCCCTCAAAATTTTCCCCCTCCCATTCATACCTCAGCCATGACCTTCACATTGGAGGCATTCAATGAGGCAACAGAGTCTATCGATGCATTCCTCGATAGATTTGAAAGACTGGCCCAGGAATTTGAGCTTGCTCCGGAAAAGTACAACCTCAAGCTTGCCCAAAGTCTCAGGGGTGTGGCTTATGAGGTATACAGTAAACTTCCGTCAAGCCAAATTACCGACTACCCAGCTTTGAAAGAAGCCCTGCTCAACAGATACCAGTTGACAGCGGACGCCTACCGGAAAAAGTTCCGGACAACCAGAAAAGGTAGGGGAGAGTCCTATGCCCAATTTTCAGATAGACTGGGGAACTATCTGACAAAATGGGTGTCCCTTTCTGCCAAAACTGAGTCCTATGAGGATCTACGGGAACTGATGGTTTGCGAGCAACTGCGCGAAACCATGTCCCCAGAGTTACGCACCTTTACTGCCGAACAAGGTGCCACAACTCTGGCTGACCTCATCCAGCTAAGTGATAGGTACACTCTAGCCCATGATGAACCTAGCGCCCCTAAAAAGCCAAAACTACAGCAAGTAGTTGGGTCCACTGGTTCACAGCAGAGCAGGGGTAACCCCAACTCCAACAGTGGGTCAAACAGTTCTACCCATGAACGACAACCACTGGGACAACCCTTATTCTGTTCATACTGCAAGTCGAACACCCACAATCGGGATGACTGCAGGAAACTTGCTTACAAGCGGCAAAATGTTGCAACTATGCAAGTCGTCTCGACTTCGCAGAATTGCACAAACCCCTCCCCAGTACAGTGTCCAGGCACACCGTCAGTCGTTGGACAGGCGACTGTCAACAACATCCCTGTTCAGTGTCTCTATGACACTGGACTGTCATGCGACGCCATCGTCTGCGGATCCTTAGTCCCCGCGTCAGCATACACGGGAGACTTCATCTCTCTGCAAGGCCCTGATGCTGCAATCCCCCCATCCACTTTGCCAGTCGCCATAATCAATGTCGACACCAGATATGTAAAGGGACCCATCAAGGCAGTGCTCATGGACAGTCCTGTCTATGACCTCATACTGGGATCACAGTATGTGTTTTTAGGGCACCCCTCTCAACCTGCCATAGTTTCAGCAGCATTCCCTTCTCCCCAAACCACAAACCAACTCCCTCCCTCCTTCCCAAAGAGCAAATCTCCCTCAGCAGGGAAGAAACCTCTCAACGCGGCAAACCAAATTGCCGCGCGAGCCAATCCAGATTGTCCCAAGTCCCCAAGTCCGCCACAACTTGGAAAATCCTTCCCAAGGAATGTCCGCCTAACGACCCAAGACCACTCGCCACAGGTACCTCAGGTGAAAGGCAGCACTGTACCCGCAAACACCCACCGAAGGTACTATCGGGACAGGCCGCCGCACGTACAGCCGTCACCTACCCCTCCCTTTCAGCGAGTGGCAGTCGACTTGGTCGGGCCTCTACCTCAACGGAAGAAGAAATTCCGGTACATAGTCACCGTGGTCGACATATGTACCATGCAGTGCGATGCCGCCCCAATCTCCTCACTTGATGCTAGCCAGATAGCCGCGGCACTCAAAGCCATTTTCGCCCGAATCGGCCTACCAAACCACATCATCAGCAATGATGAATCCAGGCTAAAGGGGAAACTCAGGCAAGAGGTGTTTGCTATTCTGCAATCAACCTTGGGACAACTCAACACAGGATTGCCGCACCAACCTCAGTCGGAATCCATTCCACTGATCTCTAACCCACCTGCTCCTTTGAACTCTGTGTTGCGACCAGATGTTCCACCATTCCAGCCGACCCAGTCTCCCCACTAATTTGTCCCTGTCGCCCAAGTCGAAAGTGGAGTCGGCGTTCCACAGGAAGATTCCGGTACCAGAATCTTTTCTTCGGGGGGCCTCTGTGACGTAAGTGTCCCGCGCGACCCGCTTTCTTTATTTCTTATCTACACCCCCCCCCCCCCCTTCTCCCCTCCCCCCCTCTCCTTTTCATTTCTCTGTCCGGCCGCCACGTTAATTGCCACCCACCATCTAAAGAACGCCGAATAAGGCAATTATCTCTTTGAAGCAAGATCTATCTACCCATCACAAGAAAGTGACAACCACGGGCGGCCCCTTTGAAACCCTTCCTTTCCGAGCACGAGAAGGATTTCAAATATCGGCACGTGATAAGGATGTAATAGGCGCGTGATTGTTCGGTACATTTAGAACAGCATCTTGTGACGTGTCGACTGCTATAAACCAATAGCAGGCTTTCATTGTTTGAAAGTGAAGGCTATAATTGGCGTAGTGAGAAAAAGTTTTTCACACAAGACGCTGAAACTGACTAGAGCAACACCTCTCCCAGCCAGAATAGCCCACCTAGTAAGTCTTATTGATGACTGGTGATTGAGACTGGTTGTTTGTTTGACTCTAGTTTTGATCTAGATCCTATGTTCAATGATGAATAAGGAGTAGATAGATATGTTATAGAAAAGAAGTGGTAAACATTCTATTCTATTTATGCACACTGATTATTTGTGTGTGTGTGTGTTTTTGACTTGAACACTTTTGGTACCAGAACCGGAGTTTATGCCTACTAACCCATTTGTCTATTTTTAGTAGGAAACCTATGGGCCGCAATCTTGCACTATTTTTAGTAGGAAACCTATGGGCCGCAATCTTGCACTTTATGATACCATTCCTTTCCAGGTGTTGGATGGAGAATGATGTTGTCTTGATCACCTTTTATGTTTTACTGATCTCAGTTTGTTAACTGAAATTCAGTTTATTTATTAACTACATGTAGTGCTATTGTACAAGGGAAGCCTTCAAGCCGGTTGGGATTCACTAATTCCCTGCCGACTGAAGCCCCTTGTCTCTAAGCCATAGAGATCTACATCCACCTTCTCCTGTGATTATCAGCAGGGCATCGTGGGCCGGAAGATCATCCCGGACTCCACCAAGCACCAAGACGGGATCGCCGCCAAGACGACCCGCACCCAGAATCCGCGAGGAGACCACGCCTGAACCGTGCCATCCCGCGAAGCCGTAATCGGAACGACTGGGAGCTACTCTCACCTGACGAGCAAGCCCAGAACTTCAAACAGCTAAGTCCACCTGACTGCGCCAATCATTTGAACTTTCCTACGGACACCGAAGATAATTAGTAACCCTTCCGGCATGGGGCGAACCTTATAGAAAGACAAAAGTCTTGTGAATCCTTTCGGATTTCATTGTGTTTTATCCATATTTTGTTTTGGCGCCATTGAGCTGCTTTATTATTATTGTTGCATAATCTTATGCAGATTTTGGGAGTAAATAAAATACAAGTGTCAAATAATCCTGAACCCTTTGGTCAGACTGATGAGAGTGGGAGTCTTGTAATTTCATGTAAAACCCTACTTCTCTCTGTCTGCCATTTAGAGCAATTCAACCACTTGTATTTCTTACAACCATACGAGCCAGAACCCGGGCACAAATATAAATTTATTAGATGAAAAGGGGCCGGGAAAGTTGCTCATCTCCCATACCCTAGAGAAGTGGGCTAAAGGCAAATTATCTAAAGTCTTCCCTAGGGACTTAGCCTTTTAACCCATTACCTCGTCACAGGTCAGGACAACATTGCCATCACCAACCGACTGGGGTTAGATCAAGACCAGCGGCATGTACGAACCTCTCTGGACAACGCTCCCCGAGGCAACCAAGGTCTGCCGGGAGCTTGTCTCCTGCAAATGTCAGAAGGGCTGCATCGAGAAGTGCAAGTGCAAGAAGGCCAGGCTGGAAGGCCACCACTGTGTGCTTGCGACGGGGAGTGCTCTGATAACTGAACTCACAAACTTAAGATGAAGATTCTGAACTGTTCCAGACAGTACACAGGGACTGTAAAACAGTGAACTTATTTGCACATTTGCATTTAGCAGATTATGTGTTAATTAACATGATAATTAAATGTAGCAGTGTCCCTTGACCACAGAAGTATAACATTTGAAATGCCCAGGATTGATCTGATAAGAGCAAGCCACCACAATTATCACTATCTGGTTCTGTTATTGTTGTTGTTGTATTATCAATATAATTAGCATAATTGTGTTAATAAATTTGTTATTTGGCATCTTAATTGGCGTGGGCAGTGTCCATGAATAGCTATTGACAGAGAGAGGAAGAAGGTCAGATAGCATTTCCACAACTTAAATGAATCTAGCCTATTCACAATAGTAGTGCGGTTTACCTAGGATATTTAAACCTATTGTGCATTTTTTAAATTGATAAAACCACCAATTTTGGCACAGCAGCATCTCCCAAAATGTGACTAAGAGCTATCTGGCATGTCTTGATTCAAAACATTCAATAAACATTCACTAAAACCTTCAGCAGCAAACTTTATCTCACTTCTGTGTGTCTTTTGGGTGTCTGCTGGCGGCCATTTTGAAAATGGCCGCCAGGGGGCAGTTGGTCGATGGCTCCACATCCAAATTTGTTTATAATATATTGGTCTACCTCTGTGCCAAAATTGATGCTTTTATCAAAAACTGCACAATAGGTTCAAATATCCTACGTACACCGCAGGACTACAAGTAACCAAGTAATGGAATTCATCACCTATTTCATTTACACTAAAATGTACATTTTCGTTCTACAGTCATATCTCTTGCTGTACAGGAAGAGTTATTGCAACGTCTCGCAAGGAAAGGGGCAAAACTAACAGAAATTTTTGAAGACAAAAGTTTCTTTCATTAAATAATCGATAAATATAGCACATTACTTCTCCACGTTTGTATATATTGATCCCTTAATCTATTACCACGCAGAATTCTGATCGCTTCTCGGCCTTTTGGCTAAGACAGTGATTCAGGAACATAGATTTTTGTTTATACCCTGTTGGTTTGTTCATCCCGTCGTACATGGCGAAAGCCGATACGCGACGTTAAACTGAACTTCCATCCATTACCACGCTTGTTAATTGTTTACGCACACACTCACCAGCTGCTGTTTTCCATGGGAATGTGTGATTGTTTTGCTTGCGATTCCGATAACATTTCCATATAAATGAGACATTGAAAGCACACAATTCTTACTGGCCATCTATGCGTGGAAAAAGCCCCGTACTCTTGTATTTGTTGTCACTCGACATGATAAGGGCTGTACCCGCGATACGTACAGGTAGCCTTTTTTCTCTTTTTTTTTCCTTAAAGGTCATTGACATTTTCATAAATTATATCTATCCGTGTCTTGACTCTGTAAGACTCCAGAGTATTCCTCACATGCTATTGTACAGTTTTCTTCTCCCTCTTTTCCACCCGCTCCCCCCTTAAAATGTCCACCCCCCACCACCCCCTTTTTTTTAAAATTCGCTGACGGCACACTGTTAGCTGTCTCCTCCCTCAGCGGGTAAAGTAGTGTTGTTGTTCGTTCTCACTGTCAGCAGTGACATGGGACGATGACTAAACCAACACATCGTGACACTCGTGACACTGGAGATGCCAGCTGGCGATGTTTGCATCTGCTGTTACGTTCTCAAAGAAACACTCGATTTAGATCGATCGTTAAGTCTGGATGGATTTAAAACACTCTCAACATTAGTACTGCTAGTGCAGCCATTTTTTCCCCAACTATGTACTACATCTTTAGGGAACATTGGTTAGAATGTGCACGAGATTCGATTATGATTCTTTCTTGTCAGTGTTTATTTTATTTATTTATTTTTACTTTTTTACGTCTTGAATTTTTCTGACTGTTATTGTTTTTAGTGTCCGTAAGCTCGAAATATTTGCATTTTAATATTTTTCTAAAAGTCATTTCCATTTGTTTTATTTGTTTATTTTCTTCAGCTACTAATCTTTAGGATAAAATTATGTTTGACAGAAAGAGCCGAGTATTTGAACAGGGTGCAAAGAGTAAGTTTAAGTTGTGCTGGAACTTGAGTGACAAATATTTGCCTCATTTGTTTTGCTGAGGTTGCGCATTATTTTTGTCTGCTCCATGATTTGATTTGTTGACAGACGGATTTTAATGGAACTGTATCAATAGAAAACAAACCTGCATGTTCATACTTTTGGGGGTTAATCTGAATTATTATCCAAATGCATGATCATTTTATTCGCTCTTGCAACATTTCGTGACATTTTCTGATAAAAAGAAAGGTTCGGGGGTATGATAGGGACATGCCACTTAAGTTCTGAATAAGGCCGGGTTCACATTAGACGCGTAAGTTCCGTACGGAAAACCCTAAATAATAAGTGAAAGAAAGAAGGATAAATGTTTACGCATATAGGGGAAATTCGGACACGTGCGCAAATCTGTTCCCTTCTTTGCTTCACTTATTTATGGATTGCGCACGGGTTTCCGCACGGGATGTATGTGTACGTACCCTAAAGCAAAGTCATCACTATTATACAGTTTAAATGTGAACTACTTAAATTCAGATGCATGTTCAAACATTTGTTGTATACCAATCCAGGTCTCTCTCTTTCTGCATTTATTCTGCACGATTACAAAGTGTAACCCATTACGCTAAATATGTACATGAAATTCAAATTCAAATGAAACTGACCGACTTGGCCGCGATGTATATTTAAAATAATAAATTGTTGTTGTCATTGAATTTCTGTAATCATTTCCATCAATTATTTTGCTTACCTTGAGAAAAAAAATCACAATCAATTTTTTGTTTCTAAGATAAAATGGTATTGTTTTAGATTTGGTTTTCTTGTAAAAAGACAACAACCACAACAAAAACAACCACAATCACATCATCATCGTCAACGTCGTTGTTGTCGCTGTTATCACCATCATCATTATCATTAGCGATCACAACAATCTCTCTCTCTCTCTCTCTCTCTCTCTCTCTCTCTCTCTCTCTCTCTCTCTCTCTCTCTCTCTCTCTAAATTCTTCATTTATCAGTACGATCCTCTTAATGCAATAATAATTAAATTCAGATTGGGTGTGTCATGTCTAAAACCGCATCGTTTTCGCTTTTCAAAAGCCCAAACAGATCATAGTTGTCCCTTTTGTTCCAACAATTACGAATCTGAATACTATTTTCTCCTCAACTGCTCGAAATATAATGCTCCACAAAAGCTATTCTTGCCCAAAAGATTTGTCATCACTCCCACAAAATTTAAAATGTCGATGCTTTTAGCAAGTCATAAACACACGTTTAATCTTGCAAATTTCATTTCCAAAGCACTTGAACTTAGAAATACTAATATTTGAATGTCCATCTTTACCCCTACCTTCCAATTCCCTTCCACTCTATTTAACGTAATACACGGTTAATCGTATCAAAGATACTCTTTGATCGTATTCACGAAATAGCCAATTTATGTGTGTTTTCTTGTGTTTTGCTTCATGTTTTGTAATAATTATTTTGATTTAATAACCGTTTTGATAACTTATAGGTATGCTATTTATTGCTTTGGGCGTTTTTTCTATGTATCCCACCCCCCTTTTCCCCATATGACATGGGCAGATGGCCCTGGTCATTACATTTTTGTTGATCGTTGATCTTTCTCTCTTTCTGAGCGGGGGGGGGGGGGGGGGGGGGGGGGGGGGGGGGGGGGGAGGGGGGGAGGGGGGACGTGGTGGCGCGGGGGCGTGCGTGCGTGTGTTTGTTTGTGTGTGTGCGCGTATGTGTATGTGTGATGTCTATGTGTGAGTCTGTGTCTGTCTGTGTTCCGTTATGTGATTTAATAGAGTTCATGATATCTATTATCCTTTTTGAAACCCCGGTTTTATTCCACTCCTTCATTTAGAAAGATCAACACGAGATACGTTAGAGAAACATGTTCAGATGTGTCGCACCACAGATTTATGTTTCCCGTTACACGCAAACAGTGCCATATTCTAAGACCTCGATCTGTGTTTATGGGAATATTGCCCAGCTCGTGGGAGAAAATATGCGCAAGGAGGTTTATCAGTACGATCCTCTTAATGCAATAAATCGCAGACATTAGCTCCCATAAAGATGTTCAGTTTCGAAAGACGAAGCTTATTAGCTTGTAACTTGTACAGTCATACAAAGCTATGTTAATCTAAGCTATGCTTATTAACTTGTAACTCACTCACTCACTCCACCCTTGACCGGCGTCGTCGTCGGGGATTGGGTGGTCAGCCTCCGCCACTGGTCACGATCCTCTGCCAGGCGTATGAGGGTGTTGCGGTTGGTCCAGCTTTTGATGTTGTCCAGCCAGGACTTTCTTTGTCTGCCTTGCCGGTGTTGTATAGAATATTGTCGCCGTGAAATACGGTCGCTGCGACAGCATTTCACCATAAATACGATCGCTAGCGATAGGATCTATGGTGAAATTCCGGGCTACCTTGGCTCTTCTGTGAAGGCCTACGATACTATGGAGCAGGCCAAGGCAGCAATGAGGCTGGCGGGACATCCCGACCCTCAGGCAATTGAAGAAAATGGATGTGACCCGATCTCGGACTGGGCTAGGGAAATGGACAGAAGTGACAGTGAAAGTGACAGTGAGACAGTGACAGGGGAGATCGAGACCGACCAACACCGTGATGAGGTGGCTGATACGCAAAGGACGGCTGCAAATGACTGGAATGAAGAAACAGAGGTGAAAAAGGCAGTTGAAAATGTACATGTGCAAAAGGGGGCTGAAACATGTGATGGGGCTGACAATGTGTGCGATGTTGATGTTGATTGAGGTGTGCAATGTTACTGCAAAACAGAAAGAAAAAAAAGGAAATTAAAATGCAGTGACTGTGCTTATAAGATTCATTGGAGCTGCACAGAGCTCCCCATGTACGCCATAAATGTGTTCCTAAACACACAAAGAAAATTCACGTGCAAGCTATGTCCTGAACGTTTTCTAGATGAAAAGATGAGGGAAGAGTTCGAAACGGCTGTGGCCAGTAAGCCAGACAACACGGCGCCAAACGATTGCCCCCCTACTAACAACAATGGGCCCAGTGTCCCCAACAACACTGGTCTGAGTCAGTTGCTGGTGGCACAACACCAGACAACCACCACCGTGCTGAGCAACATCGAGGCGGCCATGGCATCTATAGTGGGTCAAATCCACTCGTCGGAAGAGACATACTCATTTGTCGTGTGCTCTGTGTACGAGATGCAAAGAAGTCTCCGGAAGCACTTATGCTCAAATGCTTCTGCTTACTCGTAAAAGTCGTACAAAATTACGTTTGTTTGTAGCTAGCTGCGAGGACAGACCAGCAAACAAGCAGGCAAGCAGAGCAACAGCTAAAATGAAACATAACAAGCAAATAACTAGACACTGTAAAACAAAAAAAGCACATTACAATTGTAATTCAATGTTCCATCTGAAAATTAAAATGTTGACTTAATAAGAAAATACAACAGACGATGGCTTTTTAACATCGATGTGGACCCTGGAGCGACGTTTTACACAGTCCGACATGGAAACCATGGCAAATATTTCTTCTTCTTTCTTCTGTCTCTTACAGTCAGATTTCATTTTAATATATTTTAATTCACACGTTAGAAGAGGAGAGAGAGAGAGAGAGAGAGAGAGAGAGAGAGAGAGAGAGAGAGAGAGAGAGAGAGAGAGAGAGAGAGAGAGAGAGAGAGAGAGAGAGAGAGAGAGAGAGAGAGAGAGACGAAATATGAATGTTTTATTGAGGGTAAAAAGGATAAGCTACAACAGCTTCTCTACACCTTGCCCTCTCACTCACACATTCATACCATGCATCAAGCAAAGAAAATTTGACATAAAACATTCAAGTCAAGAGAGAGAGAGAGAAAGAGAGAGAGAGAGAGAGAGAGAGAGAGAGAGAGAGAGAGAGAGAGAGAGAGAGAGAGAGAGAGAGAGAGAGAGACGAAATATGAATGTTTTATTGAGGGTAAAAAGGATAAGCTACAATAGCTTCTTTGCACCTTGCCCTCTC
>CM065682.1:68859329-68866829 GCA_017654935.2 Phymorhynchus buccinoides | reverse complement strand
AGAGAGAGAGAGAGAGAGAGAGAGAGAGAGAGAGAGAGAGAGAGAGAGAGAGAGAGAGAGAGAGAGAGAGAGAGAGAGAGAGGGGTGAGAGAGAGAGAGAGAGAGAGAGAGAGAGAGAGAGAGAGAGAGAGAGAGAGAGAGAGAGAGAGAGAGAAAGAAACTCAAACTCATCTCAACTCAACTTGCTCAACATGTCAAGGGAACAGTGGGGGGGGGGGGGGGGGGTGGGGGGGGGGGGGGGGGGGGGGGGGGGGGGGGGGGGGGGGGGGGGGGGGATGAACAATGACATATAGCTAATAATAAATACAGAATTAATTACAAAACCACAGAGAGAGAGAGAGAGAGAGAGAGAGAGAACGAGAGAGAGAGAGAGAGAGAGAGAGAGAGAGAGAGAGAGAGAGAGAGAGAGAGAGAATGAGCTTTTTGAGTTATACACTTAAGTTGATGGCTTTTTTATTACATAATACTGATATGATTCTTGCCCCCCCCCCCCACCCCTCTCTCTCTCTCTCTCTCTCTCTCTCTCTCTCTCTCTCTCTCTCTCTCTCTCTCTTCATCAGTATGGGGCTATGGCCTTGACCTGATTAAACATTCGTATTCGTATTCGTATTCTCTCTCTTTCTCTCTCCTTCGCTTCCACTGTGAATCACTCAACGACAAAGCATGCAACATAACCCTGCCAGATCCATCTCTATCAACTTCAACAGAAAAAAAATCTGAAAGAAGTACACATCACTTAGGAGTACAACAAAGCTGTTTTTATTTTATTTTCCTTATAAAAGGTTCACAGTGATCTGGCGCTGTTAACCGCCGTTTTGTCCAAATTCTATAGACAAAACGGTGGGGTTAGATCCGCCGTTTTGTCCAAATTTTCTATTATGATTTGGACAAAACGGCGGTTCAACAATCTATAGACAAAACGGCGCCCGATTTTGAACCGCCGTTTTGTCCAAATGAAAGTTGGAGTTCTAAAAACTCATTCTTGACAAGGTTTTTCTTTTTTAAATCTTTGTTAAATAAAATGAATAACAAGACTGGTCACTTTGGCCTAATTTTAACTGTTTGACTGCAAATGAGTGTATTAGGAGTTCAAATGAACAAATTTTGATGTCGTTGACAGTGGTCAGTGTCACTGACCAGTGGTCACTTTGGCCTAAAAAAAAAATGTGGTTGACCATTGGTCAGTGTGACTGACCACTGGTCAACCACATCAAACCTTGTTCATTTGAACTCCTAATACACTAATTTGCAGTCAAACAGTGAAAATAGGCCAAAGTGACCACTGATCAGTGACACTGACCACTGGTCAACCACATCAAACCTTGTTCATTTGAACTCGTAATACACTAATTTGCAGTCAAAATAGGCCAAAATGATCACTGGTCAGTGACACTGACCACTGGTCAACAACATCAAAATGTGTTCATATGATCTCCTAATACACTAATTAGCATTCAAACGGTAAAATTAGGCCAAAGTGACCAGTGTCAGTGGTCAGCTTGTTATTCATTTTATTTAACAAAGATTTTTATTTAAATGAGAACATGTCAAGAATGAGTTTTTATAACTCCAACTATCATTTGGACAAAACGCGGTTCAAAATCGGGCGCCGTTTTGTCCTACCCGCCGTTTTGTCTATAGAACCGTTTTGTCCAAATCATAATAGAAAATTTTGACAAAACGACGGATCTAAAACGGCGGAATTTGGACAAAACGGCGGTTAACAGCGCCACAATACCTAGAAATTCTCTTTACTCCTTTAGCATAGACATCGTTCTAATAACCACGCGCTACAACGTACCTGACTCGATCTTCACAAAACCAGCTTCTTCTTTTTCGGGACCGTTACTTTGGAACTCAACCCCCACCCCCCAAAAAACCAAAATAAAACCAACAAAAAACCCACACATACACCAAAAATATTGTTGTTGTAAGCTAAAACGAAAGAGAAGACTGGGGAAGAGTGATGTGGGGCAGAAAACCAAGATACCACTTCTACAGTATGCAGATACAGTAATGGATATATATTGTTATTTTTAAACATAATCATAATCAATGATATAAAAACAATCTATGAATGAAATAAAACATGATGTGAATTGAAAGGAGGCAACAAAAAAGCATAACAAGGGCATCGCCGAGCGGCAGCAACGCATTGTGACAATGCAACCCGGCCAGAGTTATGTCCTGCCCCCCCCCCCCCAATAAACACACCACTTTCCACCCTTACAGAACGCATAAAATACATAGCCCAAAATTTACTTATAAACATTTAAAGGTGACAAAACAACAAATGAACAATATTAAACTTCAAAAAAGGAAAAGAAAATACTTAACAAGAACATCAAAGCAAAGGTCCAAATGGGCTCCTAATAATTCCCCGAATAACTTCTAGAATCTTTGATTCATCACAAAGAATGTCTTGATAGGCTGTCATTGATGGTTTTGTGTCCGACAACCAAGCCGGTAAATAGTTTTGCATATGTTCACAAACAAAAATCACATGGAAAGGTGTAATATGCAGGTTACATTTTTACCGAATTTTGTTTTCAGTGCATCAAGCCTGAATTTAAAAACTAAACGTTTTAGAATCCGCCCTTGATGAAGATTTTGTCCATTAGAATTTTCCATTTTTTTCCTTTTTTTATAGAGGGTAATGTCTCAGTTTGTCTTCTAAGCACAGAATCCCAGGATGCTTTTTCTAAAAGACTAATTTTCATGTAGCAATAAAGGAATATGAACTTTTGCTAAACTGTTTTCAGTGGCTGCGATATTTTTTGCTAACCGATCAACTCTTTCATTTGCAAATAATCCACAATGTGATGGGACCCAACAAAAGTCAATAGAAGAACCACGCAAAGACAAAAAATGAATTACATGGCGAATTTCTGATATAAGTTCTCCTCGCACTCTTGTATGGGAATATGTTAAGGCTTGTAAGACAGATTTTGAATCAACACAAAATAATATCTGAAAGATGGAAAATGGAAAACTAAGAAGATAATTTAATGCCATAATAATGGCAACAAGTTCTGCGGTAAATATAGACAATTTCTTTCCTATATGATATGATTTCTCTATTTTTAACGATGGAATGACGAATGCAGCACCTGATAAATAATTGTCAAGTACAGAGCCATTTGTATATATTTTGAGATGATTTACATAAGTTTTATTTATATGTCTTAGCAAAGGCCCATCACATTTTCTTAAATCTGTGTATTCAATATCATAAGAAGCATTACCAAGCTCCCATTTAGGAATTATCCTATAAGTTATCTGACGGGCTACTTTTCGGGGTTCAACACCCGCATCTGTAAGCAAATCAGACGTATATGAGCCTATTGTTTTCAGAGAATCACTTTTCTGTGCCCGCTTAGGAAAGTCTATTTCTGATTTTAGTTAACTCCTTGTTTTAGTTAACAACTCCTTGACACACGAATTTTGTGTTGTATGACTTCTTAGAATCTATTTTGCTGACGTAAGTTTCATATTTTCTTCAAAGTGTAAGTTCTTAATATTGAGGCATGAACAGGAACACCCAGAGCTAACTTGTAAGCTTTACTGTCAATGCTCTGCAACTTTTTGATTAAATATTTGGGGGCTGAACACATATTTCCTGAGCGTAAGATAATTTAGATCTTACAAGTGCAGTTACTAAATGTGCAAGTACTTTACTATCTTTTCCCCATGGTTGTTGACTTACCATTTTAAGTAAATTTAAACCTTTTCTGACTTTTGTCAGAACACTTTCTAGCTCAGTTTAGAAGTTAATTCACTCCTAAAACTTTTACAACTTTAAGAGAACCATATGCGATTTTTCAGGCGAAAGGGCTAATCCGTTTTCATTCATGTACTTACTAATTTTGTCCAGTTCATTTTTATATATCTTTTTTAATATCTGATCTAGCAGGTGTAACTTTCATCCATATGCAGATGTCATCAGCATATTGTACTAGTTCAACATTTTTTGACACTGCTTTTGGAAGATCGTGCATCAAAATGTTAAAAAGGATTGGAGCTATCACAGCTCCTTGTGGTATTCCCATTTGGTTGGAATACACATTACCTACCTTAGTCTGTATTGTTCTATCACTTAAGAAGGTTTTTAAGTAATTGTACATACACCCTTGATTTAGATTTATTCAGACGTTTTGAATGTCAAACTTGGTCGTACGCCTTTCTAATATCGCAAAAAGTGGCAAGTACATTTTTCCTACGGGAAAACTGATTATTGATCTGTGAGGTAATTGTACTAGATGGTCAACCGTTGATCTGCCTTTTCTGAAGCCAGCCTGTTGTATTGGTATTATACCATGTGTATGTGTGTGTGTGTGTGTGTGTGTGTGTGTGTGTGTGTGTGTGTGTGTGTGTGTGTGTGTGTGTGTGTGTGTGTTTAATTTAACGTCTATCCACAACTCGTGATATATATATATTATTAGAAGCAAGTCCAATTACAAGAATTGGTGATCTTCTAAAAACATGCGCTCTTCAGACACACACACACACACACACACACACACACACACACACACACACACACACACATACACACACACACACACACACACACACACACGCACACACGCACACACGCGCACACACGCACGCACGCACGCACAGACACACACACTCTCTCTCTCTCTCTGACGACGAAAATGGAGTTTTACGTCCTCTTGGTCTGAATCAGACACATATGGGACATTTGTAAATACAAATATGGTGGGAACATATTTGGAGGCAATGCCCTGAGGCAGTACGAAACCAGTAAAGTCCCGATTTTTTAAATTAATACAGATAGGTGTAGCGGTGACCAAGCCTCGGTTAAACCTCATCGGCTATGGCACCGCCACTATTGCGTTGCTCTCTCTCTCTCTCTCTCTCTCTCTCTCTCTCTCTCTCTCTCTCTCTCTCTCTCTCTCTGAATGAAAATGGTGTTTTACGTCCTCTCGGTCATAGACACATATGGGACATTTGTAAATACAAAGATGGTGGGAACAATACTGGCTGCAATGCCCGGAGGCAGTGCAACACCAGTAAAGTCCCGAGTTTTTATCAATATAGATAGGTGTAGCGGTAACCACGCCTCGGATAAACCTCATCGGCTATGGTACCGCCACTTTAGAATGACTCTCTCTCTCTCTCTCTCTCTCTCTCTCTCTCTCTCTCTCTTTCTAATACAAACATGAAAAATCGGTTCAGAAGTTTGTGGAAATTGAATTAGTTTTATATTTCTTTGAAACATTTAAAATTTAAAAAATGAGCACATGGAAGCACAGATAAAACCACTCAACATCAATATCATAATTTTCTGAAAATCATCATTAAGTGACGAGAAATGTCTGAAACGTTGCTGGAATAATCAAATCAATTACATATAAACAAGGTATGTCACCATGCTTGTTTTCTTATAGCAAACACCCCTTATCTACAATCAATATATTGACCACGATCAGTTTCTAAACTCACCATAAATTCCTTAAAAGCAACGACAATTTCCTGCAACTTTGCAAGAATAATGGTCAAGACAGTGACAAAGAGAAAGTGACATACAAAATAAGAGAAAGAAAGCTAGCACTGGAGACAAGGGTCGATACAGGTGGACAATCCGTGCAGCGGAGACAATCCGTGCCCTCTAGGCGGCACGAATTGTCTCCCTGCACGGATTGTCTCGGAGACAATTTGTGCGGCGGAGACAATCCGTGCCGCCACCTCCCCCCCCCTCCTCGAAGCCAGGGGGGGGTGGAGCAGCTGCCCCCCCCCCCTGCTCCCCCCGTTCCTACGCCAGTGCTACTACTACTACTACTACTACTACTACTACTACTACTACTACTACTACTACTACTACTACTACTACTACTACGCCTACTACTACTACTACTACTACTACTGGCAAGACCTTCGCTTCAAAAATATTTAGCCTAGCAACAAAACAAAACTATATTTCTGATTAAATATTGAACTTGACATAAAAGCGGTTACGTTTATCTTTTGAACAAGATCGTTTCATTCATTATTTTGTTATAAATCAAAATACAAATTATTACACTATTTGCTTGATTTGTTGTTGTATTTGCGACATTACGAAACACTTTTCAAAATAATAATCTATTCGATTGATTTAGCCTACATGAAATCAAAATGATAATGGTCATCTTCAAAGGTGAACACGACATCTGAGCCATTTCTCTCTCTCTTTAAGCCCCCCATTTATTTTACGCTAATAGGCATTTCTAAGGTATAAGAGTAACATTGCACGAAAGAGACAGGATATTTAATGGCTTCTAATCAGGTCAATCCCGTTGTTTTCAGACAAAAAGGCAGGCAATGAAACACAGAAACCGGAGGAGAGGAGGCGTTTACAATAGCCAGAACTGAGGTAGTTGATATCACAGATCAATAAAATAATAGCTCTACTCACTTAAGGGCCAGCCACACGTCCACTATGATCGCACGAATGTACGATACGATTCGAGCACGTGGTCTCGAAGTACAAAATGTGATTCGCGCTTCGAAACCACGTGATCGAATCTTATCGTACATTCGTGCGATTTTAGTGGAATTTTAGAAGAATAAAAGCACAGCAGACTGACGCACACTAGTGCATAAGACAATCAAACTTTGGAAAAAAAAAGCACTACTTAAAAACAAAACAAAACAAAACAAATAAAACAACACTTCTGACGGACACTACATCTCCTTGAGTGTGTAGTGCATGTGCGATTACTTGCGTGTTTGTGCGCATTTGTATGTACGTGTGTGAATGTATATGTTTGTATAAATGTATGTGCTTGATTGTGTGTATGTGTATGTGCGTGTACGTGTGTGTGCGCGCGCCCGTATGTGTGTATGTAAGTGCGTGCAAATGCGTATTTTTCCACAGGAGCTAGAAAACAACAACTAAAACGGAATTTGAATTATTACAAGTCAGTAAAGCTAAAGGAGCGCAAGTGCGAGCACGAGTTAAATGGATTGAGGAAGGTGAACGCAACACTAGGTATTTTTGTAACCTTGAAAAGTCAAGAGGAAAGAAAAAAGTAATTACAAGACTCGGGAGAAATTATTACGGATCAGTCCCAAATTTTAAGTGAGCAAGTCTCATTTTACAAAACCCTTTATAGTCAATCAGTAGAAGTGGATGATGTCAAAATATCCACAGATGCCTTTCTTGGGGGTGATACTTTTAGTCGTTTAGAGGAAAATGATGCGAACAGTTGTGAGGGCCTTGTCACACTGGACGAAACAACGGAGGTTTTGAAAAATATCAAAAATGGGTCAGCCCCAAGAAGTGACGGTTTAACGATAGAATTTTTCAAAATGTTCTGGAATAAAATAGCCACAGTTTTAACAAATTCCTTTAACGAATCTTTTGTTAAAGGGGAATTATCATTTACTCAAAAACAAGGGATAATTACATTGCTACATAAAGGCAAGAGGGATCGATTAACTAACTGGAGACCAATCACACTCACTAACTCTGATTACAAAATATTAGCAAAA
>CM065682.1:68846829-68854329 GCA_017654935.2 Phymorhynchus buccinoides | reverse complement strand
TTTCCCGGCCCCTTTTCATCTAATAAATTTATATTTGTGCCCAGGTTCTGGCTCGTATGATTGTAAGAAATACAAGTGGTTTTGCTCTAAATGGCAGACAGAGAGAAGTAGGGTTTTACATGAAATTACAAGACTCCCACTCTCATCAGTCTGACGAAAGGGTTCAGAATTATTTGACACTTGTATTTTATTTACTCACAAAATCTGCATAAGATTATGCAACAATAATAATAAAGCAGCTCAATGGCGCCAAAACAAAATGTGAATGAAAAACAATGGAATCCGAAAGGATTTACAAGACTTTTGTCTTTCTAGAAGGTTAGCCCCAAGCAGGAAGGGTTACTAATTATCTTCAGTGTCCGGAGGAAAGTTCAAATGATTGGCGCGGTCAGGTGGACTTAGCTGTTGTCAAGTTCCTCCGTAGTGATCAGCGAGTGCTGGGTTGGCTGGGCTTGCTCGTCAGGTGAGAGTAGCTCCCAGTCGTTCCGGTTACGGCGTCGCGGGATGGCACGGTTCAGGCGTGGTCTCCTCGCGGATTCTGGGTGCGGGGCGTCTTGGCGGCGTTCCCGTCTTGGTGCTTGTGAGTCAGGGATGATCTTCCTGCCCACGATGCCCTGCTGATAATCACAGGAGAAGGTGGATGTAGGTCTCTATGGCTTAGAGACAAGGGGCTTCAGTCGGCAGGGAATTAGTGGATCCCAACCGGCTAGAAGGCTGCCCTTGTACAATAGCACTAAGAACACATAATCTGAATTTCAGTTACCAAACTGAGATCAGTAAAACATAAAAGGTGATCAAGCCAACATCACTCTCCATCCAACACCTGGAAAGGAATGGTATCATAAAGTGCAAGATTGTAACCCACAGGCTTCCTACTAAAAATATACAAAAGGGTTAGTAGGCATAAAATCCGGTTCTGGTACCAAAAGAGTTAAAGTCAAAAACACACACACACAAATAATCAGTGCCCATAAATAGAACAGAATGTTTACCACTTCTTTTCAATAACATATCTACTCCTTATTCATCATTGAACATAGGATCTAGATCAAAAATAGGATCAAACAAAAAACAAATCTCAATCACCAGCCATCAATAATACTCACTAGTTGGGCTATTATGACTGGCTGGGAGAGAGGTTGAGTCTGCAATGTTGCTCCAGCCAGGTTTCAGCGTCTTGTGTGAAAGTATGTGTAGGCTAACTTTCCTCACTACTCAAAGTTTCCCCATCACTTTCAAACTACGAGACCCTGTGATTGGTTTATAGCAGTCGACAAGTCACAAGATGATGTCATAGTATTATGCATAGTAGTACAGAACAATCATGCGCGTGTGGGGTGAGAGGGGAGGGGGGGCAAGGGGGGGGGGGGGGGGGGGGGCGGTGTAGATACAGAAAGAGGTGTCGTGTGTGATACATTGTCACAGACACGACATGACTGGAAGAATAAAAGAGAGAGAACGAAAGATAAACAACTTGTCCCTAAGAGCAACTGCTGTGAGGACGTTAAGCTTTCTCTAAACAAACATCTTCTTCTGCGTTCCCAGGTCATATGGCCATAATGATAAGGTACATATGTGTCCGGTTTTCAGTAAACAAACAACAACAACAATGGAGGGAAGAACAGCGTTTATTCCAATTAATTAACTAAGCTGCGCAATCATTTGTTTTCATTCAGTCGATTATACTTTCTCTACAGTAACCAAAATACATGAATTGAGTAAATAAAACACGATCTTGTTTGACTCGCAAATGATACAAGCTGCTTTCTTTGTCATGAAAAAGTGGACATTCTAAACGACTTTCAGTTACCAAACTGAGATCAGTAAAACAACGGGCGTGTCCGGGATTTGAACCCCAAACCTCTCGCAATAATCATACCGCTAGACCAACGAGCCGCTGTGGTTGCAAATATGACATTGTGTATTATTAATAATAAAGAATCATTATATTAAAAGCCAACTGTCCGTGTGTGTGTGTGTGTGTGTGTGTGTGTGTGTGTGTCCGTATGTGTCCATGTGGAACACAGAACGGGCCTTATAACTCCGCCGTTTTTCGACCGAATCGCTTCTAATTTGATATCGGCCCTAACGTGGCCATGGCAACGGCAACCAAGGCGGCCGTGTCATTTGCTCGGTTTGGCAAATGCGTGAAACGCGTATCCACCGGCCTATCGGAGCCTGTATCTCCGGTATTTCTGGACGGAGTGCCTTCAAATGGGGAAGGTAGATAACCGGGGACAGTGACTATCTGTGTGCCAAACTCGAAGCGAATCGGGATGAGAGAAGAAGATGGAAGGAGGGAGAGAGACAAAAGTAATAATATAATATTTCGCGGACCCGGCGAAACCAGTACTCAGCGTTACCGGTACTTGGCGTTACCGGTACTTGGCGTTACCGGTACTAGGCGTTACCGGTACACGGCGTTGCGCTAGTAGGTATTATTGATCTCACGAGCACATTTTTTAAACATCTTCCTGTTAGCCTCGACATGGTATATTCTGAGAGAAAAAAATGAAGATGTCTTAAAACCCTTTCGCTGCCAGCCATTTTCAGCAAAAAACAACAACCATTAAACAGATTTTAGTAGAGAAAAACAAGTCTGCCATATTATGAATTCCTCGGTGACATGTATAAATTAGGCCTAATATTAAGAAAATAGGGTCTTCAGATAACAGGACCTGATTTGATGCCTTTGAGTAACAAATACAGAGACACAGGCCCTGATTAAGGAGTCCAAACCCCAAAACACTTAATCGCTAATATCTCGCGAAGTTTTGCTCTTTCATTGCGTTGTTTTTTTCCACACTGTTTTCTGATAAAAAGGGAAAAAGGCAAAAAACATTATAATCATGGGTTTGTCGCGCGCGGCCCGTGTGAACCATGGGGTTCGAACCCCAAGGCTGTACCTCAAGAACTACTGCATGGGATCGCTTCAAATTTAGTGTGGTGGTGCCTCACGACACACTAAAGGTCCCATACAAAAATAATAACCATGCTGTCCTTGACCTTGAGGTTTGACCTTGAAAACGTAACTTTCTTCTTGTGGCCATATCTTTCAAATCGTTGGACTTACAATGTTCAAATTGGGCATGCAGAGGCATTGGCGTATGGTAATTCCGAATATTAAGCACAAGAAAGGTCAAGGCTAAGGTCACAACGGTTATAGTCTGTCTATGCGACCATCATTCTGCAACCGATCATTTACAACCACACATTTTTTTTAGACATTTAGAAGCTTAATGGTGATTTCGAATGAGCATCCATCAAGGTCAAGGTCCAGGTCAAGGTCAGCAGCGAGGGAACTTTGCAGCAATGCGGCGACACACATGTTTGTTTTGCTACGTTGAGAACTATGTTTTATTCCTATTTCCTCACTTCACCCAGATGCAAATAGACACTTTTTTCTTATTATTATTTCGAGATCAGAGTGTTGACGGCTTTTCTATTTCTTGTGGGAAGGAGCAGAATTGGGGAATTTTTAAATTCGTATGTACATGGACATTGTTTATGCATGCATTATTCTAGTGACCTTAGCAAGACTAGACTCACAGTCACACTCGCTCTCTCACACACTCACTCTCATGCTCTTTCCACGTGAAGGCCCATGTTTCATTCTTGTCCTGTTTCTTCCCAGTAGTCTTTGGTCGAGAAGCTAGGCTCCGGCAAATGGATACTTAAAGTTTGTTGGGGAGAAAGTATCCTTGGATGAAACGTAAAACCGAGAAGCCACGTTATAGCCATTCCACTACTGCTAATAGTAATATACTAGGGCGTGTTGTGTTGCTGTGGAAGTATGCATCATGTGCGCCAGTAATGGTCTACATGAAGACCACTGGACGTGCTGCAGGAACAAAGAACCCCACCTGGATGAAGACGTAACAGAAAAACAACACCTACTACTGCTCCTACTACTACTGCTACTACTACTGTTATTACTACTACTACTACTGCTGCTGCTGCTACTGCTGCTACTACTACTGCTGCTGCAGCTACTACTACTGCCACGGCTACTACTACTACTACTGCTACTACTACATGTACTACTACTGCTGCTGCTGCCGCCACTACTACTACTACTACTACTACTACAATACTATAAAGACCACTGGGCGTGATTCGGGGGGAAATCTATCTCTCTCTCTCTCTCTCTCTCTCTCGCGGTGACCTCTCTTGCATGGTATCTGCAAGAAGACATTTTCACAGCGGGTCAGAAATTTCATCAATTATAACAGAAATATGCCTGTAATTGGACTGCGTCTTCATTTAGAGAGAAGTTTAAACACGTTTTGTCAAGAAATGCATGTGTCAAGCTTCAAAATTGAAGGTAAAGACGACACTGACCAACTTGTTGTCGTGCTTCGACTGACACCAACCAGCCTGCTCCGAACACATCAAAACAACACAGGTGTGTTCAGAAGAAAAAGTGTAAACCAAGCCAACAGAGACAAAAGAAGGGCTGAAGCCTACAAACAGTCAAGAACAGAACAGAAGGCAAGTGCAGCCCCATCCCCGTCAGGTCTTTTTCTTCCAACACCCTGTGTTATAATAGAGAAAACGTAACGGCACACGACGTGTTCTCCGACATGAGTGACCTTGAACCCTCGAGTGCAACACGGCCCACCGACCTCTGCAACGACGCTGTGTGTGAAATCGAATGTGATTCGCGTGCTGTGACTGTGAGTCAAGCAGAATTGACGCTGAATGAAGAAACTGGCTGCGAGTTTCGGATTGACTTGGCGGAAGAAGTAGACATGAAACTTTGTGATCGGGCGCCTGATTTGGCAACTGGTAGGTCTACAGACGGCAGATTAGCAGACGCACACAGCACGGATGAACCGAAAGCAGACAGTTTGGAAATGGCTAGACAACAAGAACAAGAACAAAAAGAACAAAAACAACAACATCAACAGCAACAAGGTTCTGGCCTGACTGAGTCTGCGCGCTATTCTTAGACCGTTTCGAAACATTAATGGCAGAACAATCACATGACATGGCAGAACAAACGCGTGAACAAACACGTACATTGTGTGACGCGATGAGGCGGAGACGGACAACCCAGAAAGTGAAAGTCAAAATCCAGACTAGCCGGTGACACTCCTGAACATTCTCGAGTAGGCCTAGCCTCTCCCCCAATTGTTTCCCCTGTCATCACATCAGTGACAGTAATCTTCCTTAGCCGATCTACCGCGATATGGACTCCATGCGCGAAGAATCAAATCAAATCAAATCAACTTTTATTTCAAAAACCCCTGGGGGCACAAGAAAATGCATACACGTACCATTCACACCTGCGGCATCAAACATTACAAACAACAGCCCAAAAGACCCCATAACAGTACACATCAGCATAGTATTACATAGGCTCCAAAAAACAACAACAACAAAAACCAACAAAAACACTTTTTTTGTAACAGTACTCATCACCATATAGACAGGCACATTATACCATCATGCACAGATACAGCTTCATACACCCACACCCACACACACACACACACACACACACACACACACACACACACACACACACATATATACATGCACAACACAGTTGCTGGAATTGCACATATGAATCCTTTTTTTTAAACCGCTAATTAACTTATCTCCATTAACAAATATTGACATATGAAACAAGACAAGAAACAATTAGGACATAAACTCAGACATGGTGACCAAGATGACCATGGTGACAAAAAAAAAAAAAAAAAAAAAAAAAAAAAAAAAAAAATGTGAATGTGGTATGAGGTACGTGGTATCAACTAAGGTTCAGAACTCTTTTAAGATAACCTTTATGAAACAAACTAAACGACTGAGAGTTCTTTTATTTTTTGACTGAAATAAGGAATTAAACTTTATTACGTTTGGGTTTTTTAAACAATAATTTGGCAAATAACGTTTTCTAGCATCCTGAAACGTTTGACATTCAAAAACATAATGAAATTCATCTCCTAGAGCTTGGTGGTCGCACTTCGAGCAAAACCTTTCACTATGTGGGATATTTTGGATTCTCCCCGTTTGAATGGGTAATCTATGATTTAATGTTCTAAATTTTACAAAAAACAATAATAAGTTTTCGGGTAACATTTTGAAGTAATCCTCACAAGAAAACATATCTTTATACAATTTATAGTTACTGAATATTTGTTTTTCTTCCAGCTGCGAGAACCACTGTTGGATAAATTGATCTTTTAGGGTGAGTAAAACTTTAGATTTAAACCAGTTTTGTGAAATATTGGTGTGTGGTTGCTGTAGCCACAAACCACTCAATCCAAGGTTATCTAATAAAGTTTTGACAGATAAAATGAAAGGTGACACATGTTTGTTTTCTTTATACAAATGTAACATAAAACGATACATGGTACATGATAATTTGGACTGGTTAGCATCATTGACAAGCTTAAACCAAAAATGCAACATTCTGCTCTTCGCTTGAATCTCTAAAGGGTACTGCCCCAATTCCCCATAAACCATACAGCTTGGTGTACTTTTATTTAATTTGAGAACAATTTTATAGTAACGAAGTTGTAGTTTTGAAGCTAAATCTGTTATGTTATGGCACCATACCTCACTTCCGTAAAGAAGAATGGGAGTAATCATTTTGTCGAATAACTCTATTTTTATATCTATAGGTAACATCATCTTTTTACACTTTTTTAAGAGGCAAAACATAGCTCGTGATGCTTTGTCATAGAGTTGTTTTTGGGCGACACTAAATTTATTGTTATAGTTAAAATAGATGCCCAAATAGTTATAGCCAAATACCGTTTTGATACTTTTCCCCTCGTATTGGAATTGAGGAATATTTCGTATTTTACCTCTAGAAAACACAACAACTTCTGTTTTTTTTTAATATTAACTCGTAAATTCCATTTATTGCAATATTCATGCATTGCGTCTAATGCTTTTTGTAAGTCCTCTACTGATTCTGCACATAAAATTGTGTCATCAGCATATAATAATAGAAACATTTTTAGCATTATATTCTGTTCTTCTTCACTCCAACCTAGCCCCCCAGCCTCCCTCTTTAAAGTATGTAGCCCGTTCATGTCCTCTAGAAGAGCATTGTTGTAATGATTGTTGTAATGTTCGTTTCGATCCGATGCTGGCCCCCTACCCCCCTTCACCCAATTGTGTCTAGAGGTTGTAAGCCATTCAAATTCTCTCTCTCTCTCTCTCTCTCTCTCTCTCTCTCTCTCTCTCTCTCTCTCTCTCTCTCTCTCTCTCTCTCTCTCTCTCTCTCTCTCTCTCTCTCACTGGGTGGCGGGTGCTGTCTATGTAATAAGTAAACGATAGCGTTAAATCATTTTGCAGGCCCTAACACCTTCACCAGCAGGCCAAACCTATCCTCATAAATACAATATTACCATGTCCGTTGAAAGAACGGTATGTAGAACACGGCGTGGGTCCGTGGCTACAGACATAACATCATACACATCTCTGTGAGTATGGCACTACTACCAAAAAGCTTAGAGTTGCTACTACTGCCTTTTAATGTTTTGT
>CM065682.1:68831829-68841829 GCA_017654935.2 Phymorhynchus buccinoides | reverse complement strand
TATGTTAAGGCACATATAAATGAAACTTATGTAAATCATCTTAAAATATATACAGATGGTTCTGTACTTGACAATCATTTATGAGGTGCTGCATTCGTCATTCCATCGTTAAAAGTAGAGAAATCGTATCATATTGGAAAGAATTGTTCTATATTTACTGCAGAACTTGTTGCCATTATTATGGCATTAAATTATCTTCTTAATTTTCCATTCTCTATATTTCAGATATTATTTTGTGTTGATTCAAAATCTGTCTTACAATCCTTAAAATATTCTCATACAAGAGTGAGAGGAGAACTTATGTAAGAAATTCACCATTTAATTCATTTTTTGTCTTTACGTGGTTCTTCTATAGACTTTTGTTGGATTCCATCACATTGCGGATTATCTGCAAATGAAAGGGTTGACTGGTTAGCAAAAAATAGTGCAGCCACTGAAAACGGTTTAGCAAAAATCTACATGAAAAATATAGTCTTTTAGAAAAAGCATCCTGGGATTCTGTGTCTAGCAAACAAACAGAGATATCATCTTCTGTAAAAAAAAGAACAAAAAAGGAAAGTTCTTTAAAAAGCTAATAGATTATAAAACAGGACAAAGTCTTCATCAAGGGTGGATTCTGAAAGGTTTAGTATTTAGATTCAGGCTTGATGCATTGAAAACAAAATTCTGTAAACATGTGACTTGCATTTATGGCCAGCATATTACACCATTCCATGTGATTTTTCTTTGTGAAAATATGAAAAATGTTTTACCTGCTTGGTTGTTGGACACAGAACCATCAATGACAACCTATAAAGACATTATTTGTGATGAATCAAAGATTCTAGAAGTTGTTCGGGGACTTATTAGGGGCCCAATTGGACCTTTGCTTTGATGTGCTTGTTATCTATTTTACTTTTCTTTTTTGGAGTTTAATACTGTTCATTTATTGTGTGTTTCTTTTAAATGTTTAGACATAATTCTAAGTTTAAGTATTTCACTAACATTTCACTAACATAGGGCCTCAGACCCATCATACACATACATCATAATCATACTACACATACATTTATTTATTTTTTTATTTTTGTTGTTGTTTTGTCTAAGATCACTGTAAGGTGGATAGACGTTAAATCAAAGACACACACACCACACCACACGCAACAACAACATACAGTATTTATACGGCGCTGAATCTTGATATAAATCAAATCAAAGCGCACACACACATTAGCATTCATAGCGCATTCAAACAAAAACGCAATACAAAGCGAACACACACGGATGACATAAATGGAACATAGCAGAAACAGACCTAATGGCAAGAGAGACAAGAGAAAGAGAGCGGAGCTTTAATGATGGGGGAACAGGTGGGCTTTGAGGTTAGCTTTGAAAGCAGAGAGGGTCGGTCGCTGACGGAGGGAGAGAGGAAGTTTGTTCCGGGAGGTCGGTCCTGAGACAGCAAAAGAGCGCCGACCAACAGTTGAAAGCTTATGTCTAGGGATCTGGAGAGAAAGAGGGTCAGAAACTGAACGTAAAGTGCGAGCTGGCGTGTAGATGGAAATATTGTCGCAGAGGTAAGATGGAGCAGCTTTATGGATAGATTTATAGCAAAGTGTGTTTAATTTATACTCAATTATGTCTGCGACAGAAAGCCAGTGCAAAGAACGCAGAAGAGGGCTAACATGATCGAACTTTTTTGCTTCCTAAGGACAAGACGAGCAGCTGTGTTTTGAATACGCTGGAGACAAGATAGAGAAGAGACTGATAGGCCAGAAAGGAGAGCATTACAGTAGTCAATACGAGATAGGATGAGGGAAGTAACAAGCTTTGCTGTGGCTTCATCTGAGAGGTATTTACGAATATAGCCAATGCGACGAATTTGATAGTAGTAGCAGGACTGACAGGTCTGAGTCAGGAAACTCTGCATGGAAAGAGTATTGTCCAAAGTGACACCTAAGTTTTTGACTGAGTCTGAGAGGGGAATGATATTGTTACCCAGTTGGATTGACTCTATGGAAACAGTGGCTAGTTTGTTTTTTGTCCCTACAAGCATTGCTTCGTTTGTTTCACCATTTAATTGAAGTTTATTTTGAACCATCCAGTTTTGAATATCAATATAGCAGATGTTACTTTCTGTAAGAATGGAATCTAGATCTTCAGGGGTTGTACTGTTTTGGAGTTGTGAGTCATCTGCATAGAAGTGATGTTTCATGTTGTACTGGTCGATGACATTGGCAAGAGGTGACGTATACAAAGTAAACAAGACAGGACCAAACACAGACCCCTGGGGGACTCCACAAGAAAGCCTAACCTGTTCGGACTGACAACCATTGACCACAACTGATTGAAAACGATCAGAAAGGTAAGAGGAAAACCAAGAAAGAGCAGGGCCCTTAATTCCAAAAGTATGTTCAAGACAAGACAGAGAGATCAAGAAATGTCAAAAGAGAGATTTGACCAGCATCAGAAGCAAGTAGGAGGTCATTGACGATTTGAACAATGGCTGTTTCAGTACTGTGGTTGGCTCTATAGGCAGATTGATAAGGATGATGAAGATTGTTTGAGGATAGATGATCGTTAAGTTGTTTCAGAACAGTCTTCTCTAGGAGTTTGGAGAGAAAAGGGAGGTTAGATACAGGTCTGTAGTTTTTCAGATTATTGGGATCCAGATTGTTCTTCTTGAGAAGGGGCCTTACAAGAGCGGTTTTGAAAGCAGAAGGAAACACACCTGAAACAAAAGAAGAATTGATGATGATGGTGATTGATGGCAGAATGCGTTGATAGATTTGTGAGAAAAGAGAGGCTGGGATGGGGTCAAGATCACAGGATTTAAAATGCATTTCTTTCAGAGTAGAAAGAACTTCGGTCTCAGACACCGGCTTGAAAGAGAGAAGGGGGACACCAGTGAACAATGGGTAGTTGGTTGAAAAGGCATGGGGTCGATTTTTGATCGTAGATCGATAATCTTGGTGGAGAAGAAGGAGGAAAAGGTTTCTGGCAGTTTGTCAGGACTGATATTTGATGGCAGAGGACTTGATTTCTTAGTGCCTAGGAGATCAGACATGGTGGAAAACAGGACCTTTGTTGTGCTGGCTTCAAGAATTTTAGATGAGAAATAGCTTGTTTTTGCCTTGGCCAGAAGAAGAGTGAAGATGTTGCGGAGAAACTGATATATCTGACGATGTATTTCTAGTTTTGAGGTCCGCCACTAACGATCAGCCTTACGACTAGTGCGTTTACTTACTCTAAGTTCAGGCGTGTACCAGGGAGCGCAGGGACGATCGGGCACAACACGAGTGGATGGGGGAGCGTGTTTATCAAGCAAGTTACTCATAGTTGAATTGAAATTCGAGGCAGGGTCGTCGGAAATACTCACGTTAGAAAGGAGTTCTGTTGCCTCTGAACTGAAAGTATGGATATCTATAGACTTGAGATTACGGCGAGTGACCGTACGTTTATTTCTGGGAGTTTTGGAAAGATTAAGACTGGCGAGGACTGCAAAATGGTCAGAAGAAAGGATCTTAGATACTGACACTGATGAAACCAGTTGGTCGGAATCACGCGCGATAAGCCAGTCAATGATGTGGCCCTTGTGTGTAGGCTTGGTTACAAGCTGAGAGAGGGAGTGGTTAGCAAGTGAGAGGACTGTTGGTTATCGAAGTGAAAACTAAAATCACCTAGCACAAGGACTGCGGTTCAGAGAATAGGAGTCAAGGAGGGCTTCAAATTCGGGGTGAAACATTGAATCAGTGAGATTATTGGAGGCTGCCTCCACTTTAGCGTTGGGTAGGGTATCGCATGACTTTTGCCTGTGAATGGTCACGTGATTTGGGCTAGTTCATGGAGGAGCACGTGACCTGCTGGGTGCATCAGAGTTGTCTTCCCTTTGTCATTGAAGTTGTCTGCCCTTTTTAATTGAGCGTGCGACTCTACATGTAATGTAGGTCCGTGGGTGCTGGTGGATCATTGAGAACTTCATGAATATGCATCAGCCTAACAGACTGGTGACCAGAACATGTTAGCCTACAGAGTGATTGCATCTCTCTCTCTCTCTCTCTCTCTCTCTCTCTCTCTCTCTCTCTCTCTCTCTCTCTCTCTCTCTCTCTCTCTCTCTCTCTCTCTCTCTCTGTGTTTCTTTTTCTCTGCCTTGCACGGTTTCCAATTTTGTTTCCACATACTATCTCTTTTTGTCTCTGTCTTTCGCCCTGTCTTTTCCTGCCTCTCTGTCTGTCTCTGTATGTCTGATTGCACGGCTTCCAATTTTGTTTCCACATACTATCTCTTTTTGTCTCTGTCTTTCGCCCTGTCTTTTCCTGCCTCTCTCCCTGCTCTCTGTCTCTGTCTGTCTCTGTCTGTCTGATTCTCTCTCTCTCTCTCTCTCTCTCTCTCTCTCTCTCTCTCTCTCTCTCTCTCTCTCTCTCTCTCTCTCTTTAACTAAGCTAGGCTAGTAGGGCCTAGTGCGTGCGTGCGTGCCTAGCAGTAGCCTATTGCATCCACCACACTTTCTCCACTGGAGTTGGTGTCGTCTGCTAAACCTCATTATTTTCTCTCTCTCTCTCTCTCTCTCTCTCTCTCTCTCTCTCTCTCTCTCTCTCTCTCTCTCTCTCTCTGCTTTACTCGCACTTTCATTGTCCTTCTCTCTCTCTCACATACTATCTCTTTTTATTTGTTTCCTTATTTCTGTCGCTTTCTGTCTCTGTCTCTGCTTTCAGAATAGCATGCAAAATATTTGTAGAATTTTGAAAGCCAAACGATTTTACATTAATGTTGTGTATTACGCTTCTGCAAAGAGTATTGTGGAGAAAAGTTTTGTTGTGTTGTCTTATAGTAAAAACCAGGCGTGAATTGTATGATGATAAAACACTTGACAGGGCTTCATCCTCACTTTGGCATTGTTTTTAAAAAGTGTACAACCACCATTACTAAACCTTTGCAAAATCACAGAAGTGCATTGCTAAACTTTTGCAAAACAACAGCAATTGCATTGTTAAAAAAATAAAAACTGCATTCATCATAAAAATGACAACAAAAAATAAAAGGACTGCACACAAAACATTTTCATCCTCGCCTTTTAGGCGGGAAAAACCTGTACAGGGCCTCAAATGGCACACCGTTAAAGGGGCACCCTGACGGATGAGTTATTGTAAGAAACACGCTGAGGAGTTTTACTCACAACAAAAGAACCAGCTCAATTTTTTTTTTACTGCACTACAAAAAAAAAAGAAAACGCTTCAACCACAATGACTGAGGTGGTGTAGAGTGGCACAGTGGTATTGCGTTCGCTTCGTGTCAAGTAAACCCGAGTTCGAACCTGGGTACAAGGGATTTTTTCTTCTCATTCTGCACTAGACCTTAACAGTCTGAACGTGGAGTCTTTCAGATGAGACGATAAACTGAGGTCCCGTGTGCCCATGTACTTAGCATATGTTAAATCCAGTGGCAACGAAAAAGTTGTCATTTGGTCAAAATTTTCCCCCCCCCCCCTCCTCCCTCATCAGTGACAATAATCGCATGCAATATTGGATACTGTTAAGGAAAGCTGTTCATTTTGCTATTACTCGGATATTAGAAACAAAACGCTTTCTTTCTATATTACCTGGCATTGTAAATTCATCAAACCCTTTATTTTGAAGAAATACTTACGGATGGATTTTACATTCTTCTATCCTCACGTTCATTTATCAGTTGACTATTCCTTGACCCCCCCCTTTCTTTTTCATTGATGCACACACTACCATTGAGAGACTCATGAATATGCGTTAGCCTAGCAACTGACCAAAACCGTTAGGTAGGCTTAGTGATGCGACTCTCTTTGTGCTAGGCCTAGGCCTAGTACAAAGGTTAGCAGACGGACACAATAAGTTGACAGTGAAAGATGAATATAAGCCAAGTTGGTTCTTTTCAGTTTTATTCACACAACCGTAGGCTGAGCCTACCCTACTCTCTTTGTGTTTATGACTCTCTATCTCAAAAGTCGAAGTCTGGTTTCTTTCAGTTTCATGACAACATTAGGATCACAAATACTTAGGAAGACGAATCTCATCTGCTTACAGAACTTAGCCGTCATTTTCAGCACTTTACTGTGTTGAATTTCTTTTTTGTTCTTGTCTCTGAGCGGTCGATTACGAACGTATTTCATGACACGTTCATAGTTTATATAACTTTTTTTCTTCTTCTTCTCTAATGTAGCCAACTGCATCACCTTGACGATATTTTGAAAAGACATACATGTTCATACACATTTGAAGTGCAATACACTCTTCTACATAATGTTAACACTGTTTGGCCGCCTTTAGTTGATATTTCTATCAACTGAATTTTCTTGTTAGTTCTGCTAGGGGGAGGACGATAGATACAGGAGAAGACAACAGATTGACCAGACATGCTAAGAACAACTTCTACAGCCTCGAAAGACAGATGGGGGAAGGGGAGGGTTGTGTTGAAGGAAAGGGACTTGTCTAACACGTCTCTATACAGTACAGCGAGGCCCCCACCTAAAGAAGAACGGGGTAAGGATTTAATTTTGTAGCCATGAGGAGTTAGCTGCTTTAGTTTAGGTTCATGTCCATTTCTTTTGAGCCACGTTTCGATTATAAATGCTAAATCAAAGTCATGCTAAAAAACATAGTCAGCAATATAGTCCGCTTTATTCTCAGGGCAGACAGACTGGGCGTTAAATACACATACACTAAAACTGTCAGAGGATGGAATAGAGTTCAGTGACACAGATGACACGTCACACTGGTGGCTGGGTGCTGTAGGGGGAGGCGGAGATGGAGATCTGGGCGTTGAGGGCAGCAGTAGTGAAGCAAAGGGCTGGTTAGAAGACACATCACAGATAGAGTCACAGTCGTTGGTCACACAGATGTCGACACATGGTTCAGGTACACAACGCGGGGATGAAGGGGTGGTGGACAGAACAGATACAGAGTCACAGTGCTGGAAGGCTGACGAAGGAGAAGCTGTGGTAGACAAAGCAGGAGACACAGGAAAGTTGAGGGGTGGCACAGGAGTGGAGTCATGGTCGTCAGGCAGGCAGGAAGAGGTGGAAGGAGGCAGACATCTAGATGGTGAGGGTGGAGTGAGTTGGTCAGATGATGAAGTTGAGGCAAGCAGCGCAGATAGAATTGGCACACTTGTCCGGGGTTTGTTTTTACGGGGGTATCTTTTTCTGGGTAGAGACACGCCGAGGCCGAATGAGCGAAGCTGCGAGATAGAATCAGCTTGCAGGCGAGCACCTGGAATCGCTAAGAGCTCAGAACGCGAGTACTTGATGCGCGCACAGTCTTGGATTGAGTTAGGCATAGCACATTCTCTTGTCTGATGGCATGGTTGCTGGTGGTCAGTAAACAAGACACACACACACACACACACACACACACACACACACACACACACACACACACTCAAACACAAGCGTGCACACAAATGCATACATATTATAACCTTCTTTATTTAATAATCACAGCACATAGCACATAAAAAGAATAATAAAAAATCAAATAAAAATAGATTTAATCAAGGCATCAACAGCTGTAGGGAGGGATCAGGAACTGCGTGCTCAGTAGTGGATGAGCATACATCCACAAACTGAATGAGAGTTTTCTCTCCTCTTTCAAAAGACACTTTAATGTTTGCAAGTCTCTCAGTCTTTCGGCGTTGTGCCAGTTTTGTTGGTCTTCTTGTGTTCTGCCCTTGTCTCAGAGCACACAGTTCATGCTCCGTCCTTGCAACTTCCTCCTGAAGAGTCTGTACAATTCGGAAAGCGTTGGGGTGTGCGCTTGAGACCAAGCTTTTGAGACAGCGATGCCAAGATTCCAGATTATTGTTTGTTCGGATAGAACCTTGGTCCATGTTCTCATGGTGATTCCACATCTGGCGGGGAAACCTGCTGCTGATGTTGTCTAACCATGTCTCTACACAATAGTCACTGAGCTGGGTCGTCAGAGGGGTCTGTGGTGCGCTTGCCTGGATGTCAACCCAGGCATCATCCAAGCTTTGGATAGGTGTTCACCGTCCACCACCCAAAAGAACTAACAGGAAGCAGAGAGGGACGCCATTACTGGGATTTACTCAGTCCACTTTTGGACAGGCAGCCAAGCCAAAGCCATTACGTTTGATCCCCAGTATCAACACACACCCCCCCAGCAACCTGCTGCACCCCCTACCCCCGCTATAGTTGCTGTTTCTTTCTCTGAGTGTTATTTTGTATCGAGAAACTTGATATTACTTTAAAACGTGTGTGCAGTTACTTCTGCATAGATAACGTTAAATCTTTGATATTCGAAATCAAGCTTTCTGTGTTTGATGCATTTTGTCTATATTATATTTTGTTTGGACACAATAAGAATGATTCAATCATCAAATAATCAGGTACAGTTGGGAATTTTGAGATATTGTTTTTAAAAACACGTGCATAATTTGTGGATTTAAAATGCTGATACAGTGACATCCCATCAGTAATCTTATATTTGCATTTATAGATAATAACATGAACGTTTTATGTTTTACTAGCGCAACGCCGGTACCGGTAGCGCCTAGTACCGGTAACGCCAAGTACCGGTAGCGCTGAGTACCGGTTTCGCCGGGTCGGCAAAATATTATATTATTACTTTTGTCTTTCTCCTTCCTTCCATCTTCTTCTCTCATGCCGTTCCACCCCACACCACCACCACCACCCCCACCCCAACCAGTACTACTACTACTACTACTACTACTACTACTACTACTACTACTACTACTACTACTACTACTACTATTACTACTACTACTACTACTGCTGCTGCTGCTGCTGCCACTTCTGCTGCTGCTGCAGCTAATTCTTATAACAAGCATGCTGATAGTTTTTTTTTTTTTTTTTAAACCAATCATCTTAACAACAAGTGTATCGCTGAGCGGCAGCAAAGTCCCCTCACGGCTTGACCTTGACCTTGATATATATTAGATAATCGGAATCTTCATACGCCAATGAAAAGAAGCGTCTAAATGTCTCCAGAAACTGTGGTAGTAGAAACGTGCTTACAGATGGCCCCGTAGACAAACTATAGCCGTGTTGACCTTGACCCTGAACTTGAGCTTCATCAGCACCCAAAGTCACTGGGCAAAGAACAAAGATAAGAAGAAAAAGAAAGAAAAAAACTGAAAGAAAACAAAATAAGAAATAGATCGTGGTGATCTTGATCTTGACTTTAAGCAGTACCCAATCTTAATAACGATCAATAAAAAGGCCAATGCACCCACATACCAAGTTTGAACATCCTAAGTCTAATAATGTGATATATTATGGGCACAAGAATATTTGTTACGTTTTCAAGGTCGAACATCTTACTTGTGAGTAGTGATGCAGCACCACATCAAATTTGAAGCGATTCTATCCAGCGGTTCATAAGATAGAGACTTTGGGTTCGAACCCCAATAATTCACACACATGGACGCAAGGACACACGGACGGACAGACAAATTCAACCTTATAATGATGTCATAGCACTTTTGTGGGAAAACGTTCTGGAAAAAAGCCGGCATTGAAATACGTTGAAAATTTGACCAGATTAGGTGTTTTGAGGTTCGAAACCCACAACCGGCCTGACCTTGACCTTGGAACAAAACTACAACAATTGGTCAATATATTTGTACACTGGTTCACATCTACCACAATTTATTGAAATAGAGTGAATGCCTTTTTAAGAAAACACGTACAAACGGACGGAAGCACGCACACCACACACACGCACGGCCGGACGGACAGACGGACGGACCAAACAAAAACAATAGTCCCCCAGCTTCGCTCGAGAACTAATAACAGAGGGAAAGACGCGTTTTGCGGGGTTGATAAGCGAGTGGGGAGCATTGTTTTTGTTGTTGTTATCGTACTTTGGCTAAAAGACTAGGAATCATCCGAACAGCCGAAACACTTGAACACTATGGTACAAATGCACCAGCTAGGGATGAGAACATTCCATGTGTGACCGTTTTTGACTACCTTGGCAGCCACACTGTGACTTCGGGATATTTTGTAAAC
>CM065682.1:68816829-68824329 GCA_017654935.2 Phymorhynchus buccinoides | reverse complement strand
CTCTCTCTCTCTCTCTCTCTCTCTCTCTCTCTCTCTCTCTCTCTCTCTCTCTCTCTCTCTCTCTTTGAGTTCATTTCATTTCATTTCTCTGATTTATTGATCGACCCTCATCATCATATCTCTTTAATTCGAAGGTTCCAAGGAGAAGAAATCCTACACATCAGAACCATGAAACGATGATTATAACTCCTACATAATTTACCTTATAGCGACAGTACATCTGCGCAGTTCAAAATTCAATGATATTCTAAAGGTAAGGGGGGTGATGATTAATTAGGTTCTGTCTGTCAGAGTGATACCTCGTCCTTGTACTAATTGTCGTATCTCCCCGGCTATGACGTCTATCATAAGACATGAGCAAGAGTTAAGATTCAAATGGCAGACATAGCTTCAATACATTCGCGACCATGTTCATCCACTCGCGCGCACGCCCACAGCCGCACGCGCACTCACACACACACACACACACACACACACACACACACACACACACACACACACACACACACACACACACGAGTCAGTACACCAAACACTAGGTCACACAGGAACCCAGACATTTTTGTATCAAACACCAACACTCTTGGAAATGTTCATCTTAGAAAGCATACAATCGTCTACCTAAGAACCAAGACAATACAATATACGGTTTATACGAAGAATTTGTTTTTTAAATCAGCAAAATAAAGGTAACAGATTATTTGACACGAACATACTCCTTCCCCCACCCCACTCCTCTCTGTCTCTGTCTCTGTCTCTCTCTCTGTCTCTGTCTCTCTCTCTCTCTCTCTCTCTCTCTCTCTCTCTCTCTCTCTCTCTCTCTCTCTTAAAAAAACAACCTCTTTCAAATATTTGTTTCTCTTTTGAGCTCCTCCTCTGTCTATGCGCTCTCTCTCTCGTCTTACCCTATGGCCGTATGGCCTGTCTCTCTACTAGACTACTCAATAATCGTCAGGTGAAACCCAGAATGTGCTAACCTTCTTCAATATAGCACCTTGGTGATTCGTCTTTCATTAGCACCTCGTGGCTCCGAAGCACCTCGTGGCTTTCATCATAGCACCTCGTGGCTTTCATGATAGCACCTCGTGGCTTTCATGATAGCACCTCGTGGCTTTCATGATAGCACCTCATGGCTTTCATGATAGCACCTCGTGGCTTTCATCATAGCACCTCGTGGCTTTCAATAGCACCTCTGGCTTTCAACCGGACACCTCGTGGCTTTCACGATAGCACCTCGTGGCTTTCATGATAGCACCTCATGGCTTTCATGATAGCACCTCATGGCTTTCATGATAGCACCTCGTGGCTTTCATGATAGCACCTCGTGGCTTTCATGATAGCACCTCATGGCTTTCATCATAGCACCTCGTGGCTTTCATCATAGCACCTCGTGGCTTTCATCATAACACCTCGTGGCTTTCATCATAACACCTCGTGGCTTTCATGATAGCACCTCACGGCTTTCATGATAGCACCTCGTGGCTTTCATCATAGCACCTCGTGGCTTTCATCATAGCACCTCGTGGCTTTCATCATAGCACCTCGTATAGCACCTCGTGGCTTTCATCATAGCAATCGTGGCTTTCATGATAGCACCTCGTGGCTTTCATGATAGCACCTCGTGGCTTTCATGATAGCACCTCGTGGCTTTCATGATAGCACCTCGTGGCTTTCATCATAGCACCTCGTGGCTTTCATCATAGCACCTCGTGGCTTTCATCATAGCACCTCGTGGCTTTCATGATAGCACCTCGTGGCTTTCATGATAGCACCTCATGGCTTTCATGATAGCACCTCATGGCTTTCATGATAGCACCTCATGGCTTTCATGATAGCACCTCGTGGCTTTCATGATAGCACCTCGTGGCTTTCATTAGCACCTCGTGGCTTTCATCATAACACCTCGTGGCTTTCATGATAGCACCTCGTGGCTTTCATGATAGCACCTCGTGGCTTTCATGATAGCACCTCGTGGCTTTCACCTCGTGGATAGCACCTCGTGGCTTTCATGATAGCACCTCGTGGCTTTCATGATAGCACCTCGTGGCTTTCATGATAGCACCTCGTGGCTTTCATGATAGCACCTCGTGGCTTTCATCATAGCACCTCGTGGCTTTCATCATAGCACCTCGTGGCTTTCATGATAGCACCTCGTGGCTTTCATCATAGCACCTCGTGGCTTTCATGATAGCACCTCGTGGCTTTCATGATAGCACCTCGTGGCTTTCATGATAGCACCTCATGGCTTTCATGATAGCACCTCATGGCTTTCATGATAGCACCTCATGGCTTTCATGATAGCACCTCATGGCTTTAGCACCTCATGGCTTTCATGATAGCACCTCATGGCTTTCATGATAGCACCTCGTGGCTTTCATGATAGCACCTCATGGCTTTCATGATAGCACCTCGTGGCTTTCATCATAGCACCTCGTGGCTTTCATGATAGCACCTCGTGGCTTTCATGATAGCACCTCGTGGCTTTCATCATAGCACCTCGTGGCTTTCATGATAGCACCTCGTGGCTTTCATGATAGCACCTCGTGGCTTTCATCATAGCACCTCGTGGCTTTCATCATAGCACCTCGTGGCTTTCATGATAGCACCTCGTGGCTTTCATGATAGCACCTCGTGGCTTTCATGATAGCACCTCATGGCTTTCATGATAGCACCTCATGGCTTTCATGATAGCACCTCATGGCTTTCATGATAGCACCTCGTGGCTTTCATGATAGCACCTCGTGGCTTTCATGATAGCACCTCGTGGCTTTCATGATAGCACCTCATGGCTTTCATGATAGCACCTCGTGGCTTTCATGATAGCACCTCGTGGCTTTCATGATAGCACCTCGTGGCTTTCATGATAGCACCTCGTGGCTTTCATGATAGCACCTCGTGGCTTTCATGATAGCACCTCATGGCTTTCATGATAGCACCTCGTGGCTTTCATGATAGCACCTCATGGCTTTCATCATAGCACCTCGTGGCTTTCATCATAGCACCTCGTGGCTTTCATGATAGCACCTCGTGGCTTTCATGATAGCACCTCGTGGCTTTCATGATAGCACCTCGTGGCTTTCATGATAGCACCTCGTGGCTTTCATGATAGCACCTCGTGGCTTTCATGATAGCACCTCGTGGCTTTCATGATAGCACCTCGTGGCTTTCATCATAGCACCTCGTGGCTTTCATGATAGCACCTCGTGGCTTTCATGATAGCACCTCGTGGCTTTCATGATAGCACCTCGTGGCTTTCATGATAGCACCTCGTGGCTTTCATGATAGCACCTCGTGGCTTTCATGATAGCACCTCATGGCTTTCATGATAGCACCTCATGGCTTTCATGATAGCACCTCATGGCTTTCATGATAGCACCTCATGGCTTTTAGCACCTCATGGCTTTCATGATAGCACCTCATGGCTTTCATGATAGCACCTCATGGCTTTCATGATAGCACCTCATGGCTTTCATGATAGCACCTCGTGGCTTTCATGATAGCACCTCATGGCTTTCATGATAGCACCTCGTGGCTTTCATGATAGCACCTCATGGCTTTCATGATAGCACCTCGTGGCTTTCATGATAGCACCTCATGGCTTTCATGATAGCACCTCGTGGCTTTCATGATAGCACCTCGTGGCTTTCATGATAGCACCTCGTGGCTTTCATCATAGCACCTCGTGGCTTTCATGATAGCACCTCGTGGCTTTCATGATAGCACCTCGTGGCTTTCATCATAGCACCTCGTGGCTTTCATGATAGCACCTCATGGCTTTCATGATAGCACCTCGTGGCTTTCATGATAGCACCTCATGGCTTTCATGATAGCACCTCATGGCTTTCATGATAGCACCTCATGGCTTTCATGATAGCACCTCGTGGCTTTCATGATAGCACCTCATGGCTTTCATAGCATGGCACCTCGTGGCTTTCATGATAGCACCTCGTGGCTTTCATGATAGCACCTCGTGGCTTTCACCTCGTGGCTTTCATGATAGCACCTCGTGGCTTTCATGATAGCACCTCATGGCTTTCATGATAGCACCTCATGGCTTTCATGATAGCACCTCGTGGCTTTCATGATAGCACCTCGTGGCTTTCATGATAGCACCTCGTGGCTTTCATGATAGCACCTCATGGCTTTCATGATAGCACCTCATGGCTTTCATGATAGCACCTCATGGCTTTCATGATAGCACCTCATGGCTTTCATGATAGCACCTCATGGCTTTCATGATAGCACCTCGTGGCTTTCATGATAGCACCTCATGGCTTTCATGATAGCACCTAGCACCTCGTGGCTTTCATGATAGCACCTCGTGGCTTTCATGATAGCACCTCGTGGCTTTCATGATGATAGCACCTCGTGGCTTTCATGATAGCACCTCGTGGCTTTCATGATAGCACCTCATGGCTTTCATGATAGCACCTCGTGGCTTTCATGATAGCACCTCGTGGCTTTCATGATAGCACCTCGTGGCTTTCATCATAGCACCTCGTGGCTTTCATCATAGCACCTCGTGGCTTTCATGATAGCACCTCGTGGCTTTCATGATAGCACCTCGTGGCTTTCATGATAGCACCTCGTGGCTTTCATGATAGCACCTCGTGGCTTTCATGATAGCACCTCGTGGCTTTCATGATAGCACCTCATGGCTTTCATGATAGCACCTCATGGCTTTCATGATAGCACCTCATGGCTTTCATGATAGCACCTCATGGCTTTCATGATAGCACCTCATGGCTTTCATGATAGCACCTCGTGGCTTTCATGATAGCACCTCATGGCTTTCATGATAGCACCTCATGGCTTTCATGATAGCACCTCATGGCTTTCATGATAGCACCTCGTGGCTTTCATGATAGCACCTCGTGGCTTTCATGATAGCACCTCGTGGCTTTCATGATAGCACCTCGTGGCTTTCATGATAGCACCTCATGGCTTTCATGATAGCAAGAATGGCTTTCATGATAGCACCTCGTGGCTTTCATGATAGCACCTCGTGGCTTTCATGATAGCACCTCGTGGCTTTCATGATAGCACCTCTGGCTTTCATGATAGCACCTCATGGCTTTCATGATAGCACCTCATGGCTTTGATAGCACCTCATGGCTTTCAGATAGACAGCACCTCATGGCTTTCATGATACTCGTGGCTTTCATGATAGTCATTGGCTTTATGATAGCAATTATAGCACCTCGTGGCTTTCATGATAGCACCTCGCTTTTGGGGGAGTTTAGTCTAGCTTTCACATGCTGGCTTTCTGATAGCACCTCTGGCTTTGACTGTCATAGCAGGGCGTGGCTTTCACGATGCACCTCGTGGCTTTCATGATAGCATCATGGCTTCGATCCTGATGATTTTGACATAGCATCATGGCTTTCATGATGACTGCATGGCTTTCACGATAGATTCTACTGTCTTCATGATAGCAAATAAATCTGATGAAATCCTACTAGTTGTTTTTCACTCTATGTTGGCTTTCATGTCTCCCGTACCTCGCTTTCATGATAGCATCTGTGGCTTTCATGATAACCTCATGGCTTTCATGATAGCACCTCATGGCTTTCATGATAGCACCTCATGGCTTTCCCACCTATGGTTTTCACGATAGCACCTTTTAGCTTTTTGATTGACTCTGAGAAGGAACTACGCTTAGCATAACTTATTGTTGTAGGGGACATTTGGTTTGATTCGTGTATCGGGCTTAACATAACTTATTGTTGTAGGGGACATTTGGTTTGATTCGTGTATCGGGCTTAACATAACTTATTGTTGTAGGGGACATTTGGTTTGATTCGTGTATCGGGCTTAACATAACTTATTGTTGTAGGGGACATTTGGTTTGATTCGTGTATCGGGCTTAACATAACTTATTGTTGTAGGGGACATTTGACTTTGATTCGTGTATCGGGCTTAGCATAACTTATTGTTGTAGGGGACATTTGGTTTGATTCGTGTATCGGGCTTAGCATAACTTATTGTTGTAGGGGACATTTGGTTTGATTCGTGTATCGGGCTTAACATAACTTATTGTTGTAGGGGACATTTGGTTTGATTCGTGTATCGGGCTTAACATAACTTATTGTTGTAGGGGACATTTGGTTTGATTCGTGTATCGGGCTTAACATAACTTATTGTTGTAGGGGACATTTGGTTTGATTCGTGTATCGGGCTTAACATAACTTATTGTTGTAGGGGACATTTGGTTTGATTCGTGTATCGGGCTTAACATAACTTATTGTTGTAGGGGACATTTGACTTGATTCGTGTATCGGGCTTAACATAACTTATTGTTGTAGGGGACATTTGACTTGATTCGTGTATCGGGGTCTACGTGAGTAGAGTGAACGGAAATAGTAGAGGTATTTTTAGACGGAAGTGTTTCACGTGAATCATGACTGACAGACATCATCACAATCGTGTTGTATTGGGGTCAAATCGTATGCAGTGTGGCTGAGCCTTAAGACGCGCTCATAACCACACGCCCAGGGCTGTGTTTGGCTATATGTCTAAAACTGGACAGAGTGAAGATAAGCCTTGATAATGGCTTCCCACTCTGCCCTCCGTCAACCCTCATTCTACTGCTGACAGACATAATAACGACACACTCAACAACGGAGAAGACCAATCGATTCTTTAACTAGAAATCAAGTGATTTTCTTTTCTTTGGCTCTCACTATTCCATAACTTAGTTTTGTCAAATACTGTTGAAATAAGACAGTTGATAAGATTAAGAATACAGCCTATATGATTATCATTATCTGATTAAGATAATCAGCTGAAACTCGTATTAAATATGAAACGCATTTCCATCAAATTATAAATCTTCCCCGGGCTCGTTGAAAAGCCCTTTCGGCTCTTTTTCCTTCGCTTAGCCTCAGCATAACACCTAATAGGGTCCAAACACATTTCGGTAGTTTCATTCCGTCTCTGCATCTGCCTCTATCTGTCTGTCTGTCTGTCTGTGTGTTTCTGTCTGTCTGTCTCTCTCTCTCTCTCTCTCTCTCTCTCTCTCTCTCTCTCTCTCTCTCTCTCTCTCTCTCTCTCTCTCTCTCTCTCTCTCACTCTCTTATTCTCTCACCAAATTCTTTTTTATATCTATTTCACTCTCTCTTTCAAATTAACTCTCTCAACAATCCATTGGTCGATTCAAAGCACCGCATGCTTTCTCTTTCTGTTTGAATTCAGTAAATTAATGTGACAAGACAAATCCCCGTTCGTACATGCGAACTATTGGCCACGGTTACAATCACAATGTGTCATACCCAATTTGCCCTGTGTCTAATTTGCTTGTTTGTTTTTTAAAGGAAAAGAAAAGAATGGACAGACATAGAAGACAATATGATCCTAACGTCTAGCTATGATCCTTCTCTACCAGGGGACTAATGAAATGATGGCTCTGGCTTGGTCATGGTTTGTGGAATAAACGGGGTCTGATGACCAAAGGCCTGCTAATGGCCAGCTCTCCTCGCCTTCAGTCTTCGTTTTTCCCAC
>CM065682.1:68806829-68811829 GCA_017654935.2 Phymorhynchus buccinoides | reverse complement strand
CTGGTTCTTTGTGTTGTTCTTTCTTTTGTTGCTGGCATCAATGGTGTTCTTGAGGTTTGGCATGCATGAGTACGACAGCTTGATTGTGTTCTTGTTGAAGATCTTGTAGAGTTTGTGGCTTTTGGGGAAGGATTCGGACAGGATCTTGAAGAATTCCTTTCCCACATTGGTCTTTACTCTACCATCATATGGAGGGTTGAACCAGGTGATGTGTCTTGTCCTGGTCTTTTTCCTGCCATGGGTGTCGGTGTCCGGATGGTAACGCAGCTGGTGGTTGTGTCCATTTTTCTGAAGGGCTTCTTGGTATTCTTCTGCTGCTTCTTTGAAAACTTTCTCATTGCACGACAGGCTGGACAGCCTCTTGTTAATACCATGGGGTATGGCCTTGATGACGGATGGTGGGTGGTTGCTTTTGGCATTTACATAGAGGGGTGTGTCGTTTGGCTTTTTGTATGGTTTGTACTCTTTGTTACTCAGGTCCAATGTCACATCTAAGTAGTTTACTATTTTCTTGTTTGCCTCGATTGTTATCTTTAGGTTGTAGGACTGGAATAATTTGCAAAGATCTTTTTTCGTATTTTCAAGTTCTCTTGGTTTGTCGTTCAAGGCAGCTAGTCCATCATCTCTGTAAAGATATATATATATATATATATATATATATATATATATATATATATATATATATATATATATATATATATATATATATATATATATATATATATATATATGGAAAACCACATTATTGCTACAATATTTTGTTTTGGTGATTTGACTGTGACACTAAAACGAAAAAGGTTTTGCACTTGCTTTATCCCTCAACGTCAACAGTTTAAAGCTCCCACCCCCTCCCTGTCTGATATTGTGGTGATGCGAAATTGCTGAACGTCTAAAGAGTCACGATGCACTGGAGTCAAAACGGACTATATTCAGATGTCCATTGACTTATTATGGAAATTATTGCGAAAACTACTTCTTCTTCTTTGTTCCCGGCCATATCAGATGCTCAGTCCGGTTTGGTTGATGAAGGCCGCGGCCAACAGCAGCAACTCAGCAGGACCCCACAGCTTGTCACGGAATGCCACAGGCCTGGGCCAGATCTCACATCTCAGGCTGGCGAAGGTAGGGCAGTCCTGAGGATGTGGTCTGGTGTCTGTAATCCTGTGCCACACGGACATTCATCCGTGTGGGAGATCTTCAGACGGTACAGATGGGAGAGGAGCCGACAGTGCCCAGTTTCTAGTCTGAAGATGGCGACCTGCGGGGCACGGTTCAGCTGGTGGATGTTGCCCTCTCCACAGTCAAGCTGCAGACGCTCCCTCCATTTTGTTCTGAGGTGACCACGTCTCACATGGGGTGTGTAAACTGTTCCAGTTTGCTGTCCATTTTGGAGAGTCTGTCTGCCTGTTCATTGCCACCCAGACCACAGTGGGAGGGGATCCACTGCAGGATCAGAGCGGATGTTTTCTGGGATGCTGTCCCGTTGGTTTAGTTCCCGCACTGCAGAGAGCAGGACACTGGCTTCAGCTATGTAGTTGGTAGACAGATGTCCAGTGGCTAGAGAGTTGCTGAAGGAGCTGCCATCTGGAAACTTGATGAACACACCACCTCCCCCATTTCGTACAGCATTCTCTGAAGAGCCATCTGTGTACACTCGGGTCCAGGTGGTGCTAGGGTAGACCCTGTCGAGGGTTTCCAGGGTCAGGGACTTTAACTCAGAGGCAGTATGCTGTGTTTTGGCTCCAATACCAGGGATTTCGAGAATGATGGAGGGGGTATCCAGCGACCAGTCCTCATAGTCTTGGAGATGTTCAAGTGGTTGTGATCTGGGTGGCAATAATTGGCTGTGTTTCTGCTGGAGCGCCTTGGTCAGATGGTTTGGGCTCTGTCTCTTGATCCTGTTCTTAGTTGGATCTTCCAGCTTGGAGTGTAGGGGGTAAGCAGGTATCCTCTTCATTTTCTCGCTCAGACGCAGGAGCTTTTCATTTCGTCGTTCTTGGAGCGAGACCAGGCCACTGGTACTCTCCATTGCAGAGATGGGAGTGGTCTCCATGCCCCCAGTGATGACTCTGAGGCTGGCATTCTGCACCTTTTCCAGGAGGTCTGAGTGGTTTATGGCAGCAGTGGACCAGGCGTTGGAGGCATACTCCATGTGGGGTCGTACAGATACTGTGTAGACTTGAGTCAGGATCTTGGTGTTGGCTCCCCATTTAGTGCCTGCCAGCTTCTGCATTATTGCCATCTTTCTCACAGCTTTGCTCTGAATGGAGGTGATGTAAGGGGACCATGTCAGCCTTCTGTCCAGTTTGACGCCGAGGTAAGTTGGGGCGTCTTGCTGGGGGGTATCTTCTCCTCTGATCTGCAGGCTGAACATTTATCTCTTTTGGGACAGTGAGAAGCAGGTGGCCTCTGTTTTGGTTCTGTTGACCTCAACCGTCCACTGGGAAGTCCAGTCTGAGATTTTGTTCAGTGACTCCTGTATTCTGTAGGCGGCGGTGTTGAGTTGCTCTGCTTTGGTCCACACAGCTAGGTCATCTGCGTGGAGTGCCTTTGAGGTGTGCACAGTCAGTTGGTCAGCTGTGTCATCAATGATCTTCACTTGTCTGACCTTCCAGTTTGACTCGGGCTGTCCTCTGGAATAGGTAGCTGTAGAGCAACCGGTACATCTTGCCACAAACGTGTTTCTGGAGGAGCTTGAGGAGGAGGCCTTCTTTCCAGACTTTATCGAAGGCCTTGGTGAGGTCTACAAAAACAGATAGCATTTTTATTTTCTGCTGGAAGCCATTTTCAATATCCTGGGTGAGGAGCATAATTTGGTCTTCAGTGCTTCTGTTATTGCGGAAGCCCAACTGAGTTGGGCTTAAGAGGCCATTCTTCTCCAGGTGGTATTGGAGTCGCCTGTTTACCGCGAAAAATAATAACATGCATTAAGTAAGATTGAACAAAATATAAAATTACGATTATTTTAGTTATTATGTTTTATATATATATTTTTTTAAATACAAGGAATTTGTTTTCGCTATAGGTTCCACAATAAGTCAATGGATCATCTGAAGATAGTCCTTTTGACTGTAATATTCTGACTTTGAGCTGCTTTGACTGTTTTAATATGTCCATGTTTAAGGTAGTGGGTTTGGGGTGGAATGGAAAACAGGGCTGTCTTAAGAATAATTGATTACCTTATTTTGATATTGCAGTTTCTGTCTGTCTGTCTGTCTGTCTGTCTCTGTGTCTCTGCCTCTCTCTGTGTGTGTTATTTATTTATTTATTTATTCATTTATTTACATAATTTATATTACGCATATCCTTAAATCACTGAGTGCTTTACAATTGTACTAAAATTACATATACTTTAACCTTGCACAAGCATCACCCACCCCCGCTGCCCCATCTTTCATTATGGAACGCACCTCTGTCTCTTTCTCTCTGTTTGACATGGGCCAACGGCCTATTCATTAAAACTGTTCAGTGCTCAGTGTTCTCGGTCTCTCGGTCTCGGTCTCGGTCTCGGTCTCGGTCTCGGTCTCTCTCTCTCTCTCTCTCTCTCTCTCTCTCTCTCTCTCTCTCTCTCTCTCTCTCTCTCTCTCTCCCTCTCTCTCTGTGACTCTCTCTGATTGATGATACGCAAATCCTATGAACGAGTTTGAAGGGCGCGGAAGGAAAACTAAGCCGTTTCAATGAATGCATCAGCACATTCGATTTTTGTCAAGAAGATGTCACCGCATGCAAGGCAAATCCATAAATATACGCTGCAACAATTTGGGAGTATCATGCAGGATCAGGTACGGTATTCCCGATTACGTCTTAAACAGTTAACACGGGGTAAGTAACATGTAAATTAGAAAGAAACTGCCAATACGAGTGGCTGCTTATGCTAATTTACATGTTACTACCCGTGTTGGGGGTCAAAATGAATATAAATTGTTTCATATCAGTGTTGCTAGTTATACTGAAAATTAAAAGTGCATCACTTGTAAAATAAAAAAACACCCCCATATTTTGTTATTTTGTCCACCGTTGCCATGGTAACGATCCAATATGGCCGCCAAATATATGATTTTCAATCTTTTATAACGTTTTACCTATTCCACATAAAAGGATTCTGTTTTCACAAACATGTTTAGAACCCCATTGTCTTTATCGTTACACAGAGATATTTTGATACAGTGTTTTTTAAATTTTACATGTATTTTAAGAATGACATGCCTCTCGTTCGTCCACATTCATGACAAAATATAGAAATATCAGACCAAAACTTAAACACTAATGTGTATTTAAACAAATCCTTTTGTACATTTTGTACAATTGTAGAATAAGGTTATTTAAACAAGCATGCAAAGTGTTAAGTATATAGGCACAATGAATAAAAAGTTATAAGGGTCTGAACATGACAGAACATTACAAAATCACAAAACGGAGAAAACGGGAAAACAAAACATGACATATACCTCACCTCATATCTAGGCACCCCACTCCCCCCAACTGTTGTCTGTTGTGGAAGGCAGTATCCTAGTGTTGTTTACACACTGATTTGGTGATGGCAGCACTGTATTAGTACTCCAGTCGAAGCTGTTGTCACTCAGCACATGGCTGTGTAATGATACACAACAAAGTTCTGCAAGATGAATCGGTTGTCCATTTTGTATACTATTATAACCATATTCTGTTCTACAACTGGTTCAAAGTCCTACTCCTATACCTATGTACATATAATACAGGGAAAAGCTCAATGTTGATTAATGAGCTCCAGCACGATAAACATCACCATCACTTGCTTCTTGCTGTCTGATGATGACACATCGCTGAGCAGCGTATTCTTTGCGACGCTCACAGGCTTCTGCTTTGGTGGCAGCATCTGCTTTCTTCATCCTCTCTTCATCTTTTTTTCTGCAGCATCTCCAATGTGATGTTGAAGTTCTCCAGATGCAGTTTGTTCATGATGGTGATTATTTCAGTGGCACCTTCATTGAAGGCACAAACCGCTCTGGCCACAGCTCCCC
>CM065682.1:68801829-68804329 GCA_017654935.2 Phymorhynchus buccinoides | reverse complement strand
AAGGGGGGAAAACTCTTTCTAATTGACTCCCCTCCACCAAAGTTGATTGCGATGCCAATCATCTAGCAATGCGTGGATCAGAGCCATAGTGAGACAAACAAAGCATCATTCTCAATAAAGAATTTGCCAAGTTCGCCTTTATGACCCTTCACCCACACAGTTTCTCGGCCTCACTATTTCATTCTTTGATTAATGTGCAATTTCATATCAGAGTTACTGGTAGCATGATTGCTCCTAATTCTCCCAGGAGAGGCCTTCTTTGATTCTTGCACATTCAAATTATGGTCAACTTCAAGAGACACCCCCCTGTGGCGGCACGGGTTGTCTCCGCTGCACAAATTGTCTCCGATTGTCTCGCCTGTGTCGACCCTTACAGCACTGATTGTCTCCAGTGCAAGCTTTCTTTCTCTTATTTATCTGTCCCTCTGTTTCTGTTTCTCCATGCAAGCGTGCCTGCGTGAGTGTGCGTACACGCGCATGTGTGTGTGTGTGTGTGTGTGCGTGTGCGTGTGCGTGTGCGTGTGCGTGTGCGTGCGTGCGCGCGCGTGCGTTTGTGTGCGTGCGCTTGCGTTTATGTACGAGTGTATTATTCCAGCAAAATTTCAGGCTAATCCTTTTATTTTTTAAAGGTCTAAATGGAGGTAGAGCAGTAATTTATAACCGCTTTATTTCAAACAGAGCATAGCAATGTATCTTGGTTGTTTGTTTTATATGACAGTAATATAACAAAATTATTGATCATTATTCCTGCAAATTTTCAGGCAATTATAATTAATTTTAAGGGACTTATGATGATTTTAGCCTCTGATCATGATCAAAATTTTGATCTTTCATGGTCTTTGATTGTATTTGCTCTTTATGTAAAAACAATAAACATGATGATGTACCTTGATTGTTGTTTTATGTGACAAGTACACATTAAACATTGTTCCTGCAAAGAATCAGGTAATTGTGATATCTTTTAAGGGACTTATGATTATATTAGTATCTGATGGAGGTCAAGTTATTGATTTTAGGTTGGGGGTTAATAAGTCTTTCTTCTTTATTTCAAAACTTAGCATGGTGATATACCTTGTTTTTTACTTTCATATGTCTGAAACATATTAACCATTATTCCTACTAAGTTTCAGGCAATTGTAATTACTTTTGAAAGACTTATGGTGATCTTAGTCTCTGATCGTGGTGAACATTTTGATTTTTCAGTGGATTTGGATATGTGTTTCCTCTTTTAAAAAAAAGAAAGAAGTAAACATGGTGATGTACCTTAATTGTTTTTTATGCAACAAGAACACATTAAACATTATTCCTGCAAAATATTAGGGAATTGTCATTGTATTTGACGGACTTATGATGATTGTAGTCTCTGCTGGAGGTTAAAATATTGATTTCCGGTTGGGTGTTAAATAAGTCTTTTTTAAAATTTAAAAACAAAAGCATGGGGCATACCTTGCGTTTTGCTTTGTATGTCAGAAACATGTATTGACCATTATTCTTGCAAAGTTTCAGGAAATTGTCGTTACTTTTAAGGGATTTATGGTGAGTTTAGAAACTGATCGTGGTCAATATATTGATAGTAGATAAGGGGTAATGTAGGTGTTTGCTATAAGAAACACAAGCATGGTGACATACCTTGTTTATATATAATTGATTTGATTATTCCAGCAACGTTTCAGGCATTTCTCGTTACTTAAGGGACTTATGATGATTTTATAAAAATTATGATATTGATGTTGAGTGGTTTTATCTGTGTTTCCATGTGTTCATTTTTTAATCAAAATGTTTAAAAGAAATATAAGACTAATTCAAGTCCCACAAACTTCTGAACCGATTTTTCATGTTTGTATTAGAAAGAGAGAGTGAGAGAGAGAGAGAGAGAGAGAGAGAGTGTGTGTGTGTGTGTGTGTGTGTGTGTGTGTGTGTGTGTGTGTGTGTGTGTGTGTGTGTGTGTGTCTGAAGAGCGCATGTTTTTAGTACATAGAAGATCAAGATAACCAATTATTGTAATTGGACTTGCTTCTAATAATATCACGAGTTGTGGATAGACGTTAAATTAAACACACACACACACACACACACACACACACACACACACACACACACACACACACACACACAGACACACACACACACACACGCACACGCGCACACACACACACGCGCGCGCGCGCACGCACACTCACGCAGGCACGCTTGCATGGAGAAACAGAAACAGAGGGACAGAGAAAGACAGCGAGAGACAGTGACAAAAAGAAAGTGACAGAAAAATAAGAGAAAGAAAGCTAGCACTGGAGACAATCCGTGCTGTAAGGGTCGACACAGGTGGACAATCCGTGCCGTCTTAGGCGGCACGGATTGTCTCTGCTGCACGGATTGTCTCTGCTGCACAGGTGGACAATCCGTGCCGCCCCCCCCCCCCCCCCCCCGCCCCCCGCCCCCCAACAGACCTGCAACATGCACACGACAAAATGCACAAGACATTTAAACAAACCTTCTCCTCTGA
>CM065682.1:68734329-68794329 GCA_017654935.2 Phymorhynchus buccinoides | reverse complement strand
CCAAAGGCCACCTTTTCTTGGACAGTGGCGTCAATAAAGCGTTCCCCTGGGCGCCTCCAGACCCTCAGTCGGCCGTCGTTGTGGTTCAGGGTGAAGCGTGATTCATCACTGAACAGGACCTGGGACCATTGCTGACGTGTCCACCTCACGTGACGTCTGCAGAAGGCGCGGCGTGCTGCCCTATGGGCTGGAGTTAAGCGTGGCCGTACAGCTGGGCGACGAGAACGGAGGTTAAACCCATGAAGGCGGTTCCGTATGGTCTGCTGGCTGATGTTGATGTTAGTAGCCACCCTCAGCTGCCTTCGAATGATGCTGGAAGAGGCTGTTCTTGTCTGCAGGGCTTGTCGTTCAATGAGACGATCTTCACGTGGAGTTGTCTTCTTCGGTCGACCAGATCTGCGTCTTTCATGGACCCTCCCAGTGGCTGTGAAGCGTTGAATCAGTCTGACAATGACCGAGATGGACACCTGAAGTCGCCTGGCCACTTCTCGCTTGGGAACACCATCTTGGAACCATGCAACAGCTCGTCCCCTATCCAACTCGCTCAATTTTCGTCGTGGAGGCATTGTCAAATCAGGCCTAATACTGGTGGTATGTCTTCTTATAAAGCCAAGCAAGAGACAGCATCTCACACATAAACAGCAGTGCTTGCACGTGCATAATGGTTTTTCCATCTGGCTTGTGCAATGTGTTCATGCAGAACGATCCAAAACAAGGTCCTTTTTCGCAAGTTTCCGCTTTTTCTTTTGCTGCCAAGCTCAGTAATAGAGAATCACGTGCAATGTTTCCACTAACACAACATCGCCCACTTACAGCTGAACAAGAATTCATAACAATTTGGCTTGACTGAGAAAAAAATAACAGGAGCGAACGGAGTTTATTGCGCACCTGTTTTCTCATAGTGATCCTTAACTTTTTGTGAGTAGTGTAGATACGGTGCGTGTGCACATGGCTGCATCCGCTTAGCGCGAAAATGGCCAATTGCCATTTCGCGCACATCGAAAATGAGCATCAGAAAGCGCGCATAACAATAAAGTCCAATGTCAGAAAGCGCGTAACTGATTTCGATAATTAGTTACACTTTTATATGGTTATGCATCTCTCTCTCCCCCTCTCTCTCTCTCTCTTTCTCTCTCTGATCACAACAAAATTGAATAAAATTTAAATAAGACTTCACTTTAATTTCTAAACGTTAAAAATTGCATTCATTTCAGGTATTGAACGTTAAAGATTGTATTAAAAATACGCTATTTTATTTACTAACAAAAAAAATGCATTTTTAACAATACCTCTCTCTCTCTCTCTCTCTCTCTCTCTCTCTCTCTCTCTCTCTCTCTCTCTCTCTCTCTCTCTCTCTCTCTCTCTCCCACACAATATCACACACATGAAATATAAAAAAAAACGAACATAAATTAAGACTTCATTTCAGTTATTGAACGTTAAAACATGCATTTTTAACAATCTCTGGTTCTCCCACACATTATTTACTAACAGTTAAAACATGCAATGTTAACAATCTCTGTCTCTCTGTCTGTCTCTCTCTGTCTCTCTGTCTGTCTCTGTCTGTCTGTCTGTCTCTCTCTCCCACACAATATCACACACATGAAATATGAAAAAACGAACACAAATTAAGACTTCATTTCAGTTATTGAACGTTAAAGATTGCATTTTTAACAATCTCTGTCTCTCCGACACAAAATCATTTACTAACAGTTAAGACATGCACTTTTAACAATCTCTGTCTCTCTGTCTGTCTTCTCTGTCTGTCTGTCTGTCTGTCTGTCTGTCTCTCTCTCTCTCTCTCTCTCTCTCTCTCTCTCTCTCTCTCTCTCTCTCTCTCTCTCTCTCTCTCTCTCTCTCTGTCCCACACAATATCACACACATGAAATATGTCCATTTCTGCAAAAGGGGTCAATGTTCTCTCACTCTCTATCTACTCACAACAATGCCGGGAGGTTTTTCCGTGCCATGCCTTTGACGAAGTCTTTGCGAGAGATTGCTCCATGATCGTAATTTCTCTTCAGGTCGTTCATCTGCTGTAACTTTAAACGCCTTGCTGCCCTCATTGGTGGTATTGTACCGTGTCAGGCATTCAGCGTGTTGATTTTGGCGTACGCGTTTGCCTGAACGTCCTTCAACTTTTCCATCAGTTCGAATATGTTTGGGTGAGCATGGTGGAAACAATCGTTGACGTGTCGATGAAACGATTCACAAGCGTTAGTTGTTCTGATGGAGGAAGGGTCTGAATCAGCCCACAATCGCGGCGGAAAGGTGGACTGTGCACTAACATACGTGTTCAGCACGTAGTCACAAAAGGCCTCACATCTTTCGTCGTTCGGCGTGTCGTCCGGATAATCAAAAGCTAACGTGTCCTGAATATCTCGGGGAGCAATAAACATCAGTCTGAAGAATCTCTTCAGCCATAACCCAATCTCTGAGTCGAGAGTCTTGTATTCATCGCCGAGACCGAGAGACGCAATCTTCCTGTACCACGACTGGGTGAGATGAAAATGACATCCCTTCACGGAGACATCAGGCCAAACGTCTCTCACAGCTTCATGCGCTGCCTTCTCGAAATCAAGATGTATTACGTCCGGTTCCAAGTCCAGGTCATGATCGATGCACAGTGTCCTGACGTGTCTGAACATTGCCGTGTAAACATGTCCTGTTTTGGATGAAAGAAGAGCAAAGAAGCATGGCACGTACTGCCCATGTTTATAGGCATGCAACGTGTAAATCTGATGGAAATGCGGAGGGCATGTCTTGAAGGTGCCGTCGCCAAATAACTCCACACCTCTGTCACAAAGTAGTTGAAGGTTAGTTTCTGTCGTGAAGATGATGATTCCGTTTGCAGCATCATTGACTTGCATCATCTGTTCTCCTCTGCTTGAAGTCATGTTGTATTCACCAACTCTCTCTGTACGATTCTTTGGAAGCTTGGGCAACGTTTTCCTCCTCTCGTTGTACATAGCATTTCTTATTCGTTCCAAGTCACTGGTGTCAATTTGGTCAATATAAGCATTGTCAATCTGTCGCAGCTCTCGTCGCATGACTTTTGAAGGTCTCTGAAACATATCATCATGTTGGTTATCCCACTTGGGATCACTCGGACAGAGAGAGAGAGAGAGGGGGGGGGGGGAGAGAGAGGGGGGGGAGAGAGAGACACACACACACACACACGCAGAGAGAGAGAGAGAGAGAGAGAGAGAGAGAGAGAGAGAGAGAGAGAGAGAGAGAGAGAGAGAGAGAGAGAACACTGAACACTGAATGGCTTAATGAATAGGCCTTTGGCCCATGTCATGGTGGGCGGTTACAAAAACAAACATTTTCAAGGGCATTGCAATGCATAAATAAATTCAAACACATGTAATTCACACACACACACGCTTGCACACACACACACACAATCGCGCGCGCGCGCACGCACACACACATACTCGCTCACACATATACATTAATAGATACACACGCACGCTCGTTCATACGTATAATTGTTTTTAAAAAAAGTACAATTTTGACAGGAAACATCTATCATGATTCATTATTAAATATGTCACGTAATTTAAGTGCCCCTGCAAATAGAACAGAATCAAACACACAACATCAATTACAGGATAGATTCATTTTAGCATACATACGCTCACAATATACGCCCCCCTCCCCCCTCCCACGCACACACATTATATTACACGCACTCAAGCGCATGTGAATTGAATCACAAAAGATGCATTCTTTGCAACAATGTTTCTATACATAGAACATTCTTTGTAGTTCATCACTAAACATGTCACATAATTGATGTGCCTTTGCAAGAAACAAAGCAAAACACAATGAAATAGTATATAATCATTCAGTGTCAAATTACGTTCATTTCAGCACGCACACATGCACTCGCGCGCGCACGCACACGCACACACACACACGCACGCACACGCACACACACACACACACACACACACACACACACACACACACACTGTCACGGACTAGAAGGGTGTGTACAATAAAAAATAAAACAAACCCACTCTAGCTAACACCCCAACAACACAGACACAATGATTTCAAGTAGGTGTATAAGCAACAAAGCAATTTATTTAAAACCAAATCAATAACATCTCTTTCACACAATCAAACCGCCACGTAAACAAACACCAGGCAATTTAACACACTAAATAAACAATGTCCCGTTACAAATATTACACACCAATAATAACGTCCCAATAAAAAATATAATACAACCTCCACTTAATAACCCATTAAAAATAACACCCCGTTGAATTAAAAAAACTAAGAAAGGGAAACGACAGCTAAAGGCTTACTAAATTATTACTTTTAAAAAACCTGACCTCTCCCTTTAACTTACTTTGTCAATGATCAAAACAAAATAGATGACCCAGGAATAGCTCAAGGCCAGATCACATGCAATGGTGCCAAACAAATCACCAAACTAATGCAGTGACCCACCTACCCAGCTAAACCCCTGTCAACTATTAATTATAATTAAATATATTTAGAAAGAACAGATTGTTAAAGACCAGATAACACACAAAGGTGTTAAAACTAATGATCTGTCTTTCCAACTAGAACTTCCACCAACTATTACAATTACAATCAAATATATTTAGAAAGAACAGATGGTTGAAGTATAGCTAAAGATCAGATCACACACAAAGGTGTTAAACAGTAATGATCTGTCTTCCAACTAAAACTCCCACCAACTGTTATAATTTATAATTAAATCCTAACTGGAAAAAAAAAGAATCTCCCTTCGCCCAAAGTAAATAAACCTAATATAACTAAACAAAGAGGAGTGCTTAACACTAGTAATCACTCATCCACCCCACAGGAGTGAACAAGTACCAAACGCCCAAAATATCCCTAAAAGTACACCAAACTGTGTGCACTAAAAACCAACACTGCAAATGGCTGATTCCAACTTCAGCACCAAAACAACAACCTCACTGGTAAAGGGCTCGGCACACGCTGCAACTTTTGCTAGTTGTACCTGCAACTTTGTGGTTGCAACAGTTTCATGCAACCTACAACAAGGTTGTAGGGTTGCAGCTGTGGGTTGTAGGGCGATAGAAAACGATCCTATCTCTGAGCCTCCACTTGCAACAAGTTGTAGGTTGCAGCCAATCAGAGCGCGCGCGTCGTTTCGTATCACGTGATTTTTATGTCTCAATGTCGGAGTGAAACCGTCGGACTGAAACATGCAAGTTATCGATCGAGTTAATTCGTAATTTTCCCTGCATTTGGGAACTGAGTGTCCCGATTAACAAAAGTCGGGGCATGTACAAGAGGCCAAAATACAAATAAGCCATAACATGGGCGGCATCATGAATGATGAATACTTCCACGGCATTTTTTCTTTTTCAATCGATGTAGTCTAGATCAAAACCGTGTGTAAAAATAAAAATAGGCTACTAGGCCTAGTAGGCCCTATTTGTCAGTTCGAGTTTTTAGAAGTACACCTACTCAAAACAGGACTCTGGTACCGACCATCGTCATCGTGAATGACAAAATAACAACAGTAGCAGCAGCAGCAATGTCAATGATAAGATCGTCGTGTTCATTTTCATCGCGCTCAGAGGAAACCATTTTGTTAGAATGTAAACCAAAGGAAGTCACGGAAAGTCTCACGAGAATGTTCCATATATGGCACGGGATTGCAAGGGTGTTGCATCAAAGTTGCAGCGTGTGCCGCAAGCTCTGCGATTTTAACTGCAACTACTTGTATGCAACTAGTTGTATCAACTAAAACGTTGCAGCGTGTGCCGAGCCCTTAAACGACCACAACAAAATGGGGCTTGTTCAAGCAAACGTCAAATCCAGCTGGTTATAGTCCTTGCAGTGAACAAGCTACTTTGCCTGTCACTGTACAAGGGCAATAACTCACTAACAGAACACCCCCATCCCAATTAAACTATTACTATCTCTCTTCACTCCAAGTCAAATGTAGGGAAATACCCCACACTTTTATCAAATCCCTCACACAAGTTATTGCTGTGGCGACAACTTAAAGTTAGTCTGGTTTAATGACTGGCACAACTGCACTTTGCCTTAAGTTAATTAAAGAAAAGAAACAGGTATGCAGTGTGACGACTTCTTCACACTCCTCGCAGTGTAGTTCTTCCACGAACTAAGGACAGCACCAACGGCGTCACTCCACCTCAGACTCGCGGCCCTTTACATACAAAACAGCTGGCGTCACACAACTGAGAGCCTGTTCAAAACAAAAATAAAACTAATTTAACCCTATGTCCCTATTAAACTAATCTTCGAAACTCCCCCTTTATTTCCGCATAGCCGTACACCACTGTATCATTTAAATAAACACATCCCAATTACTGTTCACTTAACTACACGTAAATGCACTAACGCACAGACGTGACCTAAAAATAACTAGCCTAACAGCTTCTAGCTTGTCCCTTCCCAATCACAGAAACACAGTCTGTCTCCAAATGACACGAACCCACAATTCTCGTGCAGCACAAGTTACGAGCTAACAACTCAAATCCTATCTCTGCTCTCCGGTAACATATAATGGAGCAAAACCAATTGCATTAAAACAACACCAACTAAAATTTACCATTTAAAATCTCTAGGCCTATCTCTCTGGTTACACGTTAACACTTCATTCTATTATTTAAACCTGTGCCGACAATGACTCAGCAGCTCTGCTTATTCCAAACAGGTTTAATTTGTTTTAGGTGTAAAACTCGGTGTGCACCAACCTCTGGCCTAACTTGCAACAGTTACTACAATACCCAATATTACACCCGTGTGAATGCGTGTAAGGGGAAGACAATTCATGGTTGGACTTGGCTCATGAATTAGTAACAAACAACACAACATGAAATCTTTACTTGGCCTACAACACATCCCCCTCCCACACTAGGACATATGGAAACCTACAATGACGACTCGGCTACTGTCTTTTAAATCGAGTCGACTTATTCCACCCCACAAAATCTGTCCCCTGCCTACTGTGGCGTTGTTGTGGTGTCATATGTTTACACATTCATTCATTTAATTTAGAAATATTTCAAATATGTTTGCACATTCACACACCTTAAACTTAACTATGCACATATCACAGCATCAACCTAAAAATTCGGTTCGGCAAACCGACTACATTTACACAACATTTTCTCCCCTAAACTGACAATTTCCCTAGACACAACTAGTAAGGTTTTTTAACCAACCTTTGTCCCTAGGAAATGACTCCTGTCATTGTTTGTTTTTCTTCTATGCCTACTCTGACACACCTTACTCCTATCATACTCTATCACCAAGAAAATCTCATTACCGCCTCTGTTCTTCCCGTGACAATTAAACTTAACCCAAAATCCTAACCGAGTGCCGAAGACACACCTAGACACACTACCAAGACACACCTAGCCGTCTCCCGTCACAGCTTCCTGGAAAATGGTCTACCAGACAGCTAGGCCTCAGCTCAGCAATGGGACGTCCTTCTTGCCGGCCCTCAGTTAGGTGGACATCAAGGCTTCTTCCTTCTTGTCGACGGTTAACGATACAGCGTTTCACCCCACAAATATCGAGTTTGGGGTGAAAGCTACTCCTTCCTTCTTGACCGGTTAGCGGAATAGAAATCTTGTATAAAACACAGAGGGAGAAGAATCGAAGTTTCCCTCTGTGCAACGAACAGTAATAGCAGACGACAATTTTTGACAGACTAAGCCTTAAATATGGCTTTGCAGTTCAGAGGTAACGATTCTGATTGGAGCTACTCTACACCAATGAAAACTAAGTTGAAATGGCGTGATTTTTAGGACAAAATCCACAATTTAACAAACTGCCAAAACGCCTAATGTACAACAAGAAGAAACAGATGTCGTATAGGAAACTTACAGTAGCATGAAAAACTTAATAGACAAAACTTAGTGTCCATCTTGTAACAGGAAAAGAACTAGCCTAGAGAATGACCCCAAAAAAATATTAAATAATATTCACTCATTATATAAAGTGACCTGTGACACACACACACACACACACACACTCTCTCTCTCTCTCTCTCTCTCTCTCTCTCTCTCTCTCTCTCTCTCTCTCTCTCTCTTTCTAACACACACACACACACACACACACACACACACGCACGCGCGCGCGCGCTCACACACGCACACAAATACGCGAGCACACGCGAGCAAACGCACACACGCACACACACGCACGCACGCACGCGCGCGCGCACACACACACGCACACACACACACACACACACACACACACACACACACACACTCGTGCGTATGGAAATACAAAATACAATTTCATTTTAACAAAATAGTAACAGACATATTTTATGAGTCATTAATAAACATGTGCCGTAATTTAAATGCTTTTGCGAGAAATGAAGCAAAGCGCAATGTCAGTGACTTGTTTTCAGTGGCAATCAACATAGTTAACTTGAACAATGAAAGGTTATTATAATGCTTAGCAGGAATATACTGTTCTCTCAACTGGTGATACAAGGGACATTTCAAAACGAAATGGGTCTCTGTTTCAATTTGAGACTCACAAAAGGGACACGGTAAATCATTTTCGGATACGTTTCTCTGGAATCCTTTTCTGTGCACATGTATTGGCGAGACGCCCAACCTAAATCTAGTCAAACTAATTTTAGCCTGTAAGTGACTTAGTAGCACTAAATATGGGGATAACGTCAGTTCACTCTTAAACGTTAGATAAAACTCGAAACGTTCACTAACTGATATTTCTGTCGACCATTGAGCTTTATAGTCTTGAATTAACCTTGTTCTCAATTCTTTAATGAAACCTCTAACATTACCCACCCCTTGATTTTCCCAAACTTCTTGAAACCCGTACTTATGTAAAAAGAAACAAACAGAACATGCCCAAGTGTTTTCATTTCTATTGTGATAGTGTAATAACATTTTGTATGCTTTAAATGGAAGGCGATCGGGATTCATTTGTAAAATTCTCAACCAATATTTAATGCATTTTAAGTATAAATTAACATGCATTGGAAACCTGCCTAGTTCTTCATACACCATTGCATTTGGAGTTCTAATACTTACATTCAAAAATCGTTTTAATGCAAAGAGATATACACGTTCTACAATGTCAAGATTACCTATTATCCCCCAAAGTTCTGCCCCATATTTAAGAATTGGCTGAATCTGTGCATCAAAAAGTTTAAATAATACTGCTGGAGATTTCTCACCTATAAAATATTAATAACTCCTCTTTTAGCTTTGTTAGACATCTCATGCAGGCTGTGTGAAAAGGAAAGTCTGGTGGACATAATGACTCCCAAGTATTTGTACATGTTGACGACTGTCATCTTAGTCTGTCCGAAAAACCATTGTTCTTGCGGAGCAATATGTCCACCATTTCTAAAGACAACGATGTTTGATTTATCCAAATTGACTATTAATCCAAGATCTTTAGCAGTTTTGCATAATACATTCAGCTGATTTTGCAAACCAATGACAGAATCAGATAGAAGGATGATGTCATCAGCAAACATAAGAATAAACATTTCAAGATAATCTGGGAAAAGCTGAACACCATGTCTTCCTTTCTTTATTATTTCAGTAGCTAATTCATTTATAAAAAGGGAGAACAGAACGGGGCTACAAACCTCGCCTTGTTTTAGACCTAGTGGACACATAAATACATCACTTAAATCATTTCAACCCTAACTCTAGCTTTTACAATATCATACATACTAGTGATAGCCCTGTACATTTTACCCTTAATCCCCTTATTCTTTAAGACCTTCCATAGGTTAGCTTGAACAACGTAATCAAAGGCTTTTCTAAAATCTATAAACGATACGTACAATTTTTTGTGTAACAATAGTTGTTTTTGAACCATAGCAAAAAGTGTGAAAACATGATCAATAGTGCTGTAACTTTTTCTAAACCCTGCTTGATTTTCGTTGATAATTTCATTTTCTTCAATCCAATTATTTAACCGTTTTTTTAATATGTGACTATATAATTTGCTGCATATATTAAGTAATGATATTCCCCGATAATTACCGGGTACGTTCTTGTCCCCCTTTTTAAATAAAGGTTGTATGATTGCCTCTGACCACTGCAAAGGATACGTTCCAGTGGTAAATAACACATTAAACAAAAGAGTCAAAAACGGAGCAATAACAGTAATGGAATTCTTGAAAACTTCCCCCACAATCCCATCAGGGCCAGCCGCCTTACCGTTTTTTAATGCTCGAACAGCAGAATAAACTTCGTTTTCTGAAATGTCACGTTCAAGAAAATCTGTGTTGTACTGGTTTTGCTCTTCGTTAATTTGTTCTTGTAGCTCTTCCAATGTTTCATTAGTGACATCAACATTCAAATAAGTCTGAAATACTTGAGAAAAATGTTGGAACCATTCGTCCTCAGTGATATTAGTTTGAACATGATCTTTACGTGAAAGGGGTTTTATTGTTCCCCAGAATTTATTTGAGTCATTTGTGTTTTGGTTCAGAATCTTTACAATATTTTCCCGATTAGTTTTTCTTTTCAGTCTCAAAAGGTCTTTGTATTGTCTGCGCTTTTCATTATAATCGTTTCTAAGTTCATCATCATCTTCTGTGCAACGGTAGCACTGCCTTAGATCATGACGGAGATCTTTCCTCTGTTGGCTACATTCTTTATCGAACCACTGATCTTTTCTTTCTTTACCTACTGTAATAGTTTTCTTCATACACGAGCTTGTGTCCATTAATATATTATTGAAGACCTGAATTACTTCGTTAACACCAACGTTAACAAGACCAGAGGCCCTGTCCAGACCAGCTTTAAACTTACTGGATGACAGCTTGTTGTTAAATTCATCGACTTTTTCTTGGTCCCAACACATTTTCTCAAACGTGAACACATCAGAAGCACAATTGTCTTGATCAACATGATTTAAAGTAGAATCAAAGACAGCTACAACCGGCATATGCTTTGACTCTGTCCTAGGGATGACATCAAGAGAAATACAGTGTTTGTACAAACATCGTGAAACAATAAAGTAATCAATGACACTACAACCTACTGTTGAAACATATGTAAAATTCCCAAAATTGATATCGCCTTTAATTGCACCATTCAAGATAAATAAATCAAAAGTAGAACAAAGGTCTAAAAGATATTTACCAAAATCATTCTGCGTTTTGTCTTTTGATGTACGGTGTGGTCCTACAACACAGTCATCATCTTGTCATCTTCTTTGGCATTTTCCCCTCCAGTGCGTGCGTTTAAGTCACCAAGGAGCAACAATGGTAAATTAGGAAACGATTCTGTCAGGTCCATGATACACTGTTCCACAATTGAAATGCCATTCGTTATTTCTGTGTCCTGGCGAACTTGGTGGCACATAAACGCCCAACAAAATAACTGGAGTATCTGTGCCAAAAAGATCTTTAGACAATTTCAGTACAATCATGTTGTCATACTCAACGTCTATTTTTTCGATAAATTTGGATATATGTTTTATCACTAAAAGTGTTAACCCCCCTGAAAGTCTGGCAGTCACACCATCAGACAATCTAACACCCTGTATAACATAAGCGTTGTGATCAGGAAACAAATGATCAGGGAATTTTGTTGCAAAAGTTTCAACTAAAAGACAAAAATCAAAATCAGCAATATAGGATCGCAATTCAGCATCGTATACATGAGAAAGACCTTCGATGCTGTATGTCATAAATCGGACATTCTGTCTGACATGAGCCTGGCCTTGTCCCTATTTGTTATGTTTTGATTTCTGTCGTATCATTTCCTTCAGTGTTGTCTGTCATCTGGCAGCAGAGGTGCATGAAGCACTCCTGGACCGTATCGTAGGCTTACTACGTGCAGTGTTGTCATCGGATACGTGAGCGGTCTGACTTGTTGTAGTTGTCTCAGTCGTTGTGTCAGTTGTTTTTATTTCTGTGTTTCCTTCGTTTTGCTCTATGACTGATTGATCATGCAGTTGTTCTGTCACAATATTAGTAACAACGTCTGTGCTATGGTCACGTGACACCATTGTGGTATTTGTCAGTCCCTCATCTGTACTCTGTGCGTCTCCTGTTTCATTGTTGACTGAAGAAGCCTTTGAGTGTTCCTGTGTTTGTCTGCTCACTTCGACTGTCAAGTTACCCGTGTCTTTCTGTGAGTCATCATCGCTCGTTGTTCTGCTGTCATCAGTATGCTCTATCAGTAGGGGACGCTCGGTGACAGTTGTCTGGTCGTCAGTGTTTGTTCTGTCTGAACGTTCTTTGTCTGGAATAATCTCTGGGTCAGACTCTACATTCGTCGCATTATTTCTGTCAGTCTCATGTGTCACACTGTGTGATAGTATCTGTCCCTGCATCGTGCCGTCCTCTGTGCTGTCTGTTGGGTTTGACTGTGCCTGTGTCAAGCTGTCACTGACTGTGTTCGTCTGGGTGGTGTGATTTATGTCAGCAAAATTCCTGTTGCGTCTTTGTGGCAAAAAAGAAAGTCATGCATAGAGTGACAGTTATAGTAAGGCGCAGCAGAAACATTCCAATCCCGTGTTCCACCCCCACCCCACTCACCTTCCCAGTTTCCACCCATACCTTCACCTTTCCTGTAACAGTCAGCCATTCGGTGATCCCTAGCACCATACCCTGAAGCATGATATGCATCTTGCCTCTGGCTGTCGCCCCACTGTCCGTCACCATAGGAGCGGTATTGGGCGGCATACATCGAGCCTGTTCCATTGAAACGGTTGTTGCTGTAGGCACCAGAGGCACTGTGTTGCCGTGCAACGCCCCCGTAGTTTTGGTTCCGCTGAGAGTCGGATCGTCCCCTGCGTTCCTCCACCACCAGCCTGTTGCCCTTCTAATATGCGTACAGTCCTTGACGGCGGTACTCTTGCAGCGTTTCTCTCTGCCTGTCCGTCAGGTCAGCAGCCACCGTCACGGTTTTTTACGCAACGCCTCCTTCTCACGGGTCAGCACAGCCAGTTTGTCGGCCCAACGCGCGAATTTGACGATCACTGGCGGGGGACGGCTCAGTTGTTGTTGTTACCAATCATCGCGACACCAAACTTTACCACAGACTGTCCCCTGCAAGATATCGAGTATCGCAGTCGCACAATCGTCATAACTTTCATTTCCTCATTTCTGTTGCACATTGAAAAAATTCAGGTTGTCCCGCCTAGAAAACATTTCAAGTTTGTCAGTTTTATCGGAGAGTGTATCAGACAGTCGCGATAGTTTGTTTTCGAGTTCAGCTTTGTTTTGTTTGTTCGTCTCATGAATCGATGTTGTCACGGCTTGCTTGAGTGAGAATGTTTTGGCACGCAAATCATGTATCTCATCTTTTAGGTCACGCACTGCACCGTCTAAGTTGGCCGAGATTTGCTGGATCACGGCTTTAAGTCGGCAGTCCAAAACTTTATGGAGCATTTTTTCAAAGTTCTGGTTTTGGGATTGTAATACATTTTGCACATTTGTGACGGCAGTACTTACATTGCCATTTGGGTCCATTTTCACACTCGTATGGGTCTTTTAAAACACAGAAAACAGAGAGAGAGAGAGAGAGAGAGAGAGATTTCAATTGGAAACAATTTTCTTTCATGAGGATAGTATATTAAGCAAAAATGTTTTTGTTTTTTTTATTCACAGGAAAGAGACAGACAGACAGACAGACAGAGAGAGACAGAAACAGAGAGAGAGATGGACAAATAAAGACAGACACACATATACAGACAGAGAGTGACAGAGATAGACGGACACACATATACAGACAGAGAGTGACAGAGACATACAGACACACAGACAGAGACAGAGAGGCGTAGAGAAGGGGGTACAGAAAAGGAGCAAGAGCAGAGGGCGTATAGAGCGCATATATATGTGTGCGTGTGCGTGTAGGGCCTATGTGTGTGTGTTCCGCACAGCCAGATTAACAAACCCCGGACTCTATAAGCACTGTAACATATTCCTATATATATACAGGAAAAGATAACAGCCGCACACTCCACACAACTCTGTAGGGCTGAAAAGTTGTTGCATTTGAAATGCTGAATTGATACAACTTTACTGTCTAATGTCTAAATTTGTGAACCTCAGAAACAAAACCAGTTAACGTTAACTTTATTAAATGTTCTGTGTTCCTTTAAAAAACCCCAAAACAACAGCAAACTTTTAATAATAAATAATATTAAAAAATAATAAAATGTGCTGATTTACTTTTTTTCCCAATGGGGGAGGGACAGTGCCTTATGCAAAGACAGCTGTTTCGATCTTGAGAAGATCTCATCAGTTTGCATGATTGGCCTGCAATTTGACTGCGCGCAAGTTTATGCTTTACGTCTTCTCGACCGAAGTCATATAAGACATTTCTTTAACTTTTAGATTTTGGGGAGGAGGGGGGAATGGGTAGTGAATAGAAGATTTTCTCAAAATATAGGTTTTTTTTAGATTTAATTTAATTTAGTGTTTTTTTAAAATGTAATAGTGTTTATCTTGAATAAAGGTCAAGTTATATAATATAAGTGCCATGGCTCGCATAAGACTACTCTGAGTTATAAATATTTACATTTGTATTTAAAATGTTAGATTAAAATTGTTGGCTATTTCTCCCTGAGCAAGAAATTAAAATTTCGAGGACCACTTTTTTTAAAACAAGTTTAATAAAGGATTGATATTCGAAATAAGGTCTAAAGAGACGAGGAAAACTATTTACATATAAAAAAGTAAAAAGTAAAAAGTACTCAAACTCAATATAGTTTTACCGGCCATGTACCATACAAGCCACTGTTAACAAGGGAACAGTTTTTGGAAACAGGATTGGAGTGTAGTTAGGTGCGCGGCCCGCTGTCTGGAGGGCCCGCCTATTTATAATTATTTATAAAAGTTACATTTAAATATTAGTTTGCTTTTAGAATACTTCACTTTTATCTTTTTTTTCTTTTTTTTAAAATGGTGGCCAAAAGATGACTGGACTAGAGATTCGGCCAGCCAGACCATAGGGGCCCACCCCTCCATAGTATTTAATTGCATTATTAATTTTGAAAAAATTATATTTTTTGTTTTTAATTTATTTATTAATGGTTCAAATTCCGTACTGATGTTCATACAGGAATCGAATAAATGATCAATATTAAGGGTTTTCCCGCACTCGCATATAGTTTTTACAAAAGTACATGGGTTTGATCGGGTTCTTAATCTAAAAATTAATGATTGTAGAGATGTTTAATTTTGAGAAACAAGCCACCTTTTACTATTTTATGGTCCCAAGAGTGGGCTTTGGCGTACATTTCCAGCTCCCTGCTCCACTGTTGGAACGCTGCTGTTTTTAACCTTCTTTTTGCTTCCTTAATGGACAATTTTATGTTTGTTAAAGTGCCTGATATTCCCATTGCTGCGTTCTTAGCTGCTCTGTCGGCCTGGTCGTTACCTGGTATGCCGCAATGGGAGGGTATCCATGTTATTTCTAGGGCTGTGCCTTTTATTGAAATTTGGTGTAATAGTATTCTTATTTCATTTATAATTTCCAGTCTGTTTTTGATTTCACCCCGTAGGGCCTGAATAGATGATAGGGAATCTGTAAAAATGACTACGTTTAGTGGTGGGTTAGTTAAATTATTTAAAAAGGCATATACTTCTAGTAGTGCCCATAATTCTGCACTAAAAATGGAAAGGTAATCATTAAATTGGAAAGATGTTGTTATTTTTAGTGCAGGGATAGTAAATGCACATCCTATTTTATGATTAATTTTAGAGCCATCTGTGTAAATTTGTAAAAAGTTTTTAGAATTTTCAATTTTTTCTTTAGCTGCTATACTTACTAAATTAATTTCTTCTTTTGAGAAGGTGTTATTTAAAGTTGTTTCATATTGTATCTCTTCCCTCTCCCACTGTGCAAAATGTGCTGTGGGATGGGGGGAGACGTGTTCCAACTCCAAATTAGCTTCTTCGAATAAATCTGTGGAGTAATGAATAATATTTGTAGTTTTTATACCAGGACATCTTTTCTTTTATACAGCATAGTTCAGAAGAGGATCTACCATATTCATTTTAAATACTTTGTATGTTTCGGTTTTTGCTGCGTACCATCGCACCAGAAAATTTGCGCAATTTAGCTTCATAAGGTTCTGCAAAGGTAGCCATCCTATGTCCCTGTACACTAATCTGTTAACTGTGTACACAGGGACACCATGGGCTATTTTTAAGGCTTTTGTTTCAATGACTTGTAATTTTTGAAAATGTGCTTTATTTAGGGAGTGAAAATCTTTCTTTGGAAATCACTTTTATAAAATTTAAAGCTTGTGTTGCCTTTTTTGTTGTGTGTTCTATATGTGGTAGCCAATTTAAAGTCAGGGTAAGAATTACTCCCAGAAATGTTACTTGTGAGCACTGGTTTTTAGTTGTACCTAAAATGTCAATTGTTAGGTCAGTGCTTTTTTTTATTTATTGGAGAAAGCCATGAAATCATACTTATCCAGGGACAGCGTAAAGCCGTTCTCCCATAAGTATGTTGCAATTTCTGTTGTGTGAGTTTGATGACTTTTATGACAGCTCCGTAAGTGTCCAATATCTTTCCTATTTATGAGTTTCCAAATAGCAATGTCATCTGCATACATGGAGATTTTCGTCTTTCCCAGTGGTATTGTTTGAATGTCATGAAGCATGATATTAAATAATGTTGGAGCTATCATGCCCATGTCTCAAAAATGAACTTCAGACAGAGACTGCCCCACATTTACTCGCATTTTACTGTTTTCTAAAAAGGCTTTGATAAAATTAAAAGAATTGCCCACTATGCCAAGCCCGCTAATTTTTTGAAGTAACCTCCCATGCCAGACTGTATCATACCCTCCTTTAATGTCAAAGAAGGTAGATCAGATTCTTTTTCGGCGGTTAAAAGCCTTTCTGACATGGGAAGTTAGTTTGACTGCTTGTTCCATGCAGGTTCTGTGTTTACGGAAACCTGCCTGGAAAGGGGGCAAAATATTTTGTTTGGGTAAAAAATAAGCTAATCGTGTTCTCACGATTCTTTCGTAAACTTTATCCAGATGAGGGGTGAGGGAGATAGGCCTGTAACTCTTAGGATCCCCCTTTCGGTTTTCCGGGTTTAGGGATCCCTATTACTTGAGCCTCTTTCCAAGCTTGTGGAATTTTCCCCCTCTCCCAACATCTGGAGTAGAATTGGTGTAAAATGTTTAGGTATGTAGGGGGTAACTGTTTTATAATTTTGTAGGAGATGATATCACCTCCTGTAGCTTTATTTACTTTCTTAATACAGCGAAGGGCTATAGCAAGCTCGGTAAATTTAATTGGTGCATTTATTGGGTTAGAGTTATCCGTAGATTTCTTCTGTTTTGTTCTTCTTGTGGTAAAGTGTTAGTTTGGCTAGCTTTACCAAAAACTTCAGCTAAAGTGTTAGCTGTTTCTGTGTTGAATTTGTTAACTTTTTATTTATTATAAGTCTTGTCTTCCTAGAAACTCCACTAAGATTTATTTTTTTCAGCTTCTTCGATGCTTTCCCTAGGTTTTTGTAATCTACTAGTTTTTCTTTAGTATAATATTCCAGTTTGGATTTGGCTACTATTTGTTTTACTATGTTTTTCTTTGACTTTCTTGTCATCAAAGTTTTCTGTAGTGGGATATTTATTAAATTTGTTACTTGCTTTGTGTTTTTCTTTGACAACTACTGCGCATTCCTCGTTCCACCAAGGATTGTTTCTGGTGTGGTTAATGTTTTTCTGTAGTTTGTGAAGTCATAGGAATGGCAAGTGTACTGGCATCTAAAATTTGCGAGTGAATATTTTCATAGTATGTTTCAATGTTTTGGTGTTCAACTTATTGTAGGGTGTGTTTTTCTAGTAATGTTTTTAAAACTTCCCAATTTGCCTTGTCGTATAAAATTTTTCTAGGGGGCAGTTCTTCTGAAGCATCTATAGTTGTTTCTATTATTATTGAAATGGGCTTATGATCCGAGCCCAGTGGCTCGATTAGAGGGCACCAATCAGTGTTTGTATGTAGTTGTGGACTAATAAGAGTTAAATCTACTGAGGTGGCTTTATTGTTTCGTTTTTCTGGATATCTTGTACTTGTTCCGTCATTAAGTAAAACTAGGTCAGATTCATTAATTTCATCCATTAGTTTTTGACCATCGTTACTTGTGCAATTTTGCTCCCAGTTTGTGTGGTGAGCGTTAAAATCTCCTAGCACAGCCCATGAGCAAGAAGGGGACAAGGAATTTAGCCAATTTGTAGTGGGTGCCTTTGAATATCCCTGTGGATAATACATGTTTAATGTATTTAAAGGGTGATCATTTGTATTGATTTGGATTGTGTTGGAGTACTGAATTAAATCAATATTTGGAACGGGAGAAATTATTTTATTGTAAACTAAATTAGTTCTAACATATGTTGCTGTTCTTATCTTACCTAATGTGTTGCTGACGGATGGATAATGACAAAAACCGTCAATTCTATGTACATTTTCATAACTGCAATTGAGTGATTGAAGACACAAAATGTGTTTTCAATTTATCGGATTTGTTGCCAAAAAATCTACAAGGAAAGCTAAGTTGGGGGAAACTGCTCCTACAGTTCCACTGAAGAATATTTACAGATTCGTACAGGAAGGAGTAAAAGAGATTTGAATGGAATAGCTGTGGAACAAAAACTTTACTTTGAAGGTTTTTGTGAAGTTATTCTAGTTCGATGTTTGGGGGCTTCTGCCGGTTCGCAAATCAGTTGGACTAAACGATATAAGTTACTGCCCTGTGCAGTGGGAATAGAAGCTGAATTACATGAGGATGGGAGGAGGGCAACTAGTCCTTCTAGGAGCAGACTTGGTTTGTTGCTTGTTTGGCTTTTGCCAGAGAAACTAGAACTTTAGTCATGAACTCCTCTCCCGGAGGTTTATCAGAAGATTGTTGTTCTAGTTGGTGTAAGTTCAAATTGATGGGAGTAGCTGATTTATTAACGCTTTGTGACAGATCCAGATTTAGTCTGTTGGTTATTTTGTCTTGGTAGGCGGTCATGAGTTTGTCCATGTGTTCTGTCATGCGGGTCATCATGGTCTCTGTTTGTTTCTGGATTTGTTCTGCCACAAGTGTTTCAATGTTTTTTTCTGTTACATTTTTGTTTTGTACAGTCAAAAGGTTAGCTTTTGCTTTCAAAAGTCTTGTTTTGGTACTAGTTAGTCTTCCACGTCTATGTTTCTTTGATCTTTTCTTGGTTCTTTTGGAATTTTGATCAGGGGTTGTGTTCTCCGAACTGACTTGGGGGCTCTGGTTCTGATCTTCACTAATTTCCTGATCCACCGTGCCCTTTACTTTTGCTGCGTAGCTATTAGGAAGTAAACCCTTGTGAGGGCCTCTCTCCTCTGCCCTCCACGACGGATCTATGTTGGGCAGCGGCGAGAGGGGGGGCTTGTTTTCGAGTTTGAGTTTGTTTTCGGTAACCATAGCATCTTTTGCCCTTCTGATGGCTTCCGAATACGGCAGAAAAGTTTCTGCCCTGACTTTGTTAGCTCTTAGTTGTAACTGGTATGGGGGGCAGCCCTGGTACACAGCCGAATGGCCTCCTCTAGAGTTTACGCATTTTAAAGTTTGCTTTTTACAATCTTTTTCGTTGTGTCCAGGCTGGGCACATCTTACACAGGTTTCTTTTTTTGCCCTGCATTGATCCTGACTGTGTCCCAGCCTGGCACACTTGCGACATTTCCTGACTGGTGCTACGAAGGGATGAAATCTTCAGCATTTATTTTCACAAAGGACGGGAGGGAAGGCTTATTAAAGATGATTTTAATAGCCCTTGAGTCACTACCGTCCTTGTTTTTAAGTCATGTGACCTGTTTTGCCTCTGGAATCAGTCTTTTGATCTCTTCTATGTCTTCTTCGTGAGGCATTGCTTTCCACTCCCTCTGTTGTGCCTGAGCACTTTATATGGATCTGTGCTAGTTTTTTCATTTGGACCAGATTTCTCTGTTGTTTTTCTGTTCGGCACCCTATCAAAAATCTGCTGTTTGAGAGAGGTCTCTGGCTCAGGATGGGCCCTATGGTCTGGCACCACATATTATAACTGGTGGTGGGTCCGAGCGATCTGAGCGTGGCGGGGCCAGTGCCCAGATCCTCCAGAACCACCGGAAACTTCAAGAAGGTTGGTGGAGGCTGGTTCTCCTTTCTAATTGGCCTGAAGTTATTTGGCTGAGTTTTCTTTTGTCTGTTTTCTGTTTTGGAGGTTGGTTCGGAACCGAGTTCCTGAACTATCTCTGTCACAGTTTATGTTTGATTGGGCTGGTGGCCCTCTTTATCTTCTACTATTGTTACTGTAGTTTGCTGTCTCTCGACCTGAGCTTCCGGGTTTTGGAGCTGAGAGGGGGTGGATTTTCATCCATGTCTTTCAGTTCTTCTCTGATCTTTTTCTCGTTTGGGGATGAAGTATTTGAATCTACTGAGATCCTTTGATTTCTAGATCCCTTTCGACTCTGCACTATTACAAAATCTGTTTCTTCCGGTTGTTGTTTTGTATGTGCATGCACACTCCTGCTGGAGTGAGGAACACCGAATCGTTTTCTGGGCCGTTGGCCTCTGGTGACATTGGTGAATCCCCAGTGAAAGTGGATTCAGAGTCTGATTGTTCAGATTCACTCGTCAGAGTGTGAATTTCTTTTCCCGAACTTGTCGGTGTAATTTGGGTCCTCTGGGACGAAGTCCCAGGCTGTTCTTGACCCCTCTCATCTGGCAACCCTAACGTGCTCATGGCCGAGGGTGTACAATGTGTAAAAACTATTTATATAATATATTACTACTGTCAAATTTAAGCAATTCAACTTAATATTATGAACTTTAGTAGGAACAAAGAAATGGGGAATCAAGTTAGAATTACGTTTCGAAAGGATGCAACCACTATCAAAAGTTTAATGAATTAAACTAATATGAATTTTAGTAGTTACAAAGACACAAGGCGTAAAATTACATGGTTAGATTCTGAAAGACCCTCCGTGAATATTGTTTCGACCACATGTGTGTGTGTGTGTGTGTGTGTGTGTGTGTGTGTGTGTGTGTGTGTGTGTGTGTGTGTGTGTGTGTGTGTGTGTGTGTGTGCTGTACGTGAGCGCGCGTTTGTGTGTGTACATTTGTGTGTATGCGTGCGAGTGTCTGTGTGCGTGTGTGTGTGTGGAGGGGGATTTTGTATGTGCATGCACACACAATTATATGGAACTGTAGTTCTGCATGCAGCTAAGAGTCATCCCTACTGTATGTCAATTGATTACTCTATAAAACGCATATACTATAGCGTACACAAAATGATTCCAAGTGATGTGCAAAAATACAAACATTATCATAGATGCATCCGATGCCCAAGGTAATCACACAAGGGGGTGGGGTGGGGGGGGGGGGGGGGGGGGGGTAGGGGGAATCATAAACTTCATGTCACAATGTTCCCATAGCAAGGGAATGCTAGAGGAGATTAAACATTCAGGATGTAAATGCCACAAAAAGTGGGGGAATGGGCGATGTAGCGGTGGTAGAAAATCCAGATATTGATGCTACGACAAACCTGGGAGATGGGGGAGGTGGGTAGGGGCAGCAAACAATTCCGACATAAAAGTCACATATCATCAGGGTAAATGGAAAAGTAGGGGAGGCACAGCACCCAATGTTAATGTGACGAGATATGGAGAAGAATGGGGGAGGTAGGTGGGCTCAAAAAGGGGACCCATTTCGCTCCGTTGGATATCTGTTTATCATTACTCAGTCAACTGTCTGGTTTGGAAGTTCGCTTATCGGTTTCCTGAGTAACTGCTAGTGCAAAATGTTGGTCGTCTCTCTCTCTCTCTGTGTCTCTGTCTCTGTCTCTCTCTGTCTGTCTGTCTCTCTCTGTGTGTGTGTGTGTCTCTCTCTCTCTCTCTCTCTCTCTCTCTCTCTCTCTCTCTCTCTCTCTCTCTCTCTCTCTCTCTCTCTCTCTCTCTCTCTCTGCATTGCCAAAGTGCTCATTCCAAACGCGCACTATCACATTGTTTACAATGAACTTCAGCGCTCTTTGTCCATGCACAGACATTTTCATAAGGGACAAAGTGCGGGCGATAGAACACAGTCCATGATGATTCCAGATTTTCAGGACGATGATATTGCTCCCATGCCAATACTTCTGATCTTGCGCAGGCGGTCACTCTAGTTTATGAGAACGTACACCTCAACCAGTGGCCTACTACTGGAGAGGCCAGTTGTGACCCGTCGCCACAGAATGAGTCAAATCATCCATTCTCAGATATTTACCTATTATTGAACAACACATCCTTATCTACCTCATACATAAGTATTGAAGTGTAAAATCTATCCTTTCTGTCTTAAAAGTGTGTTTATATCAGAAACACCTGGCTGGTTTGTACACATTTTGAAACTTTCCGGCTGCATTTTCTCATTTCGCCGATTCCATACGACTTTAAATCTTCATAACTTTGCAACAAATAGTCCGATTTGCAAAATGTTTGGTTTGGTGGAAAGCTTTTTTAATGCACAATAAATTTTGTTAATAACTCAAACGTGACCTCTGGGACATCACGACTCATCTTGTGACGACGGGTCGCAAGAACAGCTCGAATTCATCTTCAGTCCGGAAATAAAACTGAGCCGACTGAACCTGTGCGAAGAGCTACCTCTATTTTAAAAAACAAAAGCGTGTTTTCCGGACCAGTGATTGACGTTCTTGTCAAAGCTGACTCCCCTCTTTTTCACGGTGTGTTGAAATTGACTCGCTCTCGTTAAGTGTGTACGTTTTATTGTTGGTGTTTACAAGTTAAAATAACAGCAATTGTTGTTAGTGTTTCAGTTCGTTGCTTCTGTTTGTGTTTATCTTTAAACGTTACATTTTGTCACCACATCTTAATTATGAAGTAGGGCCTACATTTGTGTTAAACATTTCTATTTTGTTGAACTATATTCTTTGCGCAAGAATGCGTGTTACAGTTGTTGTGAAAATGGATGCGTTTTCATTTCGCTGCAGATCTGAGCCTGTTTCTTTTCTATTGATACATATCGGTATATATCCGTTATTAAGACTTTGGAATGGGATACTGCTTTTATCCTATCTCTCGAGCCTTGCTGTTTATCACACTCGGTCTCCTAATGATAACATATAACATCTAATATAACATGCTTAAAGATAATAAAAAACAACAACAGTTCAGCATAAAACAAACGTGTGTGTGTATGTGCGTGCGTGTGCGTGTGCGTGTGCGTGCGCGCGTCGTCAGTTCTGAAACAGAAGTAACACACGCAAACAAAAACCGAGTAGCTTAGAAAACACTAACCTGAACGCATCGCATATTGCAAATATTATTAAAGTGATGCCCTCTTTTCTTTTCTATTAAAAACAAATCCGAGAGCATTTCGGAAAAGGGAGAGATGGTTGATACCTAGTCCACTGATTCGAAAGTGTTGGACCCTGAAGAATAAACCATCGTAATATTAAATACAGAGGATGTTACTACCCAAATTGTCGTTTTGCCCGATTTGTCGTTTTCCGTCAAAACGACAATACGGGTACTGTTAACCGCCGTTTTGTCCAAATTCCGCCGTTTTGTCTATAGACAAAACGGCGGGGCTAGAACCGCCGTTTTGTCCAAATTTTCTATTATGATTTGGACAAAACGGCGGTTCAACAATGAACCATTTTTGATGAGGTTGACCAGTGGTCAGTGTCACTGACCAGTGGTCGTTTTGGCCTATTTTCACTGTTTGACTGCAAATTAGTGTATTAGGAGTTCAAATGAAAAAAAATTGATGTGGTTGACCAGTGGTCAGTGTCACTGACCAGTGGTCACTTTGGCCTATTTTCAATGTTTGACTGCAAATTAGTGCATTAGGAGTTCAAATGGAATTTTTTTTGATGTGGTTGACCAGTGGTCAGTGTCACTGACCAATGGTCACTTTGGACTATTTTCACTGTTTGACTGCAAATTAGTGTATTAGGAGTTCAAATGAACAAGGTTTGATGTGGTTGGACAAAACGGCGCCTGATTTTGAACCGCCGTTTTGTCCAAATGAAAGTTGGAGTTATTAAAACTCATTCTTGACAAGTTCTCATTCAAAATTTTTTTTTTTATAAAAAAAAATGAATAACAAGCTGACCACTGACACTGGTCACTTTGGCCTAATTTTACCGTTTGAATGCTAATTAGTGTATTAGGAGATCATATGAACAATTGTTGATGTGGTTGACCAGTGGTCAATGTCATTGACCAGTGGTCACTTTGGCCTATTTTCACTGTTTGACTGCAAATTAGCGTATTATGAGTTCAAATGAACAAATTTTGATGTCGTTGACCAGTGGTCAGTGTCACCGACCATTGGTCACTTTGGCCTATTTTCTATGTGGTTGACCATTGGTCAGTGTCACTGACCATTGGTCAACCACATCAAAAGTTCATTTTAACTCCTAATACACTAATTTGCAGTCAAACAGTGAAAATAGGCCAAAGTGACCACTGGTCAGTGACACTGACCACTGGTCAACCACATCAAAAATTGTTCATTTGAACTCCTAATACACTAATTTGCAGTCAAACAGTGAAAATAGGCCAAAGTGACCACTGGTCAGTGACACTGACCACTGGTCAACCACATCAAAAATTGTTCATTTGAACTCCTAATACACTAATTTGCAGTCAAACAGTGAAAATAGGCCAAAGTGACCACTGGTCAGTGACACTGACCACTGGTCAACCACATCAAATTTTGTTTCATTTGAACTCCTAATACACTAATTTGCAGTCAAACAGTGAAAATAGGCCAAAGTGACTAGTGGTCAGTGGTCAGTGACACTGACACTGGTCAACCAAAATTTGTTCATTTGAACTCCTAATACACTAATTTGCAGTCAAACAGTGAAAATAGGCCAAAGTGGTCAACCATCAAAAATTGTTCATTTGAACTCCTAATACACTAATTTGCAGTCAAACAGTGAAAATAGGCCAAAGTGACCACTGGTCAGTGACACTGACCACTGGTCAACCACATCAACAATTGTTCATATGATCTCCTAATACACTAATTAGCATTCAAACGGTAAAATTAGGCCAAAGTGACCAGTGTCAGTGGTCAGCTTGTTATTCATTTTATTTAACAAAGATTTTTTTTAAAAAATGAGAACTTGTCAAGAATGAGTTTTAATAACTCCAACATTCATTTGGACAAAACGGCGGTTCAAAATCAGGCGCCGTTTTGTCCAAACCGCCGTTTTGTCTATAGACAAAACGGCGGATTGTTGAACCGCCGTTTTGTCCAAATCATAATAGAAAATTTGGACAAAACGGCGGTTCTAGCCCCGCCGTTTTGTCTATAGAAAAAAAGGGGGAATTTGGACAAAACGGCGGTAAACAGTGCCCGTATTGTCGTTTTGACGGAAAACGACAATTCGGGCAAAACGACAATCTGGGTAGTAACAGAGGCCGTCGACCTGGCGTTGTATGGTAATCGAGTTTGTCAACCCCTACAGGGACTACTTTTCTCCATATTACCCGTGGTCAGATTAAATAAAGATTCTGAATACACCCTATTGGCCACATTTACACTGCTGGATATCCCTTTGGCTGTCATGTCGTATGGGTTTAGTGTTATTGTCATATATTGTCTTAGTATTTTTTGTAATTTGTTTGTTGCTTATTCTGCATACGACTTTGTTTTTCAGAATTGAAGCAACTTTCCTTTCCTGTCCCATTACTTTTTTGTTGATGGTGGGTTTGAATGTCGACTCTTCTTTCAATTTTTGTCTCTCTCGCAAACCCACCTACCCACCCACATCCCTACAACCCAGTCACTCACACGCATGGTCCAGTTTGTATTGTACTATATTACCCGGCCAGAGGCCGGGGTTTTGCGATTGGTTTGTGTGTGTGTGTGTGTGTGTGTGTGTGTGTGTGTGTGTGTGTGTGTGTGTGTGTGTGTGTGTGTGTGTGTGTGTGTGTGTGTGTATCGATTATCTTAAAAACTACTGTTTGGACTTTGATTAAAATTGGCAGAGGGGTAGACAGCGGTGAAAAGGAAGCTTCCTTTCGTTAATCAACACCGTGCTGACCTTGACCTTGAAGTTTGACCATGAAAACCGAAATTTCCTTCTTTGGGCTATGTAATTTCCCCCCAGCTTTATTTCGTGAACTAGTGAACAGAATCGCTTCAAATGTTGTGTGGTGGTGTACCATGGTGCAAGGAAATTTGTATAAAAGTTCAGCTGTATCTCGTGAACTAGTGAACAGAATCGCTTCAAATTTTGGGCTATGTATTTTATACGTTCTGTAAGGGTGGACAGTGGTGTGTTTATTGGGGGGTGGGGGGTGGAGAGGACATAACTCTGGCCGGGTTTGCATTGCCACAATGCCTTGCTGCCGCTCGGCGATGCACTTACAATGCGTTGCTGCCGCTCGGCGATGCCCTTGTTTAAATCTGTACCCGAGTCTTCATACAATCTCTCTCCGTCTGCTGATCTATCTCTCTGTCTGCAATGGTCGACTTGTGGCGATAATGTGACCGCCAGGGGGCAGTCAATCCACTAGGGGCTTACACGCTATATTCTTAGTTGGGCGTAGTGAGAGAGAGAGGGAGGGTGGGGCTCCCCTATATCTCTCTCTCTCTCTCTCTCTCTCTCTCTCTCTCTCTCTCTCTCTCTCTCTCTCTCTCTCTCTCTCTCTCTCTCTCTTTATCCCCAACTAAGAATATAGAGATGATTAGCCCCACTCGAGCGTTATTCCACCTGGCGGACAAAAGAGCCAGCTAAGTCGCTCATTAAGTTATCTCTCTGCATACGAATCCTTTCACTAAGATCCGATTTTGACATTTGACTTTTTTTAAACGTGAAAGTCTACTGTCTGAATAAATCTGATGAAATCCTACTAGTTATGTCCACTAATTTTGTAGTCTCCCGTACACGAATCTGATAAAATATCTTATCGTTTGTTTGTACATTTTATTTGATTCATGTATGCATGAGTATATTGAGTTATAGTAGGTATACTAGAGTTATTCTTAGACGGACGTATTTCACGTGAATCGTGACTCACATTCATGGTCACAATCGTATCACATTGGGGTCAAACCGTGTGCAGGGTGGCTAGGCCTTTAGTCTTCAAGGCCTGCTACACACATGAGATTCGGATCTGAATGCGATGCGATGTTGACTATGTGAGTCATGATTCACGTGGGTCTACTTGAATATAGTGAGCGAAAATGGTAGAATTATTTTTAGACGGAAGTATTTCACGTGAATCATGACTCACGTGACACAATCGCATCGCATTTTACGCGTGTGTGGCGCCGGCTTTTATCTGCCTGTCTGCCTACCTACCTCACTCTCTCTCTCTCTCTGTTTTGTGTGTGCAGTTTTACCCATAAAAACTGTACGTTTTTGTTAAAGATGACTAATTTATATTTCCTTCTAAGCACAGTTCAGATTACCCTCAACCTAAACGCCTATCTCACACGCAACCCGCCATTTTTCTTTACACAGTTTTTGAACGCGTTGCTGACAAAACATTTATTTAGGGGCACGATTTCTAGATTTAGGGGCTCTCTCTCTCTCTCTCTCTCTCTCTCTCTCTCTCTCTCTCTCTCTCTCTCTCTCTCTCTCTCTCTCTCTCTCTCTCTCTCTCTCTCTCTCTCTCTCTCTCTCTTAACTCTGTATACCAGACATAATGAAGATGAAGGAACTGTTCTGCTACAGGGCTCTGAGTGCCTTTCATTTGGTGTGGATATAGTACAACATGTCAGTGGCACGGTGGCCCAGATCTCAAATCGTGACAGTGATGCCATAGATACCAACGCCTTATACGACCACCTTAGACTTATTCCATTCCCCCAGTTTGACACTCCCCCACCCTCCCCCAGTCCCTCACCCCCCAGTGTCAGTACCGAAATGGAACCCCAGCTGGATGACCACACCCAACTGAAAGAGAACGCCCTCTGCCCTGATGTTGACAGTACAAGTGTGCGAAGGGCATACCTAAGACGGTCATGTAACAGATTTGTGCGTCGCCCCAGGAAATCGCACACTTCTCTCAATGTCCTGCGGTCACTGAGAGCACTAAGATGGGACGTTGTTAGCAATGCGTGTACTCTAGGCACGTTGGAAGACTACATCAATGAATTAGCCCTGGATGCTAAGCAACAGATAATAAATCAACTTACATCAGTGATAAATTTTCAAGAACAGAAAATTCATATGAAGACTTATGTAACAAATTTAGCAAGATCGAACAAGATAACCACAAACTAAAATCCGAACTTGGGGATTTCAAGAAGTCTTTCAACGACAAATTGATCAAACTTGAAAATACGAACAAAACCCTCAAGTCAGAAGTGGAACTACAACAGAATACCATCAACTGTCTACAACAACAGCTGGCCTCCCTCCCTCCCCTTGCTGTCCCCCCATTACCCACTCGCCAAGCCCCTGAGTCCCCCCACCCACTGTTCTCTTCAGCAGTGAAGGGGACAAACCAGGCCCAGTCACCGTCTCCACGAGACAATGCGGCGAAGACGGTGTTACATCAGGGCCACTCCAAAGACTATATAGGGGAAGATAAGCATCCGGTCTCTTTTCCCTATATGTGTAGTGAGGACAGAAACACTGGTTATGTCCCTTTTAAACAGGACACATTTTACACGTCGATAGGCCAGTTGAATTATCCGTTCAAATTCCATTCTGAGTTTTTGGATAGCCTCCACTGTGAAAAGTGTACTGTCCCCACTAACGATAACTCTATCAGCCCGGTTCGCCGAGCTCTTAAGTACTCCAGCTTACCCTTTTAGAATATCTTTGGCCACTCCCCTACTACAGGCCAACAAACAAGCCGGTGTCGTATAGAATATTGTCGCCGTGAAATACAGTCGCTGTGACAGCATTTCACCATAAATACGATCGCTAGCGATATGATCTATGGTGAAATTCTGTCGCTGCCGTGAAATACGGTCGCCGCGACAGAATTTTACTATAGATCCTATCGCTAGCAACACGATTCGCGACACTATTTCACCATAAAAACAGTCGCTCTATTTCATAGCAAATTCACTATTTCACAGCAAATACGATCGCTACACTATTTCACCATAAAAACAGTCGCTCTATCGACAATATTTCACGGCAAATACGGTCGCTTCCGTGACACTATTTCACCATAAAAACGGTCGCTACATTGAGCGACACTTTTTCACCAAAAATACGGTCGCTACTGCGACAATATTTAACGGCAAATACGGTTGCTTCCGCGACACTATTTCACCATGAAAACAGTCTCTCGATCAACACTATTTCACGGCAAAAACAGTTGCTACTGAGACACTATTTCACCAAAGATACGGTCGCTACTGCGACACTATTTCACCAAAAATACGGTCGCTACTGCGACACTATTTCACAAAAAATACGGTCGCTACGGTCGCCACTGCGACACTATTTCACCGAAATTATGGTCGTTATTGGGATTTTGTTTTGTTTTGCTACATTCCAGTCTACCAGAATAGCAAGCATCTGCACAGGGCTGCAGTTATAGTCAGAAACATAAATCCCCATTGTCTTAAGACTCAAAACGAACGCTCTCAGCTAACTTTAAAAATGGAAATACTTGAAAATTACACAGCTCAAGCAGCTCAAATAAGATCACGGGTGAAATGGGTAGAAGAGGGAGGAAAAAACACTAAATATTTTCTCAATTTAGAAAAAGTAAGAGCAAATGCTAAAGTAATGGAAGGGATTTTAGATGAAACTGATCAATCAGAAATAATGAAAGTGCGAAAGAATTACTTTACAAATTTATATAAGAAGAAGATAATGCAGGAAGGCCTGGTGCAAAAGGTTGATGCCTTTATGGCAAATGCTAATCTCCCTCAAGTGTCTGATTTTCAAAAAAGCAGTTGTGAAGGCACGGTAACGGAACATGAACTACTTGCTGCATTAAAGTGTCTAAATAATGGGTCATCACCAGGATGTGATGGTATTACTGTAGAATTTTTCAAAGACTTTTGGCAAAAGCTTAAAAGATTATTAATTTTATCATTCAATTTAGCGTTTGAGAAGGGAGCACTATCAATTACGCAACGAAAGGCCGTTATTACTCTGATACATAAAGGTAAGGAATTGCCTAGAAACAATTAAAAAAAATTGGAGACCAATTTCTTTAACAAATAGTGATTATGAAATTTTGACTAAGGCTATGGCTATCCGTTTGGGAGACGTAATACATGATATTGTGAATGACGATCAAGTGGGGTTCATTAAAGGTCGTCGTTCAGCTAAGTTATTGAGGCTTATAGATGATGTTATAGAGCAACTTAATATAGAGGATAAACCTGGCTTGCTGGTAAATATTGATTATTCTCAAGCATTTGATCGCATATCCAAGGACTATATGATAATTGCCTGTAAGAAGTTTGGTTTCGGTCCAGACTTTATGAACTGGGTGAAGGTGATAATGTCCAATGCACAAAGTTGTATTAAGTACAGTGGCTGGATATCAGAGTATTTTCCAGTTGATTCAGGAATTCGGCAAGGTTGTTCTTTTTCACCTTTGATGTTTGCAGTGGCTATAGAGCTCATAGCAATTAAAATCAGACACTGTAATGATATTAAAGGCCTAAATTTATGGACATGTGATAATGACTTACTTGCAAGTCTTATAAAAATCGCACTTTACGCTGATGATGTAACCCTGTTTTTAAGAGATTAAATGGATATGCGGCACGCGCTTAAGATAATCAATGAATTCTCCTTAGTCTCAGGATTGGTACTAAACCAGAATAAATATACGGCAATGTGGCTTGGAAGTAAGAAGCTTTGTAATGATTCATTCTATGGGTTTGTTTGGAAAAAAATAGTTAAAATTTTGGGAATCTATTTTGAAAATGACAAATCAGCTTCTCTTGTGAAAGAGAATTGGCTACAGAAAATTGATACTGTCAAAAGAATTATTCATTCATGGGAAAAACGAAATTTAAGCATCATGGGGAAACTATGTGTTATAAAAACTCCTAATTTCACAGTTTGTGTATTTTATGCAAGCTTTATCATTCCAGATGATGCATTGATTGAAATCAACCGACTACTTTTTAGGTTTCTCTGGAGAAAACAGAACTGTAATAAAAGGGCATTTGAAAAAGTAAAAGAACGGTTCTATGTAGTGAATTTGAAGTAGGTGGTTTGAATATGATAGACATCAGGCAAATGCAGATAGCATTCATTTTGCAGTGGGTAATGCGACTTTGCACCACAAGAGAACCCGAGAAATGGACATTAATCCCAACAAATATTTTTTTAAGTTTGGGGAAAAATTACTTGTGTTTTTATGCAAATGAATCTTCAACATATTCGTTCAACCTTCTGGAGAACTGTATTAAAAATGTGGTTGGATCATAACAAAATCAATCGTTTATCAACTCTCTTGTGGAACAACTTTAATATAAAATACAGAGGAAACGTTCTCTTTTTTTAATGACTGGATTCAAGCATCAATACTTAATGTTCAAGATATCTATGATCAAAATAGAATATTGTCATTTCAAAAATTATGCATTAAGATAGGGTATACTCCAGCAAGAATGCTAGAATACAATGTAGTAACGTGTGCAGTCCGCAGTTATGGTTCTACAGTTGATGAGTGAGATAGGCAACAACCTGATTTGTCCGTCCCTCCCTTGTTTTGTGACAAAAGTTTGTAAGCAATTATGTTCAATGCAGTGTTCTATTCCTTGCGCCGTAGGTTTCTGGAAGAACAAACTTGGGCTAGAGTTAACTAAGAAACACTGGTTGTACCCCCATCAGTGCACAAAAGAAACAAGACTCAGATTGTTACACTGGAAACTTTTACATAACATATATCCCACGAATATAATGTTGTGTAAGATGAAAATAAGAAATGATAACAAATGCTCTTATTGTCCCGACGAAGTAGACTATATTGAACACTTCTTTTATTTATGTCCAACTGTTAATTCTTTCTGGAGATATATCTGCCAGTTTATACTGGTACAGTATACGTTAAATTGACACTTTCTGTTGCTGATGTTCTGTTTGGACAATTCTCAGATAACAAAGTAAACGATTTAACTTTGAAAAAACATAATCATGTTATTTTGATTGCAAAAATGTGTATAAGTATTTTCCAAAAAACAGAATCAGCAGTGCCTTTGTCAATAATATTTGAAAACCAATTACAATACAGACATGTTTAAGCTGTTTGGGTGAGTGGATACACGTCTTTCCTCCGTTCACTCCTCTTACACACCCTTGCTCACTTTCACTTTCTCTAGAGCAAGGGCCATGTGGCTCTGGGGAGATGAACAATGGAAAGGAACCACTCTCGATTAATCCTCCGGATCCCAAAAATGCAAGTCTGTTTCCCAATTTAAAGCAAAAACAGAATAAGCATTTTGATTGTCAATGAGATTAAAAGGGAAAAAAAATAAAGTACAACACAGAATTGTTTAAGTGTGTGTTGTTGTTAGTGTACAGCCTTTACTCCGTTCACTCCTCTTACACGCTCTTGCTCACTTCTGCAAGGGTCGTGAGGCGCTGGGGAGATGAACAATGGAAAGGTCCCCCCCCCCCCCCCCTCACAATATTTTTTCCAAAAAACAAGCAAACAAAAAAGCTGCAACTATTTCTTCTCTAGTTGCGAATTTTTCCATATTGATATAACTATGTCTAATGTTTTACTTTTTCTGTTAATGTTACAGCTACAGTGGACCCGTCGGTCTAGACGCGCGGATAATTGACAAACAGGCCTCTATGTCTTGTTTTCTTTGTTTGTGCGCATTATACACACATGGAAATAAAAGAATGAATGGGTCAGTACACCATACACCAGATCAGTCAGAAACCCAGACATCTATGTATCAAAATGTAACATTAATTGTTCACCACAAATGTCCATCTTAGTATTGCACACACACATGGAAATGTCAGAGAGAGAGGTAGAGAGAGAAAGAGAGAGAGAGACAGAGAGAGAAAATGTGAAGAAAAAACAACAAAGAAAAAAGAAAAGAAAAAAAGATAAAAAAAGATGAGCCACCCAAAAAAGAAAGAAAAAAAAGAAAAAAGGAAAACAAAAGAAGGCGGGGACAGCGGAGGGTTATAAAAAAGAAAGAAAAAAAAGAAGAAAAAAAGGTGATATGAAATAGAAATTGGATTGGGTTAGCCACAATTGTTGAGTTTTTTGCAGACCTTATAGAGGTTGGTTTTGTAGAAAAGAACTCACTCTTTTCACTTGCTTCTTGGCTGAGGGAAGGACAGCAGGGATCGATTGGAGGCCCATGGTGTTGTGTTTTCTGTTGTAGCGGGATCCCCACTGATTTGTGCTTGGTGTTTTACTTTTCCTGTGGTAATCTGTGATTGTAAGAAAAGACGAGAATAGTTTTGTGGGATCTTGCTGGAATTCATTTTGAGGTAAATATATGTATAATTTGAAAAGAATAATGGAAAGTTGAATTGCCTTCCTTCTGTAGTTTCTCCAATCGATCCAGGCAGCTTTTCCTTTTGTTACCCCATGGGGGGTTAAATTGCAACATGATTCCTTGAACATAATTTGCGATCAGAACGAAGTTGTTCTGATCTAGAGACACTGACTTGAGCCTCAGGATGTGGCATGCCCTGAGGAGAGGAACGAGGTTCGCTTCCCTCTCAGTATTTCATACTCTAGTGGGATTGAGTATGGATTGAAAGAAAACAGCCGATGAGCCTTTATTTGTGAGTCCTTTTGTTTATAGGAAGTCTTTGGTGGCTAACCCTTGAGAAATAGAAGAAAATATATTGTGTTCGTTTGACTCAGTGAATACAAGTTCATTGAATATAAATGTAGTAAATAAACATTTGTCTTGCCAGAGCAGGACAGTTGGCTGGATAGCTAAATTTGAAAAAACAACAACAACAAAAACAACAATGAACTTCTCACCGGTGCCATTCTCGTTGACTTTGCTAAGGCCTTTGATGTTATTGATCATGGCCTTCTATTAAAAAAAACTATCATTGTATGGTTTAACCCAAGATTATATCGCCCTCGTTTCGTCCTTTCTATCTGACAGACGACAAACCGTCTCCAAAGATACTATTACATCTTCATTTCAATCAGTCGATTATGGAGTTCCCCAAGGCTCAGTCTTTGGACCTATACTCTTCACCGTTTATATAAATGACCTCCCCCTTCATCTTACTTCATTGTGTGAGCTTTTTGCAGACGACATAAAAATGGCCATAATGCTGATTCAATCTGTTCTGGATTGCAGAGTGACATTAATAATCTAGTTGACTGGGCAGAGCAAAATCATATGGCCTTACACCCCCAAAAATCTAAATTTATGTTAATCACAACAAGACAAAAGAGGCAAAACTTTAAAAATCAATTAAGAACACCGACTATCTATGAAAAGCCTCGAGAAGAAGTTACTTCACACAAATTACTCGGCGTATGCATTGACAACAACTTATCCTGGTTAAAACACATGGACATTCTGTCCAAGAAAATTTCAAAAAACGTATTTCAGCTCAATAGAATCGAACACTTTTTAGATCAACATACGCGTAGACTTTTTTCCATGCCTATATCCAACCTGATATTGATTGTACATCAACATGTTGGGATTCAGCTAGTAAAAACACACTCAAACATGTTGAAAGACTATATAAACGCTCTCTTAAACTCATACTCCTTAAATCGTCATCCCTAGAAACCAATGACTATAAAGAACTTAACATTCTACCATTTGATTTGAAATGCCTACTAAACAAAGGTACCCTTATGTACAAGATCATAAATAAGTTAGCACCAAAATATCTTATTACTAAATTTAAAGTCCATACAATTCGAAGCAAAACCAAATTAACAATGCCCCGCCCCAGAACAGATCTATATAAATCATCCCTTACATTCTCTGGTGGTAAAATGTGGAACGACCTACCTGATTATCTAAAGAATAAAACTAGCGTATCTTCCTTTCGAAAGTCTTATCACAAGCTCCTAATGGACAATCTTGTTTATGAGTAATGCTAATTGATGAGTTTTACGTCAAACGTTACCAATGCCATCAGCTTATGCCTAGATTCTTATAAATATCTCTCTCTCTCTCTCTCTCTCTCTCTCTCTCTCTCTCTCTCTCTCTCTCTCTCTCTCTCTCTCTCTCTCTCTCTCTTCTCTCTCTCTCTCTCTCTCTCTCCCCCCCCCTCTCTCTCTCTCTCTCTCTCTCTCTCTCTCTCTCTCTCTCTCTCTCTCTCTCTCTCTCTCTCTCTCTCTCTCTCTCTCCGTCCCTCTCTCATATTCCCATGTTATTTTATGTTTTTTTGTTGTTCTTCCTTAAAAGTGGTTTTATTCTGAAAAATTGTCATTGTCTCAAAATTGTTTCCCTTTTTTCGTACTCAATTTAAACTACCAACTCAAGTTCACCATTGTTAAGTATTATCCATGTTCGCTTTAATTCCCATTTTTGATATCTTTTTCAATTATTTCATGTGCCATTTGTTCCATTTTCTTAATTTGATTGTTTTATGTCAAATTTTCTTTGCTTGATGCATGGTATCATGGTGTGAGTGAGAGGGCAAGGTGTAAATAAGCTATTAGTTGAGTCTAAAACCTAGATTCCGTGACCACTCTCTGGCTAGTAAGGTTTGACGATTGATTTGACCTCTTTGGGCCTTTTATAAAAGATTTAGCCCCCATGTCCCTCTGAAAAATGCTGGCATTTTTTGCTAGAGGCCAAAATCCAAAATGGCCGCCGGTGTGAACCTAAAAATAGAAGTTTTGAACCAAAGCACATAGAATCATGTACAGAGATATTTTCTAGGGTAAATCGAGCATGAGGATTGCGATTCTGACATCCTTTTAACAATATGACATGATTTTCACCCTCAAATTCAAGATGGCCGCCGCCCACTTGACCAACATTTTTACTTTAATACTTTATGGAGACGGCTTCCTTGAGGATCATTACAGCAAAGTGAATTAGCAAAAGAAAGACACTTTAGACTCAACAACTTCTGAATTATGATTTTTTTAATAAGAAGAATGCAATATTTTGATATGAACTTTCTTTAAACATGTAAATAAAACAATCAATTCACCCCCAAAATCAGGTTACTTTTGGCTTTTCGGCCTTATTGGTAGATAACAATAACTGCTTTTACAAATATTTAAAAGGTTCCAATTATCCTTTCTTGTCATATTTCACATTGTTATGACATTGTCACAGATCAGTCAATATGGTTGGAAGGGTGCGATCAGTCTCAATCAGAGCATTCTGCCCCACTCGATTCGGATTCATCCGATTCTGATGACTCCATCAGCAGCATCCGCACATCATTATCTTCTTCTTCATCCTCATCTTCCTTCTCGTCTTCTCCAGTGTCCTCGACAGGCTCTGGTGCAGTGAGATGCATTGGCAGAGCAGGTCGTGTGTAGCTTCTCATTCTGGAGGATGGAGAGCCAACCTGACTTCATTTTGCTGCCTTTGTTCATGGTGCATTCGATCCACATGTCCCAAGCCATGTTGGAATAGGGGTTACCTGTGATGGACTGAGCAAAGTCAGTACGGAGAAAGGCGGTTTGATCAGCAGGGAGTGACGTCAGCATCGCCCAGAAGTCAGACAGCCAACTCCCATATCTGTTGTTGTCATACGCTACCATCCATGGCAGCATGGCACGCAGAGAGCTAACATATTCGTCATAGTTGCAGACATGTACTGCATGTACATTCTGAAAAAGTGTATCCGTCATTACAAGGAAATCCTTCCAGTAGTCTGCCTTGTCACAGGCCTCCACATGGTTGAACAAGTTGTTGATCAGGCTCTTGAGGTCAGCATCCTCCATGAGTGCCTCATGAGCAGCAGCACAGGCTTCTTGGGAGAGACTTGTATCTCTCAGAATCTTGAGGTTTTCTTTTGTGTCATCAGCAAGGTTAGGCGCGAGTCTCTCCTGTACCAGCTGACTCATGAGTGCCTCATACATGAGCCTCAAGCAACGCAGTCCCCTTCTGTAATGCTTGCCTTTCAGAGCATGGTCGACTGAGCCTTGGGCAATAACTCCTGCTGCCACAAGTACATCTCCTAACTCGCTCCCCTTGTAGCACTTGTAGATAGCACTCATCATCACACACTGTGCATGGAAGGGACCCAGAAATGGTACAATGTTTCTGAATCTATCCGGGTTCTCGGCTTTGAGCAGGGTGATGAGAACGTAGACAAGAAGGTCTCCTGTTAAGAAGGCAAAGGGCATGCGCTTGGTTGTGATGATGGTTGACAGCTTGACCATGATGTCATCCACCACTGTCTTGTTAGGTGGCTGGTTGTAAGACTTATGAAAATAAGCCTTGCTCTTTCCTTGGTCCTTAGTCAAGCTTGCATGAAACCCGTTGTAGGAAAGAACTTTGTGCTCAGCTGCATCGGGACGGTCACCATTCACGTCCGCACGAGCAAGTGCATGAATAATGCCCCGAGTTTGCTGAATCGCTGTGCTGGAAGAGAAATTAGCCTGCTCACGTGCATGGCGAATGGGAGGCTCACCACGCTTGATGGTCCTGTAAGGCGTGACTGCTTGCATCTGGGATGCTTTGTCCGTCAGTATTTGTGACACAGCCTTGGCGTCCTTTATACGCACTTGCTCTTCTTCTGTGTTCTCCTGCTGAAGGCGTTCTGGACGCTGCAGAAACATCCAGTTACAGCGATGTGCTGTGCTTCCTCCTGTCAAGGTGTCATTTTTGAAGTCGTCATTGTCTATGATACTGATGCTTGGTGTGCTCTCGGCAATCTCATCAGGACAGATTGAACATCGTTCGAGGTCATGCATGGTCCAGAGATCACGTAGGGGAAGCACGTTTGGGTAGCTGATCCCCATGCCCAACTTGTGATAAGAGTCTACAAGCTCTTTACTGTGAGTAACTCCATGCAGAGTAACCGTAGCATTGATTGCAGTAGGGGTGGGGCTTTTTGTGATATGCTGTGTGATCAGTGAAGCGAGGGCGAGTGTGCTTGGAGACATATCTGCTTCTTTCTTCCCCAGCATAGCAGATAGCAACTGCACAAGGAGAGGTGAAAGCTCTTCCCCCTCTTCTAGCTCCTCTACTCTTGGCGGCCAGGGAATGAGTTTGGTTGACTTGATGTCATCCTTGAGCCGTGCAGCCGTGCAGTGGAATCCAATCTTATCCTCAAACTCGCGGGTCAGGATATCTTTGATAAAGGATGACTTGATGCCAGATGTTGGGGAACCATACAGAGAAATGATGGAGCTGTAGTCTTGGAGAAGGCCCTGCAGAGACCTCAATTCATGTTCCTCAAAGATCACTGTTCTGACATAATCAAAGAAGACAGTCCTGGCCTCACGGAGACTGACATTTTGCATGAGTGGCAGTTTGTCATCTGCACTCATTTTCTGGTATTTAGGCACATATTTCAACCAGCATTTACCGTGATATCTGATTTCAATTGCGTAGGGCTGATCAGCTGCATAGTCAATCAGACAGTTGATTCTGTCTCGCATGTTCTGATCTTCCAGGGCTACTGTATGGCTTTTGAAAATTGCCCATGCATGGGCATATGAAATGAGGGACAACTTAGATTCTGGGTGTTTGCCTGACTCAGGCTTGCAGCACCAGACATATGTTGTTTTGTCATGCACCGGCCCTTCTATACTCGACCGCAGCCTCTTGGCAGGTGGAGCAGTATCTGGGGAGACAGCCTCAGATGTTGAAGATGACTGGGATTGGCATTCTTCATCCTCTTGTTTCTTCTGTCTTGTTCGAGCCTGTTCCAGCTTCTTGGCATTGCATAATGTCAATTTACATAAGTCATGGACACAATGTTCACCGGGACCTTTATCCCAATCAACCGTTGAAAAGACACTTCCAAATTTGTCAAGACCACTCCATAATTGGTTTTTTCCCTTGAGATTTTCCCAACTCTGAGAGGTGGCAATGGCATCTGTAGCTTTATTGCAAAGTTTGCCATACTGTAGGACACACGGAACAGTAGACATTGTCATATGCTATCTTCTGAATTCACACCGAAGATGTCCATCTTCACTGCATCACATATTGCACTGTGTCACTTGCTTCAAAATCTCTAAAAACACAGAAAACAGAAACAAATCTTGTATTTACATGATGTAAAATAGACAAAAGATCGGATTTATAGTATGGAATTTTAATTGCATGACCATAATAAACTTAACTGAATGAGCTTTTTCGTTGATACCTTTTAGCGCTATCTAATGGTGGCCATCTTGAATTTGAAGGTGAAAATCATGTTATATTGTTAAAAGGATGTCAGAATCGCAATCCTCATGCTCGATTTACCCTAGAAAATATCTCTGTACATGATTCTATGTGCTTTGGTTCAAAACTTCTATTTTTAGGTTCGCACCGGCGGCCATTTAGGATTTTGGCCTCTAGCAAAAAATGCCAGCATTTTTCAGAGGGACATGGGGGCTAAATCTTTTATAAAAGGCCCAAAGAGGTCAAATCAATCGTCAAACCTTACTAGCCAGAGAGTGGTCACGGAATCTAGGTTTTAGACTCAACTATATTGTAGCTTATCCTTTTTACCCTCAATAAAACATTCGGTAAAGGTCAAGATGTGCCCCCCCCCCCTCCATATCTCGGGTAATTGTATTTTTCCGTTTTTGCCTTTCTTACCATACATAAAGCTGTATTTTAGGAACATTGCTTAGCTAATAACCTTTTTGGAATACTAACCCTATCCCTAACCCTAGTCCTAACCCTAACCCTACTCTCTCTCTCTCTCTCTCTCTCTCTCTCTCTCTCTCTCTCTCTCTCTCTCTCTCTCTCTCTCTCTCTCTCTCTCTAACCTCTCTCTCTCTGCTCTCTCTCTCTCTCTCTCTCTCTCTCTCTCTCTCTCTCTCTCTCTCTCTCTCTCTCTCTCTCTCTCTCTCTCTCTCTCTCTCTCTCTTTCTCTCTCTCTTTCTCTCTCTCTCAATTCTTTGCTTTGATTTTCTTTTCGTTTTCCTTGAGGACTGGATGAAATTTTTGTTATACTTACTCTATTATCCTCAGAAAATAAAAGTTATTCATTCATTCATTCTCTCCCCCCCCCCCTCTCTCTCTCTCTCTCTCTCTCTCTCTCTCTCTCTCTCTCTCTCTCTCTCTCTCTCTCTCTCTCTCTCTCTCTCTCTCTCTCTCTATCTGATGAACTCCTTCACACCCCCACTACACCATTCTCCGCCGTGATGCCCAACGCAAAGGTGAAACCGGCATAGCTACATACATACATGACAGTCTAGCTAATTTTACTAAAAGGAGAATTGATCTGGAATCGTTTACAGAATGTATTTGTCTAGAGGTTAAATATCCAAGATCTCCATCTTATTTAGTTGGTTTTGTTTACAGGAATCCCTCCTCAACGTTTAGCTGGCTAGACGATTTTGTTGCCATGATGGACAAGGTGACCCGCCACAATAATAATGTTATTCTGCTGGGGGATTTCAATTTCGACCTCATGAAATCACAGCCATCATGGCAATCCACCACTTCGTTATTTGGTTTACACCAACTTGTAACCTCCCCCACCCGAGTCACCCCACCTCCTCCACCCTCCTTAACCATATTCTTACAGATAATACACGCTTGGTATCAAACGTTAGAACTCTAAATAAAAGCATTAGCGACCATTTCCCCATTTGTTGCACTTATTTATTCAAGTCTCCAAAACAGCAAAATAAGGGACACACTACTATTCATTACAGATCGTTTAAACATTTCAGTCAAAATGACTACTTTTACGACCTTAATGTACCTAATTTTAATGAAATGTTTACTTATACTGACCCTGAGAGTGCTCTAGATGCCTTTTATAATACGCTTCTCCCAATAGTGAACAAGCACGCACCGTTTCGCAGGAAAAGAGTCAAGCAAGCTTCTCTCCCTGGTTGGCTCACACCTGACATACAGGAGGCCATGAAAGAGAGGGATATACTAAAGAAGGAGAGAGATCAGTTACAAAAACAAACAATACCTAAAAAGAACGAAGATAATGCGCAACTCTCCGATTCTGCCAAAGAGAAACATAAACTTGACAGAGAAAAGAAGGAGACTGAATACAAGAAACAACGCAATAAAGTAGTTGACCTTATTGAAGTGTCAAAGCGAAGCTACTTTAATAAAATGTTAGCCACAAACAAAGATACGGCTTCATTATGGCAAGCAATAAATACTTTCAGTAACAAGAACTGCGCTAAACAAAACCACAGCTACACCTGGTCTCCTAACTCATTCACGAGCACTTCCTCAACTTAACAAGTTCAATAATACAGTCTGACACTGACACCTTATGCCCTGATAAATACACGGTCCCCTCATTGCTCCAAACCTTTTGCGAGGAGAGACTAAGCCAACACTCCTCCTTTCAGATACCTTCACTAGCAGTTCACGAAGTAGGAGCTCTTATTACAAGTTTAAAGAATAAAAAATCAATGGGACCTGACACGTTAAGCGCCTCTCTTTTAAAACTTTCTCTTCCATACATTGTCGAACCACTTACATATATATATAATTTATGCATAGACCTAGGAACAATACCCTCTGCCCTAAAAACAGCTAAAGTTATCCCAATACCCAAAGCAAACGATCATTCTGACCTAAGCAACTTTAGGCCTATCTCACTTCTGCCAGTGCTATCAAAACCCCTAGAAAAGCACGTCCACAGTCACCTATCTAAATATCTAGAAAACTTCAACCTCCTTCATCCCCTTCAGTCTGGCTTTTGTAATCATCATTCTTGTCACACAGCCCTTGTCCGTTTGTGTGATTCTTGGCTCTCGGCAATAAACAAGCATCAGTTAACTGGTTCTGTCTTACTTGATCTAAGAAAAGCCTTTGACCTTGTCGACCACACAATACTTATCGACAAATTATCACACTATCTCAGAAACCAGCACTCCCTGACATTCCTTTCATCATACCTGGCTAATAGAACACAATACGTTTTTTGTAATGGCGAGTCCTCCTCTACAGGCAAGGTGAAATGTGGTGTACCCCAGGGATCTGTCCTTGGTCCATTACTTTTCAATATTTTCATTAACGATCTTCCATTGTCTATATCCAACCCAAATGTTTCGTGTGATCTTTTTGCAGATGACTCCTCCCTTCATTCCAGTTCGGAAGATGTAACTATCATCCAAAACTCTCTTCAGTCAGGCTTACATGATGTATCTAAATGGTGCAAGGATAATTCTATGTTAATTCATCCCAAGAAAACAAAGTGGATGGTTGTAACCTCACGCCAAAAGCATCAACTAACACACCATTCCCTTAACCTAACTATTGATGGCAACGATATTGAACAAGTCCATGAACATCGAGTTCTAGGCGTCATACTTGATGACAAGCTCAACTGGCTATCACATATAAATCACGTTAGAAATAAACTAGCATGCAACCTATTCCTTCTCAAACGACTTCAATCCTATCTGGACCTAGACGCACGTAAAATGTTCTTCTATGGCCACTGCCTCTCGCACATCAACTATGCATCCACTGTATCCACTATGCTGCTAAAAAAACCCACCTTAAAAAACTAGCATCGCTCCACAGAAGAGCGATCAACCTAATCCTGCCAGATCCATCTATGTCAACTTCAGAAAGGTTTCATAATCTTGAAATTTTACTACTTGAACACCAGTTACAGTACAGCACAGCTGTCCTAATGTATAAAACCCACAGTAACTTGACACCCCAATACCTAGAAAATCTCCTAATTCCTTCCACATGTAGTTATCATTCTGATAAATATGTTCTTCCACGCACCCACATTGACCTTTACAAAACAAGCTTTTCCTTTTCAGGGCCATATGCTTGGAACTCACTGCCTTCAGATGTAAAGGCATTTTCGTCAGTATCAAATTTCAAATCTAACTTGCGGGGGCATCTCCTTAATCCCATTCATTAAAACTTTACTATCACTTAATGCACACACATGAGCCATTTTTGTCTGTTTAGACTAATGCTATCATTGTGTTTCTCTGATTATGATTGCTTGTTTTTCTTCTTTCTTTGATTTGACATTAGGCTACTTGTGTCATTATGCTTTTGATGATTACTTTTGCTTTTTATTTGATTTACATTAGCCTACTAGTGTTATTATGATGCTATGATTATTAATAGTAGTAGTAGTAGTAGGAGTAGAATTATTATTATTATTATTATTATTATTATTATTATTAGTAGTAGCAGTAGTAGTAGTAGTAGTAGTAGTAGTAGTAGTAGTAGTAGTAGTAGTAGTAGATGATGAAGTAAATTGTGGTGGAAGTCTCTTTTTTTCTCTTCATTTGTGTTTTGTTTGGTCGGTTGGTTTCTGTTTTGCTTGTTATTATTGATGGTGATGATCTGCGTACCGTGCCATTGTTATAATACTGTGGCACTGTAGTAGTAGTGGCAGTGTTAGTAGTAGTAGTGATGGTGGTGGTGGAGGAGGTAGGTAGTAGTAGTAATAGTAGTAGTAGTAGTAGTAGTAGTAGTAGTAGTAGTAGTAGTAGTAGTAGTAGTAGTAGTAGTAGTAGTGTTGGTAGTAATAGTAGTAGTAGTAGTAGTAGTAGTAGTAGTAGTAGTAGTAGTAGTAGTAGTAGTAGTAGTAGTAGTAGTAGTAGTAGTAGTAGTAGTAGAATAGTGATGTGGTGGCGGTGGTGGTGATGGTGGTAGTAATAGTAATAGTAGAGGATAGAGGACACATGCGCGGGGGGCTCGTTCCGGTTGTCTCATGGAGTGGGGTGGGTTTTCAGTCGGGTTTGTCGATGGGACAAATGCTAAAATTAGCACTCGACACATGGGCAACATGTGGCCAAGATCTGCTTTGTTTCGTGGGATAATTTGGCATGGGCTTTTTGGTCCATCTTACACTAGCAGTAGTAATGGTAGTGGAGGAAATATATTGTAGTGACATAGGTGTTTTAATCTATTTTTTTGTTTAATAGGTTGCTTAGTTTTTTTAAATTCTATTTTGTTTATTGCTTAGGTTGATGCTCTGCCTAAAATGTCATTGCTATATTACTGTTTGCTCCTGCCCAACAGCACAAATCTCGCAGTCCTTGGACTTGCTTTTCCAACCTCTGGTTCAAAATCTCCCGACCTACGTAAAGGATACCAACCATGCTCTGCAAATTCTGGATGAGTACACCTTTCCAGAAGATAGCGAAAGTCGCCTTCTCTTTACCATGGATGTGACATCATTGTACACAAATATCCCTCACAAAGATGGTTTGCTGGCAGTGAAACACTTCATAACAAAGAGCTCCTTCAAAGTTATCCCACTACCATTCTGCGCCTGACAGAACTTGTCCTTACCCTCAACTCGTTTGAATTTGGAGACAATACATACCAACAAACCAAGGGAGTGGCTATGGGAACAAGAATGGGCCCATCATACGCATGTTTGTTCTTGGGGTACTTGGAAGCACAAATCTTCGCTCAATACCCCGGACAGAAACCAGACATATTCAAAAGATTTATTGACGACTGTTTCGGGATCTCCACCTTTCCGAAGCATGAACTACTGAATTCCATACAGTTCGTCAACAACTTCCATCCATCCATCCAGTTCACTCACGAAATCTCAACATCGTCCCTCCCCTTCCTCGATATCAACATCAGCATTCGGGATAATTCTCGATCCATCCACACTTCAGTCCACTACAAACCAACCGACTCCCACTCGTACCTGCTGTTCTCATCTAGCCATCCGACAGCCACAAAAGAAAGTATCCCTTACTCTCAATTTTTGCGACTTCGCAGACTATGCAGCGATGAAGAGGACTTCACAAAAGAAGCAACAACCATGACCAGGTTCTTCATGGCTCTTCATGGTTCTTCACCCACTACCCTTGATTCAGCAGGCCCTGGAACGTGCGAAGTCCGTCCCCAGACACGACATTCTCAAACCTAAAGAGAAAGAGACATCCAGCACAGACAGAGTCGTCCTCAGCCTTACCTACCACCCCCACAACATCCCAGTCAGAGACATTCTGCGTCAGAACTTTAGCATCCTAAAGGATAATGAAGCTTTGAAGACCACCTTCAACCAACCACCACTGGTTGCATTCAAAAGAAATAAGAACCTTGGGGACCACCTCGTGCACTCCACCTTCCGCTCGTCATGTTCTACCACACAACCAGGCAATTCCCCATGCACGAAACCAAAGTGCAAAACCTGTCCCTTCATCAGCCCCACGACAACAATCCAAGGCCCATCCAACCAGATTTTCTGTATCAAGTCACATTTCACCTGTCAAAGCCAAAACGTGGTATACGTACTTACCTGCAGCCTGAGACATACAGATCTTTGAACGAGCGATTCAAAGAACACAGAGACAGTATTATGTGTGGAAAAGACACACCTGTGGCCAACCACTTCAATTCTGCCCATCATAACCTCTCCCACATCAAGGTAGCAGCACTCTGGCACAACAGCCGCAGATAAGGAACTTACCGCAAATTCATGGAGAGCATAATCATCCAACGCCTGGTATTCTCCAAAAAAACTTCTCAATGTTCGTTTATAGTATTAGTTATGCATTGCATGCTTAGAACCAAGGACAGAATGGAAGACTAGGCCCAGCCTAAATTCTTGTCCTTGTAAAATAAAGTTTCTGAGTCTGAGTCTGAGTCTCTCTCTCTCTCTCTCTCTCTCTCTCTCTCTCTCTCTCTCTCTCTCTCTCTCTCTCTCTCTCTCTCTCTCTCTCTCTCTCTCTCTCTCTCTCTCTCTCTTTATGGAGAGACAAATAGATTTCCTGTGTACATAAATTCGACTGTAAGCTGTATTATATATTGGCTTAACTTAGTTTGCATGGATAGAGTACCGTTTCAAGCATATAAGATGTTATATTATTTAGATACTAATGGAAAGCGAAACTGGGTATCGAATGTGCGTGCTTGTTTATGTGAAAATGGCTTAAATGATGTCTGGCTAAATCAAGGTGTTGGGAATGTGAAATGGTTTACATTAATGTTCTGTCAACGTTTGATTGACTGCAGGTGGCAGAATTGGAATAATCATATTAACGCTAGTGAAAGATTTGCTTTTTGGCTCACATCGTTTTTTAAAACAAAGTGAGTCTATAGTATCGTACATGTTCGGTTGTGTGTGTGTGTGTGTGTGTGTGTGTGTGTGTGTGTGTGTGTGTGTGTGTGTGTGTGTGTGTGTGTGTTGCGTCCGTGGCCCCGACCTTTAACCTTAACTCAAACCTTAACGTTGTCATTTTCTCTAAACATATAAGGCGTTAGAGGGTTAAAGTTAGCAGGATACTTGATTTTGATGTGAGCCTTCAAGTCACGACGATCAAAGCAGTCAGATACATTGATAAAGAACAAAATAAAGATAATCATTTGTTGCAGAGATTACTGTTGTGCAACCTTTAACCTTGACTCAGTCACACTCTTCAAACTAAAGAAGACTCTCACTCTCCACTGAAACTTTAACGTTGTCATTTTCTCAAAAAAACAAGATGTTAGAGGGTTAAAGTTAGCAGGATACTTGATTTTGACGTGAGCCTTCAAGTCATGGCGATCAAAGCAGTCAGATACATCGGTAAGGAACAAAAGAAAGAAAATCATTTGTTGCAGAGATTACTGTTGTGTTGTACCGAGTAGGAGATACATACTGGAAAGAAGACTCTCCATTAGATATACAAAAACGCTCTTTAAAAAGAAACACAAGACTTCAGGTGTGTACAAATAGGTACATTTTAACGTCGTCAACTTATATTTTCTGTAACAAATGGATGTACCGAGTGTGTGCGTTGACGGCCCGGTTGTTTCGCTTTATTTGCGCCTTTGAGTAACGGTTGTTCGTGTTCATTCGCACATCATCTCTGCGCATAACTTAGCCTACCGCACTTCCGGCAACAAGGCCTAGGCCTAGAGAATAAGATATCACGCCTTACCTCATAATCAAGACGACGTACTCAACATTTAGCCCACATTCATTTCAGTCTTGAAAAAAAATATACGGAAAATCCAGGGTTCGTCGATGTCACTGCCTTCGACGTACGAATCCTTTGTTAGGCCTAGACGATTGATCACCATGTGCAAAGACTGTACAGGGGAAGATAAACATGGATGAGCTTGCTGGCTGTGACCTTGACCTTTGCTTTGTGGCAGTGGGGGGGGGGGGGGGGGGGGGGGGGGGGGGGGGGGGGGGGGATTAACGAAACGAAAATAAAATATTAGGACTAATATAAAATATCTTACAGAAATGTAGATGATGTGGAACAAGTTTTCATCGCATGAACAATCAGTTTAAAACAGTAACAGATCAGGAGTATGGCCTTACGAATCACGCAACTTCAATTATTAATTTTCTAAGAGTAAGAGGCTTAGACCCACAGGCAAAGACTGTAGGCCTACTTCAGGTGTCCGTAGACCCCCCTTCCCCCGGCGGGGTGTGTGGGATTGGTCACTATGTTTGTCTGAAAGCTTGGTGAATATGCTTTTCAATTTTACTTGTTTGCCAAAAATAAAAATAGGGCTCCACTATGTTACATGCGCATATATAAACATACATATAATTAAATTTTAAAGAAAGGGGTAGGGGTAATTTAATGCATAGAAATAATTTTAATTTACACAGTAAAATAAAAATTAATTCTGTTTTCAGATGCACAAGTGTCTACATAACAGTATTCTCTCTATACAGGCATGGGAATTGTCATGGGAATTCCCATGCCTGCTATAGTAATACAAATCAGACGTGAGCCTTGCAGGCTTTGCCTCTTGTTATAGACTATTTTGTTATACTCATGATGTTAAGCCTTATTTTCAAGTGCATAATGGATAGCAAATTAAAGTATGCCTTGACTAAATTCTGATTAGGGATATCTGATTTGAACGCTCATCGCTTTAGGTATAATTTAAGCAATGAGCGTGATCTGTTGTGTCCTCTGTGTAAATTGTTTAAAGAAGATGAGGTACATTTTGCTTTCTGTTGCCAAAATTTGAAAGAAATCAGAACGTTTTTGTTTTTTATTGAACCCAAATATTGAAAATATTTTTTTTTTTAATTGAAAACCTTGTTTATTTCGTTTAAGCATGCTTATGTCATGTACTAAACCAGACGTTGTACGAACATTTTCTTTATTTCTGCATAAAGCTTTTTAGATATAGAGAAATTTTCACGTCGTAATTTTTGCTTCGTATATTCTTATGCATTGTGAAACTAGATTTAGCTTTGTCTTCCTTTGATTTGCACTACTTATTATGAATATTGTAATTTGTTCACAAACCCCTTCATGAGGGGCGAAGGCCTACATTAATAAACCATTCATTCATTCATTCAGTCTATCTCTCTCTGTCAGTCTCTGTCAGTCTCTCTCTCTCTCTCTCTCTCTCTCTCTCTCTCTCTCTCTCTCTCTCTCTCTCTCTCTCTCTCTCTCTCTCTCTCTCTCTCTCTCTCTCCGCGTGTGTGTGGGTTTAGGTCATAAAATAATGATGTAGTATACAAATATAGTTTTTTTTTTAAAGGCTTACATTGTTATATTTTGTTTATTTTGATTTAGCCAGAATGTTTATATTTATGTAACGAAAAGTGTCTCTTTGATATTATTGTATTGGGGATCCTGTATGATGAGAGAGAGAGGGAGAGAGAGGTGGCTAGGATAGGGGGGAGAGAGAGGGGGAGAGAGGGGAGGGAGAGAGGGAGAGGGAGAGGGAGGGAGAGGGGAGAGAGAGGGAGAGAGAGGGAGAGAGGAGAGAGAGGGAGAGAGGGAGAGGGAGAGGGAGAGAGCGGGAGCGGAGAGAGAGGGAGGGAGGGAGAGAGACAAAGAGAGAGAGGGAGAGGGAGAGAGGGGGGGAGAGAGAAAGAGAGAGAGAGAGAGTATGAGCCGTGTGTACGCACGTATTAATTGGTGCATTCCTTCCTGTTACTTGTTTACATTTGCATTAGTTTTTGTGAGTGTGATGTGTTATCAGAGAGTGACAGCGCTGGTAAACGAGGGTGGATGTCTTTGTGAGTGAAAATCATGTTATTTTTGTTACTTTATTATTTTTGCATTCGAATGTTGGTGGTATGACTTTCTTGCTGATTTTAATTAATGTTTTCCATCTTTCATTGTTGCTTTTGTAACGCGCACATTTTGAATGTTAATAACGAGTATAGTTAATAATAATAGGTTTGATTTTGTTATTGATGTGTTACAATATAGCGATGTTTTTTGCATGCTTTATATTACTTTGTATGTGTTTATTTTCGTTTTCCATTTTCTACTTTTATATATGTATTCTGTCCAGAGAGCTGGATGTAAAAAAGCATGTTATTGCTTACTCTATTACCCTCTATAAATAAAATTCATTCATTCATTCTCTCTCTCTCTCTCTCTCTCTCTCTCTCTCTCTCTCTCTCTCTCTCTCTCTCTCTCTCTCTCTCTCTGGAAGACTAGGCCCAGCCTAAATTCTCTCTCTCTTCCTTGTAAAATAAAGTCTGAAGTAGGCTGCCTAAAGTCTCCTTGTAAAGTCTGAAGTCTGAAGTCTGTAGTCTGAACTCTCTCTCTCTCTCTCTCTCTCTCTCTCTCTCTCTCTCTCTCTCTCTCTCTCTCTCTCTCTCTCTCTCTCTCTCTCTCTCTCTCTGGAAGACTAGGCCCAGCCTAAATTCTTTTCCTTGTAAAATAAAGTTTGAAGTCTGAAGTCTGAAGTCTGAACTCTCTCTCTCTCTCTCTCTCTCTCTCTCTCTCTCTCTCTCTCTCTCTCTCTCTCTCTCTCTCTCTCTCTCTCTCTCTCTCTCTCTCTCTCTCTCTCTCTCTCTCTCTCTCTTTTGAGTTTGTATGTGTGAAGGTGAGGATATGCGTGCACGTGTATTGCAAGTGTGAGAGTTTATGCATGCATGTATGAATGTTGTGTAAAAGCATGTATGTATGTAAATAGTTATGTATGTTTGTAAATAGTTATGTATGTATGTTAATGTGTATGTGTTGAAGTAGCATTTATTTATTTATTTATTTGATTTTGTATTCATGGATTGTTTATTCATTTGATTATTTGTCATGTTATTCTTGTCATGTCATGATAGGGGCTGTGGGCCTATATCATTAAAACATCGGAGTTCGGAGTTCTCTCTCTCTCTCTCTCTCTCTCTCTCTCTCTCTCTCTCTCTCTCTCTCTCTCTCTCTCTCTCTCTCTCTCTCTCTCTCTCTCTCTCTCTCTCTCTCTCTCTCTTTCAGTTTGTCCCTCTGTCCCTGTCTCCGTATCTATATCCATTTTCGTTTGAATTTGCAATGCGTTTAGCATGTAAAAAATATCGAGTAATTCCAAAATTGTCTATGTACATAAACAAAGCTCTTGTAATCATAAATCAATGTATTTCTGAAGTGTAACAACTGCATAACGTGTTTCTTTAAAATCTTTTGTTTGTCAATATTGTTATTGGCCAGAGGCCTAAATATTAAACTATTTTGATTTTGACTATGACTTTGACGTTGTCTCCGTATCCAGGGCTAGTGTATATACACAGGCTATGTCCGTATCTGTCTCTCCCTCGGATCTCTCTCTCTCTCTCTCTCTCTCTCTCTCTCTCTCTCTCTCTCCATCTCTCTCTCTCTCCCTCTCTCGCTCTCCCTCTCTCGCTCTCCGTCTCTCACCCTCTCTCTCATGTATGTCTGTTGTAATGGATGGGGATATTGTTTTCATAATTAATATATTTAATTTAATATTCCTTTAATGTTTCCGTTGAGGATTATTTTAAGCCCTCAATTTACAACAGGAAAACAAACAGGTAGCCCACCATGCGAAGACCTGGTTATGTTTTGTTTTTGTTTTCAATGTTTTTATATTTTATTTTGTTGCTTGTGTTAACCAACAAGTCTCACGTAATCACTAACTTCTAGTTTGTTTCATTGACCGCTTGCTCCCAATCTTGTAAGAGACATACTTAACTGTGAACAACAACAACAAAACGATTCGTTGCCCTGCGTCAAACATGAGTTAATTTCTTTGATTCGTTGTTTATGTATTTGTTTCTGTGGTGCGCATGCGAAGCCTAGTATCCTTCCCATTCACAACTAGTCTACTTATATTTGCATGCACGGACAGAACGTAGGCCCCAAACTGTCAGCCCCTATGTTATGCTATGTTATAGGCTTCCCTTGTGTTGACTCGCTGAAAGCCGTAAAACAAACACCCGAAAGATTTGTCTCGCTGTAAGCATTAAAACAAACATCTGCAATGGGTCCTCTGTGTGTGTGTATGTGTGTGTGAGCGTGCGTGCGTGCGTGCGTGCGTGCGTGCGTGTGTGTGTGTGTGTGTGTGTGTGTGTGTGTGTGTGTGTGTGTGTGTGTGTGTGTGTGTGTGTGTGTGTGTGTGTGTGTGTGTGTGTGTGTGTGCGTGTGTGTGTGTGTGCGTGTGCGTGCGTGCGTGCGTGCGTGTGCGTGTGCGTGCATGTGTGTGTGTGTGTGTGTGTGTGTGCGTGCGTGCGTGTGCGTATGCATGTGCGTGTGTGCATGTGTGTGTAATGTTGTGACAGGGGTAGCGTTTATGTACTACCTGTAGTGTTGTGTATAGCAAACAGTGGTGCCACGATGCGTGTACCATGGTGCACCCCGCGGGGTCAGGTACAAACTGTTGAACGCTGGTAATGAAGGTCTGTCTGTTGGCGCGGCGTTCCGTTATCTGGCTGGCACGCTTACTTGATCGCGTAGGTAAACACCCCCCCCCCCCCCCCCCCCCCAACCCCAACAGGGGGGCTGGTTAGAGAGAGAGAGAGAGAGAGAGAGAGAGAGAGAGAGAGAGAGAGAGAGAGAGAGAGAGAGTGTGTGTGTGTGTGTGTGCACGCGTGCGTGCGCGCGAATGTGTGTGTGTGTGACCCCAACATACACACACACACACACACACACACACACACACACACACACACACACACACACACACACACACACACACACACACACACACACACACACACACACACTCACTCACAATCACAAACATAATTATACACACTTTCTCTCATTCCAAAATTATATCTGTCCGCCACACGTTCCCCGACCATCCTTTTCTGCCTTGCTACTTGTCGCGATCTGTCTCTGTCTCTGTCTCTGTCTGTCTCTCTCTGTCTCTCTCTCTCTCTCTCTCTCTCTCTCTCTCTCTCTCTCTCTCTCTCTCTCTCTCTCTCTCTCTCTCTCTCTCTCTCTCTCTCTCTCCCTCCCTCTCCCTCTCTATCTATTTTTCTCTCTTTTCTTCTCTCTCTTTTCACCCAAAGTATATTGATCGGGATACAAAAACAAAAAAATGACATGGAATCACGTGTACCAAGGCTGTCTGAGATTTTGACAAGCCGTTTGCGGGCACGCCATCGTTCTGACATTGGTGACCCTAATCTGTCCATTGCGTTGTCTGTCTCTGTCTCCGCCTCCATGTCTGTCTCCGTATCTCTTTCTGTCTCTCCCTCTTTCTCTGTCTCTCTCGTTCAGTTGTGATAAGGGGGCTGTTGGCCCCATATTATATTTTATTTATACATTTGTCATCTTGTCAGTGTCAGTGTGTCTGTGTATGTATGTTTCTCTCTCTCCCTCTCTCCCTCTTTCTCTGTCTGTCTGTCTGTCTGTCTCTCTCTGTCTGTCTGTCTCTCTCTCTCTCTGTCACTGACACACACACACACTTCCCTATTCTAGATGGTATCTTCTACCATCCTGAATCCACTTAGATGTCTGTTAATCATTGTCCTGGAAGAACACTTGCTCATGCATATGCCCCCGTCACACGCGCACGCATGCACAGAGAGAGAGAGAGAGAGAGAGAGAGAGAGAGAGAGAGAGAGAGAGAGAGAGAGAGAGAGAGAGAGAGAGAGAGAGAGAGAGAGAGAGAGAGAGAGAGAGAGAGAGAGAAAACGAACGAAAATTGTTTTTTTATTGAGGGAAAGTGTAATGAAACAGAAAACGGGAAATTGATATTTGTATCCGTGTCTACATTTTGGTGTTATAATTTACAGGGGCTCAAATTTAGGCGATCACAATTTAATAGCAGAGTGAGTTTTGTTATGTGCATGCGCACGAAATTGTAATAGTTAAATTGTGAGTAGTTTTTCTTCATTCTGTCTTGGTTCTTGTTGGGAAGCAGAACCTCTGTTAACATTGTAGCAGAGTAAGGGAAAGGGAAGAGGACCTTCCATTTCCATGTAGTCCCCTAGTTGCTAGGGTAAGTGTTGTGATTGTTGAATAACTGATGTTGATATAGGATATTGTTAATTGTAGTTCGTAGTACATTAGTAGATGTTGACATTGTGTTAGTTGTTGAACAGTTGTACTTTTTGTGACTGAGAAAGTTAACTGTTAATCAGTGAGTAAATTAATGATCATAGTCTCAGATCGTGTTTAGATGAAACATGTTTTGGAAACTTATTGTTATGTTTGTGTTGTGTTGTGTTGTCTAGTGTCTGTAGGATAAAGGGGGAACGGTAGGACAGTAGAGGGAACTGACATTAGGCAAGGGAACTAATTATGAACTTGATAAACAGGGACCCGGTTTGGTGACTGTACTGCACTGGACGACCAGTGATTGAACTTTCGCCTGGATTGGTGAAATCTTTGTGTTCCCTTGTCCGTTTCCGTGTCCCCCTAGTTATCTGTGTTTCTGTGTTAATAAATGGGTATAGTTTAGATCATTTGGAGTCAGAGAATTATCCACCAGGCCGAATGCGCGTGAGTGTTGTGAGAGCATGAAGTTTGTCTTTTAATCTGTCTTTACCTCTCAAGCACATGTTTTACAGAAAGCGGAATAAGCACAATAACCGGCTTTTTTTCATCAGGCCCTCCGAACAAAAAAAGAAATTAAAAAAGTACAAATAGAACAAAAAATCGCTAAATATAAAAAATAAAAATAAAAATTAAATCAAGGTCGTAAACGGACGCACCGTGCAAGGCATATATGCATATATGCCTTATGCCAAGATACATTACATCAATTAAGCAGAGAGACTGAGACAAGGACAGACAGACAGACAGAGACTGACAGAGAGAGGGAGGTCAAAAGAAAAGAAAAGATGGAAGAAATGAAGTGATACATGCATGAAAAATAATGCATAAACACATAAACATGTATTATAACAAATGAGAGATTTGTAAAAAGGATACAAAGTAGACATTCTTGGATATTATGAGCTAGAGTATTCCTTCATGAGTATTTGATATCTTTTTTTGAATGTGGTTAGACACACATGAACGCTATTTTTGGAAGAAATGCCGTTCCAGAGGAGACCCTGTGGTGGCATGGATTGTCTCCGCTGCGCAAATTGTCTCCGAGACAATCCGTGCAGCAGAGACAAACCGTGCCGCTGCTAACCGCCGTTTTGTCCAAATTCCGCCTATTTTGTCTATAGACAAAACGGCGGTTCTACAATCCGCCGTTTTGTCCAAATTTTCTATTATGATTTGGACAAAACGGCGGTTCAACAATCCGCCGTTTTGTCTGAATTGGACAAAACGGCGGTTCTAGCCCCGCCGTTTTCTGAACCGCCCGATTCTGAACCGCCGTTTTGTCCAAATGAAAGTTGGAGTTATAAAAACTCATTCTTGACAAGTTCTCATTATAAAAAAAAAAAGTTAAATAAAATGAATAACAAGCTGACCACTGACACTGGTCACTTTGGCCTAATTTTACTGTTTGACTGCAAATTAGTGTATTAGGAGTTCAAATGAACAATTGTTGATGTGGTTGACCAGTGGTCAGTGTCACTGACCAGTGGTCACTTTGGCCTATTTTCACTGTTTGACTGCAAATTAGTATTATGAGTTCAAATGAACAATTTTTGATGTGGTTGACCAGTGGTCAATGTCACTGACCAGTGGTCACTTTGGCCTATTTTCACTGTTTGACTGCAAATTAGTGTATTAGGAGTTCAAATGAACAAATTTTGATGTCGTTGACCAGTGGTCAGTGTCACCAACCAGTGGTCACTTTGGCCTTTTTTATTTTATGTGGTTGACCATTGGTCAGTGTCACTGACCACTGGTCAACCACATCAAACCTTGTTCATTTGAACATTACTCAAAGTTAACGTTAACTGGTTTTGTTTCTGAGGTTCACAAATTAAGACATTGGACACAGAAAAGTGTTATCAAAGCAAACTATTCTGAAACACCCCTCCCCCCCCCAACAACCAGTGTCAAAACCAATCCTAGTGAAGAAAAGAAAAAAACAGCAGTGAAAAGCACAATATCGAAGCTTCTGTTAATTTATCAGTCCGATAAATAATGTATCAGTCCCTGGTAAATTTTTTCTGTCATTTTCTGTCATTTGTTTCAGTATATTTTGCCCCTTGCAATGAAGTTTGTTTTCTCCATAATACATGTTACAACTAAGCAACTAAACATCACAATGATCAACTCAAGCATACATAATAGCCATCATTATCAAATAAACAAATGAACATATACATTAGCAGCAATTGAAAGCATGCAAAACGATTACCTCCTCCAAAGAATCCACTTGTATACCAAACATCAGCTTTACTAGGGGTTTATCTATAATATAAGAACAAAGGAAAGAACGAAAAAAAAAGAAAAAAAGTAGAACACAAAGGAACATAGAAAAGGGGAAATGATCAACATCAGCATTTCGAAAATAAGATTATAAAGAGATGACAAACAAATAAAAAATAGACATGGAAAAGGTGAGACAAGGAAAGCGAATGTCCAAATGAAAATATTAACGCAGTGGACTATATATTATAATACATCGTACAGAGACATCATTAACCAAAAGAAATAGCAATACTTAGACCTGATTAGGTAGCAAGTTTAGGTTGGGTAACCACTTGTTGAATTCATCAAGGCGCATTTCCATGACCTGTGTAACAAAACATTGCAATATATTGGGTTTAAATTTGTTTTTCCTGTAGAACGTTCTGGGTTGCTGTCTTTGTTTTGTTTATTCTGCGTTTATATACAAAGTATCTAGTCATTAGTAATATCAGATCGAACGTTTGTTTTGTTAATGTTTTAGAGTCTTCGCCAAATAATACTAGTTCTACACTGAGTGATAGCCTTTCACAAATTAAACATTGTTTTATCATTTATGTTATCTCCAAGTTCATCCAGAACACTTGAGAATGTTGACCATACCATAAATAATGTTGAATAGTATCTTTTTCCTCGTTACAAAACTTACATTCTTGATTATTTGCAATAGTTTACTGATAATTACCTGATTTAAGGCCAACTAATCCACTTGGCTGCAGCACTAAGTAACTATTTTGTCTGTTTGTTTATTTGCTTGTTTATCTATACGTCTCTTTTCGTATTTAACGTTGGTTTTATTTGTGCGTGCGTGTGTGTGTGTGTGTGTGTGTGTGTGTGTGTGTGTGTGTGTGTGTGTGTGTGTGTGTGTGTGTGTGTGTGTGTGTGTGTGTGTGTGTGTTTTGTTTGCTTTGTTTTTTACATATTAGAAGATAAAGATAAAAGACCATCTTTTCCTATACAATTATCCTTCAAAACTAATGTATTTGCTGGTAGTCTTTTTAAAGGCATTGTAGTGAAAGCAATTGTGGGGGTGGGTTAGGGGGTTGTTGAGGATAGATAAATCAGCAAGTTAAGCGCAGAAAAAAAAATCAACCGTAGCATTGTGGATATGATCCAGGGAAGCACCTTACACATATTACACTAAGACTCTGAGTTTCCATTATCAATACATTTTGATACCTTTCAAGAAATGCCAATAGGGGCTTAGTACGTCTAAAGCGTTCTGAAATAGGTTTAGGGTCATGAGTCGTTCTTGCGGGCAGATATGCACACGTCGTGGGCATTCCCTAAACGCCTTGTCCAGGTCATGATCGATGCACAGTATCCTGACGTGTCTGAACATTGCCGTGTAAACATGTCCTGTTTTGGATGAAAGAAGAGCAACGTGTAAATCTGATGGAAATGCGGAGGGCATGTCTTGAAGGTGCCATCGCCAAATAACTCCACACCTCTGTCACAAAGTAGTTGAAGGTTAGTTTCTGTCGTGAAGATGATGATTCCGTTTGCAGCATCATTGACTTGCATCATCTGTTCTCCTCTGCTTGAAGTCATGTTGTATTCACCAACTCTCTCTGTACGATTCTTTGGAAGCTTGGGCAACGTTTTCCTCCTCTCGTTGTACATAGCCTTTCTTATTCGTTCCAAGTCACTGGTGTCAATTTGGTCAATATAAGCATTGTCAATCTGTCGCAGCTCTCGTCGCATGACTATTGAAGGTCTCTGAAACATATAATCAGCGCAGCGACGTTTGCAAGCCTTCCTAACACTGGTGACGGCAATGTATTTTTCAGTCTGGGCTGCATGGCCGCTGTGTTCAGTCAATAGAAGGATACTTTTGCTTTCCTCGTCGGTTTTGCATCTTGCGTTACAATCTCTTTTTGTACATCTCCAACTTTTCCCTCTTGACGTGGCTCTATCTAATCGAAATAAGTAGTCCCCTATCAGCAATGCTGGTTTGCCATGATTCGTTGTGGTTTCAACAATCCTATCATCCATCTTACTCGCTAGTTCTGTCGATGTCTGCTGTTGAAGTTTGAAAATACATATGATGTTTCAAATGAAACTGGTCTTGTTCTAGTTCTCGTGAGCTTTTGGTCATCCGCATTTACTAACCGCACTAAAACCATGAAAATGCACATGCACGGCAAATGCACGGCATGAAAAAAAATCCCACTTTGTGAGCTGATGTTTATCCACATGTACTAAAACCATTTGACGATTTTCGTGAAAATGCAGGTATGAGAAAAATAGTTGATTATTGTGCGACTATCATGAAGAAATCATAAATGAAGAAAGTAATTTCTAACATTATGAGGTACGCGCTTTTGAGCAATAAGCGAATTATGAGCATGCGCGCATTGCGCGTTTTCTGACGTAAAAATTCGCGTTAAATAGCACGCGCTTTTGAGCTGTGCGCGCTAATTGCCGGCTCCGCTACTGATTGCCTTGACCTCACGGTGCATTTGCCCATGTTTCACACTCGACAGCCCCCGGAATGATTGCCAAATGGAGTGCATCATGATCTCGTTCTCAACTTGCCGGTCCATCGTTAACTCTGGCATCACTTGATGCCTGCACTTCCCTGCCCTACCCCTTCCATCCTCGCACCGCCGTAGAATGGTTGCCTAGAGGTTTTAAAGACCCACCAGATCACGTGTCAAAATCACGGGTTTCACGGGTTTTCTCCCTTATAGCTGGTAAGAAATCTTGTTTTGATCATTTCAACTCCCATACAAATGACCCCAAATTCAAAACGAAACATTTTAAACAGCAGCCTCAATTTTAAGTTGGGAACATTTGTATGTGGGTCACAGCTACCTAGAAAAAACCAAGGGACTTAATCGTGGTGCGTCAGTGTGTCTTTAAGGGCTTCCCAAGAAAGTGAATGGCATTGGTTCAATCCCTAAAATTATGGATGCACCCCTCTCACCTCTTCCCTCTTTGGTTGATCTGCAATTATGGCAGTAAAGGGACACCCTGACGAATGAGTTTTTGTGTGTGCAAGAAACACGTCGAGATCACCAGAATTACAGCCTTTGCAAGGATCGGAACACTCACTTTTGCTCTGGGTTCCTAAAAAATCGAACCGTCAAAACGACGATTCCTCCTTGGCGGAGTTGCCGGGGAGAAAAGCCATTTTTGACGGGGTGGGTGGAGGCCACTCAAGAGTGGTAAAAGCTTTTTCTTCTTTGTAGTGCAGTAAAAAAAAAAAGGAGCTATTTCCTTTGTTGTGAGCGAAACTCCTTTTGGTAAACTGTATAAAATAGCTACACACAAAAATAAATAAAAAGCTTGTATTGTGGACATTTCGTGCAAACGATTTGGTCTGACTCAGGCCGCCATTAGAAAAGAAAGAATCACTGAAAGAATCTGACTTCCAGCACCTCCACGAAGGAGGAATCGCCGATTTGATAGTTTGATTTCTAGGAAACCAGAGCAAAGTGAGTGTTGCGATCTCTGTAAAGGGTCACAACAAATTAAGACAAAGTCGAAATTAAAACCCAGAAGAAACGGTTTAATGATAAAAAATTAAAAAAAAGCAAAACAAAACACGACGTTTCGGGTTCAACCCGTTGTCCAGCACTTTGTTTTTTTTTTTTTATAATCATTAAACCGTTTCTTCTGGGTTTTAATTTCGACTTTGTCTTAATTTGTTGTGAATATTATTGAACCCAGCAGTCATCTTCGTTTCTTCACATTCTGTAAAGGGTGTTTTCCTTGTGATCTCGACGTGTTTCTTGCAAACACTCATACGTCAGGGTGCAACTTTAAGAATTAGTCGCTTTACGGGTTCCAGCAAGAATGTGTGCGCGCACACGAGCGAATACGGTTAGTATGTTTTATAAACATTTCACTTCCTTCTTTTCTTTTTTCCTTTTCCTTTTTGTTCTTCCTTTTCTTTTTGGTTACTTTTGCATGACCACCTTATATCATATAGATCATACATAATTGTTTTTTGTTTATAATAATACTTTTCAAAAATACAAATCAGACATGAAACCGATTTGCGCAGTCCATGAACGTTGTAATTATTATTTTGGTTCACATGTTTCAGGATGTGTGGAAAGAAGTGGGGATGGGGCGGTTGTCTATAATGTCTAAGTTTGGGGAGTGATGAGGGTAAAAGTGACAGGGTGCAAGAGGGATGTATTGCGTGCATTTCGCAAGTTCTATCTCCTTTTGGTTATCAATAAAATCTCCATCCTCATCGAATGCCATTATATTTCTAGAGAAAGATTGGTTTCAGTTGACCCGTGGCTCGGAACTAATATGACTTTAATGGAAAGGATACAGTGCTCCGTCCCGTGGACACTAGTCATCACAACTGCAAGTTTATAGTCCCGTTTTGGGTTGTAGCGATGATCAACGTGCTTAGTTCTGTCTATGTGCTCATCTTCGTATCTCTTTTTAAAACCTTCGTCATTGGCAACGTTTAGGGGGACTTCTGTATTGAACAGAGGGTGGTGGTGGAGAGAGAGAGAGAGAGAGAGAGAGAGAGAGAGAGAGAGAGAGAGAGAGAGAGAGAGAGAGAGAGAGAGAGAGAGAATGAATGAATGAATTAATTTTATTTGTAGAGGGTAAGC
>CM065682.1:68694329-68721829 GCA_017654935.2 Phymorhynchus buccinoides | reverse complement strand
CACCATCAGATGCAACTTTTTAGTCCTACAGAGTTGTGTGGAGTGGGAAGTTTGGCTTATATATATATAGTTTGCTTTGATAAAGCTTTTCTGTGTCCAATGTCTTTATTTGTGAACCTCAGAAACAAAACCAGTTAATGTTAACTTTAAGTAATGTTCGTGTTCAAAAAATAAAATAAAAAATAAAAAAATTAAAAAAATTAAAGTTATATAAATTGTGCTGATTTACTTTTTCTCCCAATGGGGGAAGGACAGTGCCTTATGCAAAGACAGCTGTTTCGATCTTGAGAAGATCTCATCAGTTTGTAAAATCAGCACATTATTTTCTTTTATTATTTTCAGAACACAGAACAAATCGTAAAGTTAAAATTAAATTTATTGAGTTTCTTTCTTAGGTTCACAAACTTATACATTGGACACAAACAAAGTTTATTAAAACAAACTATATATATATAAGAGGAAAGTTTAATGGTGTGGTTGTTTTTTCTTCTTCAATTCTTGTACGTTTATATCACACTTCGAAGAAGGAAAGCGCATCAGTCTACCTGATCCAGGCACACCTCTCTACATTCCTCCTCACCGGGAGTATGTTGGTGTTTACTACGATTTCTATGACCTCCCCTATTGAATCCTTCACTGGATCCACCCATCTCTTCTACTCTCTTCGAGGGATTGTAATTTTAGAACATTATTATGTTTGTTATTTTACACAAGAGTTGTATCATTTCTTTTGAATTAAGTGCTGGTTTGCTTTTATTGTGGACTTTCAATCTGGTGCAAAGAGGACAACCTTTCTCTTGGAGAAAGTTTTGAATGTTCACTGTGGACATTCTTTGCAGGCCGATATGCAGACTGAAGAGTCTTTCTCAAAGACGAAACAGCTGTCTTTGCATAGGCATTGTCTATCTCCCCCCCCCCCCCATTGGGAGAAAAAGTAAATCAGCACATTATTTTCTTTTATTATTTTCAGAACACAGAACAAATCGTAAAGTTAAAATTAAATTTATTGAGTTTCTTTCTTAGGTTCACAAACTTATACATTGGACACAAACAAAGTTTTATTAAAGCAAACTATATAAGCTATCCACAAAAAGTTAAGGATCACTTGCAAACTAATTCATAACTTTCCAAATAAGAAAGCCAATGCGTTGAATTTTGGCCAACATTTAATTCAATGCTTTAGTGATAACGATACACAATTGCCTTCAATTTCGAGCAATCGTTTGGTCTGTACATTTGATCAAAGTGGGTACGTATCGAAATTTGATTTCCCAAAGTCATTGAAATCACAAGACAGGGCATTCTGATGCTCCCAAAAGTTCAGTAATGCGTGTATCCGCCATGGCTGTTCTGGCACTCGACGCAGCGAGTCCTCATGGAGTTGACCAGGGTGGTGAAGATCCTCTGTGGAAGCGCCTGCCACTCAGCCTGCAGCATCTGGTAGAGGTGCTGGGCATCCCTGGGAGGGGGGTGGTTGCTCCTCACTTTGCGATCCAGCTCATCCCAGAGGTTCTCAATCGGGTTGAGATCGGGACTGCATGCTGGCCACTCCATTCTGTTGACTCCAGACTGCTGCAGGAAGTCGTTGACCACCCTTGCCCTGTGGGGGCGAGCGTTGTCATCCTGGTAGACAGCCGGCGGTCCCATCTGCTGCAGTGTAGGCACAGCCAGCGGTCGAAGGATCTCATCCCGGTATCGGAAGTCAGGTTACCCTGTACATGATACAAGGGTGTTCTGTGGTGAAGGCTGAAGGCCCCCCAGACCATTACAGAACCTCCACCAAAGGCCACCTTTTCTTGGACAGTGGCGTCAATAAAGCGTTCCCCTGGGCGCCTCCAGACCCTCAGTCGGCCGTCGTTGTGGTTCAGGGTGAAGCGTGATTCATCACTGAACAGGACCTGGGACCATTGCTGACGTGTCCACCTCACGTGACGTCTGCAGAAGGCGCGGCGTGCTGCTTCTATGGGCTGGAGTTAAGCGTGGCCGTACAGCTGGGCGACGAGAACGGAGGTTAAACCCATGAAGGCGGTTCCGTATGGTCTTCTGGCTGATGTTGATGTTAGTAGCCACACTCAGCTGCCTTCGAATGATGCTGGAAGAGGCTGTTCTTGTCTGCAGGGCTTGTCGTTCAATGAGACGATCTTCACGTGGAGTTGTCTTCTTCGGTCGACCAGATCTGCGTCTTTCATGGACCCTCCCAGTGGCTGTGAAGCGTTGAATCAGTCTGACAATGACCGAGATGGACACCTGAAGTCGCCTGGCCACTTCTCGCTTGGGAACACCATCTTGGAACCATGCAACAGCTCGTCCCCTATCCAACTCGCTCAATTTTCGTCGTGGAGGCATTGTCAAATCAGGCCTAATACTGGTGGTATGTCTTCTTATAAAGCCAAGCAAGAGACAGCATCTCACACATAAACAGCAGTGCTTGCACGTGCATAATGGTTTTTCCATCTGGCTTGTGCAATGTGTTCATGCAGAACGATCCAAAACAAGGTCCTTTTTCGCAAGTTTCCGCTTTTTCTTTTGCTGCCAAGCTCAGTAATAGAGAATCACGTGCAATGTTTCCACTAACACAACATCGCCCACTTACAGCTGAACAAGAATTCATAACAATTTGGCTTGACTGAGAAAAAAATAACAGGAGCGAACGGAGTTTCTTGCGCACCTGTTTTCTCATAGTGATCCTTAACTTTTTGTGAGTAGTGTATATAAGAGGAAAGTTTAATGCTGTGGTTGTTTTTTCTTCTTCAATTCTTGTACGTTTATATATATATATTTTTTTGGAACACGGAACATTACTCAAAGTATAATTATACATCTATCTTCATGCACCCAAATATGCACGCCCTTCCACACTGACAAAACTATCGTACACGCACGCACGCACACGCACACGCACACGCACGCACACACACACACACACACACACACACTTACACACACACACACACACACACCGAGACTCACCCCCCACCACTACACCCACACCCACCCACCCACATACACACATATACACCAAATTATATGTATACATATCCCCACCTAACTTCCCCCCCCCCTCCTCCTTTTTTTCTTCTACACCTATAAACATAGATATACACTGTGTTTATAAATTGGATAAATATACGCACAAATGTAGCAATAATACTGTTATTCTAGTCTTACATACCTTTTCTTTAAAATTCTGTCATAAAAGTAAAGCACGTACTGCCTGTGCATTCAGCTGAACTAAATGCGAGTTGATAGTGAGTATTGTTCCGATTGTTTGTTAACTGGTTTGGGTATAATAAGGGCGATCACTCTTGTGTAGAAAGCTTGTGAAAAGAACATTAGGTGTAGCTATCAATTTTTGATACCACCTCAAAATTGTCCACTATTTGTTGTTGAGGAAAATTATTCAAAATTGATTTAATAGAGTGAAGTTCCCATTTGTATGTAGTATTCTATGTAGTTTGTTTTTAGGCAATATTATGTTATTAATTCAAGCCATATATTCATATCTGACTCATTGTTTCTCTATATACTATAAGTTCTACAAATATATAAATCGAGAACCTGGTATAATCTCTGTTGACATACAGCATTGCGTATGGTAAATGAAAGTAGTGTATTGTTTATGAGGCCAATGTTTCAAGGTATTACAGTTTTCTTTTAAGCTGTGGAAATGCAAATCGAGATTAAAAAACATTTTAAAACAAATAATAGTCATTTTCAGACGTAGCTGTGTCTATGTCCGCATATATGGATATGTGTCCATATGAACATTTGTACCGACACGTCTTAGTTCATAATTTACGTATGTACATTTTTATTCTAAATCTAAGGGTTATTACAAGTAAATAATTGCTTGACCCACATATATATTATCCCACACATTCTCCCACACATGTTCTTCCCCATCTACCCACATATTATCATTGTCTCCTCTTCCACCAAAAGTCACTCTCTCACTTCACCACCCCCACCTCACATCAGTCATTTCATTACATATCGCACTTTTGGAGGCTTATTCTGCCGTATTTGACTTCTATTGTCTGTCAGCACTTTGTCTGTGCATTGGTTCCTAAAAAAGTATTCTGTTCTGGTACTGAAGCATGGTATTAAAGTCCTTTCTGGTGTTTAGACCTTTGTACAGTGTGCCAACGTTGCACTGCCACCAGATTTCTCTTTGTAGGAGTTTGTCTGGATTTGTGACAGTTTCAACAGAGAAGATTTGCAAGTAACTGTAAGAACTGTCTGTTGGATGTTTTTTGCTTGCTATGTGTTGTGACACGCTACATTTTGTAGTCTTTCCTAGTTTGATATCGGATTTGTGGTTCGCCCAACGTTTCTTCAAGCATTTTGTGGATCCTATGTATAGTTCCTCTGGGTGTTCGTTGCATTTGATCACATAGATGACGTTTGGCGTGGTACAGGTCAGCGGCTGCCTGATTGTCCATTTCCTATCGTCCCATGGAGACCTAAATGACTCTGTGTCTGTTGAGTGCGCACACGTGTCACACCTTTTTGCTGAGCAGCAGTGAAACCCTGGTTTGGGATTAGGTCCATGGATAGGGAAAGGGTTGGGTACCGAGGGCTTATACATTTCCCCTAGATTTTTTCTTCGTCTGTCAGCAGCGATGATCATGCCTTTGGGGAATATTTCCTGATTCCGTTTGTCCGAATAGAGGAGATGTAGATTCTGTTTGATTATTTTGGATTTTGATGGGATCCTGGGATCGTATGTGGTGACCCATGCTAGTTTTTTTATCTTTCTTTTCCCTTTCTCTTTCCAATATGTGATTTCTGTTTTTCCTGGCTCCTCTTTCCAGTTCTTTTTTTGCTTTGTTGATATTCCAGCCTGAGAGAGCGAAATATTTAGCGTACTCCTGGATCCTTTCTTTCAGAGTTTCGTCTTGACTACAAATCATGCGTAGTCGTGTGCCCACTGATGACACTAGGCCTTTGAATACAGATGGGGGATGGCAACTGTTGGGCGGTAGGTAGCTGTGGTTATGCTTGCTAAAGACATCAGTGATTAGCTTTCCTTCTTTTATTTGGAGCCGGACATCTAGGTATTCGGCCTTTTTTCCATGCGTCACTGTCCACTTTATGTTCGGGGGATGTAAAGTTTGCAGGTGTTCTGTGAATCTATCAATGTCCTTCTCATCTGGGAGAATGGCTATTCCATCATCGCGAAATCGGCTCCAGTCTAGTTCTCGTGGTAGTTTGCTAGGATCCAGGGAGGAGAGTAGGGACACAGGACTGTTATTCACTAGCTTTTCATCAAGTTCTCCCATGAATATATCTACATAATCACAAGAGTGACTCGGACCCATGGCAGTGCCTCTTATGGGTTTTGCAAAAATCGTATTTCCCTGGAGATCCTTGTGTTGTGTGTAGTTGTTGTTTAGAGCAATATCTAAGCCTTCTAGGATACATTTTTCAGGGAGGTTCACAGAGCTTGGGTGTTCTCTTAGTAGTTTTTTTGTAGCTGGTATTCCCATCTGGTTGTTTACGTTTGGGTATAGTGAGATAACATCGCACACTGCTATGGTTGCTTTGTCTGGTAGTGGTGAGCATTCTTCGTTGATTTCCTTGACTCTTTTTAGAAAGTCCTTTGTATCAATGATCTGGTAGGGGAGGAATTCTGTGAGATGACGTATCGCCATTCGTACTATTTGGGATATTGGTTCCACTGGAGTACCGCATCCTGATAGAAGGAGACGGATTGGGTATGGTGGTTCTTTGTGTGTTTTAACTAATGGTTTGCATTTTCCCGGGTGAGAGTCATCAATATTGTTGGCATAGGCTGCTATTTCTTCGGGAATAGTGCTTTTTTGGTCCCATTTTTTCGTCCATTCTTTGACTTTCTGAACTGCCTTGGAGTTTGGATTTTCTGCTGTCGTAGTGTAGTAATCGGGGTCTTTGAGGGCATTTTTTATGTGTTCATCATCTTTTTCTAAGGAGGTGATTACAGTCACTCCTGACTTGTCCGCGAAGCGACAAGCTGCTTGATGCGTCACTGGTAGCTGTTTGAGTTCTTTTAGGGCTTTTCTTTGGTCTTGTGTAAGGTTATCCTAGAATAACAGTATTATTGCTACATTTGTGCGTATATTTATCCAATTTATAAACACAGTGTATATCTATGTTTATAGGTGTAGGAAAAAAAAGGAAGGGGGGGGGGGAAGTTAGGTGGGGATATGTATACATATAATTTGGTGTATATGTGTGTATGTGGGTGTGTGTGTGTGGGTGTAGTGGTGGGGGGTGAGTCTCGGTGTGTGTGTGTGTGAGTGCGTGTGTGTGTGTGTGTGAGTGCATGTGTGTAAGTGTGTGTGTATGTGTGTGTATGTGTGTGTGTGTGCGTGTGCGTGTGCGTGCGTGTGCGTGTACGAAAGTTTTGTCAGTGTGGAAGGGCGTGCATATTTGGGTGCATGAAGATAGATGTATAATTATACTTGTGAAACATGTTACATACTGAATCAAAAGTAACCTACATTTCCGTTTTGCCCCTGGTTATCACTAAAGGTCCTTAATAGTACCAAATTACAGATTAATGAATACGAAAAATCCACATAAAACCTTGTCTTCTTTGAATGTTTTAAAAAGAAATTTGTTTTTGGATTTTAAATATTCCTTTTGTTTTAAGACATATAATGTGGCATGTAATATTGTTGTTGCAGTAATCCCCTGACGAAGCGGGCGCAAAGTCTGCGAAAATTTGGGATAAATAAACACCCATAAAAAGCACTCGAACTACTTGTTTTTAATTTTAATTTCTGTATTGTGATCACACAAATGCACAAGTAATGTTCTCCCGGACAGTGCGGAGCTGGCAAAAACAGGGGCGTTCAATCCTTATTATATATATATATATATATATATATATATATATATATATATATATATATATATATATTAAGTAGAAATAAAACTCGAATAGTCAGTGTGGTTTTGACTTTTGCTTTTTTATTTTGGCCAAATTTTCGCTTTTAAAAAGCTTCTTCTGGGCACTGGAACACAGGGAACATTTTCAAAAACCAGCACGAAAGTCACACACACATCCCCCCCCCCCCCACACACACACATCAATAGTTACATATACAGAGCAATACAACAGGCAATACATACAGATGAATCTGGAAATACTACAATTGCAGCAGCAAACTCAGGCACTGCTATGGGGCCATGTCATGCATGTGACTACGTTGATGTTTTTATGGGTGAGCTGGATAACAAACTGGTAAAAACATCGCCGGTACCACTCCTCTCCAGTCTGTCTCAAAGCCAATCAAGGGAGAACATTAGACAATTGGACTGGAGTCGGTTCCGGGATGACGGGTTTGCGATACTGCCAGATAGTGCAAGTGCCCCAGAATTTGGTCGTTTCCTGCAGTGCCTTCAACCTGGTATAATATGGACAATAGAATACGGAAGACAAAAAGAGTACTTGGATCTTAGGGTGACCATCAATGATGAAGGCAGAATCATCACAGACGTGTTCTCAAAAAACAGTAACTCGTACTTGCCACCAACTTCTTGTCATCCTCCATCAGTGTTTGCAGGATTGGCTTCAGGAATCGGAACGTGCCTAAGAATGCTTGTCAGTGACGAAGACACCTTGAAAACGCGAGTGGAAGAATATGCCAAATATCTAACACTATCTGGATGGAAATGGGAAAAGGCGTTAACTGGAGTGGTCAAGGGTGCGTGTAAAGACAGACGTGAACTTCTGGAACAGAAAAGAAAACCAAAAGGCAAGAAACTGGCTTGGGTTTCCACATATGACCCCCGCCTACCTTCAAAATCTGCCATCATCAAAAAGAATCTTCACCTATTGTACTCAGATCCTATCAACGTGTCACTGTTTCCAGACCGAATGATCATTGGAGCAGACAGAAAACGGAAGAACTTGGCGGAACACTACAAGCCCACAGTGCCTAAGAGACTGGTTGAACATGGGCCTAAGCAAGAACCAGGGTTCTTCCCGTGTCAGAAGTGTGACACCTGTCGCCACTCTGAGCCAACTACCAAGTTTACATCCCCATGGGACGGAAGACGCTGGTACATCAAACAGCATATCACATGTACCTCCCCCAACGTTATCTATCTCCTGAGATGCAAACTCCACCCGGACCTATGGTATATAGGTTCCACAAAGAATCTTCGCTTGAGGTGGGCAAACCACAAAAGTGATGTTAAACTGAGGAAAACCACAAAGTGTAGGATGGCATATCATGTCCACCCGTCGACCCATGATGCAGACCCAACCTTTTCCTTTCTGAGCATTGTGCCAATTGAACTGGTTTACAAGGAAGCTAACTTGCTCTCAAGGGAAGTCTTTTGGCAGGCAAACCTCGGCACACTGATGACAGGCCTTAACCAAAGGCAAGATCTGAACTCTGCGTTGTACAGAAGGATCCAGTATTGACATAAATACTGACACAAACTGAAACATACTGCATAGAAACATTCTGGTTACTATGGTCCAAGGCTATACCATTGTTCTTATCAGTTATTGAGAACCCCCCACCCCTCCCCTCTTTAGGTTTGATGACGTCTAGTTCTCCCCTCCCCCCCCCCCCCTTTAACGTTATGTAAACGCACCACCCCACCCCAACCCATCGCCCCAGCTCCCCCCCCCCCCTCAATCTACCCTCAATCCACCCTCCCTTCCCCTTCTGATCTCCCACTCTTCCCCACCTTCCATTCAAACACACCCCTTCCCGGCCCCCACCCTCTCCTTCCTTCTGACGCCCACGCTGCTGTTCGAGAATGAACAAAAATAATGAACACAACTCAGTGCAGGGGAAATGTTTTCAGTAGTTCACACTAGCTTAAAACTGTCGAAGAGGAAAGGTGCATTCTCTTCCCTGTAAGTGTTGAATTAGCCATGTTTGGTTGCATGTCAGTTACTTATGAATTTTGTTCTCTCTCTCTCTCTCTCTCTCTCTCTTTTTCTCTCTCTCCTCTCTCTTTCTCTCTCTCTCGCTCTCCCTCTCTCTCCCCCTCTCTCTCTCTCTCTCTCTCTCTCTCTCCCTCTCTCCCCGCCTCTCTCTCTCTCTCTCTCTCCTCTCTCTCTCTCTCTCTCTCTCTCTCTCTCTCTCTCTCTCTCTCTCTCGCTCTCTCTCTATCTCCCCCCTCCGTCTCTCCCTCTCTGCTTCCCCCCCCCCCCCCTTTCTCTCTCGCTGTTTCTCTGTATGTAGCCTCTCGCTCTGTCTCTCTCTCATCTCTCTCGCTCTCTCTCTCTCTCTCTCTCTCTCTCTCTCTCTCTCTCTCTCTCTCTCTCTCTCTCTCTCTCTCTCTCTCTCTCTCTCTCTCTCTCTCTCTATCTCCCTCTCTCTCTCTTCCTTCTCCTCTCTTTCCCTCTCCCTCTCTCGCCTGTTGTATTGCTCTGTATATGTAACTATTGATGTGTGTGTGTGTGTGTGTGTGCTGGTTTTTGAAAATGTTCCCTGTGTTCCAGTGCCCAGAAGAAGCTTTTTAAAAGCGAAAATTTGGCCAAAATAAAAAAGCAAAAGTCAAAACCACACTGACTATTCGAGTTTTATTTCTACTTAATATTCTCTTGAACTCGACGTCAAGGCACTTTAGGTGTGCGACCAGGCTGGAGGAGTGAATATATATTATATATTATATATATATATATAGTATATGCTTTGATAAATATTTTCTGTGTCCAATGTTTCTTTATTTGTGTCCAACCTCAGAACCTCAGAAACAAAACCAGTTAATGTTAACTTTGAGTAATGTTCGTGTTCAAAAAATAAAATAAAAAATTAAAAAACAAATTAAAAAATTAAAAAGTTATATAAATTGTGCTGATTTACTTTTTCTCCCACTATATATATATATAGTTTGCTTTGATAAAACTTTTCTGTGTCCAATGTCTTTATTTGTGAACCTTTGTGAGATTTTTCTTTCATAATATATATATATATATATATATATATATATATATATATATATATATATATATAATATTAAGTGAAAAAATCTAAACAACAACAAAACTTTGACGAGACTTTGATAAAGCTTTATTGCTTTATCGATCTACATTCTAAGTTACAAGCTTATATATATATAGCATGAAAGAAAAATCTCAGTGAATAGCCAGCTCCGTACCCCTACTCTGAAGGACTGAAAAGTTAGTGCATTTGAAATGCAGAATAGTTTGCTTTGATAAAGCTTTTCTGTGTCCAATGTCTTTATTTGTGAACCTCAGAAACAAAACCAGTTAACGTTAACTTTGAGTAATGTTCCGTGCTCAAAAAATAAAAAAATAAAAAATTATATAAATTGTGCTGATTTACTTTTTCTCCCAATAGGGGAGGGACAGTGCCTTATGCAAAGACAGCTGTTTCGACCTAAGAGAAGGTCTCATCAGTTTGCATGATCGACCTGCAATTTGACTGTCCAGTGGATGCCAACCCGAGCAAAAAGGACATTCTACAAGAGAATAATAATGAACAAAATAATAATGTTCTGAAATTTTAATTTCAAAACCTAATAGACATGACTAGGGAGGGCTAACTACTGAGGGCTAAAGCAAACTATTCTGCATTTCAAATGCACTAACTTTTCAGTCCTTCAGAGTAGGGGTACTGAGATTTTTCTTTCATGCTATTTTGATCCTTAATTTGGATACCATCTATATGACAAACTGAGTAATGGTCAATGTTGTCGGATGAAAAACCAGAAGAGTATATCACAAACTGAGTAATGGTCAATGTTGTCAGGTGAAAAGCCAGAAAAGTATACATCACAAACTGAGTAATGGTAAATGTTGAAAGGTGAAAAGCCAGAAGGGTATATAACAAACTGAGTAATGGTCAATGTTGTCATTGCCCCACATGGCCGAAAGGCCCAAGAGGGCGTAAAACATTATTTTCTCTCTCAATGTTGTCAGGTGAAAAGCCAGAAGGGTATATGACAAACTGAGTAATGGTCAAAGTTGTCGGATGAAAATCCAGAAGGGTATATCACAAACTGAGTAATGGTCAATGTTGAAAGGTGAAAAGCCAGAAGAGTATATGACAAACTGAGTAATGGTCAATGTTGAAAGGTGAAAAGCCAGAAGGGTATATGACAAACTGAGTAATGGTCAATGTTGAAAGGTGAAAAGCCAGAAGAGTATATCACAAACTGAGTAATGGTCAATGTTGAAAGGTGAAAAGCCAGAAGAGTATATCACAAACTGAGTAATGGTCAATGTTGAAAGGTGAAAAGCCAGAAGAGTATATCACAAACTGAGTAATGGTCAATGTTGAAAGGTGAAAAGACAGAAGAGTATATCACAAACTGAGTAATGGTCAATGTTGAAAGGTGAAAAGCCAGAAGAGTATATCACAAACTGAGTAATGGTCAATGTTGAAAGGTGAAAAGCCAGAAGGGTATATAACAAACTGAGTAATGGTCAATGTTGTCGGGTGAAAAGCCAGAAGGGTATATGACAAACTGAGTAATGGTCAATGTTGAAAGGTGAAAAGCCAGAAGGGTATATGACAAACTGAGTAATGGTCAAAGTTGTCAGGTGAAAAGCCAGAAGGGTATATGACAAACTGAGTAATGGTCAATGTTGAAAGGTGAAAAGCCAGAAGAGTATATCACAAACTGAGTAATGGTCAATGTTGAAAGGTGAAAAGCCAGAAGGGTATATGACAAACTGAGTAATGGTCAATGTTGTCGGGTGAAAAGCCAGAAGGGTATATGACAAACTGAGTAATGGTCAATGTTGTCAGGTGAAAAGCCAGAAGGGTATATGACAAACTGAGTAATGGTCAATGTTGTCAGGTGAAAAGCCAGAAGGGTATATGACAAACTGAGTAATGGTCAATATTGTCGGGTGAAAAGCCAGAAGGGTATATGACAAACTGAGTAATGGTCAATGTTGAAAGGTGAAAAGCCAGAAGGGTATATGACAAACTGAGTAATGGTCAATATTGTCGGGTGAAAAGCCAGAAGGGTATATGACAAACTGAGTAATGGTCAATGGTTGTCAGGTGAAAAGCCAGAAGGGTATATGACAAACTGAGTAATGGTCAATGTTGTCAGGTGAAAAGCCAGAAGGGTATATGACAAACTGAGTAATGGTCAATATTGTCGAGTGAAAAACCAGAAGGGTATATGACAAACTGAGTAATGGTCAATGTTGTCGGGTGAAAAGCCAGAAGGGTATATGACAAACTGAGTAATGGTCAATGTTGAAAGGTGAAAAGCCAGAAGGGTATATGACAAACTGAGTAATGGTCAATGTTGAAAGGTGAAAAGCCAGAAGGGTATATGACAAACTGAGTAATGGTCAATGTTGTCGGGTGAAAAGCCAGAAGGGTATATGACAAACTGAGTAATGGTCAATGTTGTCAGGTGAAAAGCCAGAAGGGTATATGACAAACTGAGTAATGGTCAATATTGTCGAGTGAAAAACCAGAAGGGTATATGACAAACTGAGTAATGGTCAATATTGTCGGGTGAAAAGCCAGAAGGGTATGTGACAAACTGAGTAATGGTCAATGTTGAAAGGTGAAAAGCCAGAAGGGTATATGACAAACTGAGTAATGGTCAATATTGTCGGGTGAAAAGCCAGAAGGGTATATGACAAACTGAGTAATGGTCAATGTTGTCAGGTGAAAAGCCAGAAGGGTATATGACAAACTGAGTAATGGTCAATGTTGTCAGGTGAAAAGCCAGAAGGGTATATGACAAACTGAGTAATGGTCAATATTGTCGAGTGAAAAACCAGAAGGGTATATGACAAACTGAGTAATGGTCAATATTGTCGGGTGAAAAGCCAGAAGGGTATATGACAAACTGAGTAATGGTCAATGTTGAAAGGTGAAAAGCCAGAAGGGTATATGACAAACTGAGTAATGGTCAATGTTGAAAGGTGAAAAGCCAGAAGGGTATATGACAAACTGAGTAATGGTCAATGTTGTCGGGTGAAAAGCCAGAAGGGTATATGACAAACTGAGTAATGGTCAATGTTGAAAGGTGAAAAGCCAGAAGGGTATATGACAAACTGAGTAATGGTCAATGTTGTCGGGTGAAAAGCCAGAAGGGTATATGACAAACTGAGTAATGGTCAATGTTGTCAGGTGAAAAGCCAGAAGGGTATATGACAAACTGAGTAATGGTCAATATTGTCGGGTGAAAAACCAGAAGGGTATATGACAAACTGAGTAATGGTCAAAGTTGTCAGGTGAAAAGCCAGAAGGGTATATGACAAACTGAGTAATGGTCAATGTTGAAAGGTGAAAAGCCAGAAGGGTATATGACAAACTGAGTAATGGTCAATGTTGAAAGGTGAAAAGCCAGAAGGGTATATGACAAACTGAGTAATGGTCAATGTTGAAAGGTGAAAAGCCAGAAGGGTATATGACAAACTGAGTAATGGTCAATGTTGTCAGGTGAAAAGCCAGAAGGGTATATGACAAACTGAGTAATGGTCAATATTGTCGGGTGAAAAACCAGAAGGGTATATGACAAACTGAGTAATGGTCAATGTTGTCGGGTGAAAAGCCAGAAGGGTATATGACAAACTGAGTAATGGTCAATGTTGTCGGGTGAAAAACCAGAAGGGTATATGACAAACTGAGTAATGGTCAATGTTGTCGGGTGAAAAACCAGAAGGGTATATGACAAACTGAGTAATGGTCAATGTTGTCGGGTTGAAAGCCAGAAGGGTATATGACAAACGACTGACGATGTCGGCTGCTTGGTACCTTCTGGCTCTCAATCAACGAATTATGAAGTTAGTGATTACAGCATGAACGTGTTTTCATCAATCTTTTTGAAACTCAATCAATTTTTCTGGACATGTTTTTTTCCCCCAACACAACGGTTGAAACACCGTGATCTTGCATGGAAGGGAAACTATTTTATTCAGAAACAAGGGTGGCGCCGAGTGGCAGACGTGTCCTTTTCCCGCTACGCCCCCTTATCGCACCTCCCTCCCCACCACCTCCCCTTCCCCCACACATCCTATGTTTTTGCTTCATTTTCTCTACACTTTTCTCTTTATAAACAGACAATGCAACACATTATTTTCTCTACATTTTACTCTTCATAAGCAGACAATGTAACTTATCACTTTCTCTACACTTCACTCTTTATAAACAGACAATGTAACTTATCACTTTCTCTACACTTTACTCTTTATAAACAGACAATGTAACTTATCACTTTCTCTACACTTTACTCTTTATAAACAGACAAGCATCACGTGCAGCTCCACCTCCTCTGTGCTCAGGCCACTGGTTCATGTAACTTACCCGATGATTCTCTTGAAAGACGTCTTAAAAATGTTACTGTTTTTAAAAACATCAAAGCTATGTGAACTGTTCCTGAGTTTCGGTACATAAAATAATAACTTTTTTCCCTAAGAGTAACAACTGCTTTTCTTTCTTTTCTGACCCCAGCCCCACACATATTCTGGAATGAGTATATGCAGTGCTTCACGCGTTCGAGATATAAGAGGGTGAAGAAAAACGGAGGCCATGTCCCCCATCGAAAGTAGAACAAAATGTCCCATATGTGTCCTAAGGGACCGGGAGCACGCTAAGCATATATTTGATTGATGGAAGCCTTATCTGCCGCTCGGCGACACCACCGGGGCATAATCTATGCACCAATGTCTTCTATCTTTTGCGTTGCACCCACACACAGGATTTGAAGAGATTCCACGCAGTGATCCACAAGATATAGCAATGCGATGAAGCACAAAAGAATGTCTACCACTCTGCGACACCTCATCCCTGTGGCATAATTTATGTATTAATGTCTTGTACTCTTCATTGAAGCAATTCTGTCCTCTGGTACACGAGACGCAGCTCGAACATGAAATACATAGTGCAAAGAAGGACATGTCGGTTGTTAAGGTCAAACCCCAAGGTCAAGGTCAGCATGGTCACAATATTATTTTATATATGGGACCTTCGTCACTTAGTGATACACCACCACACAGCATTTGAAGCGATTCCGTCAAGTGCTTCACGAGACATATTCCGGACAGTCAGAAAGAAAAACCAACAACAACGAACAATGTTGCAAACCGCAACAAACATATACTATCCCTGTGCCGAGCCTACATGGGGCAAAGGACACACAATATCGAGGGAAGGGATGGGTAGACTAATCCTCCTCACAATAGAGGATAACGATGGGGAGGCTAGGCATGGGGTGGGAGACAAGCCGGGGGTACGGGGCAAATGACACCGGTGTCAGTTGACTGCCTGTCAAGTCGCAGGCGATCGTCAGACTACTCCCTACCAAGTCATTTCAGAGGATTGTCCCCCACTCAGGACGTTTCAAGAAAGAGAGAGAGAAGAGGAAGGAAACCCAGCAGCAAAATAGACAAGTCTGAGTGGCAGGGTGGGATAAGGCTTACGCTGGGTTTCTTGGGTATTGTTATTGGGAGAGTGGGCTAACTTTAATAAAAGCAAAAAACAAAACAAAAACAAAAACCAGAGAGAATAAGTTCCATGTTTATAGAAGGCAATTAAAAAACAATATGCTCGGAGCATAAATTTAAAAGAGATACACACTTCAGACCTTTCTTTTTCATTCCACTTTCGAATCACCATAACTGAGCAGGTCTCAGAAATCACAATGGATTTTCATGTTGTGACCTCCCCTGGGTGGCAGCCATTTTGTTTTTGTCAATGTACTTGAAAAGTGTTTCAGGAGTCATGTGTGTGAACAAAAAAATGATTACATTGGCTATGGACTGACAACTACGATGAAGCATTTCATGAAAGCATCTCCCATGGATCACTGGAATATGCAATTAAAACAATTAACAGCTTTCGGGAGAAATTTGCACGCCGCAAGTCACAGCACCAGTCAACTACTATCAGACGTAACATGTCAGCTACGCTGTAGTGACACGTCAATTGCGTTTTGATTTTCATTTGTTGGTGAAAAAACCTTTACCAAATCTGACTGTACCTTCTTACAGGGCATGATATGATATATGTTTTCTCAAACCCAAGAGCTAAGCTGGAACGTATTCACATTTCATAGCAATGAAGCTCGGAACATTGTAACCGGAGGTCAGAATAGCGTTTGTGACACGTCAGTTCCATTGTTTTCGAATGCCACAGAAAAGGATATCTTCTTCGTTTGAACATGTAAACATGTAAAGGACCCTGTTTTGCACACGAATCAATAAGTTCCTAGTTCTTAAAACATTTCTCTTGTTCAGGCTGAACATTTTCAATGGTTGAAATCTTTCTGAATTACACGTCAGTTACGTTGTACTGGAACTGCCCTATACAGCATTTCCCAAACTATCCCAACAAATTGGCACGTTTGGATTTTTGTTTCTCAAGAAAAATGGTGTTTTAAAAAAAATTGATATAATTATATCCTGTTTAAGAATATGCATTATTTTCATTATATTCAGCCACTCGCAAATAACCTGCCACATTTTCACGACTGTCTCTTGTTGCTTTCTTATGATATGATCTCTTTATCAATCCTCTTTAAGAGGATTCGAAGATACATTGGCTTAGTTTTCAGCCACTCATAAAGTGCAACTTAGAATACAGACACCTTCTCGTTCTTTTTTCATTCTTTTTCTCAGTTCTCTTTCGGGGATTAAGGAACGTGGGGTCAAGGAGCTGAAGTATAATAATAAAGCTAAAACGAGAGCGTCCATATTCACCTCTTTCAGTTTCACCCACGCTTCGTCATAATAATGAGCAAGATGGCCGCCCTATGGCCCCTCCCTTTTCACCTTCTTGGCTGTTGTTTTCTTTTCTATAACAGAAAAAGTAATCCGACTACTTTCACCTAAGACATAAACATAATAACGCTGATGACGACTTCGTTGATTCCGCTGCTTAGTTATGTTTTACTTTGGCCAATATACTGTAACTATCTGTTTAGGGTTAGGGTTAGGTAGCAAGGCAAGAAGAGAAGGGTCATAAACACGGAGGAGGACAGTGTTCGACGAAACCTGCAACAGTACCAGACTGGACAACGGCCGATTCGATCGTATATCATGTGGACGCCATGAGTATGAAGCAAAGATACCGTAGGTGAAACAGGCCCTCACAGACATTGTAGGTGAAACTGGAATAGGCGAAATATTGGAATGGGTGAAACTGGAATAGTTGATTAATGATGTACCTCCGCAGCTAACCATGGGTGGAAAGAGTAAGTGTCTCAAATGATTGAGGAAGGGAAACATACTTCACAGTTACCGACTTGTCAGCAAAATAAATGCTATGCAAAAGGTTCATCAGGATTTCTTTAAATTCGAAGATTTTAATGAAGCTGCTAATCCTTTTGTCAAGGACGGATGCCACAATAAAAAAAGTAGTATTGTTCTGACACACACTAACGTGTCTAGCTTTTTGTTATTCAAGCAACGACATTTAAAATTAATCCAACAGCAAGATAAAACAATATTTATAGTTATTAAGAGGGGGGGGGGGGGAACGGAGGGGGGGGGGGGGGGGGGGGGGGGTCTCAGAAGAGAGTAGAGCGTAGATAAATTCGAGTTTTCATCAAGCATTGTTATAAACATTTTTTGGGAGAATTCCACGACTTTGATAAATGTAACAGGCATTGAATCAAGTAATAAATTTCGCAGACGAATCCAAATATTCCAAAACAACCACAAAAAGACAACAAATGACAATGCAAACAAAGTGATGCTGTTAACCGCCGTTTTGTCCAAATTCCGCCGTTTTGTCTATAGACAAAACGGCGGGGCTAGAACCGCCGTTTTGTCCAAATTTTCTATTATGATTTGGACAAAACGGCGGTTCAACAATCCGCCGTTTTGTCTATAGACAAAACGGCGGGTTGGACAAAACGGCGCCCGATTTTGAACCGCCGTTTTGTCCAAATGAAAGTTGGAGTTATAAAAACTCATTCTTGACAAGTTCTCATTTAAAAAAAAATCTTTGTTAAATAAAATGAATAACAAGCTGACCACTGACACAGGTCACTTTGGCCTAATTTTACCGTTTGAATGCTAATTAGTGTAATAGGAGATCATATGAACAATTGTTGATGTGGTTGACCAGTGGTCAGTGTCACTGACCAGTGGTCACTTTGGCCTATTTTCACTGTTTGACTGCAAATTAGTGTATTAGGAGTTCAAATGAACAATTTTTGATGTGGTTGACCAGTGGTCATTGTCACTGACCAGTGGTCACTTTGGCCTACTTTCACTGTTTCACTGCAAATTAGTGTATTAGGAGTTCAAATGAACAATTTTTGATGTGGTTGACCAGTGGTCAGTGTCACTGACCAGTGGTCACTTTGGCCTATTTTCACTGTTTGACTGCAAATTAGTGCATTAGGAGTTCAAATGATTTTTTTTTATGTGGTTGACCAGTGGTCAGTGTCACTGACCAGTGGTCACTTTGGCCTATTTTCACTGTTTGACTGCAAATTAGTGTATTAGGAGTTCAAATGAACAATTTTAGATGTGGTTGACCAGTGGTCAGTGTCACTGACCAGTGGTCACTTTGGCCTATTTTCACTGTTTGACTGCAAATTAGTGTATTAGGAGTTCAAATGAACAAGGTTTGATGTGGTTGACCAGTGGTCAGTGACACTGACCAATGGTCAACCACATAAAAAAAATAGGCCAAAGTGACCACTGGTCAGTGACACTGACCACTGGTCAACGACATCAAAATTTGTTCATTTGAACTCCTAATACACTAATTTGGAGTCAAACAGTGAAAATAGGCCAAAGTGACCACTGGTCAGTGACACTGACCACTGTACTGACCACTGGTCAACGACATCAAAAATGGTTCATTTGAACTCCTAATACACTAATTTGCAGTCAAACAGTGAAAATAGGCCAAAGTGACCACTGGTCAGTGACACTGACCACTGATCAACCACATCAACAATTGTTCATATGATCTCCTAATACACTAATTAGCATTCAAACGGCAAAATTAGGCCAAAGTGACCAGTGTCAGTGGTCAGCTTGTTATTCATTTTATTCAACAAAGATTTTTTTTAAAATGAGAACTTGTCAAGAATGAGTTTTTATAACTCCAACTTTCATTTGGACAAAACGGCGGTTCAAAATCGGGCGCCGTTTTGTCCAAACCGCCGTTTTGTCTATAGACAAAACGGCGGATTGTTGAACCGCCGTTTTGTCCAAATCATAATAGAAAATTTGGACAAAACGGCGATTCTAGCCCCGCCGTTTTGTCTATAGACAAAACGGCGGAATTTGGACAAAACGGCGGTTAACAATGCCCCCAAACGTTAGTTTAATTTGTCTGAATTGGTGATTGGATATCTCGTCACTTTCTCTGTGAGCACAATGGAATCAGTGGTAAAGCCAGGTTAAAAAAATGATCATAATAGGCCTAGTCTAGGCGATAGCATTTGTAAAAACAGAAGGAGGTTTGTTTTTATATATATTAAGTTTTTCAACGGATTTTAAATCTTTAATATGTCCATGTTTCAAATCCGCCGGAGGCCAAGTTTAAAATAGTGGGCAACTTTCAGTAGAGAGTGATCTTTGTAGGTACCATGGCTTGTTTTCACATTCGCCTCCATAGCCTAAATTTAGCTCATAAGGACAATGACGTCACTTGGATAAGGCCAAAGATATGAACCTGGTATATAAAAAAATTCAAGTTCAAACTCTTTTATTATGTCGTAAAATCATCTTAGAAACTATGGACACAAGAACAGTAAATAAAGACAACGAAATAAGATAAAGGTAAATTGAAATAAAAGTAACTAAGTTAACTAACACGCTTTGCAACCAAGTAACCCTTGAGAAATGGACTCACCCTTGCGTCAAAGACCCACAGGAAGTTTACCTTTTATTTGACCTTAGCAACACGTGTGTTCTGATTAACGATACTGCATCTCTCTTGAACTAAAACCACAATGGTTGTTCGATTAAACCCCCATGTGAGTGAATGAAAGCAGAGTAGATGCTGAAAACTGAACCTGAATGACTGAGGAAGCCCTACTTGTCCAATAAATAGATCTAGGCTTGATTCGGTGCGCTCACGCTTCTGCGCGCGCGCGCGCGTGTGTGTGTGTGTGTGTGTGTGTGTGTGTGTGTGTGTGTGTGTGTGTGTGTGTGCGTGCGTGTGTGTGTGCGTGCGTGTGTGTGTGTGTGTGTGTGTGTGTGTGTGTGTGTGTGTGTGTGTGTGTGTGTGTGTGTGTGTGTGTGTGTGTGTTTGCGCGCGCGGGTGGTATGCGTGCGGGAGGTATGGGGGGGGGGGGGGGATATGTTTGAAATCTAAATATATACTGACCACCACAAACGTACAATAGGCCTACTACGTGAATAACGCAAATGAGAAATTAAGAATAGAATTTAAGTAATCCAACACAAACGGTTGTGTGTGTGTGTGTGTGTGTGTGTGTGTGTGTGTGTGTGTGTGTGTGTGTGTGTGTGTGTGTGTGTGTGTGTGTGTGTGTGTGTGTGTGTGTGTGTGTGTGAGAGAGAGAGAGAGAGAGAGAGAGAGAGAGAGAGAGAGAGAGAGAGAGAGAGAGAGAGAGAGAGAGAGAGAGAGAGCAAGAGCTAGTGTTTGTGTTTATAAAACCAGTAAATAATACTAGATCCCTCCACAAATGACAAAAAAAACTTTGCCAAATTAAGTAATGCAACATAAACGTATGTGTGTGTGTGTGTGTGTGTGTGTGTGTGTGTGTGTGTGTGTGTGTGTGTGTGTGTGTGTGTGTGTGTGTGTGTGTGTGTGTGTGTGTGTGTGTGTGTGTGTGAGAGAGAGCGAGAGAGAGAGAGAGAGAGGGGGAGAGAGAGAAACAGACAGACAGACAGAGAGAGACAGACAGACAGAGAGAGAGACACAGAGAGAGATAGTCAGAAGACAGAAAAAAGAGAGAGACTTCAGACTTCAGATACTTTAGCTTACATGTATAAGAATTTAGGCTAGGCCTATTCTTCCATTCTGACTTTTAGAGAGAGAGAGAGAGAGGAGAGAGAGAGAGAGAGAGAGAGAGAGAGAGAGAGAGAGAGAGAGAGAGAGAGAGAGAGAGAGAGAGAGAGAGAGAGAGAGAGAGAGAGAGAGAGAGAGAGAGAGAGAGACTGACATTGGACTTTTACTAACAAAGGCCAACCGACAGCCAGCTAAGCCAGCCAGACCGACAGAGACAATGGTGGCACAGGCAGAAATAGACAGAGATACAGACATATTGAGTGTGTGTGTGTGTGTGTGTGTGTGTGTGTGTGTGTGTGTGTGTGTGTGTGTGTGTGTGTGTGTGTGTGTGTGTATGTGTGTGTGTGTGTGTGTGTGTGTGTGTGTGTGTGTGTGTGTGTGTGTGTGTGTGTGTGTGTGTGTGTGTGTGTGTGTGTGAGAGAGAGAGAGAGAGAGAGAGAGAGAGAGAGAGAGAGAGAGAGAGAGAGAGAGAGAGAAGAGAGAGAGAGAGAGAGAGAGAGAGAGAGAGAGAGAGAGAGAGAGAGAGAGAGAGAGAGAGAGAGAGAGAGAGAGAGAGAGAGAGGGAGAGAGAGAGAGAGAGAGAGAGAGAGAGAGAGAGAGAGAGAGAGAGAGAGAGAGAGAGAGAGAGAGAGAGAGAGAGAGAGAGATTGTGTTAGTGTTTGTGTTTGTGTTTATAGAACCAGTAAATAATATTAGATCCCTCCACAAATGACCAAAAAAGTATCTGTCAAATCAGTCTAATGCACAACTTTTTTTTAGAGCGAGAATATTGTTTCTGTTGTATTCATGCTGTTGTATGCATGCTGTGGCGTAAAACATTGCATCTCAGTAATGTCTTAATTGCATAGTTCCCTTATTCAGACTTATTCAAGCTCATCACCATAACAGTCTAATGCTCATGTCTATCGTTTTAAAAATAAGGTTGTTGCTGACAACCTTGGTGTGCAGATTTGATTCTACCATGAACTCGCTTTAAAAAATCAAACTGAATAATTTCATTATATAATTCACAGTTAAACCCACACAGTTGAATCATAGCCTGTGTATATGCTCTGGTTGAATGGTCCCATTGATATACCACCACAGGGGCGGACCAGTTGGACATGGAAGGAGGGAGGTTCAAATACTCGCATGGAGGGTCTTAGGGGCAAAAAGCCCCCCAGAAGTTGACAATAATTTGATTTTCAAAGATGCAACCAACTAAGAATACATGAGAATACACTAAAATGGCACTGAGTCGCATTTCTCTTCACTTTTCTTTCATTTGGGCGTACTTGGAAAACTGTTGTAGTAGGATGAATACAATTTAATTCCCACTTCAAAAAAGCACATCGAGTGTCATCTCTGTTCCATCTGTATCTAGACTTCAGGTTTATTTGCATCAAGTGGCCAAAGAAGATATTGCCTTTATGAGCACAAGTATCAGTGGTGACCCTTGTCCTGAGTATGGAGGACACAACAGCCAACAGACAAAGAAAACCCGTCAGCAGCCAGGAGCAAAGAATTGTGCCTATGTACAGTACCTTCCTGGACGTGCCTCCAGCCTCTGTTACCATGGCTGAACAGACGTGCAATGAGTTCACCAGTGAAAACAGCTGTACTGGATAGTTCTGCAATTTACAAGGAGGGGGAGGGAGTACAATGACTTTATTCCTGGCTATGAGGGTGATCATGCTGGTGAGCTACTTGGTTGTATTGGCAGGCTAGTGAAATTGTGATGGGAGTGTGTGTGTGTGTGTGTGTGTGTGTGTGTGTGTGTGGGGGGGGGGGGTAATCGCTTAGAGCAGAGTCTGGACACTACAATAGTACTGAAGTACAAAAGCTCCTTTCATAAAAAGACTGGATCATCAAGACTCTTATTAGTTTCATCACTGAGAAGCTGCTGAGGCTGCTATTATTATCACGTTAATACATCCACGTAACAAAACCCCATGCCAGCTAAGCACTGGTGTCAAGCCTACGGATACAATATCTCATCGCCTCATCATAGAAGTGTTCACGATGGCCAGAACTTGGATTAGAGTGGTCTTCCACCAAGTATGACTAACTTTGAAGCACGATGCTTCTAAGCTCATTAGCAATGAGAGTTTTTTTTGTGGAAGCAGACTCACTTTGAACTGGAAATGCATGGGTCAGCACTTATTACACAACATTGACTACTGGGATAATTGTTGGCACCAGACGAGGCCCTGATAATCATAAATCTGTAATGCAGCAACGGGTGCATAGCAGGGCAGCACCCATCTGCACATAATTCTGCAAATAAAAGGAGACTTTGTGTGCACAAATCTCATGACAGTTATCATCAGAGATTCTGAAAATGATCAAATGATGAAGAGAGCATTGTAGCATTGTGGACATTTAAATTAACCCGTTGAGGACACATTCATACAACATGTTTGTATAATAATATGTATCGGATCAGTTTCTAAGAACTTGGCCATTGTATTTTGTGCTACAATCCCCGACAGGAAGAAGACCCCCTGATTCACTAATAATTGTCTCAGAGCCTGTGTATCTAGGGGCCAGCCGAGTCTGCTTTACCGCTTGAAGAGTCTATAGGAGCTACACAGCTCGGGTTAGCTGCTTAGCCGACTTCCGGCTGGCTGGTTTCACTTTCACCCCTCTAGTCTACAACATACTTTCACACTTTACTGCCAAGCAGAGCAAGCTGCTCTCAGTTAGCTTAGCCTACTAAGATCAAGCCGTTTCCAGTCATAGCCAACTACACATCCAAAATTCATGATAATTGTGAGAAATGCCAGCATGGGAGGTGCTATGCACATTGCTCTGTTGTGAAATGTTCGACGAAAATTCATCGTTGCAAAGGCCCGACTTTTCATAAGATTCCAAAAAAAGGTGGCAAACACGAAGAATGGAGACAGCTGTTTTCAATCGAGAAGACAAAGAATTCAATCCTGATACAGCTGCAATTTGCTCAAGACATTTCAAAGAAGAATGCTTCAAATCTGGTGAGTTGTTTCAATGCTTATTCATAATGTTAGTTCAGATTGTCAGTGAACTTTTATTAACAACAAAGAAAAGAGAAGTCAGGAAACTGCATGGATTGATATTTTACTAATATTACTGCAATGTTATTTGAGTGTGTGTGCATGCACGTGAGTATGCATGTGTTTTTGTGTGTGGTTTTGCACAAGTACGTGTTAAAATGCACATGTGGTCATGCATCTGTGCGTGTGTTTGTGTGCACATTTTTTTCTTTCTCAATTACTTTGAAGCGTATTGTATATTGATGCTTGAATGTGTGTTTGGTTGTACCAAGTGCATCTCTCTCTCTCTCTCTCTCTCTCTCTCTCTCTCTCTCTCTCTCTCTCTCTCTCTCTCTCTCTCTCTCTCTCTCTCTCTCTCTCTCTCTCTCTCTGAGAAATTTAAAAAACATTGCGTAAACTTAATGCTATTGATTCAAGTATATTTTGGAAGCTCTTTAATGCTCAGATTGAACCAGTTCTGACATATGGAGCAGAAAGTTGGGGAATTTATGATAATATTGATTTGGAAAAGGTACATACATTTGCTATAAAACGCTTCTTAAATGTCCCATTGCACAGTTCAAACACAGTAGTATATGGATAATATATGTTAGAACATATGTTAAATGTATAAAATACTGGCTCAAGTTGTTAAAACTACCTATATCCAGACTTAGTAGACAGGCGTATCAAATGCTAGTGAACGAACATGAGAAAGGAAAAGAAAATTGGGTATATTGTGTGAAAAATATTTTAACTACTAATGGGTTTGGAATTGTATGGCTATGTCAGGGTGTGGGAAGTGAGGAGGGATTTATCATGGAATTTAAACACAGAATTAGTGCTTCCTATCAGCAAAATTGGCACTCTAATATTGCAAGTTCAGACAAATATAACTGGTATTATAGTTTTAAAGATGTGTTTGAAACTGAGAAATATATAACGGTTGTAAACAATAGGTGGCATAGAATATGTCTGGCCAGAATGCACACAAACAATGGTTTCATGATGATGATATATCTTTAATTGCTCCCTGCCCAATGTGTGGTTTTCATAAAGAAGATGATATACACTTTTTATTTAGTTGTAAAAAAATATGATGTGATTAGAAAGAAGTGTAAAATTTTTGAAAAAAGTGTTGCTGTATATTTGGATTTAGTTGGAGTTTTGAGAATGGACTATGATGATGAATCTATAACATCCCTAGCTAAATATATTGCAGAAGCTCTGAATATTAGAACTAAGGAAAAGCAAATACAAGAAGAACATAGACAGAACATTACTTCTAAATAGAATGTCTTGAATATTGTATTAGGATATAAGTGTAGGAATCTGATATACTTAATTTGAATATGATTGGATGGTCGAGACAGACATTTGTTTTTTTTATTTCATTTTATTTTTATTGCATTGATTGATTTTATTTCATTTTCCATTATTTTGTTCTATTCGCACCCCCATGTCATCTAAGCTATGTAAGCCAATTACATTAAATCAGTTCAGTGTTCAGTGTTCAGTGTTCTCTCTCTGAGTGTGTATGAGTGAGAGAGAAAAGAGGGAGAGAGCGAGAGAGATATAGTTAGACAGAGAGAGAGAGAGAGAGAGAGAGAGAGAGAGAGAGAGAGAGAGAGAGAGAGAGAGGAGAGAGAGAGAGAGTTAGACAGAGAGAGAGAGAGAGAGAGAGTTAGACAGAGAGAGAAAGAGAGAGAGAGAGAGAGAGAGAGAGGGTCAGGAGAGAGAGAGAGAGAGAGAGAGAGAGAGAGAGAGAGAGAGAGAGAGAGAGAGAGAGAGAGAGAGAGAGAGAGAGAGAGAGAGAGAGAGAGAGAGAGAGAGAGAGAGAGAGAGAGAGAGAGAGAGAGAGAGAGAGAGAGAGAGAGAGAGAGAGAGAGAGAGAGAACAGACTGCAGGTAAGTAAACATGTAACACAACAACCCTTTAGTGGACACAAACACATTTATAACAGCACATTTTTAGTTGGTTTTCCTTTAGATAGTTCTGTAACATTTATTTCATTTGCATTGCTGAAATAGATGGACTACACACACACTAAAACGATGGTGCTTCATTTATGACAGGAGATAATTGTTTGCGATATTAAGAAAATCATCTGACTTGGCTATGACTTTTTCTGTATAATTACACCCCCCCCCCCCCCACACACACACACACACAGACAGAGAATTATAGAAAGCAGCATCACTTATCAAATGCTAGTAGCACTAAATGGAAATTGTTTTACAGTCACGTGTCATCACTGTTCACAGGTGACGATGGCAGACGATACCTCATTCCAGGAAGCGAACCAACAGTGTGGATGTCACAAAAGAGCACTGAGATACAGAAACCGCCAGAAAGAAAGCCACCGGTAAACATTATCACCAAAATTACTATTTAGCTGACAATGAAGGAAAAATTATGACTCCAGCCAGAAATAACTCTGCACAAGATCTTTAAATTACTTGTTGCAAACACAAGGAAATGTGTCTAATCTTTTATCTAATCATTAAGGTAATAATATGCAGGCTAGACATGGTATAGCTCACTGCTATAAATCCGCATAATTTAAAATAAATTTATAGGGTACGATATCGTGAAAAAAGCTCAAGACGCCTAGCAAAAAAAAGTAACAACAACAAAAAACCCACATGAACATTATAATATATGCACCTGCTATGAATAAGCTATTTATAAACATATGTGCATGCATCAGGTGACCTAATATGAGTTCCCTATTATATAAAATAATGTAAACAATAAATGTGCTGGCAAATAAAAAGGTACGGATAAACACAATTATACACACACATACACACACATAATAATGCACATGACTTGATTTCAGAAAGGAAAAATGTAAATGGAGGGAAGATGAATTCTAAGCCACTGTTAACCGCCGTTTTGTCCAAATTCCGCCGTTTTGTCTATAGACAAAACTATTGTCTATTGGACAAAACAGCGGTTAACACCACCACCATCCACCCACAACCAATCTACTGTACCATCTAAAACTCTCACCCCCATTACCCAGAGTTGACTGATATCCTGCTCAGATTGACATCAGCATGACTTTACAGTATACGCCATAATTTTTCAGACTATAAGGCAATGCTTTTTTTCTCAGACTAAGAGAAGTAAGACCCCGGTGCCTCATAGTATGACATAATAATATTAGGATAGAGAATAACAAGATGATGTTTTTTAGTTTTTCAGCTTCATACAGAGATAGAAGGCATCACTCCGGGAAAGCTCTCCACCGGTTGAAGAAGACAGTTGTCTGATGTTAGTACTGCTAGACCTGTGGAAATTTCCCCAAGCCTTTTCTGCTGCAGAACTGGGAAATCTCCCTTGCTCTACAAGGCATGGGTTTAAAAATGACAGGTCCACAGAGTCCATATCTCAAAAGAGAAAAACAGGCATTTTGACAAGGAAGGGATTTTGTTTTAACCTTTTGTTTTACATCACATTTGCGCATTAAGTGCAAAACGTTGCGAGATATTAGTGATTAAGTGTTTTTTGGTTTCAAGTCCCTAATCAATATGACCTTGCCCCTGCAATAAAACTAAAGCAATGAAGTGATAGCTAATATCCCCTCAACCTTGTAGGCCTATATTAAAAGTGATTG
>CM065682.1:68676829-68689329 GCA_017654935.2 Phymorhynchus buccinoides | reverse complement strand
ATTGGTACTGAAGGTACTTCGAAATTTAGCCTAATGGCGACAAAACAACGGAAAGTTACGATACCCTTACATTCAGTAGCAACTTAGATAATAATGCCTATTCCCTATAGACAAGTAAGCTATAATGTGAAATTGTAATAAGGTGGTAACCAAAGCATAGCCATTGCAAAATTGAAAGTAAATTCAGATACATATAAACATACAACCAACCGACTAATCAAAATAATCAGTTGCAATATTATTCGAAGTAGATCATGATACACACTCTCACACACACACGCACGCAAACACACACACACACACACCGACAAATCGTAACACTCGATTACGGCAATGTATGAAATAAACCAACAAAACATGTTTCAAACATAATAAACAGTAACAAGATAACTTGAACTAAAACTTGATACATTCGCTTCTTCAATCAACCAACAATGCAGATAGTAACTGATTGACAAGTAAAGATAAATGCATAAACATTACCTGCTACTAGCTACTCAAGGCAAGTAAGATGACGGGTACATTCACATATGATAAATAGAATGGCATAACACGCATACTATTGTGGATTAATCAGCCAAAAGAGAGCATACAGATAGCCAAGTGATAAAATGTTTCATCAAAATTCAGTATATAGTTGTCACGGGAAAATTTGGAATCCGGGAAAATTCGGAATTTTCTCGGGAAAAATCGGAATTCGGATTTCCCCCGGGAAAATTCCGAATTTTTCCAAGCAGGTAGCTGCATGCCATAGAAAACGATTCAGTTACAATTCAAAAGCATTATTTTGTAGTGATCACAATGCACTTAACACAAATAAATACATTAGGAATTCGTGCACAAACATACCTAATTATCAATGATGGATTTGTATCTAATAATGTTGAATATTCCACATCAAATACATGAAAGAGATGTTTTATTGGTAAATTACTGTATGAAATATAAATAGTGTATCAATTATATCAGATTTTTGCGATACCTTTCCATGACAAGTTCTTTGCAGGTGTTCCATAAACTTTTATGAAGGCGTGTTAGTGTTTAACCCTTTCACTGCCAATGTCGCATTTATGCACCACAGTGGTTTAAAACCCATGTCAATAAAAGGCATCAAATCAGGGCCAGTAATCCGAAGACCCTGTTTTCTTAATTTTGGGAGATACTGCTTGTCACAGGGGAATGTCCAATATTGCAGATAATTTTTTTGTTCGACCCAGTTATGTTTAATGGTACTTTTTGGCTGAAAAATGGCTGGCGGCGAAAGGGTTAATTTGATAATAAAAAGGACATGACTTGAAAATTGTGCGAGGGCACATCTCTTCATATACCTCGCTGCCTGTAGATGTCTGTCTCGCCGGTTCATCTGCATGAATATGAGTCACAATGTTTTGTTTGCTTTGTACTTCACACTACGAGACAATAAAAACATCTCTCTCTCTCTCTCTCTCTTCTCTCTCTCTCTCTCTCTCTCTCTCTCTCTCTCTTAGTTATAGGTCGCGCGTGTGTGCATGTGGGGGTGTGGTGGGGGCGTGCGCGCGCGCGTGCGTGCTGTTGACTGAAAAACTGACGATTTTGATTTGTACACCCATCTGCTGGTTTTCCTGGGTGCTCGATAACCCTTCTTCCCAAATCTCATATTGAAGCGAACCTATGCGTTTAGTCCATAAAATGTATTATGTCTTATGTGCTCTCCTCTCTCTCTCTCTCTCTCTCTCTCTCTCTCTCTCTCTCTCTCTTCTCTCTCTCTCTCTTCTATATATTAGTTTATAGGTCGTGCACACACGCGCGCGCGCGTGTGTGCACACATGCGTGAGTGCGTGCATGTGTGCGAGTGTAAGTGTGTGCGCTTGTGTGCACGTGCGTAAGGTGCGTAAGGGGGGGTAAGCTTATAATATGTTTATAACATGTGTTATGATTTATGTTTTATATTGTTTGGATTTTGTTATATTTGACTGTTATATACAGCGTTATGAATCATTTGGATATTATTGTTTTTTATCATTATTATAATTATTATTTCATATAATTATTACTTTAGTTTGTTAATATTCCTGTCGTCATTCTTGATGATGTAATGCTTATTCAGTTCATCCACATTCAACATTTCAAGTTTCAAGTTTTCCTCTGGCACACACAATTCATGTAACTACGATGTAAGCTTGGGAAAAATCGGAATTTTCCCAGGAAAAATCAGAATTCTGAATTTTACCGAGACCAATCCCCGGGAAAAATCAGAATTCCGAATTTTCCAGGGAAGATTCCGAATTTTCCCGGATTCCAAAATTTCCCGTGACATATTCTCTTATATCATAATTTAATGTATTTTCTACTGAGTGAAGCATTTTTTTTCTATGACTGTAAGCTTCAGCAATATATTTAGCGATAGATTGTACAGTTTCTTCATTATTAAAGAGGTATCCTAGGTTATTTACTTATTGAAGAGATTAAACTTTGAGCGTAGTGAACTATATTCTTTACCCCCCAAAAAAAATGGACTTCATTTTCAATACCTTCTTTGCAGAGAGGACATGTTGCATTAACTGGAACATTATTATCATACCATCTTTTTTTGGCGTAGAAACCTAACATTCTTATTCTAAGTCTAACTAAATAAGCCCGGTGCCATCTGTGTGTCACTAAATTCAAATATTTTTTCAGGTTGGAATAAATCTTTAAAGGAAGTATGCCAAGTATATTCTTCGCTGTCAGTTATATGAGAGTGCCATTTGTTGTTGGGAGAGAGAGAGAGAGAGAGAGAGAGAGAGAGAGAGAGAGAGAGAGATGGAGAGATTTTTCTTCGATGAGAGAGAGAGAGAGAGAGAAGAGAGAGAGAAGAGAGAAGAGAGAGAGAGAGAGAGAGAGAGAGAGGAGAGAGAGAGAGAGGAGGAGCATATGTTGTTTTTCTCAACCCAACTACCATTCTTGTATCATTCTTGCAAGTTATAAAACAAAGTTCTCTCTTTACGCGTTTCCGTACTTCGATAGCGCGACCAGCTGCTCTGTCATTATGGATAGAGATTCCAAATGTCAAAACAACCATCTTGTAATTGGAGCACCTTTTGTTCATGCATTCGTTTTTTTCTTTTCTTTGTTTTCTTCTTTCCTTCTTTTTTTCTCTTTCTTTCTTTCGTGCTTTTCTTCTTCTTCTGTATTTCTACTTGTTCTTCCCTTTTCATTAATTCATTGTTAGGCCTACCGTGCGAATGAAAGGATAAAACACGGGTTGAACCTCATCTGTTTCTTAACTATGAGCAAAATGATTTGTTGCAAAATAATACAACAGTTCTTGTTGTCCTTATCATCTCCATTTTTTAAGTGGTGGGTGGAGTTCTAATAATGGGAGACAGGAAAGGGGGAAGAGAGGAGGGAATGTAATGCGAGAGAAGAGAGAATGCAATTTTTATTTCCTTTTCATTTGGCCCTCGTTTCAGCAAGGTTAGGTAGGGGAAATTACATTGGAATGGAACGAAGGAAATGACTGGCTCTGTGCTGTTCCTCCCCATGGGCTTTGCTCTCTCTCTCTCTCTCTCTCTCTCTCTCTCTCTCTCTCTCTCTTCTCTCTCTCTCTCTCTCTCTTCTCTCTCTCTCTCTCTCTCTCTCTCTCTCTCTCTCTCTCTCTCTCTCTCCCTCTCTCTCTCTCTCTCGCTCTCTCTCTCGTTTCTTTTCCATAATAATAATAATAATAATAATAATAATATAATAAATAATAATAATAATATTGAACATTTATATAGCGCTTTACTCCCTTTGCAGGGAGCTCAAAGCGCTTTACATAGACAATAAAACACAAATAAGTTAACATTATACACATAAGACTCACTACAATCAAATCAAATATACGCATGCACACACACACAACACACACACACACACACACACACACACACACACACACACACACGCACACACACACACACACACACCACACACACACACACACACACACACACACACACACACACACACACACACACACACACACACACACACACACACACACACACACACACACACACACACATACACATGTTTTGTTTGCGTTTTAATAGCGATGATGTGATGAAGAAAGGAGAGAACGTGGTTGTTGTTGAGGACGAACCAAACAAAGAACAGAATGACCATGATATTGACATTGGACCTATTGTGGAAGACAAGGGCACAACAGAAAAGACTTGTGATGACAGCACAGAGAAGACACAGAACGACAAAGGTGTGAACACTGTGACAGAAAACGATGAACACACAACAAGTGACCACCCCAGAGGGTCAGTTACTGATGACGCGACAGCTATGCAAGACGGTGTACAACAAAATGTCTCTGAGGAAAACGCACAAGCTAACAACACTGATACTGATCAATCTGCCTTTCAGATTTCAAATGACAACAAAGGGAAACAATTAACGGAGGCAGAAGTCATTGTGCCTGACGGACAAAAACAAGACTAGACAGACACTGACCAAACCACAAAAACACAGTCAGGCCAGCCAAACACGGGACAAAGTGACAGTGGAAAATCAAAGGCTGTCAATGAGAAAGCGCACTCCTTCAGGGACAAACGGTCGTGGTCCAGCGCTCCGTTGGAGGAGTGCTTCATGCACAAACACAGGTGCCAAACGGCAAACCACGCTGCATGAAACAACTGGCAGAAATGGCAAAGAGGGCAGCAGATAGGAACTCGGCCAGGCTCATGTCGTTAAAAAAGATCAAATTTATGACCTATAATATTGAAGGCCTTGCCAGATTGTTTGATCCTGAAATGCGTTCATATGTTAATAATTTTGATGTTTGTTTGTTTGTTGAAACTTTTTCCACTTATTTCCCTAACCATTTGTTTCCAGATTATGACGTTTTTATTGTCCCTGGTATTAAACTGTCTGATGGTATAACTGCTGGAGGGTTGAGTCTTCTTATTGAAAAAAGAGTTTTCAAAATACGTTGAACAAGTTGGTACAGAGTATGATAACATAATTGTTTTAAAATTGTCCCGGACCTTTTGGGTACGGAAACACCTGTGATTCTACTTTGTGCGTATGTCCCACCTAGTTCTTCTGAATATTATCGTAACACTCATTTATTGAATGGTATTGTTGTGACGAGGTAATGGGTTAAAAGGCTAAGTCTCTAGGGAAGACTTTAGAAAATTTGCCTTTAGCCCACTTCTCTAGGGTATGGGAGATGAGCAACTTTCCCGGCCCCTTTTCATCTAATAAATTTATATTTGTGCCCGGGTTCTGGCTCGTCAGATGGTTGAAAGAAATACAAGTGGTTGAATTGCTCTAAATGGCAGACAGAGAGTAGTAGGGTTTTACATGAAATTACAAGACTCCCACTCTCATCAGTCTGACCAAAGGGTTCAGGATTATTTGACACTTGTATTTTATTTACTCCCAAAATCTGCATAAGATTATGCAACAATAATAATAAAGCAGCTCAATGGCGCCAAAACAAAATATGGATAAAAACACAATGAAATCTGAAAGGATTCACAAGACTTTTGTCTTTCTATAAGGTTCGCCCCATGCCGGAAGGGTTACTAATTATTTTCGGTGTCCGTAGGAAAGTTCAAATGATTGGCGCAGTCAGGTAGACTTAGCTGTTTGAAGTTCTGGGCTTGCTCGTCAGGTGAGAGTAGCTCCCAGTCGTTCCTATTACGGCTTCGCGGGATGGCACGGTTCAGGCGTGGTCTCCTCGCGGATTCTGGGTGCAGGTTGTCTTGGCGACGGACCCGTCTTGATGCTTGGTGGAGTCCGGGGTGATCGTCCGGCCCACGATGCCCTGCTGATAATCACAGGAGAAGGTGGATGTAGATCTCTATGGCTTAGAGACAAGGGGCTTCAGTCGGCAGGGAATTAGTGAATCCCAACCGGCTTGAAGGCTTCCCTTGTACAATAGCACTACATGTAGTTAATAAATAAACTGAATTTCAGTTAACAAACTGAGATCAGTAAAACATAAAAGGTGATCAATCCATCATCACTCTCCATCCAACACCTGGAAAGGAAGGGTATCATAAAGTGCAAGATTGCGGCCCATAGGTTTCCTACTAAAAATAGTGCAAGATTGCGGCCCATAGGTTTCCTACTAAAAATAGACAAAAGGGTTAGTAGGCATAAACTCCGGTTCTGGTACCAAAAGTGTTCAAGTCAAAAACACACACACACAAATAATCAGTGCACATAAATAGAATAGAATGTTTACCACTTCTTTTCAATAACATATCTATCTACTCCTTATTCATCATTGAACATAGGATCTAGATCAAAACTAGGGTCAAACACACAAGATCTCAATCACCTGCCATCAATAATACTTACTAGTGGGCTTATGATGACTGGTTGTGAGTGTTGCTCTAGCTACGTTTCAGCATCTTGTGTGACAACTTTTTCTCACCACTCCAATTATAGCCTTCACTTTCAAACAATGAAAGCCTGCTATTGGTGTATTACAGTCCACACGTCACAATTTGCTGTTCTAAATGTACTGAACAATCACGCGCCTATTCCATCCTTATCACGTGCCGACATTCAAATCCTTCTCGTGCTCAGAAAGGAAGGGGTTGAAAGGGGCCGACTGTGGTGGTCACTTTCTTGTGATGTGACGGTAGAAAGGGGGGGGGGGGGGATGAAGGGAGATAACCTCGGTAGATGGTACGTGCTGACCAGGGAGAAAGAGATAACGCCCTTCCGCGGCGTTCGTTTGAAGCAGCGGGGCAATTAACGTGGCGGCTGGACAGAGAAATGTAAAGGCGAGGGGGGGGGGGGAGGGGGAGAAGGGGGGGGGGGGGGGAGGGTGTAGATAAGAAATAAAGAAAGTGGGTCGCGCGGGACACTTACGTCACAATTGTAAATATTGAACAGTGTATAATGGATATGTTTGAATCGTTTGGAGATGTACCGTTTATATTGATGGGTGATTTCAATGCACGCACAAGGGGTATGTATAAATGGAAAGGAGGGAGACGATAATGTGGGGGAGGGTGTGCCCTTAGAGATGATGATGAAAAAGAAGTATACCGTGCATCAAAGGATAAAGTTCTGAACGATTTTGGTAAATCTTTATTGAATGTTTGTAATTGTTTTGATCTTTTCATTCTAAATTGTTCAAAGATTATGGTAATTTTACATATGTGTCACCTTCTGGATGTAGTATATTGTGGATTATGTTATTGTGTCACGGTGTTTATTGAAGTCATGTGTATCATTAGATGTTTGTCCTAGGATAGAATCCAAACACATGCCCGTTGAAGTTGTTATCATGTCTCAAATTATTGGCGATGAACAAGAAAGTCATACTCACAATGTTTTTAAGTTTGACAAAATAATTTGGGATCAAGGTAAATTTGAAGAATTTAAGACACATATTGATTCAGAAGAATTTCAAAATTCTGTCTTTGGTAAATAGAGACATAAATGAAGCTGTGCAAATTTTCAATGAGGCCTTACTCAATTCATGTGCTTCTATTGTTGTTGGAAAAGAAAAATCAGACCCTTGGTTTGATCGCGAATCGAAAGAACTTACGATGTGACTTGAGACAGTGTTACAAACATACTGATGACGCTGACGAGGACGACATAGAAAAACTAAGAGTAGAGTACAACCAGAAAAGAAGGGAATACAAAGAACTTATAAGACAGAAAAAGAAAGATCACCGTGAGGCAATTTTAAATACTCTGCATGAAAACATCAGCAATCCAACAGGTTTCTGGAAGAAATTGAGATCAGTTACACACAAAAAATCCACTACAAATAATATTAGTAAAGAGAAGTGGTACACACATTTTTCTCATGTATTCCAAACTGATTCATTTAATGAAAATTCTGAATGTGTTAACAGTGAACCCATTGAGCAAAATGATGATGAAATGATAAACAGTAACACAGATATGCTTGAAGCCGATATAACTGAAGCTGAAGTGTATGCTGCTGTCCGTTCTCTACAAAATGGGAAGGCCGCGGGCCCTGATGGAATTATTGGTGAGGTCTTTAAAAACTCTATTTCTGTAATCGCTCCTTTCTTGGTCTTGTTGTTTAATGTCATATTTTCTTCAGGTTCCTTTCCTCTGCAATGGTCTGAAGCCATTATACAACCTTTGTTTAAAAAGGGTGATACAAATAGTCCTGATAATTATCGCGGTATATCTTTGTTAAATATTTGTAAGTCATATAGCCACATCTTCAATGCCAGATTGAGACAAATGGATCGAAAATAACAATATTATTAACGATTGTCAGGAAGGGTTTCGAAAAAAGCATAGCACTGTCGATCATGTTTTCACATTATTTGCCATGGTTCAAAAACAATTAATATTACATAAAAAAGTATATGTCGCTTTCATCGATTTTAGAAAAGCTTTCGACTCAGTGGTACAGTCAAAATTATGGGACGTTCTAAAGAAAAGGGGTATTCGTGGGAAAATGTATCGGGCTATTGTTAGTATATATGATATTGTACAAGCAAGAGTAAGAGCTGGAGGTGATTTAACTGATTGTTTCATGTGTCCCATAGGCTTAAAGCAGGGAGAAATATGTAGTCCGGTTTTATTTTCTTTATTTATTAATGAGTTGGCTGAAGACATTGTGAGGAGGGGAAAACATGGGGTTCAACTTATTCCTGACGTCTTGGAAATTCTCATACTTATGTTTGCTAATGATGTTCTTCTAATCTCTGATTCCATTGCTGGTTTACAAAATCAATTGAATGCATTATATGACTCAGCAAAAAGGCTGGGTCTGATCGTGAATTTAGATGAATCTAATATTGTAATTTTTCGAAATGGTGGCTGTTTCTGTGCAAGAAAAGTGGTTTTATGGTCAAAAGGAATTATCAATTGTGAATATGTATAAATACTTAGGAGTTATTATGTCAACTAGGCTCTCCTTTACACGTACATTGAATGATCTTGCGAGTCGAGCAAGGAAGGGTGTAATAAATATTCTTAGGTTATTGTGGTCTTTGGGAGAAAAATCACCTGCTATATTTTTTTAAAACGTTTTGACTCTCAAATCCAGCCCATGCTTAGCTATGGGGCTGAAGTTTGGGGCATGGTTGGAAATCTAGATATTATCGAAAAAGTTCACATTCGGCTAAAAAGATTCTTAAATGTTAGTATAAGAACTCCTAACGCTATGATCTATGGCGAGTTAGGGCGTTTTCCCTTGTATATAAATCTGTGTAAGAAAAGTATTAAATTCTGGCTAAGGATTTTGAAAATGCATTCAGACCGACTGCCATACACATCTTACTGTTACTACATTATCACAATAGGAACACCTAGGCTTCCACAATTTGTTTCTTTTTGTACAAACATGGTTTTAATGAAGTGTGGGAAAATCAGGGGGTTGGGGATGAGAAAGCTTTTTTGAAAACATTAAGAAATAGGTTAGTTTATGAATATTAAATGCAATGGTCTAACGTAATGGAGCAAAGCGATCGTTTTCAGCTTTACCGTACATTTAAAAGTGATCTTATTTTATCCCCTTACTTGCAGATCGTTCATCATCTTAAAGCCAGAATCTGTTTTAATGTTGCTAGAAATGAGCGGAATTGCTTATTTTGTAATAGAGACGAAATTGGCGACGAATTCCATTACGTATTAACGGACCAGTAAAAGAAAAAAGAAAAGAATTGTTTTCAAAGTATTATAATCACCACCCAAATGTCCACAAATTTAAATCGTTACTGAGTAATACAAACCCAAAAATATTGAGAAAGCTGGCAAGGTTTTTTAAATTTTATTTTACATCTTTTCTAGTGGTGATGCATTTGTTGTTAGCACTGGTAATTTCTTTTTTGTATATGTTGATATCATATCAATTGCCTTATGTTCTGCACGTTTGTTTCATTGAATGTTTATGGGGACAAATTTGTTGTGAGTGTTTGTGTTTATGGCTTTGAAGCCCTCTGGGCTGGAAGTTGAAAATAAAACTTAAAACTTGAAACTTGTTTGATCAGGTTGAGATTAGGTGTTTCTCAACTAAATGTACACAAGCGTCGTTTTTACAGAAATGTCACAGATAATGATTTGTCCTGTCCCTTTTGTACCTCTCAGTTTGAGACTGAAATCCATTTTGTATTACATTGCCCTCGTTATCAGGATTTGAGAGACAGATATATTCCAAGTAAATGTTATAACCAACCTTCACTGTTCAAACTAACCATGCTCCTTGCAACTGAAAATAAATCTCTGATTATCCGTTTAGCATTTTATCTCCAAAAAGCATTTAGAATCTGGGAGATGCACTTAAATGTATGTATGAAGTTTTGAACTACGTATATGCTAAGTGTGTTATGTGTGTTTATGATAAAATTCGGGAGATGCACATAAGTGGGTAAAGATGATTGTGTTTATCTGATATTCTATGTATCATGCATGTATGAAGTTTTGAACTACGTATACGCTAAGTTTGTTATGAGTGTTTATGATAAAATGTTATTAATACTGCTACTTTGTTATACTTTTGTAACCACTCAAAATGACATGGGCCAATGGCCTACTCATTAAACCATTTCAGTGTTCTCTCTCTCTCTCTCTCTCTCTCTCTCTCTCTCTCTCTCTCTCTCTCTCTCTCTCTCTCTCTCTCTCTCTCTCTCTCTCTCTCTCTCTCTCTCTCTCTCTCTCTCTCTCTCTCTCAGAGAGAAATGCGTTTGTGTAGAAAATAAATGTTCAAATTTCAGTGGTATAACAAGTGGTGTGCCACAAGGTTCAGTTCTTGGCCCTATTCTTTTTTCTTTATATGTCAATGATTTACCTCTCTCTGTTTTGTCCCCATGTGATCTCTTTGCTGATGATACCACGCTTCACTCGTCACATCAAAATATAAACACTGTATATGTAATCTTGCAGGAAAGCGTAAATAAACTCGTTAAGTGGACTGACTGTAACCATATGTCACTGAACGCAGAAAAAACTAAACACATCTTAATAACTACGAGACAGAAACGTCAAAACATCCAAGATACCACACTAAATATTTGTGTAAATAATAACAAAATAGAACAAGTAAAGTCTCACAAAGTTTTAGGTATAACTATTGATAATAACCTATCCTGGAATGACCACATCTCTCAATTAAGCAGAAATACATCAAAGAAAGTCTTTCAGTTATCAAAAATAAAACATTTTATCACTTACGAAGCTAAGAAACAGTTCTTTAGTGCTCACATCCAATCATTAATAGACTATGCCTCAACACTTTGGGATTGTGCCAGTGACAAGACATTGAAACCACTTGTCCGCGTTTATAATCGTGCCTTAAAACTGGTTCTTTTAAAATCAAGTTCTAGCCCCGCCGTTTTGTCTATAGACAAAACGGCAGTTTGGACAAAACGGCGCCCGATTTTGAACCGCCGTTTTGTCCAAATGAAAATTGGAGTTATAAAAACTCATTCTTGACAAGTTCTCATTTAAAAAAAAGTCTTTGTTAAATAAAATGAATAACAAACTGACCACTGACACTGGTCACTTTGGCCTAATTTTACTGTTTGAATGCTAATTAGTGTATTAGGAGTTCAAATGAACATTTTTTTGATGTGGTTGACCAGTGGTCAGTGTCACTGACCAGTGGTCACTTTGGCCTATTTTCACTGTTTGACTGCAAATTAGTGTATTAGGAGTTCAAATGAACAAGGTTTGATGTGGTTGACCAGTGGTCAGTGACACTGACCAATGGTCAACCACATAAAAAAATAGGCCAAAGTGACCACTGGTCAGTGACACTGACCACTGGTCAACGACATCAAAATTTGTTCATTTGAACTCCTAATACACTAATTTGCAGTCAAACAGTGAAAATAGGCCAAAGTGACCACTGGTCAGTGACACTGACCACTGGTCAACCACATCAACAATTGTTCATATGATCTCCTAATACACTAATTAGCATTCAAACGGTAAAATTAGGCCAAAGTGACCAGTGTCAGTGGCCAGCTTGTTATTCATTTTATTTAGCAATTTTTATTTAAAAAAAAGAGAACTTGTCAATAATGAGTTTTTATAACTCCAATTTTCATTTGGACAAAACGGCGGTTCAAAATCGGGCGCCGTTTTGTCCAAACCGCCGTTTTGTCTATAGACAAAACGGCGGATTGTTGAACCGCCGTTTTGTCCAAATCATAATAGAAAATTTGGACAAAACGGCGGTTCTAGCCCCGCCGTTTTGTGTATAGACAAAACGGCGGAATTTGGACAAAACGGCGGTTAACAGAGCCAAACAGTTAAGCAACCTTTTGAAAAACAATGCAACTATTTCTATTGCAGAGTGGAATCAGTGGCAAGGGTCTTTCGTAAAAATAGTTCCCCCAGCTTCGGGAAGTTCTGTGATTGTAACGTCCTCTAAACGTGTTCACAAACTGCAAAACAGTGCAGCACGCCTCACTCTGAAGATTACACGCTGTGATCATATAACACCTCATCTTCGTAACTTGCACTGGCTTCCAGTAGAGGCTAGAATCAAGTATAAAATAGCTTGCCTTTGTTTCGGTGCTGTTCACTCTTCTGGT
>CM065682.1:68664329-68671829 GCA_017654935.2 Phymorhynchus buccinoides | reverse complement strand
TGTATTAGGAGTTCAAATGGACAATTTTTGATGTGGTTGAAATAACGACGCGATTTGAAATAATTATTTCAAATCGCGTCGAGTTTATTTCAAAACGCGTTGGTGTGTGTCGACACGTTTTGAAATAAAAACGCGATTTGAAATAAATTTTTCTTTCTGACTCTTTTGTATGTCTATCTGTCAATATCTCTCTCTGTCTCTCTCTGTGCCTCAAAAATGAAACCATTTTTGATGTGGTTGACCAGTGGTCAATGTTACTGACCAGTGGTCATTTGGGCCTAGTTTGACTGTTTGACTGCAAATTAGTGTATTAGGAGTTCAAATGAACAATTTTTGGATGTGGTTGAAAAGTGGTCAGTGTCATTGACCAGTGGTCATTTTGGCCTACTTTCACTGTTTGATTGCAAATTAGTGTATTAGGAGTTCAAATGGACAATTTTTGATGTGGTTGAAATAACGACGCGATTTGAAATAATTATTTCAAATCGCGTCGAGTTTATTTCAAAACGCGTTGGTGTGTGTCGACACGTTTTGAAATAAAAACGCGATTTGAAATAAATTTTTCTTTCTGACTCTTTTGTATGTCTATCTGTCAATATCTCTCTCTGTCTCTCTCTGTGCCTCAAAAATGAAACCATTTTTGATGTGGTTGACCAGTGGTCAATGTTACTGACCAGTGGTCATTTGGGCCTATTTTGACTGTTTGACTGCAAATTAGTGTATTAGGAGTTCAGAACAACAATTTTTGATGTGGTTGAAAAGTGGTCAGTGTCATTGACCAGTGGTCATTTTGGCCTACTTTCACTGTTTGATTGCAAATTAGTGTATTAGGAGTTCAAATGGACAATTTTTGATGTGGTTGAAATAACGACGCGTTTTGAAATAATTATTTCAAATCGCGTTGAGTTTATTTCAAAACGCGTTGGTGTGTGTCGACACGTTTTGAAATAAAAACGCGATTTGAAATAAATTTCTCTTTCGGACTCTTTTGTATGTCTATCTGTCAATATCTCTCTCTGTCTCTCTCTGTGCCTCAAAAATGAAACCATTTTTGATGTGGTTGACCAGTGGTCAATGTTACTGACCAGTGGTCATTTGGGCCTATTTTGACTGTTTGACTGCAAATTAGTGTATTAGGAGTTTCAGAACAATTTTTGGATGTGGTTGAAAAGTGGTCAGTGTCATTGACCAGTGGTCATTTTGGCCTACTTTCACTGTTTGATTGCAAATTAGTGTATTAGGAGTTCAAATGGACAATTTTTGATGTGGTTGAAATAACGACGCGATTTGAAATAATTATTTCAAATCGCGTCGAGTTTATTTCAAAACGTGTTGGTGTGTGACAACACGTTTTGAAATAAAAACGCGATTTGAAATAAATTTTTCTTTCTGACTCTTTTGTATGTCTATCTGTCAATCTCTCTCTCTGTCTCTCTCTGTGCCTCAAAAATGAAACCATTTTTGATGTGGTTGACCAGTGGTCAATGTTACTGACCAGTGGTCATTTTGGCCTATTTTGACTGTTTGACTGCAAATTAGTGTATTAGGAGTTCAAATGAACAATTTTTGGATGTGGTTGAAAAGTGGTCAGTGTCATTGACCAGTGGTCATTTTGGCCTACTTTCACTGTTTGATTGCAAATTAGTGTATTAGGAGTTCAAATGGACAATTTTTGATGTGGTTGAAATAACGACGCGATTTGAAATAATTATTTCAAATCGCGTTGAGTTTATTTCAAAACGCGTTGGTGTGTGTCGACACCTTTTGAAATAAAAACGCGATTTGAAATAAATTTTTCTTTCTGACTCTTTTGTATGTCTATCTGTCAATATCTCTCTCTGTCTCTCTCTGTGCCTCAAAAATGAAACCATTTTTGATGTGGTTGACCAGTGGTCAATGTTACTGACCAGTGGTCATTTGGGCCTATTTTGACTGTTTGACTGCAAATTAGTGTATTAGGAGTTCAGAACATTTTTGGATGTGGTTGAAAAGTGGTCAGTGTCATTGACCAGTGGTCATTTTGGCCTACTTTCACTGTTTGATTGCAAATTAGTGTATTAGGAGTTCAAATGGACAATTTTTGATGTGGTTGAAATAACGACGCGATTTGAAATAATTATTTCAAATCGCGTCGAGTTTATTTCAAAACGCGTTGGTGTGTGTCGACACGTTTTGAAATAAAAACGCGATTTGAAATAAATTTCTCTTTCGGACTCTTTTGTATGTCTATCTGTCAATATCTCTCTCTGTCTCTCTCTGTGCCTCAAAAATGAAACCATTTTTGATGTGGTTGACCAGTGGTCAATGTTATTGACCAGTGGTCATTTTGGCCTATTTTCACTGTTTGACTGCAAATTAGTGTATTAGGAGTTCAAATGAACAATTTTTGATGTGGTTGAAAAGTGGTCAGTGTCATTGACCAGTGGTCATTTTGGCCTACTTTCACTGTTTGATTGCAAATTAGTGTATTAGGAGTTCAAATGGACAATTTTTGATGTGGTTGAAAAAACGACGCGTTTTGAAATAATTATTTCAAAACGCGTTGAGTTTATTTCAAAACGCGTTGGTGTGTGTCGACACGTTTTGAAATAAAAACGCGATTTGAAATAAATTTCTCTTTCTGACTCTTTTGTATGTCTATCTGTCAATATCTCTCTCTGTCTCTCTCTGTGCCTCAAAAATGAAACTATTTTTGATGTGGTTGACCAGTGGTCAATGTTACTGACCAGTGGTCATTTTGGCCTATTTTGACTGTTTGACTGCAAATTAGTGTATTAGGAGTTCAGTGTCATTGAACATTTTTGGATGTGGTTGACCAGTGGTCAGTGTCATTGACCAGTGGTCATTTTGGCCTATTTTCACTGTTTGATTGCAAATTAGTGTATTAGGAGTTCAAATGGACAATTTTTGATGTGGTTGAAATAACGACGCGATTTGAAATAACGCGTTTTTTATTTCAAAATCGCGTGAGTTTATTTCAAAACGCGTTGGTGTGTGTCGACACGTTTTGAAATAAAAACGCGATTTGAAATAAATTTTTCTTTCTGACTCTTTTGTATGTCTATCTGTCAATATCTCTCTCTGTCTCTCTCTGTGCCTCAAAAATGAAACCATTTTTGATGTGGTTGACCAGTGGTCAATGTTACTGACCAGTGGTCATTTTGGCCTATTTTGACTGTTTGACTGCAAATTAGTGTATTAGGAGTTCAGAACATTTTTGGATGTGGTTGAAAAGTGGTCAGTGTCACTGACCAGTGGTCATTTTGGCCTATTTTCACTGTTTGATTGCAAATTAGTGTATTAGGAGTTCAAATGGACAATTTTTGATGTGGTTGAAATAACGACGCGTTTTGAAATAATTATTTCAAATCGCGTCGAGTTTATTTCAAAACGCGTTGGTGTGTGTCGACACGTTTTGAAATAAAAACGCGATTTGAAATAAATTTCTCTTTCGGACTCTTTTGTATGTCTATCTGTCAATATCTCTCTCTGTCTCTCTCTGTGCCTCAAAAATGAAACCATTTTTGATGTGGTTGACCAGTGGTCAATGTTACTGACCAGTGGTCATTTGGGCCTATTTTGACTGTTTGACTGCAAATTAGTGTATTAGGAGTTCAGAACAAATTTTTGGATGTGGTTGAAAAGTGGTCAGTGTCATTGACCAGTGGTCATTTTGGCCTACTTTCACTGTTTGATTGCAAATTAGTGTATTAGGAGTTCAAATGGACAATTTTTGATGTGGTTGAAATAACGACGCGATTTGAAATAATTATTTCAAATCGCGTCGAGTTTATTTCAAAACGCGTTGGTGTGTGTCGACACGTTTTGAAATAAAAACGCGATTTGAAATAAATTTTTCTTTCTGACTCTTTTGTATGTCTATCTGTCAATATCTCTCTCTGTCTCTCTCTGTGCCTCAAAAATGAAACCATTTTTGATGTGGTTGACCAGTGGTCAATGTTACTGACCAGTGGTCATTTGGGCCTATTTTGACTGTTTGACTGCAAATTAGTGTATTAGGAGTTCAGAACATTTTTGGATGTGGTTGAAAAGTGGTCAGTGTCATTGACCAGTGGTCATTTTGGCCTACTTTCACTGTTTGATTGCAAATTAGTGTATTAGGAGTTCAAATGGACAATTTTTGATGTGGTTGAAATAACGACGCGATTTGAAATAATTATTTCAAATCGCGTCCAGTTTATTTCAAAACGCGTTGGTGTGTGTCGACACCTTTTGAAATAAAAACGCGATTTGAAATAAATTTCTCTTTCGGACTCTTTTGTATGTCTATCTGTCAATATCTCTCTCTGTCTCTCTCTGTGCCTCAAAAATGAAACCATTTTTGATGTGGTTGACCAGTGGTCAATGTTACTGACCAGTGGTCATTTGGGCCTATTTTGACCGTTTGACTGCAAATTAGTGTATTAGGAGTTCAGAACATTTTTGGATGTGGTTGAAAAGTGGTCAGTGTCATTGACCAGTGGTCATTTTGGCCTACTTTCACTGTTTGATTGCAAATTAGTGTATTAGGAGTTCAAATGGACAATTTTTGATGTGGTTGAAATAACGACGCGTTTTGAAATAATTATTTCAAAACGCGTTGTTTGTCCAGTGGGCTTTTGTATTGCGTGGGTAGTGTTTTGTCCAGTGGGGTTTTGTCCTTCATGGGTGGTGTTTTGTCCAGTGGGCTTTTGTCCTGCATGGGTAGTGTTTTGTCCATTGGGTTTTTGTCCTGAATGGGTCTACACAAAGACTTCGGTGAATTTATTTCAAATCGCGGTTTTATTTCAAAACGTGTCGACACACACCGACGCGTTTTGAAATAAACTCAACACGTTTTGAAATAATTATTTCAAAACGCGTTGTTTGTCCAGTGGACTTTTGTCCTGCGTGGGTAGTGTTTTGTCCAGTGGGTTTTTGTCCTTCATGGGTGGTGTTTTGTCCAGTGGGCTTTTGTCCTGCAGGGGTAGTGTTTTGTCCATTGGGTTTTTGTCGTGAATGGGTCTACACAAAGACTTTGGTGAATTTATTTCAAATCGCGGTTTTATTTCAAAACGTGTCGACACACACCAACGCGTTTTGAAATAAACTCAACGCGTTTTGAAATAATTATTTCAAAACGCGTTGTTTGTCCAGTGGGTTTTTGTTCTTCATGGGTGGTGCTTTGTCCAGTGGGCTTTTGTCCTGCATGGGTAGTGTTTTGTCCATTGGGTTTTTGTCCTGAATGGGTCTACACAAAGACTTCGGTGATTTTATTTCAAATTGCGGTTTTATTTCAAAACGTGCCTATTTTCACTCTTTGATCGCAAATTAGTGTATTAAGAGTTCAAATGAACAAGGTTTGATGTGGTTCAACCACTGGTCAACCACATCAAACCTTGTTCATTTGAACTCTTAATACACTAATTTGCAGTCAAACAGTGAAAATAGGCCAAAATGACCACTGGTCAGTGACACTGACCACTGGTCAACCACATCAATTTTTGAGACACAGAGAGAGACAGAGAGACAAATTGACAGATAGACATACAAAAGAGTCACAAAGAGAAATTTATTTCAAATCGCGGTTTTATTTCAAAACGTGTCGACACACACCAACGCGTTTTGAAATAAACTCAACACGTTTTGAAATAATTATTTCAAAACGCGTTGCTTGTCCAGTGGACTTTTGTCCTGCGTGGATAGTGTTTTGTCCAGTGGGTTTTTGTCCTTCATGGGTGGTGTTTTGTCCAGTGAGCTTTTGTCCTGCAAGGGTAGTGTTTTGTCCATTGGGTTTTTGTCCTGAATGGGTGTACGCAAAGACTTCGGTGAATTTATTTCAAATCGCGGTTTTATTTCAAAACGTGTCGACACACACCAACGCGTTTTGAAATAAACTCAACACGTTTTGAAATAATTATTTCAAAACGCGTTGTTTGTCCAGTGGACTTTTGTCCTGCGTGGGTAGTGTTTTGTCCAGTGGGTTTTTGTCCTTCAGGGGTGGTGTTTTGTCCAGTGGGCTTTTGTCCTGCAAGGGTAGTGTTTTGTCCTGAATGGGTGTACGCAAAGACTTTGGTGAATTTATTTCAAATCACGATTTTATTTCAAAACGTGTCGACACACACCAACGCGTTTTGAAATAAACTCAACGCGTTTTGAAATAATTATTTCAAAACGCGTTGTTTGTCCAGTGGGGTTTTTGTCCTGCGTGGGTAGTGTTTTGTGCAGTGAGTTTTTGTCCTTCATGGGTGGTGCTTTGTCTCTTAATACACTAATTTGCAGTCAAACAGTGAAAATAGGCCAAAATGACCCCTGGTCAGTGACACTGACCACTGGTCAACCACATCAAAAATTGTTCATTTGAACTCCTAATACACTAATTTGCAGTCAAACAGTGAAAATAGGCCAAAATGACCACTGGTCAGTGACACTGACCACTGGTCAACCACATCAAAAATTGTTCATTTGAACTCCTAATACACTAATTTGCGATCAAACAGTGAAAATAGGCCAAATGTGACCACTGGTCAGTGACACTGACCACTGGTCAACCACATCAAAATTTGTTCATTTGAACACCTAATACACTAATTTGCAGTCAAACAGTGAAAATAGGCCAAAATGACCACTGGTCAATGACACTGACCACTGGTCAACGACATCAAAAATTGTTCATTTGAACTCCTAATACACTAATTTGCGATCAAACAGTAAAAATAGGCCAAAGTGACCACTGGTCAGTGACACTGACCACTGGTCAACCACATCAAAAATTGTTCATTTGAACTCCTAATACACTAATTTGCAATCAAACAGTGAAAGTAGGCCAAAATGACCACTGGTCAATGACACTGACCACTGTTCAACTACATCAAAAAATGTTCTGAACTCCTAATACACTAATTTGCAGTCAAATAGTCAAAATAGGCCCAAATGACCACTGGTCAGTAACATTGACCACTGGTCAACCGCATCAAAAATGGTTTCATTTTTGAGGCACAGAGAGAGAGATTGACAGATAGACATACAAAAGAGTCAGAAAGAAAAAATTATTTCAAATCGCGTTTTTATTTCAAAACGTGTCGACACACACCAACGCGTTTTGAAATAAACTCGACGCGATTTGAAATAATTATTTCAAAACGCGTCGTTATTTCAAAACGCGTCGTCACAAACCTGTGTCTGTTAGGGGATTTTAATTTTCATGTTGACTCTCCCACTGATCGTAGCTCTATTAAGTTTTTAGAAGTATTAGACATGTACAATCTTCATCAATCTGTGTCCGGACCCACTCACAAACATGGCCACACTCTGGACTTGGTGATTGAAAGGCCCAGTGATGGAGTTCACCGATCATCAGAGGTCAATCATGACCTCGAGTCTGACCATGTTTGTGTTGTGAGTTTGTTTGACATAGAGCTCCTTGTCCACAAACACGTGTACCGCAGCGTCAGAAATATCCGCGCAATCGACAGAACTGTTTTCGGAAAAGATATCAAAGTAGAATGATCTAAGTACACA
>CM065682.1:68651829-68659329 GCA_017654935.2 Phymorhynchus buccinoides | reverse complement strand
CTAGAGATGCCATAGGAATAGGAGAGACGATCAGTGAGAATGGAGTGGTCTATTGTGTCAAATGCTGCAGAGAGATCTAATAGGGTAAGAACAGAGAGTTTTCCAGAGTCAGCAGAGTGAAGGAGGTCGTTCAAGACTTTGAGCAGAGCTGTTTCAGTGCTGTGGGAAGGGCTATAGGCAGACTGAGAGACAGGGAAGAGGTTATTGGTGCAGGTGTTCAGAGAGCTGCAGGAGAACGATCTTTTCTGTGATTTTTGACATGAAAGAGAGGTTGCTGACAGGGCGGTAGTTTTGTTTAGGTTGTTTGCTTCTAGAGTTGTTTTTTTGAGGAGTGGTGTTGCCATTGCTTTTTGTAGAGATCTGGGAAAGTGCCAGACTGCAAGGATCTGTTGATGATGGAGGTCAGAGCAGGAAGGAGCACATCGACACATTCAACCAAAAGGGGTGTGGGGATGGGGTCCAGAGCACACGTTTTGGGCTTGGCCTTTTTGATGATCGCTCTCACCTCGTCCTCTGAGATAATCCGAAAGTCACAAAAAGAGGACGAGATGAAAGGTTCATCAGCATAGAGAGGACTGGTGGTGGACAGGCTTGACTTATCGAGTTCTTCTCTAATTAACTTAATTTTGTTGGTGAAATACTCGGCGAAGGCATCAGGAAGGTCACTGGAAGAAATGTCCGTTGGAAGGGTGAAGTCTCTGCTCCTGCCAAGCAAACGATCACTGTTCAGGAACAGAGACCTCGAGGTCGTGCTGCCCTCTATCAAAGAGCTCCAGTACTCTTCCTTGACGTGCTGGACAATCTCGGTCACTGCGTCCTTTGCCATCGGGAAGATCTGCCAGTTTTTAACCACTTCCTCTCAGCACGGCGACGCACTCGTTTGGCCTCACGCAAAGTGTCACTGACGGCCGAATACCAGGGCGATGTGCGGCCAGAGGGCACACGTCGCTCCGTGGCAGGGGCTTGCTTGTCCAGCAGTCCCCTCAGGCCGTCGTCCAGCTGCTGGGCGCTGATGTCGGGTCCGCCGTCTTCCAGTATGGACTGGATGTCGGTCATGAAGGCGACCCTGTCGATGGCCTTGATGTCCTGGACGGTGCGGAGCACAGGCTGCCTCTTGGGGCGGGACACCCGCAGACTGCAGAGGACAGCAGAGTGGTCCGAGGACACCATGTGGCTGACGGAGCAGGACCGGACGATGTGGTCAGCCTCACGGTACAGCACCCAGTCGATGGTGTGGCCGCTCCTGTAGTAGGTGGGCTCCTGCACACCCTGCACCAGGTCAAACCTGGACAGAGTGTCCAGCACCTTGGAGGTCAGCGGGTCGGTGGGCACGTCATAGTGCACGTAGAAATCGCCGACCACCATCGACTTGCCCCGGAGCATGTTGCAGTGGTCCAGCAGGCCCGGCAGCTCCGCCGCAAAGGTGGAGTCCTGCAGCTTGTTCCTCTTGCTGGGCGGGAGTCTGTACAGGCAGAAGAAGTGGATGTGTTGGGGGGCAGAGAGCGTGAACTCCAACAGTTCGAAGGAGGAGTGGGGGAAGGGGAAGGAGGAGTTGACGGTTGCTGCATTTCCCGAGGGAAGGACCGTACGTATTGTGTAAATTACTAAGCATACGTATTGAGTAAAGCGACAACTAAGACAACCTCTTTTATTTCCATTTAATTCAACCACAAACATCATTAATTCAACTGGAATGGTTGCGCTTTAGTTAGTTAGTTAGTTAAGTAGTTCGTTAGCTAGTTGGTTAGTTAGTTGGTTGGTTGTTTGGTTAGTTAGTTAGCTAGACCAGTTAGTTAGTTGGTTTAGCTAGTTAGCTTGGTGAGTGAGTGAGTGGGTTCTTTAGTTAGTTACTTGTTTTGTTTGTTTGTTTGTTTATTAGTTAGTCTCTTTGTTAGTTCCTTAATTAGTTAAGTATAAACTGTTTTATGGTGTACAACTCTCCGACGACAAAGAGGACCTTCATTTCTAGACAATTTGGTGTGTGCATGCAACATTCATCTTTATAGCTGCCATTCGCCATTCTGCCTGTCAATGGTGTTTGCTAAAATGATTAAGGGGATACGCGCCATTTACTTCCCACGATGACAAATGATTAAGATTTTCTTCACAGAATCTACACATACTCCTAAAGTCAAAACTGGGAAGAAAAAAATGGGGTCACCGTGCTACTTTTCTTGTAATTCGTGGTCCAAATGTGGGTTGGGCAATACTTTTTAGTAAAATCAGGTCTACTGAAACTGGATTTATTTCATACACTAAAGTGACTTACAACTTTCAATAAAATTTGCCTAATACTGCAACCTATTTCGTATTAGAATGTGTGTCAAAGTTTAAAAAACTTCAATTTAGTCAATAAGAAATTTTGGAAAATTGTTACTGACAAATATTTCCCTAAATGTTATTGTTCAAATGCCTGTAGAAAAAACCTCAACGATGCAATAATTATAGTTTTTTAATAATAGATGAAATAATCTATACTTTGCATAATAAAGATAAAAAAACCAGTATATCTCCGTGCTTGTTACTGAACCCCATACACTTTTTCAACCCCATCCCTATTATGGACTCATGCCAAGAATTTAAGTTTAAGTTTAAGTTTCTTTATTGTCCATTGGCATTGTACAGCGCACTGTTAAAGCCCAATTTGTAACAATGTTACATTTTGGGCTGTCAAGGCTGACCCAAGATGTAACAATTGTTACAATTTGGGCAAATTGTTACATTTTGGGCAGAATTGTTACATTTTGGGCAGCAAGTGCTGCCCAAATGTAACAATTGTTACATTTTGGGCAGGGAAGTGGCATCAATATAGAATAAAGAAGGGAAAAAGACAAATCTGAATTTGAGAGGGAACAGAGTTTGATGTTGACGATTGAGATGCAGTCTGCTTGACAAAACTACGACAACCTGTGATGATGTTTGTAACTTGTTTTATGTAGATAGCCAGTGGTCAGTGACAATGAACAGTGGTCATTTTGACGTTAATTACCCGGGTAGAGGCCGGGATATTGCGGTCGGTTTGTGTGTGTGTGTGTGTGTGTGTGTGTGTGTGTGTGTGTGTGTGTGTGTGTGTGTGTGTGTGTGTGTGTGTGTGTGTGTGTGTGTGTGTGTGTGTCTGTGTGTGTGTGTGTGTGTGTGTGTGTGTGTGTGTGTGTGTGTGTGTGTGTGTGTGTGTGTGTGTGTGTGTGTGTGTGTGTGTGTGTGTGTGTGTGTGTGTGTCTGTCTGTCTGTGTGTGTGTATGTGCTGTCTGTCCGTGTATCGATTATCTTAAAAACTACTGTTTGGATTTTGATTAAATTTGGCAGAGACAGCTTGAAAAAGGAAGCTTCCTTTCGATAATTAATACCATGCTGACCTTGACCTTGAAGTTTGACCTTGACAACCGGAATTTCCTTCTTTGGGCTATGCATTTCTTTTTCCAGCTGTATCTCGTGAACTAGTCAACAGAATCGCTTCAAATTTTGTGTGGTGGCGTATCGCTTGAACTAGTGATGGTATGTTCATATAAAAGTTTTCTGGTTCGACCTAGTGTTGACCTTGAAAACCAAATTTCCTCTTCTGGGCTATGTATTTCTTTTTGCAGCTGTATCTCGTGAACTACCTCGTGAACTATCTCGCAATTACGACATTTTGCGACGATGCGACATTTTGCGGGTGCACAGACGTTTCTTGCATTCGTCAAGCTCATTCTAATAGTGTTGGATCATATGTCGTGAAAATATAGTTTTGTCAAGCAGACTGCATCTCAATCGTCAACGTCAAACTCTGTTTCCTCTCAGATTCAGATTTGTCTTTTTTCCTTCTTTATTCTATATTGATGCCATTTTCACTGTTTGACTGCAAATTAGTGTATTAGGAGTTCAAATGAACAAGGTTTGATGTGGTTGACCAGTGGTCAGTGACACTGACCAATGGCAACCACATAAAAAAAATAGGCCAATGTGACCACTGGTCGGTGACACTGACCATTGGTCAACGACATCAAAATGTGCTAATTTGAACTCATAATACACTAATTTGCAGACAAACAGTGAAAATAGGCCAAAGTGACCACTGGTCTGTGACACTGACCACTGGTCAACGACATCAAAATTTGTTCATTTGAACTCCTAATACACTAATTTGCAGTCAAACAGTGAAAATAGGCCAAAGTGACCACTGGTCAGTGACATTGACCACTGGTCAACCACATCAACAATTGTTCATTTGAGCTAATACACTAATTTGCAGTCAAACAGTGAAAATAGGCCAAAGTGACCACTGGTCAGTGACACTGACCACTGGTCAACCACATCAACAATTGTTCATATGATCTCCTAATACACTAATTAGCATTCAAACGGTAAAATTAGGCCAAAGTGACTAGTGTGAGTGGTCAGCTTGTTATTCATTTTATTCAACAATTTTTTTAATTTTAAATGAGAACTTGTCAAGAATGAGTTTTTATAACTCCAATTTTCATTGGGACAAAACGGCGGTTCAAAATCGGGCGCCGTTTTGTCCAAACCGCCGTTTTGTCTAATAGAAAATTTGGACAAAACGGCGGTTCTAGCCCCGCCGTTTTGTCTATAGACAAAACGGCGGAATTTGGACAAAACGGCGGTTAACATGTTGCTGGTCAGTGGTCAATGTCACTGACCAGTGGTCACTTTGGCCTATTTTCACTGTTTGACTGCAAATTAGTGCATTAGGAGTTCAAATGAACAATTTTTGATGTGGTTGACCAGTGGTCAATGTCACTGACCAGTGGTCACTTTGGCCTATTTTCACTGTTTGACTGCAAATTAGTGCATTAGGAGTGCATCATTTAACGGTTTTAATTTCGACTTTGTTTTAATTTGTTGTGAATATTATTGAACCCAGCAGTCATCTTCGTTTCTTAAGTTTGTTGGTTTGTTGGTTTCTGACATGTTTGATGTCAGAAACACAGTCTTCAAGTGTTTGGACAAGTTGGTGGTAGTTTCCATGAATGTTCGAGCTGGGTGTCATCGGCGAAAATTTCGTGCTGAACAGAATCTCTATTAATTATCTTGGACAATGGTGTTGTGTACATGATAAAAAGTACAGGCCCAAGTACTGATCCCTAAGGAACGCCAGAGTCAAGAGACATTTTATATGACTGCACATTTTCAATGAGAACAAATTGCTTTCTATTGGAGAGATATGATTTAAACCAATTTAGTACGGTGCCGCAAATGCCAAAGTCAGTTGTCAAGCGTGTCAGTAGAATGTCATGGTCTATCGTGTCAAATGCTGCTGATAAATCAAGAAGAAGGAGAACAGATATTTTGTCGTCGTCAAGGGAAGTCAGAATGTTATTTAAGATACTAATAAGAGCTGTTTCAGTACTGTGTCCAGCACGGTAAGCAGATTGATGGGGACTGAGAAGATTGTTGGTGCTGCGATAGCTGATGAAGAACTACTTTCTCTAAGATTGTTGACAAGAAGGGAAGGTTAGAGATTGGCCGATAGTTTTTTAATTCATCTGGATTCAGAGTAGATTTTTTCAAGAGGAGTTTCACAATTGCGTCTTTAAAATCATCAGGGACTGTACCACTTGACAAAGAACGGTTGAAAATGTTTGTTATGACAAGGTATCAATGTTTTCATAGAGGAGGGATGTAGGGAAAGGGTCACAATTTGTATCACAATCATGCAATTGTCCAGGTGACTTGTCCGGTGATGTCGTGTGGTTGGTAAAAAACACTGCTTTAATTAAAATTTAAAAAAACCCACCATGGAGACCAATAAACAATTACAAAGATTCAGCTACGTATTAGAATTAACGTGTATGCTTTGTGCGCTTTATTGTTGCTTATTGTTTCAAGAAACAAGGGCACATAACACAAAGCAACAACACCAAAAACATCAACAACCAACAACAATCACAACTACTACTAAAATGTATAATCATCCACGTATCCCCTCCTCTCTGTCATTTTGGCCGCTCTCTCTCTCTCTCTCTCTCTCTCTCTCTCTCTCTCTCTCTCTCTCTCTCTCTCTCTCTCTCTCTCTCTCTCTCTCTCTCTCTCTCCTCTCTCTCTCTCTCTGACTTGGACTGTCGGTAAATCTGGTTAAATCTAGTATTGTAGAGTTTAGGAATGGTGAAAGTTTTTATTAATCAGTAAAATAAAATTGGTTTTACAGACAAAATAAAGTAAAAGTTGTAAATATGTATTTTTTTGTCATCCAGATGATCATTTTCTCATTGTTTAAATCGTGCAAGAAGGGGGGTAATTAATATTTTCAGATTGTTGAATTCGATTGGTGAAAGATCTCCAAGTGTATTTTTCAAAATGTTTGATGCACAAATACAACCAATGTTAAGTTATGGTGCTGAAATCTGGGGTATTATTTGCAAACGTTGACATTTTAGAAAAAGCGCATTTATTTGCATTGAAAAGATTTTTATACGTGAGATGGCTTATTGGAACGCCCAATGCAATGGTCTACGGTGAGCTTGGGCGTTTTCCATTATACATTAATTTGTATGTAAGATCAATTAAGTATTGGTTGAAAGTTATTGAGATGCCAGAATGCAGACTACCTTTAAAAGCTTATAAAATGTTACTTTTCGCGCATCATAGAATTGAAACACGTGGGCCACATCTGTCTGTTTTATGCTTCATAAATATGGTTTTCAAGAAGTCTGGGAGAATCAGGGAGTTGGAAATGTAAAGAATTATCTTGTACTCTTACAACACCTTCACTGAAAACAGAAATTATCGATTTTTTTAATTCTAAAGATTAAAACAAATCTGTTAGACTCAATCTGAGAAAAATGGTCTAGAGATATATCTTTCCTGGCTTATCTAAGCCAAAAACCACCAAAAGTCATGACATCATCAATGACATACGAGACTATCTCGTAGCAAGGCAGGGAAGGGGCAACATTAAGTTAAGGCTAGTAAACGAATTTAAAGAACAATGGTGTTCTCAACTTCATGATAGTGAACGTTTCTCCTGTTACCGCACTTTCAAAAGTGACCTCATACTTTCACAATACTTATTGAATTTGAAACACATTCAATCGAGAATCAGTCTGATACGGTTTCGACTCGGTGTGTCACAATTTAGTATTCACAAATTACGTTTCAGAATCAATGTAAGAGAGGAAGACTTAGCATGTTCATTGTGTGAGTCCCAAAGAGAAACATAGGTCCATTTTGTGTTACGATGTCCCATGGCAACAATATATCCTTGCTAAATATTATAATAGTCCATCTCTCTTTAGACTGACTTTATCATTACATGTGAAAACAAATCTGTGATTTTACTTTGCATTCAAGGTACGTTATTTGAATATACTTGAGTGAATCATGTATCCAAATGTATCAAATGCGCGAGACTGTTTGATTAATTGTTTGTATATATTTGTGCATGTGTATGTACTTTTAAGTCAGTGATAATTAGCCCATTTTTTGGTAACCATCCCCAGTGACATGGACCAATGGCCTATTCATTAAAAGAGTTCAGTGTTCAGTGTTCTCTCTCTGTGT
>CM065682.1:68639329-68641829 GCA_017654935.2 Phymorhynchus buccinoides | reverse complement strand
GCAGACACGACTTGATAGATGAGATGGATTAAAACAAATAAGTCCGACAGACATGCATGCAGACAAACAAAATGGTGACACGTTGATATGTAAAAACAACAGCAATAACAAAGCACCCAATGTTCATATGTGTGTGTGTGTGTGTGTGTGTGTGTGTGTGTGTGTGTGCGTGCGTGCGTGTGTGCGTGCGTGCGTGTGTGTGCGTGCGTGCGTGTGTGTGTATGTGTGTGTGTGTGTGTGTGTGTGTGTGTGTGTGTGTGTGTGTGTGTGTGTGTGTGTGTGTGTGTGTGTGTGTGTGTGTGTGTGTGTGTGTGTGTGTGCGTGTGCGTGCGTGCGTGTGCGTGCGTGTGTGCGCGCGTGTGTGCGTGTGCGTGTGCGTGCGCGCGCGCGCGAAACCCATACTGGTTACGTAATTCAAGAATATTATTTATATCGCTGTTGGTCTTTAAATCATTCATTTATTCTCAAATGTCATTCTTTAAAAAAAAAAAATCAATATTGCTGATGTGAGGTAGTATCTGGATGTTGTGACTGTGTTCCATCGATTTGATCGCTTCTTAGCTGTTTTCAATGAATCTCTTTTCCGTTTTTTCTCTCTCTCACCCCCCCCCCCCCCCCCCCCCCCCCCCCCCCCCCCCCCCTCTTTTACAAACATTCTGAAAGAAAAATAATATTCTTGTAATAGTTTCGCTTCGAATGAACGAACAGAACAATTCTTCAGTATTCGCAGAAAGGATAATAAAGAAGATTTTACAAGTAGATGCAGAGCGTGGGGAGAAAACAAAGCAAAACAAAGCAAAAGAAATCTGGAGCGTGAGAATGCTAGATCATGTTCGGGTTCAGTGACCTTTATCTCTGACCAATGACCTGCATTTTAGAACTTGGCCTAGATATCGGGACTACCGCTCCGTGTGCAAACTTTTGACCATGGTCATGATCCCTCCGTTCCAACGCTAGTGTGGTAGCATAATTATTCAGTCATATATAGTTAGGAGCGAATCGTACACATTTCTATAGAACATTTGAAGACAAATATTTTGGCAGATAATCTTCTATTTTAGAGGATGACACACGCTGTTCGACGATGTGTCCGCTGTTAAACTAACTCAAAAGTAGAGAACTCTATGAGAAGTCGAAAGAACCTCAAACGGATTGCTCAATCACCTTTTGACCCATATAGATTCTGATGTTTAGCAGCCAAACATCTCTCTCTCTCTCTCTCTCTCTCTCTCTCTCTCTCTCTCTCTCTCTCTCTCTCTCTCTCTCTCTCTCTCTCTCTCTCTCTCTCTCTCTCTCTCTCTCTCTCTCTCTCTCTCTCTCTCTCTCTCTCTCTCTCTCTCTCTCTCTCTCTCTCCCTCTCTCTCTCTCTCTGTGTAATCATACTGTGTTTAACAACCCTGCCCCATGTGAATGCCCATGTGAACCGTGCTGCTCAGTTAGGACCAATGCAGCATAGTCAGCCCCCTGGTGCTTTCCCTGCCCCACAGACACCAGTGAATGCCCATGTGAACCGTGCTGCTCAGTTAGGACCAATGCGGCATAGTCAGCCCCCCTGGTGCTTTCCCTGCCCATCACATTACTATGACTAACAATGCACCCATCTCGTCAACCAGTGATATACACAGATATCTTCAATGGCTCAACATGATTACTTCGCATATGTTGAATAGTCAATATCCTCAACGTTAACATTGTTTATTTACAATAAGTTTCCCTGGCTACGTTATTATTTTAACCAGTGAATAGACTATGTGAGTCCTCTGGTGTTATGATACCCACTATTTGATTGCTTAGTGCCTCCAACGTGTGTGTGTGTGTGTGTGTGTGTGTGTGTGTGTGTGGTGTGTGTGTGTGTGTGTGTAGGTGTGTGTGTGGAGGATGTGCGAAAACAGCGAGTTGCGCACGTGTGTCACGTGGGTGCATTTGCATGTGCGTGCATGTGTGTGTGAAGAGCGTAACTGAAAGAAGAGAACTAGGCTGTTGTAGTTGCCCATCTCATTAAGATTAAGATTAAAATTATAGCCCCGTCGACGGCAAAGGCCAAATCAGGGCTGTCACCACGTTCAATCTTACCACGTATTGATTTATAAACTTGTGAATAAATATAATTATTGCCAGGCTGTATTTTTGCTAACGATCCGAGTTTACTTGCATTTTGTTACTCGTCGTGGAGCTGCTAATGATTCGCCTTTTTGAATGCTATATTGGATTCACTGTTGATTTTTCTTTCTCGTAAAAACTTTCGCTGTTTGAAATTTCTGGCGAGTTGTGTCACTTTGCTTCTTATACATGTAATTAATTCAGATAATATTAGCCTGGGTTGGTTATAGTTTTCAATTGTAATTTTCCTGATTGTGTATATAGTGTAGTGTTTGCTTTATGGTGATTGTAGATACTTATTAATTTTGTGTTGTGCTGTGAATGTAATGTTTACAAACAAATTGTGCTACATAATGTATCTCCCAGTAGTGGAGGAATAAAACTATGAAGGTATGGTTAC
>CM065682.1:68624329-68634329 GCA_017654935.2 Phymorhynchus buccinoides | reverse complement strand
TAAACCCACAGACACTTTCACTGGGTGTCCTAGTATTGTGTCTCAATGGTTCTCGAGTGAAGAGCACGCAAGTGCCCATGATGTCTTTATCTGTTGCTTCGGGTGTGGCCACTCCCCAAGTAACACAGCACGGGTTTCCCGGGTTGGGATGGGTCTGCTCTTGGCTTTTGGGATGGAGGTCAGTGCATCTCTGGGTCTCTTTAGCACCAGTCCTGAAAGTATTTCTTGATGTCTAGTAGTCTGCGTGCTAATATGTACCGTACATATGCCCGTGCCCCACCACACACACACACACACACACACACACACACACACACACACACACACACACACACACACTCACGCACACACACACACACACATGCACATACGCACACACACGCACGCGCGCACACACACACTTGCATATCAGGACCGGATTACTTACTTTTCTAAGGGATTTTCTTAATTGTTCATATGGTGAGCTTCATGTTTTTTAATGCAAAATAGGCCATGTTGAGATAAGTAAGGGTAAAGCACGTTCAAAATTGACTTTCAGGTGTTTCAATAGCTGTTCATCGACATTGCTGGACCCTGAAAATCAGATTCAGATTTGTCTTTTTTCCTTCTTTATTCTATATTGATGCCACTTCCCTGCCCAAAATGTAACAATTGCTACATTTTGGGCAGCACTTGCTGCCCAAAATGTAACAATTCTGCCCAAAATGTAACAATTGTTACATTTTGGGTCAGCCTTGACAGCCCAAAATGTAGCAATTGTTACATTTTGGGCAATTGTTACAAATTGGGCTTTAACAGGGCACCGGTAGAAGTGACACGTTCTGAGGAAATTACAGACTGAAAACGGACTGACTGTTCTGTTGAGTAAGAAATGGACTATCCAGAGAGTGAGTTTTGGATCCACGTTTAGTTCTAACAGTTTGAGGGCCAAAAGGTGTGGTTGTATTGTGCTGAAGGCAGATGAGAAGTCAATAAACAGAATGCGAACAAAGGAGTTGGGGTTATTTAAATGAACAAAGGCATTCTTACTTATGGGTTTCCGTACGGAACTTACTCGTCCAATGTGAACCCGCCCTAATAGTTTAAGAGCAGAATGAATTCAACCACAAAATAACCAATGCTGATTCTGTTTTAACACACAAACAAGAACGGTTTTAGTGTTTCGCGTTAGGTTCCGTTGTTGTGCGACACCCCCCCCCCCCCCACACACACACACACACACACCCCCCCCCCCCCTCCGCCCTTACTTTTACTTCAGATCCATTTCTTCCGGTAATGTCCACCTGCCGTAACCGCCAATTATTGACATGTACTGGTGTTCAAAGAATGTATGCTGCGAAAAAAAGAAACAGAAGCTAGATAGATAAGCAAGGCTGGGCACCCCTGGCTAGTCCGAGAACACTCCGCCCCACACAGGAAACCCCCCAAAACCCTGAAGAGATGAACACGACGCATACCTTTGGCTAGTTTGCGAAGCTTTTCCACAAGGTGAAAGAGTTAATAGCTTCATCCACAGCTGATTTGCTGGCGTGATTGGCTGACGGAAAGGCTTCAGGGGCAATGAAGAGAGAGGAGGCTTACTGGGAAATGAATCGTTTAACCCCGTTGCTTTCACGACCACGTCTTCTTCTTTAATGACTCAACATATGACTTGCAAGAATTTAAAACCAGATGTAAAATGCTTTAGCTTGAAGCACGCATATGTACCGTAATCGTGAGTGCGTATAAAACAGTTAACGCGGGTCGTAAAATGTATATTAGACTAAACTGGTAAAACGATACGCGATTGGCAGTTCATTTTAATTTACATGTTACTACCCGTGTTAGTTGATTAAGACGAGCTCGTTATTACGGTACCGTGGTTTAATTTAAAAGAAGAGGGAGAGGAGGAAGGAGGGCATTAAAAGTTTCCCGACTTGTTGCCTTATTAGCCAGAAAACTAGCGCATAGTTCTTTTTACAATGGATCACAAACGATGGTTGTAGAAAGCTTATTCAAACGGCAGATTGGGGCACTCCATATATTTTGCAATGTGGCGAACTGGCTAGTTCGCTAGTTCCTTCTAGCTAGTCCAACTTTTAGAAGTATCCCTCACTAGAACACATGCACCGGGATATTCTTTCAAACAAAACGGTTATGGCACCAGACCAGGTCAACTGAGGTATATCAGAAATAGTGCCCTCGACGAGCGCATTCAACTATCTAGATTTGCTTTCCCCTTCACTAGTGTTTCACACATGATAATAGGAAAAAGTCATCAGGGAATAAGTAAAACAAAATAAGTGTCTGGGAGACCAGCCACACTGCAAAATTCTGTTCTCATGCAAAATATTCACAGTAACTGCAGCTGTGTGGTCACTGCGTTGTCAGACTGAAATAGGGGGAGACTGGGTACCAGTGCTTGGACAGCAAACCCAAAGTGCATTTGACTAAATTGATATTTATGTTTCAATCTACAGAGACAGCTCTTCTCCCTGGGACGAGAACTGAGGCCATAGAACCCGTTTTACAGAAACGGGTTACACGGCAACTATTTCTTTGATACATTTGCGGCTGTTATCTTTTCTACGGCATTTTATTGGTGGGGTCTCACCTGAAACATCCAAACGGATAATGTTTGCTTGTTTTTTTTGGTGTTTTTTTTTTATCATACTGCGATGTCCCAAATGCTGGCTGACCTCTCACCATCTAATTTGTTGTATAATGTGGGTGCACTATTCAACTCTACCTCTTTTCTGATCTTCAGTAAACTAGTGGGGAAATAACGGTTATAACGCTTCTGCATACCCAGGTATTCATGTAATTATTTATCCAGACTTCCTGATGAAAGTTCAATATGTTTTTAATTTCATCAGCACTTATCCAGAGATTATTTCCGACTAGAGTCTTTTTATGGTTTTAACAGTCACAACGGTCACTTGAGAATTTTAACGGTTACTTTCTTCTAACGTTCTTCTGCCAAACTGAAAGCCCTTGAGCCATTTATGAACTTTTGTTTCTGAACGGGCAAGGTCCGAAAAACAATTGATCGAAGTCTAAAACCATCATGTGAATGTCTTTCCTTGAGTATAAGACATTTATATATAGAAATAATGTGCGTTCTAGAGATTTTCACAGCTTGTGATCATTGTTCACCTTGGTAGACATTTTGCTTTGCTCAACAGTTATGGACTGGTGGAAAATAATGAAATTTCGCGTCGTAGGTATTATGATAATGTTTGACACCATTTAATTTGTTCTGATGTCATCTGAATTGCAAAACATATATGTTTGTGCGTGCACGAGAGCTTTTAGAGAGAGATGAGAGAGAGAGAGAGAGAGAGAGAGAGAGAGAGAGAGAGAGAGAGAGAGAGAGAGAGAGAGAGAGAGAGAGAGACAGACAGACAGACAGACAGACAGAGACACAGTGACAGCGAGAGACACACAAAGAGACAGATAGAGAGAGACAATGAGAGGCACAGAGAAAGAGACAGAGAGAGAGAGAGGGGGGGGTGAGACAGAAAGACAGAGAGACAAACAGACGGACAGAGAGAACGAACGAACGAACGAACGAAACTTTTTTATTGAGGGAAAAGATAAGCACAATATAGGCTTGTTTACATCTAGCCCTCATTAAATGAGAAGGAAAAAAAAAAAAAAAAAAAAAGAAGAAGAAAATGTCATAAACAACTAATAATCATCATGCACATAAGATACACTACCATCATAAAAAGATAAATCAAATTGTAAGGATAAATTCAAACAAAAACACATTCACCACAACATTCACCATGGTCATCCCGCACACTAGCATTAAATCATACACATTAAACATACATACCAATTGCGTTATACACATTACAACATACACAAAACAAAAGTAAGCAAATAATTACGTGCATACGCATAAACTCACCAACACACACACATACACAAGTACGCACACACGCACATCCCACACACAAGCATACACAATACACACACACACATACCCACAAAATTCGCAGGCAGACACATACACATTCACATGTATGAACGCGCACATACACACACTCACATTCAAACTCACACATGCATACACACAATCACCACTATAACATATTATGAACACTAAACATGCATGGTTAACAGTGGTGACACTCATTATTAGGAAGGAAACAAGTGATGAATGGGTTATCAGGTAACGTATTAAAGAGTTGTCATCAGAAAATCTTTATATCTTTTTTTGAATGACTTGAAAGTGTTTCCAATATGGGTATTGGCCAGCATGGCATTCCACAGAGCCCCACCAGAATAAGCCAAGCTTGTCTTGAAGAGGTCAATTCTTGGAAGAGGGAGCATGATTTTATGTTCGTGGCGCCGGTCATTGACAACAAACCTACTGGTAAGAGATTGTGGGGCATTGCCTGATAAAATCTTAAACATAAAATTAGCCTTGTTATAATTTAGCTTTAAATGGAAGGGTAGAATGTCTAAAGCTTTGTGGTCATGAGTGGTTAGTTTTGAGGACTTAAGCAGAACTAGTTTTAATGCTCGTCTATGAAGACTTGAAAGAGGTTTCAAAATATTTTCACTAGCGCCATCCCACAGAGTTGACGCGTAGTTGATATGCGATTCAATAAATGAGTGGAAAAATATCTTACGTGAATGGAGGTCTAGGAAATGCTTTATTTTAGACAACTGATAAATCTTTGAAGACACGGATTTGCAGGTTTTGGTGACATGTTCGGACCAAGAAAGATTATTGTCAATGACAACGCCAAGAACTTTGTGACTCCCAACTTCCTCAACTGCATTGCCATTAATAAAGAGAGTCAAAAAGTTGTTAGGAAGGTTCTGGCGTTTTTGTCTTGTTGTAATTATCATAAGTTTGGTTTTTAATGGGTGCAAGCTCATATGATTCAACTCTGCCCAATTTAAAAATTCATCGATGCTGTTTTGTAACGTTTGAAATACTGTTGTATAATTGGAATGACTTGTGTGTAGTGTTGTATCATCGGCAAAAAGTTTACATAGGGAACTTATAACTAGAGGCAAGTCATTAATATAAATAGAAAAAAGTATTGGTCCTAGGATAGACCCCTGAGGAATGCCATACTTTGTTGTTAGAGACGACGATACAGAGCTATTTACAGCCACCACCTGTTTCCTGTCAATTAAAAATGATGACATCAGATTCAGTGTATCGGAAGACAAACCATACATTTTGAGTTTTTTGAGTAATAAGGAATGGTCAATAACGTCGAAGGCTTTGGCAAAATCAACTATTAAAGCGCCAGTAATTTCGTTGTTGTTAATATTAGTTAGCCATTTGTCAACAAGAGTTGTAAGAGCAGTGTGGCATGAGTGTTTTGCTCTGAAGCCAGATTGACACGGATGAAAGAGATTGAAGCGATCAAAGTGATTAACAAGATGAGCTTTAATATGACTTTCTAAAGGTTTAGATAAGATAGACATGATAGAAATGGGTCGGTAGTTGCTAGGGTCAGAGCGATCACCTGATTTGAATATGGGAGTAACTTTGGCAACTTTAAATGCTTTAAGAAAATGGCTTTTAGAAATGCACAAATTATATATGTAAGTGAGTGGCTCGGTAATTATAGGTGCTGCAATCTTTAGGATTTTACCATCAATATCATCTAACCCCCTTGCATTCGTTTGTTTTAAGTGAACAAGATAATTAAAGACCTCATATACAGCTAAGTAAGGAATATTAAGTTCTGACGATATATATTTCGATAAACAAAAGTCGCTAAGATTTGAAAGGTCATTTTCATTAGATCTATCGTTATGAATAATGGAGCTCACTATATTAGAGAAGTGAGTATTAAGCTCTTCTGGAGACAATTTATCAATCATGTTTTTTGAACTGGTATACTTATTATTTAACTGGTTGATAGCTGTCCATATAGATCTACTATCTGATTTGGATGAAACTAAATCTTTAAAGTATTTCTTTTTTGACTTTCTTTTTAAGTTGGTAACAAAATTTCTTTGCTTGCAAGCATTATCTTGGTCCCCTTCTGCAAAAAGAGAGTCCCTTTTGTCTATTGCTTTTGGGACATCATCAGTTATCCAAGGTTTCTTTGGAGTACTTTTTACACGTTTGGTTTTCATAGGTACATGCTTATTATAGACATTCATGAAACTATGGTAAAAAATTTCAAAAGCTTCATCAGCATTGGTAAATTGATATACAGAAAATATATGAGAGTTGCTAAGGTCTAATAAGAATTTTTCTATATCAAGATTAGAGAGGTGTCTGTATGTTACAATAGTGTGGCAGTTCTTGGCAATTTTTACACCCTTTTTTGACCAGGTGAAGCAAACAGGAAGATGGTCACTACAATACAAACTAGGTGAACAGACTTCTACTAGATTATCTGGCTGAGAAGAATAAACATGATCAATTAATGTTTTAGAATTAGTTGTTATTCGTGTTGGCTTGTCAATAACTTGCGTTAAGAGGGACAACTCATATGATCGTGTCCATGTTGTGTTGGGTTTTAACAGATCGATATTAAAATCACCCAATAAACATACTTCACCAGATATTACTGAAATTTCGTCCATCAAAAGCGTAAAATTACTAATCCACATAACGTGTTCACTGGGATTTCTGTAAATAAACCCTAAAGTAAGAGGAGACGACTTTTTAAAGTTGACTTTAACAAATAGGCATTCTATTTTATAATCATCAGAGAGTGTGACACAATTGTAACTTAAGCTTTCGTGTATATACAAGATTAGACCAGTTTCTTTAGGTCGAGTTGGGTCTAAACGGATGAAGTTATACCCAGATATGGCTACTTCGTTGCCAGATATGCGTTCATTCAGACGCGACTCTGCAAAACAAAAGAGATGGAACTGCTTACCTGAATTGTTCAGGATCTGTGAAACTTCGTCCAATTTACTATAAATATGATTCACATTTAAAAATCCAACCCTCAACCCATCTTTTGAGGCCCAAGAATTTTGTGTAATTGGCATGTTAGAAAACTTAAGGACAAAGCATAAACAGAACAACAAAATAGGTTTATATCAAATTAAACTAACAGTCTTAGTCAATATTAAGGCAAATAAGAAACGTAGCAAAGAGGTTCAGTCTTTGCACCAGAAAACACTAAGAAATAGCAACAACAATGTAAATAATCAACCATTAATTCAAGAGAGAGAGAGAGAGAGAGAGAGAGAGAGAGAGAGAGAGAGAGAGAGAGAGAGAGAGAGAGAGAGAGAGAGAGAGAGAGATATTTAGTATCAGAGAGAAAGAAATAGAAACACAGAGGCGCAAGGAGAGACAGAGCTAGAGAGATATAGAAAGGGGCGGACATAAACGGAACTGGAGACTAAGACAAAGACGTCATGGTTAAGGGGCCAACCCACTGCATACGATTCAATCCAACTGCTGGGGCAGTGGGTGGGTGCCTCGTGCCTCCATACTGGACGACCCCGTCCCTTCCACGAGTCTCTCCCCGTGGGGATACCGGGGGGTCTTTCGCAAAAATAGTTTCCCCACCTTCTGGAAGTTCTGTGCTTGTAACTTCCTCTAATCTGCAACTCTCTTTGACTCTGCCTTTTCCCTTTGCTTTTTGCCATCTACTATCTTTCTGACTTATTGGCCCATTCTCCTGCCTTTTTTTCTTTCCAAATAATGGTTCTCCTTTGAGCTCCTCCAATATCAGAATGTGTCGGCTGTACGCAGCGGGGAGACCATTGAAAACTGAAAACCGGACACATACGTACCTTACCCATTATGGTCATATGGCCTGGGAACACAGAAGAAGAAGAAGAAGAATCGAACTGCGATCCGACTGTGACATTTGTAAGGCATGATTCTCATGAAATTCTACTGTCGAAATGAATCTGAAGAAATCTTACTAGTTTTGTTCACTAGGGGAAGACGGGGTAAAAAGCGCATGGGCGGGTAAGAAGCCCACCCCAATTATCTCATGAAATAAAGAAAATTTCAGTCAAATTTGCCCATGAGACGAATGCTAGACATTAACGCTCGTCTCATGGGCAAAATGAGACTGAAATTTGCTTCATTTCATGAGATAATTGGGGTGGGCTTCTTACCCGCCCATGCGCTTTTTACCCCGTCTTCCCCTATATATGTAGTTCCCTGTACACGAATTTGATGAAATATCTGTATTTTTTGCATCAGACATTTTAATAAAGCGATTTGTGTACATGAGCATAGTGAGCGAAAATAGTAGAAACGTTTGTTTAGGCGGAAGTACTTCACGAGAATTATGCCACACAGACACCGTCACAATCGGATCGCAGTTGGATCGAGTCGTATGCAGTGGGTCGGTCTCTTTGGGTCGTGAAACACTGGAAGCAAATCAGGGGTTGCAGAAAAGCAGAGAAGTGTTATTAAAGACCCAGTGACGCGCCGCGCCACGATTAAGTCCCTTGGTCTTTTCTGGGTAGCTGTGACACATATCCAAATTTTCTCAACTTGAAATTGAGGCTGATCTTTAAACTGATGTTTAGGTTTGAATTTGGGGCCATTTATATGGGAGTCAGACTTGGTCAAAACAAGATTTCTTTCCAGTTATAAGAGGGAAAACACGTGAAACCCGTGATCGTGACACGTGATCTGGTGGATCTTTAAGAAGCGTTACTCAGAAGAAAAGTATTATTCAGAAGCCAAGATCTATAATAAAAAAGAGCACTGAAAGGCCAATGCGAAACCGCCTTCACGTAATTGTATTCCGGGTCGATGGCTAAAACCTTGTGTTAGAGGATAAGTGAACTCACCGTCCAACGTACTATTCTTGCATGGCCCATATGGACGCATTTTGGACCACTCTTTGTCCAGTCTCATTTACAAAATTCGTCTAAATTCACGGAAATTTTCTAAAGATTTCTAACGTAACGTAACCTATACACCTACCTTGTCCGTGTGCTTGCGCTCAGCCCCCCCCCCCCCCCCCCCCAACATGGTTTGTTGGTAATCCCCCCCCCCCGGCTTGAAAACGTTCCTACGCCACTGGCATGTGGTCATCCACTATCTATTCATCATATTATTTTTGAATGTCCAGTTTTAACTGTCCTATACAACACTTTTAAGATAAACATAGCAACCTTAGGTCTTTTATCATTTACAGCCCTAAAATGATTGACATTGCAAAGGTTATGTCCAGCTCTGAGATTGTTCGTTTGTTATAAATGATTCATTAGTTTACGATTGTTTATTGTATTGCTGTTGATAAGTATGCACACATAGGCCTACATGCGCGCGCGCACGCACACACACACACACACACACACACACACACACACACACACACACACACAGAGACACCCCCCCCCCCCCCCACACACACACACACACATTTCTCCTCTCATTTTAATTCATTGATTTATTTATATATTTTTAAAGTCTAATACCACCAGTTAACTCAAATAAATCAAATCATTTTATACTCTGTGCACATGAGAGAGAAAGATAGAGATAGAACGAACGAACGAACGAACGCAATTTTGTTTAATCAAGGTTATAAGATAAGCATACAATTTGCCTTTTTACGCTCAGCCCTGAGGCAAAACAAGGGTTAAAAAAATATATATACAAAAAAAATGAAGCGCTTGCGTAACACATAATAATATAAAGCATTCAAGAAAAGTAAATATTCAGAAATAACATAACACAGCACTATATACATCATCAATGTACAAGACTAATACAGGAAGAAGGTGATGGGGAGAGGGCTTGGAGGCGGGAAAAGGTACAATGATTGACTTAAATGGCACATGCCACAATCTTCTGTATATAATATGGCACACATCATTCAAATCACCAAGTAGAATAGATAAACCATGCATGATTCATGATTCATGATTTATACCAGGAATAGAGGGGAAAACATAAACTAAACTTATGACATTACAAATGACACCATAGATCACAAATTACACTTGGATTTATGTATGTTTCCATTATTTCAAATAAAAAGCGTTTGTATGCTGCTTTAAAGGAGTTAATGCTTTTTTTCATTTGATATGTGATGGGATA
>CM065682.1:68584329-68619329 GCA_017654935.2 Phymorhynchus buccinoides | reverse complement strand
AGTTTAATTTGTACATACATGAATGTATACAAAGTAAGATAAAATGCAACAGAGATGCAATTATAATCATTCTTGTACAGTCAAAATGCAAATTAAGACAGCCTAGAAATACGACGTCACGTCGTGGATTGGCTGACGTTCATGAAACCGTTGACTTTTATGGAGTTCAAATGAACAAGGTTTGACATTAAAAAAAAGGCTAAAGTGACCACTGGTCAGTGACATTGACCACTGGTCAATCACATCAAAATTTGTTCATTTGAACTCATAATACACTAATTTGCAGTCAAACAGTGAAAATAGTCCAAAGTGACCACTGGTCAATGACATCAAAATTTGTTCATTTGAACTCCTAATACACTAATTTGCAGTCAAACTGTGAAAATAGGCCAAAGTGACCACTGGTCAGTGACACTGACCACTGGTCAATGACATCAAAATTTGTTCATTTGAACTCCTAATACACTAATTTGCAGTCAAACAGTGAAAATAGGCCAAAGTGACCACTGGTCAGTGACACTGACCACTGGTCAATGACATCAACAATTGTTCATAATATGATCTCCTAATACACTAATTAGCATTCAATCGGTAAAATTAGGCCAAAGAGACCAGTGTCATTGGTCAGCTTGTTAGTCATTTTATTTAACAAAGATTTAAAAAAAAAGAACTTTTCAAGAATGAGTTTTTATAACTCCAACTTTCATTTGGACAAAACGGCAGTTCAAAATCGGGCGCCGTTTTGTCCAACCCGTCTATAGACAAAACGGCGGATTGTTGAACCGCCGTTTTGTCCAAATCATAATAGAAAATTTGGACAAAACGGCGGATCTAACCCCGCCGTTTTGTCTGTAGACCAAACGGCGGAATTTGGACAAAACGGCGGTTAACAGTACAAGCCACAAAGCTATAACTCACTTTGTCGGTCTGTCCAAAATTGTCGTACTTCAAATCGAAGCTGCACTTCAAATTGAGGCTGCTCTTTAAAATGATGTTTCGTTTTCAATTGTCGCACGCCACAAACGATTGCGAATCCGCGCTTGTTTTAATAATATAGCATTTCAGCAATGGCGTGATAAATGATCACGTGCCTGTCCCTCCTCCTGCTATATTAATTGAAGTGAAGGGTTTCCTGCTTACTGTTTAAAATGCTTGTTTTTATGTAAGCACCGTTTCCCCTAGTTTCTCAATATTATGGACCAGTGTTTTCCTTTTTGTTTCATTACAAATTTGGCTTGTTTAGCTCATGTTCATCTCATTACTTTGACTACTGTGTCCATTAACTTCGTTAAGTTGTAGCTAAAATTAAGTGAGAGAGAGAGAGAGAGAGAGAGAGAGAGAGAGAGAGAGAGAGAGAGAGAGAGAGAGAGAGAGAGAGAGAGAGTGTGTGTGTGTGTGTGTGTGCGCGCGTGCGCGCGCGCGCGCGTGCGCATATGCGAATATGCAAGTATGATTTTAGAATATTTCTTTGAAAGTCTATTTAAATTATCCCGTTTTGATGCAGAAGAATTTGTTTTCAGATGCTTTCTTTTGCATAGATTCTCATTTTATGCATTAAGACCTGGTCCATATTAGGAACTCTGCCGGTCCATATTAGGCACCAGGGTCCCAAATATGGACCACTTGATTTTTTATAATTTTTTGTTGTTGTTAAAGTTTGAAGAGTTATCGTTTAGATTGGCTGTGGTTTGGTTGTGAGTACTGAAACAGGAAATATATTGAAATATATGGTTTTGTCTTTGAGATATTGCACTACATGAAAAAGTGGTCCATATTAGGAACACATCCGGATTCTCCGCGCGGAAACCCATCAATAAGTAAAAGAAAGAAGGAAAAAATATACGGTTAAGGCCTCGTACACAGTTCACGCGGAACTCCCATGCGCAATCCGTAAATAAGTAAAAGAAAGAAGGGTAACAATTTACGGATTAGGGGAAATACGGACATGTGCGCAAATCTTTTCCCTTCTTTATTTTACTTATGTACGGATTACGCACGGGTTTCCGCACGGAATCTCCGCATGTATGTGTACCCTTAGGGGAAATACGGACACATGCGCTTTTTTTTCCCCTTCTTTCTTATAGTCCGTGTACACATACACCTAATCCCCCTAATCCGTACATCTTTTCCCTTCCATCTTATTGATTATTTCTGCGCGGAAAATCCGGGTTTACTGTGTACGCGCCCTTACAGTTTAAAGATGATCGAACTCGAAGGGTAAAAAAACAAAAACATTTTAGCTCTTTGAATGAGTGTTGTGGAGCTTTACATTACAATTCTACAACACTGATTTGAACACACAGAAATCTCCATGATTATCAGGTGTCCACTGATGACATTTTCTCTGCTGTCCCCTCAGCTCCTAATTTGTTTACAGCGTTTCACTCCATGACATTTTCTTTTCTCTGCAAGCTGATATGCGGGTGGTACAGGAGAAAAAGAGAATGCGTGCAGACGAGAGAGGGGGAAGGAGAGAAAGAAGAGAGAGGGGGCGGGAGAGGGAGAGAGAGAATAATTGCTATGTATATGGAACTCACTCACACACTACCACATACGTGCGAGCGAGCGAGCGAGCGAGCGAGAGAGAGAGAGAGAGAGAGAGAGAGAGAGAGAGAGAGAGAGAGAGAGAGAGAGAGAGAGAGAGAGAGAGAGAGAGAGTTCAAACTTAACTTCAAATATTTTATTTTACAATGATAAGAATTTAGGCTGGGCCTAGTCTTCCATTCTGTCCTTGGTTCTAAGCATGCAGCATGTAACTAATACTATAAACGAACATTGAGACACGGAAAGATCGTCAACAGAAACAACAACAGTAGCATAAATATAATGTTAGTCAGAGCATCAACATCAGTAATAGGAACAAGCAAAACAGAAAACCAGACAAAAAAAGAAATAGATGAAAAACACTGCTTCCGCCACAATTTACTTCTTCTACTACCATTACCGCTCCTATTACTATTACTGCTACTAACACCATCATCACCATCGCCACCACACAACTACTACTACTACTACTACTACTACTACTACTACTACTAACAATATAGTAATAATCATAAAATCATAACAGAAGTACCTTAATATCAATCAAATAAAAAAGCAAAACTAATCATAAAAGCACAATTCCACAAGTAGCCTAATATCAATCAAATTAAAATATACAAAATCAGAAAAGCATAGTTACACAATCAGCCTAAACATATAAATGGTCATAAAGTTTAATTGAATGGTGTGAAGGAGACGCCCACGCAAGCTAGATTTGAAATTTGTTACTGAAGAACTTGCTTTGACATCTGAAGAAAGTGAGTTCCAAATGTATGGCCCCGAGAAAAACAACTTGTTTTGAAAAGGTCAATTCGGGTGCGTGGAAGAACATAATTATCAGAACGATAACTACATGTGAAAGGAGTGAGGAGATTATATTGGGGCGTCAAGTGTATAAATTAAGACAGAACTACTTGTGGCGGTGATGAGGTGATGAGGTTTAACCGAGGGGTGGTCACCGCTACAGCTATCTGTATTAATTTTAAAAATCGGGACTTTACTGGTTTCGTACTGCCTCCGGGCATTGCCTCCAGTATTGTTCCAACCATATTTGTATTTACAAATGTCCCATATGTGTCTGATTCAGACCAAGAGGACTAAAACTCCATTTTCTCTCTCGTAATGCAACTGATGTTCAAGCGGTAAAATTTCAAGTTCATGAAGAGAGAGAGAGAGAGAGAGAGAGAGAGAGAGAGAGAGAGAGAGAGAGAGAGAGAGAGAGAGAGAGAGAGAGAGAGAGAGAGAGAGAGAGAGAGAATACGAATACGAATGTTTTATTGAGGGTAAAAAGAATAAGCTACAATAGCTTCTTTGCACCTTGCCCTCTCACTCACGCATTCATACCATGCATCAAGCAAGAACATTTGACATAAAAGAATGAAGTAAAAATAATTATTATAAAAAAAATTGGCACATGAAATAATTGAAAAAGAATCAAAACTGGGAATTAAGAGCAAACATGGATAATAATTAACAATGGTGAACTTGAATTGGTGGCTTAAATTGAGTACGAAAAAGGGAAACAATTCTGAGACAATGACATTTTTTTCAGAATAATATCACTTTTAAGGGGGGGGGGGGGAAAGATGTGAAAGATAGAGAGAGAGAGAGAGAGAGAGAGAGAGAGAGAGAGAGAGAGAGAGAGAGAGAGAGAGAGAGAGAGAGAGAGAGAGAGAGAGAGAGAGAGAGAGAGAGAGAGAGAACGAAAACGAAATGCTGTTTAACCAGGGAACATGAGATAAGCAAGTTACATGCTTTTTTTTACCCAGCGCTGGGGAAAAAATAAAGTAAATCAAACAAGAAAGCTAAATAATGTATGTACATGCAGAAATGAGAAGAAAAGGCATGGAGGAGGGGGGAAGAGGCATAGAGGGGGATAAGGATGGGGAAATTTGGGAATTTAAAGTACAGGTAAAACCCCATTCACATCATGCAAACATAAAATCAGCAAAGGGTAACACTCCTCAGCATTATTATTATCAGTAATAGTATGATAGTAATAAGCAAATCAAGTTATATCATACAAAAGTATCAAACAAATATGTTATCACATATATATCAAAATCAGCCATCAAAGATACGACAATACACACAAATAATTCTGACTATGGAGCAATTATACATACACTACAAAGCAATATTGATATACTGATCAATTTTGCAGAGCACACATGAGCTTTCATCCTTTGAAAACCAAATTCATGATCATAACAACACGACAAAAACATCAAAATATTTGTTTTAATTCTCCTCCTCTGTGTATAAATGGTACCAACATTGAAGAAGTTAGCAGTCATAAGGTGCTTGGCGATATCATCATTCAAGTAACTTAATGTGTATCAACGTCTTCTGATGTGGGTATTGTATACCCAATAATAGAATGGTTATCTGGATACAGTTAATATGTATTTCTTTTAATATCTGAAATATAATATTTTGATACGCGTTTTTGAAGGAAGTAATGCTGCTTTTCTGTTTAAGATTAGTTGCTAAGGAATTCCATAGAGAACCACCTGAGTATGTTAAACTTGTTTTGAAAAGATCAGTTCTGGGTTTTGGAATAACAATATTGTTAGTATATCTAGATTGGTTGATTGAAAACCTTGTAATTAATGTTGGCGGTGCAAAGCCATTGATTATTCTAAACATCATGACAGCTTTGTTGTATTGAAGTTTGTCTGTAAGAGGTAAAACTTTTATTGTGATGTAATCTTGAAAAGTTAGAGAAGACGATTTTAGGAGGACTGCTATAAGGGCTCGCTTATGAATTAATGGCTTTAATGTGTTGGCACTACTTGAATCGAAGAGTGTATAATCTATGTGTATTGAATACATGCATAAAAGAAGTGCTTACGGGCATCGAGATTAAGATTTTTGTTTTAATTTTAGAGAGGAGGAAGACTTTTTGTGAGACACGTTTACTCAAACTACTAATATGGGGAGACAAATAAAGATTATTGTCTAGGGTAACCCATAAAACTTTGTGAGAACTGACTACTTCAATTTGTTTATTGTGAATACTGAGGGCAAAGCAAAGGTTAAGTTTTGTCGTTTTTGTCGTGATGTTGCGATCATACATTTGGTTTTTTGTTCATTCATGTGGTTAAGTTCTGTCTATTCAACTAGCTGATCTATATTTTCTTGTAATTTAAAGGATAACTGATTGAGATCAGTATGGTTAGTGTGAATGGACGTATCATCGGTAAGCATAGCACAAGGGTCTTTATATGAAGAGGAAGATCATAGACATATAGTACAAACAAAGGGGGGCCTATAACTGATCCTTGTGGAACCCCAAATTTGATTGGTAAAGAACTAGATTGTCTATTATGAAGGAAAACAGTCTGCTTACGATTTGTAATAAATGATTTGATGAACTGAAGGACAGAATTTGAACATCTATATATTGCCATTTTCCGCAGTAGTAGATTGTGGTCAATTACATTAAGTGCTTTGGCGAAGTCTACTAAAAGGACCCCTGTAATTTTTAAATAATCTATGTTTGCAAGCCATTGGTCAACAAGATTAGTCAAAGCTGTGTTACAAGAGTGATTAGGGTGTATTAAATCATATTTAGATAAATGAGAAGTTATATATTTGCTAAAATGCTTTTCTAGAGGTTCCGAAAGAACAGAAACGAGCGACATATGGATATAGTTTGAAGGGTCAGCTTTATCACCAGATTTAAAAAGTGGTATAACTTTAGCTTCCTTCAGAATGTTAGGAAAATAACTTTTATCGATACAGAGGTGAGAGAGAGAAAGAGAGAGAGAGAGAGAGAGAGAGAGAGAGAGAGAGAGAGAGAGAGAGAGAGAGAGAGAGAGAGAGAGAGAGAGAGAGAGAGAGAGAGAGAGAGAGAGAGAGAGAGAGAGAGAGAGAGAGAGAGAGAGAGAGAGAGAGAGAGAGAGAGAGAGAGAGAGAGAGAGAGAGAGAGAGAGAGAGAGAGAATCTTTTTTGATGTTGGAAAAGAATAAGCAAAATACACGCTTGTTTACATCTCGCCAACAACAAAGAAGAAAATATTACAAGAAAAAACCCAGATCAGTACATGAATGACAAATATTTGTAAATACATACACACACATACACACACAAACGCACGCACATGCGTACACATTATGGCACGCACACTCAAAAAGCATGAAATACGTGTTACACATAGCATAACAAATTCACTAGAAAACAGGTGGTAAGCATTGGACTTGCCTAGTTCACCGTTGGAAGACATATTGTATTGCAAAGAACTGGTGAAATTGGTTAGGAGATATTTTTTTATAATTATTTTTAAAAGTTAATGGTCCTACTGTTGTTTCAATTTTAAAACTGGCCAAGATAGTGTTCCACAGATCTCCGCCAGAATAAACCAAACTTGTCTTAAATAAATCGATTCTTGGTAGTGAGAGAATGATTTTGTGTACATGGCGCTGATCATTGACAACAAACTTATTTATCAGCGACTGTGGGGCATGTCCCGATACAATTTTAAACATAAAGACGGCTTTGTTCTGTTTAAGTTGTAAGTGAAAAGGTAATATATCAAGCTTAAGTAGTCAGTCGTTGTAAGTTTTGAATACTTCAACATGATTAGTCTATGAAGACTTGAAAGAGGTTTTAAATTGTTATCACTATAGCCCTTATTCGAAACTGAAAAGGAAGTAAGGGACGGATTACGTCCCGTAGACGATCGATAGACGAATGTGGTTCCGGTTTGAAAGCAATCATGGAGTCCAGTGTTGAATCTGCGTTTGACTCGATGAAAGTAGCAGAGTTAAAGGCTTATTTGAAAAAACACGGCCAGTTATCCAGTGGCTTGAGAAAATAACTTGTTAGAAGAGCAAAAGGGACGTTTAAGCTTTGCAACAGCGAGCACTCGACGCTGTGAGCCAGCCTACAGTGGCCGATACTGACAGTCACAGACACAGTGGTTCGTGTTCGAGTTCAAGTACAACACATGGAGCCGATGGAGGTCAGTTAAAAACTTAAATATAATCTTAATAATAATAATAATAATTGGCACTTATATAGCGCACATATCTAGAAAATTCTATTCATGGCGCTTTACAAAGAAATAAAACTATAAACATTCACACACACACATTCACACACACACACAAAGAAAGACGATGAAGGGGAGAGGGTGGGAAGGGGGGTGACGCGGGGGGGGGGGGGGGCGGCGTCACACACACATACACGCTGCATGCACACACACACATACACACACACGCACGCGCGCACGCACACGCACGCACACGCACACGCACACACACACAAACAAACACACACACCACTCAATTTCCATACGGCACAATCAACACACACACTGCATACACACACACACACACACATTGCACGCACACACGCACGCGCACACGCACACGCACACGCACGCGCACACGCACACACACACCACTCAATGTCCACACTGCACAATCAACCTATGCATGTCAGCTACAACTTAGAAAAGAGATGAGTTTTTAGACCGGCCTTGAACGCGTCCAGAGAGTCGGAGTGTCTGAGAGACAGGGGTAAGTTGTTCCACACAGATGGAGCCTGGAACGAAAAGGACCTTTCACCATAGGTTTTGGTTTTGACAGTGGCTGGTTGCAGGAGGCGAGTGTCAGAGGAAGAGCGGAGGACACGAGAAGGTGTGTAGAGGTGAAGTAGGTCAGACAGGTAATCAGGGGCAGAACCAGAGATGACAGTGAAGGAAAGAGTGGAGAGTTTATAGTCAATCCTATCAGAGATTTTTAACCAGTGCAGAGAGTGCAGAAGTGGCGTGACATGTTCATACTTAGAAGACTTAAGGACTAATCGGGCAGCATTGTTTTGAATTCTTTGGAGGCGACTGAGAAGATACTTTGGGAGGCCAGCAAGGAGAGAGTTGCAGTAATCGATTTTAGACAAAACAAAAGCACAGACCAAAGTTTTCGTGGCGTCAGTAGATAGATCTTGTCTTCCATTCGTTCTTCTAGCCGTAAATATATTTAGAAGCTTAAATTATTAATGAATAGGAAAATTATACCTTGACCCAAAATAATTTGAAAAAAACGTAGAAAACGATGGGACTGCTGAAAAAGCCTCACGGCTTGTTTGGTCCCTACCACTACGACTACTACTACTAATACTACATGCTGTTTAAAAGTAAAAGCTAAGCCCTGACTCGACTGAGAGTGAGACTGAGTGACTATGGATGAGTGGATTCATTATTCTTTAATATAATGTTTTTCTCATCGCTCCCCTCCCTTTTCGTATTGATCAATTTGTTAGTTTGACTAGCTCTGAACAACTGATTTGTGAAAAACTTAGAATATATAAACATTTTAAGTGTAAAGTAGCACAGTCACGTAAGTTATAATGTTTTAAATCACTTTGATTTTTTTCAGGTGTCGCTGTCACTGAACACAATTTTGTTAGAGATCTGAAGGACTGGGTTTATGTCGACAACGTGCCTGTAGACGACTGGCCTGAAGTAGTGGATACGGCGCTCTACAATTACCTGGTGTACACCTGCCACAAGACACCAGACAGTGTGATGCACAAACATGCAAGACGACAGCTGAAAGCCAACACCTTCTATGAAGATGGACATGTTCACTCAGTGATGTAAGTTATTTTTTCTTCAGGATGGAAGTTTATTGATTTTTTGTATGCATCATTTATATTATACAGGGCTGGCCAAAACTATAATCTGGTAGCCATCTTCGTTTTATTCTTCTCTTGAGGGCCCAGTCAATGAGCTTCCCATTCTGATCACCGGCGACAAAATGTGACGTACTACAACTTGTACAAGTCACATTTTGTCGCCGATCACTTTTTCAACTTTTGCACGTTAGAAAAATGGAACGTTTCTTTTTCTTTTCTTCTCTCTCTCTCTCTCTCTCTCTTCACAAGAACGATGACATCAACACATGTCTCTGTCTGCTTGTCTGTCTGTCATTTTGCCTCTGTCTGTCTGTCTCTCTTTCTGACTCTTTTGTATGTCTGTCAGTCAATCTCTCTCTCTCTCTCTCTCTCTCTCTCTCTCTCTCTCTCTCTCTCTCTCTCTCTCTCTTCACAAGGACGATGACATCAACACATGTCTCTGTCTGCTTGTCTGTCTGTCATTCTGCCTCTCTTTCTGACTCTTTTGTATGTCTGTCTGTCAATCTCTCTCTGTCTCTGTCTCTCTCTTCACAAGGACGATGACATCAACACATGTCTCTGTCTGCTTTTGTCTGTCTGTCATTCTGCCTCTGTCTGTCTGTCTCTCTTTCTGACTCTTTTGTATGTCTGTCTGTCAATCTCTCTCTCCCTCTCTTCACAAGGACGATGACATCAACACATGTCTCTGTCTGCTTGTCTGTCTGTCTCTCTTTCTGACTCTTTTGTATGTCTGTCAATCTCTCTCTCTGTCTCTCTCTCTCTGTATGTATGTGTGCGTGTGTGTGCGCGTGTGTGTGTGTCTCTGTGTATGTGTGTGTGTGTGCGTGGGTGCATCAATGTGTGTGTGTGTGTGTGTATGTGTGTGTGTGTCTTCCACTGAGACTGTTCTATCTAATCGCACCCTATCTTTGTCTTGTCTCTATGTCACTCTCTCTCTGTATCTCTGTCTTCTGCCTCTGTCTGTCTCTTTTCTCTCTCGCCCTTTCTCTCTCTCTCTCTCTCTCTCTCTCTCTCTCTCTCTGTGTGTGTGTGTGTGTGTGCGTGCGTGTGCGTGTGTGTGTTTGCTTCTCTCTCTTCCAGTATGTCTCTATCTAATCTCACTCTATCTTTATCTTTGTCTCTGTATCTCTGTCTTCTGCCTCTGTATGTCTGTCTCTCTCTTTTCTCTCTCTCCCTTTCTCTCTGTCACTCTCTAGAGAGGGCTAGATTATGACTGAAAGACGACAGAGATATACAAATAGATATGGGCTTAAAAATGGAGCACATCTTGCCATGACGCGTTTGTGTTTATGTTTTAAAATTTTGCTTAGTAGGTGAATATGGCAATATGATATTTCAACTAGATCCATGTGGAGATTTCAAAGTGCAAAACAGAAATCTAAGCTGCTAAAATAGAAAGGCAGCGATTTAATGCTCCAAATAGATGATTTTGACCAAAAAAAACAGATGCTTGTGGCAAAAGAAAAGATGAAGTGAGCAAATGATAGTTTATCAACCAAGAGAAAAATGAATTGCCAAAAGAACGGATGATTGGGCTAAAAAGGAAATACATGAACAAAAAATAAATTCAACCAGCAAAATAAAATGTGTTCGCAAAAAAAGTGAATGGTATTTGCAAAAGAAAAAGTGATGTGAGCAACAAAAAAAAGGGAATGATCGTCAGACTGCGTGATTTTCACTCACTGCTGCCATAATTTAACAGGATACTTCAAACAAAAAACAAAAACAAACAAAAAACCCTCGTGTGAAACGAGTCACTTGCGTGCACGCTTGAGCGACCAAGTCAATTCACAAAAGTTGCTTCCAAAAAAGGTGTACATGTGTATATGAGAGTCAAGATTGGAAAATGGATGGCTTTGAAAACATTGGACCTTATCAAGTGGAAAAAAGCAACTCCAGTGATGAGGAACCAGCTCCGAAGAGGCGAAGAGGGATGGACAAGGACTGGGTTAAACAGGCGGACTTCAACACAGCTACAGAATCTAATGAATACATTGCTACGGTAAGGATATGGTTCAGTACGTTTGTAAGTTTGTTTGGTTGTTCAAACTCAAATATCCGTGAAGAGAAATCCCGCTCCATTAGTCAACGAAGTTACATGTGTCATGAACTTTCTTCGACGGCGCTGATTATTACCAGCCGCGATCGAAGAGAGCAAAGCTGGTAGCTTTTTCAGCTTGGTCTGTGGCTATCTATATATCTATCTATCTATGTATGTAGACACGATAGCATCTGAACGGATGAACGTAGGGCGCTCAAAAGTTCCATGCGGGTAGGTAGTAAGAAGATCTAGGCCAAGTTCGATAATGAGTACATGGGTCAAAGGTCAAGATCACTGGAGCCGAAAACGCTGCCGCGCGGCTGGTGATTTAGCGTCTTAACGCCCCAATTTTTGTGTGTGTGTTTGTGTTTCTGTTTGGAAGCTGTTGCTGAATCAAGAGAGCAATAGTTTCAGCTGCAACTGCCCCCGTGGAATGTGCAAACACTCCCTGGGAATGGAGGTACGCCTGAAAATACGCGAGCCACCTGCAGCAGCCAGAACCATTCCTCTCGGACAAAAACGCAAACGTGGAAGACCAAAAATGTCCCAACCAGCACTGGTCATTCAGTGAAATGTTCCCAGGCAACACATGAACTTTTGGTTAACCATTTATTTTTTTTGCTAGAATATCTCATTTTTTGCCTTCTATGTTTTGGGCGATTTCGTTCTATTTTTGACCGAGACCATTTTTGTGTGTGGTCAGATCATCTCATTTTTTGCCCAATCCTCTGATATTTATGGATTTTTTTGATCAAATACACTATTTTTTTGCTGGAACCATTCCTTTTTTTGGTCGATAAATTTTTATCCCAAATAGAAATGTGTGTGTGTGTGTGTGTGTGCGTGTGCGTGCGTGTGCGTGTGCGAGAGTGTGTTGTACAGTTTACTCTTTTTTCCTCCTCTGCCTGACTATTACCTCCTCTGCTCGCACAAAATATTGTGCATACTTCATTCATTTAATGATGTAATTGTACATTAAACAACTGCTTGTTCTACAGTTTTATTTATTTTATGATTTCATTTATTAAAGTAAACATATTTTGCGTAAATTGTAAAATGTGATAGTGCATCATAAAGACAGACATACACGGCACTGCCCATTTCGGCCTGAATAAAAATATCTTGTTTTACATGATGGAGCAAGATTCCCAGTAAATATACAGAGCACAGAATAAAATGATCTTAGTTTTGTTTATATAGCTGTGATGGGGTGGTAAGGGTAAGGGATAGGGATAAAGAGGAGTTGATGAGGAATCAGGATAAGGATTGGAGGGTGTTGATCAGCACACACGCAGTCCAGGAACATATAGAGGAAACCAGACAGTTGTTTGATTTTGTTTATTTATCGGGAAAGATAGCTAGGAAAGACTAAGAAAGACAGTGCAGCAAATAAGATCCTGCAACAATACAAAATATACAAGCATAAATATAAACAAGAAATAACATTGATTAGGTATGACTGTAGGCCTTATGCCATAGCACTCATGTTAATCAACATGAGGAAATACACAGTCACAACAGTGGAAGGAGCTCACTGCATGACTTAAATACCATGATTAAACTGATATTGACACAAGCCTAGCTGGGGTTTGGAAACATAACATAGGTCGGTTTTACCTGACCCTATGCTTGCTTAACCCATACACAAACATTTGAGTTCATGTGAGTTAACCCAAACCAAGTATTGTAACACTGACATCATCAGATGCTGTGTTACTAAAAATAGACTACACTTCAAAGTAAGCTGAATAAGATCAGATTTTTAGTAGAAAACTGACTAAAGGCAAATGTAGGCCTATTGAGAGTTTATCATTGAAGTAGCAAGAAACTCAATCAAAAAGGAATGCCTTGTTAATACAATAGTAGCAGTATTAACACAACACCATACTAGGCATGGCACACACACCTAGGCCTATGAATGAAACTAGCGTTAAGTAGGCCTACACCATAGATGGTATAAGCCTAGATCAATAATATTGATAGCATGGAAATGAGCAAGTTAGGCTTTTAAACAATAATGTAGGCAAAGTGCCCTTACATTGTTTACACAGTAAATTCACGTCACACACGAGTGGATGTGAGGATGGAACAGAACAATCGGAAGGATCTAATTTTCAGCCTTTCAACAACTTGAACAACTAAGCCGCGCTTGTTAGGCTTATGAATAAACTGACGTCACAAACAAGTTGGTTCTGTGACGAGAATAGCAGACGGTTTTCAGTTCCGTGGCAAGTTTTACAGTGACGAGTTTGATCATTGATTAAACTAAACAACATGTAAAACAATAGTTTGCAAAGTAGAACAAACCACTGGCTTAGAGTACTTACATGATCTATGAGCAGGGATCGTGCTCAGATACTGCAGGTTCAGCACACAGGCTATTGTAGACATCACGCAGAGAGAGAGAGAGAGAGAGAGAGAGTGGCGGGTATAAGCTCTCTACGATGTAAGAAGAAGGGTGCGAATGAAGAGAGAGAGCCAGAGGACAAGAAGGATAACTAGTCAACTGACGCGACAAGCGGCGGTCAAATTTGAATTATATTGGTCAGTGGTTTGGAAGAAGGCATGTGACCTGTTGGATTTGAATTTGAATAAGATCTTGTGACTAAAAAGGAGACACGCAATTACATCGTCTGCTGACACGATGACAATGGTTGTCAAAACTAGCGAATTGCAATCGAGCCGTCTGTCCGCAGATTGAACCGTCTGCTTTGAACAATCTTGTGGCTATGAATAATTAGTCACTCGGTCACATAGCTATTTGAAGATTTACATTTCAGTACATAATTTATTAATTAACAGGAATCGGACATAGAAGACAAAATTCTGGCTCTTTTGTTTCTATCGATTTGATAAATTAAACAAAATAATCAATAAGAAATTAAAACATGTAATTAGTTTTCCCTCAGGATAGTGCAGCCCATTTATATATTGAACTTTCGGTCAATTTAAAGAGATTGGCTATATTTTAAAATGCTTAGACTTTAGAGATGTCAGGGCTGGCCCAAACTACAATCTGGTAGACGTTGGCTAGTATAAAAATATGTGGGCGAGTAGATTTTAAAAGTCACTAGCCCGGTGGGTGACTGTAAATGTCAGTTCTGCACAGCCTTTTTTTTTACCACTGAGTCTCCCCACACCATCTATGGATGGAAGTTCAGTTTAACGTCGCGTATCGGCTTTCGCCATGTACGACGGGCTGAACAAACCAACCAAGGTATAAACAAAAATGTATGTAGCCAAAAGGCCGAGAAGCGATCAGAATTTTAAACACACCATCTATCCCTTCCAACCCACTATTAAAGCAAGCTCAACTGTCTGCTATTGCTAAAGGGCTCGGCACACGCTGCAACGTTTTAGTAGCTACAACTGTTGTAATTTTGTATGCTACAAGTTGCAGTTAAAATCCAGTGCTCGCGGCACACGCTGCAACTGTGATACGACCCCTTGCAATCCTTTGCTTAACCAAGCGTATGGGAACTCAGAAATTGTATTCTAAAATGTATGAAGACTACTCATATATAAACTAAAACGCCAAACCTGACAGAAAATAATATACACATCAAAACTGTTGTCAATGACAGACGGATTTTGAGTAGGCCTAGGCCTACTTCCAAAAACTCGAACTGACAAACAATAGGCAAGCTTCATGTTGTTTCGATTTAGCCTACATCGATTGAAAAAGAAAACATGTCATGCAAGTTCTCATCATTCATGATATCACCCATTTCACGGCAAATGTGGATTTTGGCCTCTCGCACTCTGCCCTAATTACTGTAACTGAGGCACAAGTATCCTAAAATTACGAATGAACTTGATCAGTTTCTATGTTTTACTGTTCAACCTTTCACCTTCGCCATTGTGACGCAGAAATCACATGATACGAAACGGCGCTCTGATTGGCTGCAACTGTCGCAAGCGTCAGCCTGGAATAGACTTGATTTCTATCGCTGCAAGTATCGTATGTAACTCCTGAAATAGTGTCGCAAGTCGCATGCAACTGTTGCAAGCGTCAATTTTGACAAAATTGACGCATGCAACAAGCAATAGTTGCAACGTGTGCCGGGCCCTTAAGATAACATGCCAGTACTGTTGCTGAAAACTGTATTTTTCTGTGTGTTCAGGGATTTTTGTTTTCTTTGGGCTAGTGAAAATGTGTTCCCACGAGTAGAAGTTTTCAGTAACTCGCCCAGAGGGCGAGTGATTTTTTTAAAAGTTTGGCCAGCCCTGGATGTACTGAAGTCATTTGTGTAACATTTTCCTTGCTGATGTTATCTGAATTCGTACTTTTTTTCAGTTTGGAAGGTTCTTGCAATCATGTGGCTGCACTGCTCTACGCTCTTGTGGACATCACATCCAAAAAGAAGGAGGGCCTAGATGCCAGTACGTCAAAGCAGTGCAAATGGAACAACCGACGAGACCGCAAACTGAGCCCCAAGAAGTCTTCCGACTTGAAGAAGAGCAAGCAGACAAGTGAAGACACAAGGCCACCACAGTCACGTGTCAACATTAAATCTTTTGCAGCGCGCATGGCTAAGTGTAACCCTGAATGTGGGTGGTATGTAAATTATACTGCTACAGAGGCAAGGGCTACTGCTGAGGTTCAACAGGAAGCCACAGAAAAGTGCTACCCGGAGGTGGCATTCATGCTTGCCGACAAAGTAAACATTTTGTCAGAAAGTTGTAAGAAAGAGTTTGCAGAATTTGTTGCCACTGTCAAATCTTCATGTTCATATGAAGACAAAATGCTGATTGAACAGATAACTAAGGACCAAAGCATTGGCAACTGCAAGCATTGGCACACTCTGAGACACAAGAGGCTCACATCAAGCAATTTTGGCAGAGTCTGTAAAGCCAAAGATTCCACTAAGCCAGACTCTTTACTCAAGACTGTTATGGGTTACCAGGAGGTGGAGGATGACGAACATAGGAAGTGGGGAAGGGATTGTTATGACACATTTTGTCGCCGATCACATTTTGTCGCCGGCGACAAAATGTGACGTACTACAAGTCACATTTTGTCGCCGATCACTTTTTCAACTTCTGTACGTTAGAAGGGTAAATCTATGGAACGTTTCTTTTTCTTTCCCTCTCTCTCTCTCTCTCTCTCTCTCTCTCTCTCTCTCTCTCTCTCTCTCTCTCTCTCTCTCTCTCTCTCTCTCTCTCTCTCTCTCTCTCTCTCTCTCTCTCTCTCTCTCTCTCTCTCTCTCTCTCTCTCTCTCTCTCTCTCTCTCTCTCTCTCTCTCTCTCTCTCTCTCTCTCTCTCTCTCTCTCTCTCTCTCTCTCGTATTCGTATTCGTATTCGTATTCTCTCTCTCTCTCTGTGTGTGTGTGTGTGTGTGTGTGTGTGTGTGCGCGTGTGTGTGCGCGTGCGTGTGCGTGCGTGTGCGCGCGTGCGTGTGTGTGTGTCAATGAGTGTGTCTCTGTGTATGTGTGTATAACAATAACTTTCTAACTGACAGTTAGCTGGTGACAAGATTGAAAGAATAGTCTTAATACTTCATTACAAACAGTGTGTTTCAAAGAAACAGGTGGAACCCCCAAAACCCTGAAATACAACATAGTTCTTAAGACTATTTGGTAGAAAAGACAAACAAAATGTGACCTGTAATCCAGAAAGTATTACTTCCAGTAACTTGTGTCAGTTGTAAAGAGACGATTATTTGTAATGACAAATTGAAACCATTTTCAATACCTCCCTCCAAATTATGTAGGACAATCCTTGTTGTTGGATAGAGACATGGATGCATAGAGAAAGGGGCATTTTTTAAAAATTGCAGTAACAAAACAAAACAAAAACCGAGAGAGCCTATTCTTCAGTTGTCCGCGGTTGGTCTTTTCTCTACGCGTGCAACGTAACAAGGTTTTGACATTCACCGAGATCTGCATTATCCGAATGCACTAAATTTATGGTGTCCAGACTTTTCCCACCCGGGCTTTTCACACCAGACTTTTCCCACCTGGAGTTTTCCCACCCAGACATTTCCCACTTAAGACTTTTCACACCCGGACTATTCCCACGTGGTCTTTACCCATCCAGGTCTTTTCCCACCCAAGTCTTAAAAGTGTGTAAATAAACTTCATTGCAGAAACTGCTTGGATGTTTAATTTGTGTGTGTATATATGAGTGGGTGGGTGGGTGGGGGTGGGTTGGGGGGGTCTAAGTGAACGCGCATGCTTGTTTGCGTGCAGAGAGCGAGAGAGAGAGAGAGAGAGAGAGAGAGAGAGAGAGAGAGAGAGAGAGAGAGAGAGAGAGAGAGGGAGAGAGAGGGAGAGAGAGAGAGAGTGATTGAGAAACAGAGAGAAACACTGAGTGGTGAGATATAATGAGAGAGTATGTGTTGGTGCTTATAGGAAAGTGGGAGGGGGCGGGGTGTGTGTGTGTGTGTGTGTGTGTGTGTGTGTGTGTGTGGGGGGGGGGGGGGGGGGCGGGTAGGGGCAGTTAAAATTTCGAATCATGAACATATCGACAACAAATTCCTTTCCAACCTAGGCCAACATAAGGGATACCATATGCAATAGTTCGTTTTATGACGTCACTTCCGGTTTCGGCTGTTCTGTGAACACAAATTTACCTGCAGGCTTCTATCCAGAGCACTTCCTGTTGGTACTTCCGGTTCGGAATTATACTGTAATTGTTGGAAATTAACTTTCTAGTACACACTGAAAAAATGAGCCCATTCGGTCAATCCGTTTTTAAGATATTTAGGTTTGAAATTTCACACAAGTTTCGCCGTTTTCGGCCACATTTCGCCGAAATGTCGGCAAAACCATTTCATAATTGAAAAATCGTTTTTTTCTGATTGCAGAAAAATCGTTTTTTTCCTAAAAATTTCAGCAAAATCCATCCAAAAATGGAAAATGCCTTACATGGAAATTAAATTTGAATAATTTCCAAACTAATTAACATATCAGCGATAAACCCCTTTCCGACCTTGGCCAACATAAGGGCTGTAATATGCAATAGTTTGTTTTATGGTTTCGGCTATTCTGTGAACACAAATATAACTGCAAGTTTCCAGCAAGAGCACTTCATGTTGGTATTTTCGGTTTGAAATTATATTAAAAATGTTGGAAATTTACTGTCTAGTACACACTGAAAAAATTAGCCTATTCGGTCAAGCCGTTTTTGATATATTTAAGTTTGAATTTTTACAAATTTCGACGGTTTTCTGTCATATTTCGCTGAATTTTCGGTGAAATCGTTTAATATTTGAAATTTATGTTTCTCTGATTTTAATGCAACTTACCTGAAAATTTCAGCAAAATTGGTCTAAAATTGGAAAATGCCTTACATTGAAATCAGCGAAAGTGGTGCAACAAAGTTTACAAAAATTGGAATAATTTCCAAACTAATGAACAATAAACTGCTTTCCGACCTGGGCCAAAATAAGGGTTATCATATGCAATAGTTTGTTTTGTGATGTAACTTCCGGTTTTGGCTTTTACGTGAACACAAATATACCTTCAGGTTTCCAGCCAGAACACTTCCGGCTGGTACTTCCGGCTCGGAATTATGCCAGAAATGTTGGAAATCTAAAAACACTGAAAAAATGAGCGCATTCCGTCAAGCCGTTTTTGAGATATTTATGTTTGAAATGTTTGAAATTTTCACATTACCTTATAGCCCCACAACTTTCCTGAAAACTTGAGCCAAATCTGTCCCAAAGTGTAAGGGAAAAAAGTAGAATTTGACAACAGGATTCCACACTCTATATGTGGAATCCTAATAAAACTCTCTCTCTCTCTCTCTCTCTCTCTCTCTCTCTCTCTCTCTCTCTCTCTCTCTCTCTCTCTCTCTCTCTCTCTCTCTCTCTCTCTCTCTCTCTCTCCCTCTCTCTCTCTCGCACGCACGCACGCACACACGCACACACTTATGCACCGTATATACATACATATATATAAATACACGGGAGACACACCACACTCATACACAAACACACACGTACAAACAGATGAATAGGGAAATAACATACAGACATAGAGAGGGCTAGATTATGACTGAAAGACGACAGAGATAAACAAATAGATATGGGCTTAAAAATGGAGCACATTATTGCCATGACGCACTTCCCAAATGGGAACAACCCGAAATTCACGATTTCTTCTCTTCGACTATAACACTCCAAACACGTTGACAAACTAACAAAAGCCAAGAGTTGTGACAACAAAATGTGATTTCCTACAAGGCACATTTTGTCGCTTTTACGTGCATTTTGTCACATTTTGACGCCGGCGACAAAATGATTTTTGGCGACAAAATCGGCGACAAAATGTGTCATAACAGGGATCACGAACCAGCTGCCAGGATGTGGTATCAACTGTGCATGAAAAGGGGAGGACACCCAGGCGTGCATGTAAAGAAATTTGGTCTAGTGTTACATTCCGAGCGACCATATTAGGCCGCAAGCCCAGATGGGAATGTGGTGTGTCTGTTGGAAGTAAAATGTTCATCTAAGCTAAGAAATACGACTCCAGAGGAAACATGTGCTGACAAATTGTTTTTTGCACCCTAGTTGAGGGTAAACCTTGCCTAAAACAAAACCACAATTACTATTTCCAAGTTCAAGGCCAGATGGGTGTATCGGGAAAGAGTTGGTGTGATTTCGTTGTTTGGACTCTCAAAGGACAGTCAGTGGAACGTATCTACTTTGATAACATTCTATGGGGCGACATGGTGCAAAGGCTAGATAAGTTCTACATAGAGGCGGTTGTGCCAGAGCTGTTCACTAACCGCGTAAAACGTTGCAGAAGTCTGATCAGTTGCTGGTTATGAACTGCAGTTGTTAAGTGCAAGAATTTTGCAGACTAAGGCGCTACTCTTTTCCAATAGTGAATACTGATACCCCTGCACCTTATAACATCATGTTAAACATGACTGAAAATACTTAATTCTCTTTATTGATTGATTATTTCTTGGGGGGACGTATTGTTTTCTTCTTCTTGACACCTGATCATGTATTGCATGCCTAATGCTTTTTTTTTTTTTTTTTTTTTTTTTTTTGCTGTCCCATCTTCTGGGCTGTACAGTGGCGTTGCTCCCACGCCGCTCGTTCCGAATCCCAATTCGCAGCTACACCCGGGTTTGTTCAAGTCGCAGAAGCCGAGACCAGCAGTCCAAGGGGAGAGAATCTATGTTAGGCCGTCAGGTGGCAACCAACCGAGGAGACACTGCACTTCTGCTGAGTCACTTCGGTGGAGTTCAGTGGAACCTGTTCAGGACACCACTACTGACGACACTATTCTCTTAGTCGCGGAGCCAGTGAGGTCCTCCTCCGAGGGCGCCACCACGACCGTCCACCGACAGCTCCCCAGAACACACTGATCCCTATGACTTTGACCCGAACGCACCAAGGCATAGACTGGATTGGAAACCGAAGCTGAGGTCACCATGAGAGCAGGGCATGCAAAGCCACAGAATTTGAGACATTTTTAAAATTTTATGATTGATGGAAAATGAGGCCGATGATAACGATGATGATGATACTATGGAGTTCCGTATCGGTCTGAGACTGCATGGCAGGGCTGTATTCTACGCTTCCTTTCATAATGATATCCCGGCGTTAACCAGGCCCGAGAACTACAGACACCTGCAGTGTTGGTCTTGCAATTAGAGCAACACTCTCAGAATCGCATCCGTTAAGCGGATGAAACTCGACTGTGTGGTTTCAGTCTTCCCATTGAGCCCATAGCCACTCACTCTGGGTAGGAGTCGGTCTAGGACCGAAAAAACCCTCGCCTCTGATGGGATTCGAACCCAAGACCTCCCAGCCAGTAGTCCGCTACGCTAACCACTACACCACGGCGGCTGGTCCTAATGCTTTTTTTGCTTTTTGAAATCATACATGTAATTTTTTTTCAGTGTTTCCCATAATGCTGAAATTTGATCACGTTTACTGGTAATTATCAGTGCAAAACCGATGTACTGGAAAACGTTGACTAGTCTTTTGCTAGGACTGATGAATTGTTTTAGTAGAAGTGTTGATATTGTGGCTTTCAATATTTTTTGTATTGCCCTTGAACTGATTTTGACACTGGCAAAGCTTTGTCGCTGACGGGACTGGTTTTCAAAATTCCTAGCATGATCACTGGTCATTTATACAGATTGTACCATATTTTACGGCGATATTTTTGTTCCCAGACCCAGACCCCTGCGCCTTATAATAATATGACATAAAATAGTAAGAAAATATTGTAACAAAATCTGAAATTCAGGTAAAACTTGGGGGGTGCGCCTTATATGGTACACATGGCCCATGTGCATGTGTGTTTGTTTTAGTTTATAAGTGTGTGTGTGTGTGTGTGAGTATGCGCGTCTATGTATGTATTTTATTTTCATCGAATGTGCTGTTTTTATGTAAAGCGGTTGGCTTGCCATCGAACAGTGCAATAGAAGCTTGATTTTTTGTTTGCTTGTTCGGTTCATAATAGCAAATCTGCAAAAATGTCATATGTTTTATTATCTTCAACCGAAATATTGCTATCTTTTTACAATGGTGTTACTGATCTTATTTCTTCTAATCTAAAATGTTTTGTTGTCTTGTGTGAATAAAATAATATCCCTTTACAAAATTGGTGACATTATCATTCTTAAGATGATTTGGCAATATATGATGATGCATGAAGAAAACAAACATCAGTCAGTTGCTGGGAAATATCCAAGGCCAAAAATACTCAACAAAACACCCAAGATGCAAATTTTCTGTTTTATTACATTTTTATCTTCTGCCAGTGATGTCTATCTGCCTTAACCGGCAATAACTGATATATATATATATATATATATATATATATATATATATATATATATATATCACAATTTATATAACTTTTTATTTTTTTTTTTTTTTTTTTTTTTTTTTTTTGAACACGAACATTACTCAAAGTTAACATTAACTGGTTTTGTTTCTGAGGTTCACAAATAAAGACATTGGACACAGAAAAGCTTTATCAAAGCAAATATATATATATATATATATATATATAGATATATATATATATATATATAATATATATATATATATATATATATATATATATATATATATATATATATATATATATATGGGGGTTCAAAGAGATATCTACTTCTACATATTCTATCATAACCCCTAACATGAAACATAATTATGAATTATTTCTTTCTTTGATTTCAGAGACAAAGAGCCAGAATTCTGTCTTCTATGTCTGATTTACTGAGAATCTTGCTTCATCTTGTGAAACAAAGTCATCTTTATTTAAGCCATAATTGGCAGTATGTCTGTTTTTCTCATGCACCATCACACTTACAATTTGTGTAAAATGTGTTTAATTAAGATCTGCACTGAAGCAGAATGAATGACATTGATGAACAAATAAAATTGAAGAACAAACAGTTATTGCTGTTTAATATGTTTATTTTCTTGATGTTATTTAACACACAACTATCAGGTATTACATAAACTAAGGGGCTCATAGTCATGCAATGCACGCAAGCGAACATGCATGCAAGGCCACACACACACTGGATGTGATTCCCTGTGACATGCATTGATGCATATTTATAAGCAGCTATGCAACCATTCAACTTAACCTGATAATACCAACATGTGCATGTTATAACAATAGTTTGGGACTATAAAGCAATACTTTTTCCCCCCAAAGACCAAGACCCTTATAATATGAGTATTAAGGAAATAGTGTAACAAAATCTGAATTTTGTGTCAAATTTTGGGGGAGGGGGGAGGACATACGCCTTATAATGTGGTACTATAGTCCAAAAAATACAAAATTTAATATAAGGTATAAACCAAACTCAATACAAACAACATAAAACCACAATTAAAAAATGTCATTTCAATCTTTATGTCAGAGTTAAAGCACTGCTTTACCATATTTGTCAGACTATAAGGCTGAGTAACTAAGCATTTTTTACTTGCCCGAATATATTTTCCCTAGCGGAGAAAAACAACACAAATCACTGAACATACAGAAAAAAAGTTTTCACTACCAGTGCTGGCATGTTAGCAGACAGCTCAGCTTGTGTGTTGGAAGGGAGAGATGGTGTGGGGAGACTCGGTGGTAAAAACAAAACAAGTCCGTGCAGCACTGAAATTTACAGTCGCCCATCGGGCTAGCGCATCTTGAAATCTACTCGCCGACAGATTTTTTATACTAGCCAATGGCTATTAGATTATAGTTTCGGCCAGCCCTGTTTGATATTATATTATTTTTCTTGCTATATCATTAGTCAGGTGTCTGGGAAATGAAGTATCGCCTCATAGTCCGAAAAATACAGTACTTCAGAAAATAATGTTCATGCAACAAGCGCACAACAAATGATGGTAATCAACAAGGACAGAACTGAGCAACACACACATGCACCCACACGCACAAATTTTCACACACACACACACGCTGTAAAAAGTTCTTGACTGTTGAATCCAAAATGTTATTGGGAAAAATATGAGATATGAGACAAGCACAACTCCAAATATATGGGCATGCAGTATCACTCTGCAGACACTAAATACACCATATAACATATTTTACCAAATTATGCTTAAACAAACAAAAAATTGTCCCAGTTTTCAAAATTATGCGAGAAGTCGTCTTTTCCAGTTCAAGTTGTCAACTTCACTTGTGCATGTGCACACACACACACACACACACACACACACACACACACACACACACACACACACACACACACACACACACACACACACACACACACACACACACACACACACATATACTGAGCATATATAAAATACTTCTGACCGGAAACTGACACTGTCACATGCGAACATTTATACCAAAATTAATTCAATATTATTGTGACACATTACTGACCCATAAGTCTTGTAACTGACCCATCATTTCTGTGATCTGGAGTAATTTGACCGATAAAGTGGTTTTGTTTCCTTCTTTTTGTTCTTTCATAGAACACTAACACACTTTACTAATCAATCATAATCACACAAACACAGTGATCATAAAACACTAACACACTTTACTAATCAATCATAATCACACAAACACAGTGATCATAAAACACTAAGACACTTTTGTGGTCTAAAGTGGCACAGAGGTAACGCGTCCGCCTTGTGTACAGAAGACCCGAGTTCGAACCTGGGGTACAGATGATTTTCCCTCTCACTTTGTACTAGGCCTTATTTACGAAATAAATAATGGTCTGAATGTGGAGTTGTTCGGACGAGACGATAAACCGAGGTCCCGTGTGCCCATGCACTTACTTGACTTAGCACACATTAAACCCAGTGGCAACGAAAAAGTTGTTACTTTGTCAAAATTTACCCCTCCCCCTTTCTTTCAGTCACACAAATATCGCATGCAAAAAAAAAAAAAAATGGGTGGCGCGCCTCTGGCTGCAACGCGCTCTCCAGGTGGGAGCAACCCGAATTTCACATTTTTTTTATAAGTGTCTGGGACTATAAAGTACAATTTATTTTTGTTTTACTAACCAGACCTATAAAGTTAGAAAGCAATGCAAAGCTCTGCTTTCATCATAACTCATAAGACGACTTGAAATGAAAGTTTTTACTCGGTTGAATCATCATTGCTCAAAGCAGATTCATCTTCATGTGGGTGTTCATGTGACTGCAAAGCAGTCAGGTAGTTACAAACTTTCCAGATTTTGGACACACTTGCTTTCATTGTTTCTGCCAGGTTCTGAAGCACTCTGTAGTTCTTTACACGCTCCATATGTCTTTCAACATGAATCCTCAAGTTAGCAACTCTTCTTGTAAGGATCAAGTCCTCTACAGGCATCTGCTCTTTTTTTAATTTTTTTGGAGGAATAATTAGATGTAATTCTCTTGATGTAGTTAAATCAGAAATCAAAAATCCCTTATCCCCCATGATTGCATCTCCCTTTTCACACAGGTCTAACAGTCCAGACCTTTCAACTATCTGCTTATCACTGATAGATCCGGCCCATAAGTCAGACACAAATGAAGGCACATCATTCGGTGTGACACCAACCAAAGCCTTCCATGTCATGTGCGTCTTGTAATGGCTAAACATTAAAGACTAGTGAGCCAGTGAACGCGGCAGCAACTCAGTAAAGTCTACGATGACACGTGTTCTAGGAAATTTGTCTTTGAAATCTGCAGGCATTACTGAATTATTGGTTGGCCAATAAATCAAAAATGACAGATGGCTATACAAATCAATCCATTTGTTCAGAATTCTTGAACATGTACCCCTTGAGATGCAAAATCTGAATGCAAGATCTTCCACAACCAATCCCAGTCTGAGGCGCATAAGAATCATGAGAAATTGATCAATCGGTTTCAGTGAAGATGTGCGTCCACCCATACTGGAATTAACATTGATCTCAGGCATTTCATTAAAAACTGCTTGAAAAGTTTCAGCATCTTTCATGCCAGAATAAAGTCTTACATGTTCATCACAGCCTGAAATGTTTTCATACTGCATTGGCTTAAACGGCTCAACAAAGTCAGTTTGCGTGCTCTGAGATTTTCCACGCACCCCAGTTGTGATCCACGGGTCTGTCTGGATGCTTGCGTCTGCAGTTGACTTACAGTCATCAGGCCCACACAGCTTTGATTCATGTGTAGGCATGAATACATCACCTTGATCTACGGGTCCTGCATAATCGTGAAACAGAAGTGAAACAGCAGAAATTTGCTTGTAGAACCAGGGGTGTGGGCGACTCTTCAGGGCTATTCAACACAGGAGGGGGCGAACTAGGACTAGTGGGAGTGGGACAAGGCATGGGCTCCTCTTCAGTTTCAGTCACATCTGAGCAAGAGGTACTGGTACTGGATATCTGTTTGACAAAAAAACAAAAACAGTTGGTTTAAATTATTTTTTTATTTTTCAAATGCACATTAAACAAATATTAAACAAACATAGCGGCAACAACAAGCTTAAAGCTTATACTGTGCCACTAAAAACAGTTAATAAATAAAGACTTACATGTGTACAGTCACAGTGTTACTGTTATTTGAATTTCACTTGCAGAGCTTCAAATTGTTTTCAAATCTCAAGGGCCAAATGGTCCATGATTACTGAAAATGATGGGTCAATTTCCAATGTAAGGAGCCAATAATGTGTCACTGTAGTATTACATTTGACTTAGCTTTTATTGCAGACTTTATGAGTCGGGTCACCCCTTGCTACACAAATCTGCATAAGTTTGTAATTAGTCTAAAGTGCGGTTTCAGTTTCTGCAAGATCTTTACTACCTGAGAATTAAGTAAAAATAATTTCAGAAAAGAAATAAAGGGTGATAACACTTTTAGGCAAATAACCCTCAGTAAGTATGTCTGTTTATGTCTAAAATTGATTAATACAACAATATACTTGGATGATGATAGTGATAAGTACTCAAAAATATGTTTTGTTTGTTGTGAGTACTACTACTAACTGGTAATTTAGATTTGCAAAGAGCTTTTGATAAGTATGGGCATTAAATACTACACAAATTAAGAAGTCATTGTGTTCAGAGACATTTGCTTAACCAGTTAGTGCAATTTTTTTTAATGAAAACCCCCAACTTACACTGTACATATAGTGATGTACTAAGGATGTAAATCAGCTCAAGCAAGTAACAAATGAAGTCCCCCAGGGTAGTGTCCTACAAGTACTTTCCTGACTTACACTGTTGATAGTTTTATAAACATGGTTGCAGACATTGATGCACAACAAAGCTTACCCTATTTTAAGGACAACAGGCGATATTCAATGCAAAACAAAGCTTACCCTATTTTAAGGACAATAGGCGATATTCAATGCAAAACAAAGCTTCTTTTGAGGACTATAAGGTGATACCTTTCCTTTCAAACCGAGACCCCTGCACCTTGTTAATGTGACTGATGACATCTAATAGTAAGATAATAAAATCTGAATTTGGTATTAAATTTGGGGGTGCGCTTTATAATCAGGTGCTTATAGAGACGTCTCTGTTCACACATTCGGGTTACTCCCACCTGGAGAGCATGTTGCAGCCTGAGGCCCATTTGTTTCTTAAGTTGCATGCAATTTTGTGTGTGACCAGAGCTTCACATTGTTTTCAGAAGTTCCTCATGGGTCCTATGACTCATGGCTGTTCAAAATGAGCGGCACAATCATTTTATTAATAAAATGGCTGCCAAACTGGATGCGCCAGACTGGCACATCCCAGTGTGTTGACCAGCGTTTTTCTTCTTCCTATTGGGGATGTTTATCCTGCCCCACGCCCAAAGTCTTCATTTAGACTGCAACTGGCGCACAGGATGCATGCTATGTGAATTCGTGTCATCCATCCCACCGGCACAACATGACCTACTCCTACCGATTAGTGGAATGGGCTTTAACGTGTGCGCAAGATCTTTGTGCATATTTTCGCACACGGGACCTCGGTTTTAAGTCTCATCCGAAGGACTTTTTCCCCAACTGACGTCAGATACCCATTTTACACCTGGGTGGAGTGAGGAAAATAGGAATAAAGTGCCTTTCCCAAGGACACACTGGTCACTGCGACCCCAGCTGGATTCGAACCCACACACTCGCAAACCTGACGGATTACGAGCCAGCGACTCTTACCAACTGCGCCACAGCGGCTCCTATTTGCAATGCATACACCATTTTTTCCCTCTCCAGCATCCCCCAAGACACTCATTTCTGAATCGATTCTTCCTACATTATTATCTCAACCTTAAGTTCTATGCTTGTTCTACCCCTCAAAATACAGCAGAATATTCAACTAGATGATAATGAAGTCTGCTGCCTGAACTGGCTGAAGCGAAGGAGAAGAAGAAAAAGAGGAGAAGAAGAAAAACAAACAGAAACAAACAAAGAAAAGCTTGAAATGTGACAAATGAGGATGAGCACAAACACTGCGGAAATAACTTACACTGCAAATCTTGAAGGTTCGATTTGGGAAAATCGAAGGAATCTCATCCCCAGCCACAGGTCCTTTCTTTTGAACGAAATGTTCAGAGCACACCTCAGGAGTTTTCACTGTATTGTAGTCCGATCGAATCAGTCGGAGGCGAGTTTCCCAAGGTTTTCTTAGTGATGGTTTTGCAGGAGAAAGAAAGAAAACAATACGACCATCCACCACTTTTCCTCGATAATTTGAGCAAACAACACAATATTTTTTCCCACCACCACAAGTTCTCTTAGGTCTATTGCCTTCCATTTTCAAACCGGAACTAAGTAATGATCTGGCAGGGCAACTTTAAGACACGAGAGCATGGGAAGATAACCCCGAAAGACTCAGTTTCGAATAAGTGCTATATAGCACCGTCCCAAACAGTTGACGCATAATTAATGTGAGATTCAATGATAGAGTGGAAAAAAATCTACGAGAATAGAAATATAAAAAGTGTTTTATCTTAGACAATTGATACATCTTCCTAGACACAGTTTTACAAACCATAATTATATGTTCTAACCATGAACGATTGCTGTCAATGACAACGCCAAGCACCTTACGACTGCTAACTTCTTCAATGTTGGTACCATTTATACACAGAGGAGGAGAATTAAAACAAATATTTTGATGTTTTTGTCGTGTTGTTATGATCATGAATTTGGTTTTCAAAGGATGAATGCTAATGTGATTTAGCTCTGCAACATTGATCAGTATATCGATATTGCTTTGTAGTGTATGTATAATTGTTCCAGTCATAATTGTTTGTGAAATGCGCTTAAAACTGATACTGTCTCTTTTGGAAGGGTGGGGTCTAAACGAATAAAATTGTAACCGGGCATAGCTAAGTCAGAATCAGACATGTGAGCATTTAAACGCGATTCAGCAAAACCAAAACTATGAAAGTATCTACCCGAGTTGAACAAAATTTGCGAAACATCGTACATGATTTATATTGAAAAATCCAATTCTTAACCCTTCTTTAGAGGGCCAAGAGTCTTGAGTTAGAGAGAGAGAGAGAGAGAGAGAGAGAGAGAGAGAGAGAGAGAGAGAGAGAGAGAGAGAGAGAGAGAGAGAGAGAGAGAGAGAGAGAGAGAGAGAGAGTTATAAAGTTATTATGAAAACAGTAAAGTTCGAGCACAAGTAAATACAAAGTATGCCAACAGGGAGTAATAGAAAACTCAATATACAAAGGAGAAAGAACAATATGAAAAAAACCCCACTCTGATACAGAGCATAAATACGTACAAGACAATTAAATCAACTTGATTATTTTCAAAATCAATATATCTACAAGACGAGCCCAATACCAGCTCAGTGATAGTTACGATACAAGTAAACAGGCTGGAAATAGCCTAGCTTCACCCGTAACAAGAATCGTTAACTATAGTATCATGTAATTCAAGTGTTACCACAATTAAGTATCGTTAAATCCATACACAACCAGCAACAGTAAATTATTTGGTTGTGTCTAGAAAAGTAAGCCAGAAAATCCATCTATAGGAATGACAACTTACGCCATCTTCGCAACATAACCTTATTCAACAAATTACTATTATACTACATATTAGCTCATAATAGAATGATACTTGATAGAGGACGAATATATCTAACATGCACAATAAAGAATTGGGAAAGAGGCTATTGGTTGGTGGGGGTGGGGGAGGAGGTAGAAGAGGAGGGTGGGGGGAGGGGGGGAGGAGATAGAAGAGGAGGGTGGGGGGAGTGATTGAGGACATGTGCAACAAACCATTGGATCACTCTCATTTAACCTATTTACTATTTTACTATTACTAAACAATTGTAATTGGAAAGTACCTTGCTCTGTTTACTTGTATTGCTGCGTGAGGATTTCAGTGGCCATCTTATTTATCAGCTGCACAGCAAATGGGTGAAACTGACCGTTGGCCACATTAGTCTGACGAGAGAGAGAGAGAGAGAGAGAGAGAGAGAGAGAGAGAGAGAGAGAGAGAGAGAGAGAGAGAGAGAGAGAGAGAGAGAGAGAGAGAGAGAGAGAGAGAGAGAGAGAGAGAGAGAAGAGAAAGAGAGAGAGAGGAATACGCCATGCCATGAGAGAAAACGATACGTGGAAAGAAAACGTAAACATGTAGGGAAAACATGAAATCAAACATATTTTCATACAACTTTTTACATACAACAATAATTTTATACTTTTTCCTAAATATCAAGTAAAGAGAAGCAATTTAAGTGACACCAAACACACATACATTACGCACACATGCACGCATTCACACACACGCACGCTCAAAATTATACAGAGAGAGAGAGAGAGAGAGAGAGAGAGAGAGAGAGAGAGAGAGAGAGAGAGAGAGAGAGAGAGAGAGAGAGAGAGAGAGAGAGAGAGAGAGAGAGAGAGACTGAAGACTGAAGAGAGACAGGGGGGGGGGGGGGGGGGGGGGGGGGGGGGAGGGAGGAAGGAGAGAGAGAGAGCAAAATAAAACACCGGCATGTGAGGGTCCAAATGTTCCAAAACAAACACATACTAAAAGCTATCATTCCACCCGATTCACTTATTTCCCAACGAATAACGAATAGAAAGAAAACCGAAAATAATAAAAGTGAAAGAGAAGGCTAAAAGGTCAAGCCATCTCCTGTCCATTAACCCCAGGACTGACTATCGGTTCGTCATCATCTTGATGAACGGGAAGCTAAGTAACTAACTGGACGATGTCAGCAGCTGCTGATGAGTAACAAAGCTAATTGGGGTGGTTTACCTCGCCAATTATGTCTGCTACCGCCATCATCAGGGATGGGGAGGGGGGTGGAGGGGGGAGGCAAACAAACAGTTTTAACTTGCCCAGTGCTGCTTGCTTTCATCAACACCGCTAAGCCCTTATTTTGGTCAGGCAGCTCAGCTAAGCTAACAACTAACTAACTAACTAACTAACTAAAAGGCGTGGTGGCCAAATTATTGTAAAAAAAAGACAGCGTAAATTGTATGCATTTTGAAACTGCACAATGAAGCCAAGCGGAGTCTACAAAGAGATTATCAACTCCCTGCGTAATGAACTTTTCAAAAAGAAAAGATGGATGATTATATACATTGATATTTTAACAAGGTTTCATTTTATTTTCTGGTTAAACGTTGGCGTCACAAACCCGTCTCACATGCGTCAGTTAAGGCTTATCAATATAATTAAGCTCTTAGAGCTTTATAGAGGATAAGAGATATATAAATAAATAAATAAATTATCAAACGACACTAATGACTGATTTGTTTTATCCATCCGTTGGTCTTGTTTGGCTGGGCTTTGTTAATTATCTCTGGCTGATTGGGATCTGTCATTAGGGCATAATACATTATCTGAATAGGATTGATACCAACATTGCTTGCTCGATTGTTGGATCCTTTCTTCAACATAAACATGCTTTGTTTCTCTTTTTAGCGGAGATAATACGTGAGGTGTGGGGAGAACAAAGAACATTGTACACAATACCAATATGCTCCTTTTATCTGGCATCCCTAGAAAACAAATAAACGCAATTTGAAATATTTATATCCAGGAAAAATGAAGATATGGGAATTTTTATTGGGAATGTTTTAATAATAATAATAATAATAAACGGATATTTATATAGCGCTTTTTATCGAGCACAAAGCGCTTTACAATCAGCATAAAAAAACACACCTCACACACGCACACACACGCACAACAGACACACACGCAAAACAGACACACACGCACGTACGTGCACGCACGAGAGTGAATGCGTTCTTGCACACAGACATACACACACATCCCCACACACATTTAATCAAACACAGAGAAAAACACATTCTCACTGAAATGCACACAAACTTACTCAAACATACACTTGTACAAAAACACACACACACACACACACACACGCGCGCGCGCGCACACACTCACAGACACATGCTCGCATACACTCCACCCCCCCCCCCCCCCCCCCCCCCCCCCCGGCCTCTAGCCGAACACAATCTCTCCTGCGCACGCATACACTTATACACATGCAAGCAGATATACCCACACAGAACACACACAACACACTCACACACATAACACACAAAACACTCACACACACACCTGCTTGGAAGCGCGGCCGAGGGCGCACGCTCACTCACATTCGCGCACACGCTCACAAATTACATACATACACATACACACATACACAAATTACATACATACATACAAATATACGGACATGCATCGCACAATCACACACACACAACACACACACACACACACACACACACACACACACACACACACACACACACACACACACACACACACACACACACACACACACACACACACACACACACACACACACATCGCACAATCACACACACACACACGTACGCATGCATGCACACAAACACACGCATACGCGCGTGTGTACACACACACACACACGTGCACATGGATATGGGGGTGTTATTGGAAAGACTGCTGGAACAGATGGGTTTTCAGGTTAGTTTTGAACGATGCTAAAGATTGACTATGTCTGACAGCAGAAGGCAATGAATTCCAGAGTTTGACTGCTGATGATGTAAAAGCTCTACCACCGTGCCTATCACGTTTAAATTTTTGTATTCGAAAAATCCTATTGTCATTTGCTGAGCGGAGAGATCGAGATGGAACGTAAATTTCAAGAAGCTCAGATAGGTATTGCTGTGCTGTTCCCGATATGATCTGATAGCAGAGACAAGCAGTTTTGTAGTGTATTCTTTGTTGAACACCCGTTCAACAAAGAATAGCCAATGTAGCTCTTTAAGTAGAGGTGATGTGTGTTGAAGACGCTTGGCTTTGTAGACCATTCTAGCAGCAGAGTTTTTGAGTTGTTGTAAGGGTTTGAGAAGCGCCTGTGGGCAACCGAGTAGAAGGGAGTTGCAGTAATCTAATCTAGACAAAATGTATGAACTGACTAGCGTTTTGGTTGCCTCGGTCGTAAGAAAGGGGCGTATAGAGCTGATTCGCCTGAGTTCGATGTATGCAGCCTGGCAGATCTTAGTGATATGATGTTGCATGGAAAGGTCTTCATCCAAGAAAGCGCCAAGGTTGCGAACAGGTTCAGACAATTTGATGTTGGAATCTCCAAGGGCAATGGTGGAGGGCAGAGAGCTAGAGTCAACAGATGGGGGAAGCACTCTGAGTGCTTCAGTCTTGTCATCGTTTAGTTTAAGCTTATTGTTTGACATCCATGTTTTCACTTCAGTGACACAGTCTTGAAGAGTGTGAATAAGCTGGTCGTGAGCTAGCGGTGAAGCACGATGGTTGAGTTGAGTATCATCGGCATACATTTCATGACGGACAGAGTGTTTCGCTATGTGTTTCGAGTGTTACATCAAAATCTTGTTTTAAAATTACAGTTTCTGGATATTTTAGAACAATTGATTTTTCATGGACATCCAGGTACAATTATCATTAAATAAATAATCTGCTGTCTAAGCATCGATATTGTTCAAATCAAATTTGATCACCATCACCTTATCCTTTGAATCAGTTCATAATATGTTTTTATTTCTGGCAAACCTGCTTTATAACAACAACAAACTATGAAAAACGAAGAAACTCGTACGTAACTGAATAACATTCCATTGTTATGAACATCCAAAACTTAACACAGTAGTCATATTTGAACCGAAGTGCATCATTTAAAGCTTGTACTTAACACACACAGAGAAAACACACACACACACACACACACACATGAAACATTAATAGGAACCTCAACATGTGGGCAAATGGAAAGACAAACAGAACCAGGCGACACAGAAACGACAGGGAGAGATTGGAAGCACAGTGTAAAACAAATGTGTAAGGATGACGTGAGCTTTTTCGTTATTATTTTTTTAAGTAGTCTTTTTCTTAACCATTGTCAAAATCGAATCGTCTGTGAGACATTTGAGTTTATAAAGGGCCCGCTACACGACATACGATTCGACCCCAATGCGATGCGATTGTGACAATAACTATCTGCGAGTCATGATTGAAGTGAAATTCTACTGCATAAGTAAATCTGATTAAATCCTACTAGTTATGTTCTAGTAAACAGGTATAGTTAGCTGTAGTCTCCCGTACATGAATCTGATGAAATATCTATATTTTTGTATTGGACATGTCATGTAATTCGTGTACTGAGGATAGTGAACGAAACCACCAGTAGAATTATTTTAGACGGAAGTATTTCACGTGAATCATGACTCGTCACAATCGGATCGCATCATATGCAGTGTAGCGGTCTCATTAAACACGCGGAAAATCGTATCCCCATGCGATGCGATTCGGTCACGTGAATTATGATTAACGTTCGAAATACTTCCGTCTAAAAATAAGTCTACCATTTTCGCTCACTATAGACCCAATACACGAATTTCACGTGAATCTGACTCACATCGTCGAAATCGCATCGCATTGAGATCCGAATCGTATGTGTGTTGATACACCTCCAAGAAAGAAATAGCCACGCGGCAATCTAGCTTGTGTTGTAAACGAACAAACGAACGACAATATTATATCCGTGCGTCCAAATTCATCTCTTCATTCCCTCTTTCTGAATCTTTTATCCCCAAAAATCTGCACACGAGCAAAATTGCAACAACGCGTCAGACATAAACAAAGAACAGATTGCTCCCTTGGGTAAACCATGAACCACTCTATCCTTTCTGTGGGAAAAAAGGACATAAACTAAGAACAGATTGCTCCATTGGGTAAACCATGAACCACTCTATCCTTTCTGTGGGAAAAAAGGACATAAACTAAGAACAGATTGCTCCCTTGGGTAAACCATGAACCACTCTATCCTTTCTGTGGGAAAAAAGGACATAAACTAAGAACAGATTGCTCCATTGGGTAAACCATGAACCACTCTATCCTTTCTGTGGGAAAAAAGGACATA
>CM065682.1:68571829-68579329 GCA_017654935.2 Phymorhynchus buccinoides | reverse complement strand
TGTAGTCATAAGCGCGTCGAAAACACTTAACCTTAATCCCGGTTGTAAAATGTAAATTAGACTAGGGTTTATTTTTAATTGATATTTTGCATCCCGGATTAAGTGGGCCTGTGGTCACGAGTGCGGCTAAGACAATTAATCCGGGGTGGAAAATGCAAATTAGTCTAAACTGCCAATCGGATTGGTAGTTTAGAGTCATTTGCATTTTCCAGTACGGATTAGTTGTCTTAGTCGCAGTCGTGACTACAGGCCCAGGTGTTTGGTTGCCCATTCCCCCTCGTGGGGATACCGGGGGTCTTTTGTATAAATAGTTCCCCTCACCTTCTGGAAGTTGTGTGCTTGTAACTTCCTCTAATCTGTCACTCTCTTTGACTCTGCCTTTCCCCTTTGCTTACTGCCTATCATCTACTATATTATGTTCTACTATCTATCAGCATTACCGGTCCATTCTCCTGCCTTTCTTCAAGAAACGCTTTCAAAAACATTTCCTCCAGCCAAAGTCGGACTTGCTGGGCGTAACTATTTCTTAGTTAGGCGCATAACAGCAGCATGACGCATATGTGCTCATAATTGACAGGAAACTGTCTGAGCGATCGAAGAAGAAGAAGAAAGTTGCCCATTAGTGATAGCATGCATTACAGTATGCTTGTTCAGGTGTGTGTGTGTGTGTGTGTGTGTGTGTGTGTGTGTGCGTGTGTGTGTGTGCGTGCGTGCGCGCGTGTGCGTGTGCGTGCGTGTGCGTGCGTGCGCGCGCGCGCGGTTGCATGCGTGCCGTATGTGCATGCGTGTGCGCGTGTGTGTGCGTTTGTGTGCGCGCGCGCGTATAATGTCTATGTCTGTATGTGCGTGCGCACGTGCGTGTACGCGCACGCGAGGCTAAAATGTGGACGGATTAATGAAAAACTTGCTATTTGCACCACCCGTTTTTAACAACAATTGTCTTCGATGTCTTCTTCACCTCGGTGGTGTTGTCCAAACTTTGCGTAAACTTCGCACAAGAGACCATTATTAGAAAATCGAAAAAAAAAAAGAACCTAATAGAATAAACTAGTGGGTGGGGTGGGTGGGTGGATGGGGGTAATCAGGGGGAGGGAGTGGGGGTTGTGAGTGTGAGAGGTAGAAGAAAACAGCGCGTGTGCATATCGACGGGTTTGCTGGTTGGTGGGAGGCTGGCGTGGTGGGGCTTCTTCCACTATAGTGCGCCTCGCCTTCCATCTTCTATATCTCTCTCTCTCTCTCTCTCATTCTCTCGTTCTCTGTCTCCCTTGCTCGGCTGACTAAACGGCTGCTTTTCACTCACCTCCCATGAAAAGAGAGAGAGAAATATCCGTATCTTCTTCTTGTGTGTGACCGTGGCTCCGTGCGGCAGGCGTCACTTACTCACTACTAGGAGTTCCTTTCTGGATGCGTCTTCTTCAATTCAGTGGGTTTTGTATTATTATTCATCAAGCCTTTTTTGCTTCCTTTCTCCTCCTACTACTACAGGTGTAGTTGTAGTACGTTTTTGTTTTCTTTCTCGGCTCCCCGCCCCCCCCCCCCCCCCACCCCCCCTCCCCCTTCTTGATGGTTCATTACGAAACATTGATAATTGCTTTCTTGTACATGTGTGCGTTTCGTATGTAGCAGTACCTTTCGGGATCATTGCAATGCTTTGGTTGATTCTTTTTTTATGTTGTTGTCATCGTTAATATAATGATGAGGATGTAATTGCTTTCGTTTGCTTCTTTCTGGTTTCCTTTCTTTAATGTCTTTGTTGTGGTGGTGATGTGATTGCTGTTATTGTTGTGTGAAAGTAGGCGATGTCTGTCATTTACATGCCAGGTGCAAGCGCTTACTACGAGTGACCAGTGGTTTTGTCTGGGTTAATTTCGGTTTGCGTGTGCAAGACATATGTTTTGGTTTTGGAGTTAACTCTCAGTTATTTATATAAATTATCCCGGATTATCTAAATTCAAATGAAATTGTCATAACAAGCGATTTGCCTATGAAACAATGCGTAGGCTATAACCATCATTTATGTTGATATTTTTACAAGAAAATAAAGAACACAAACGCCCATATTAGAATATTGCAGCGAATTTTCAAGTGTTTCTTTTCTTCAGGCCTTATGTTAATATTTTAAGAGAATAAATCAAGCATATAAATATTTACTCGCTGGAAGAAGAGTATGATCTATCACGATGTACACGTGTATTACGAAGGCATATAATTATATAGGTACATAGTTCTATTGGTTTGTGTCAATAATATTTTTTGTATGTCAAAAACATAGAGAACGTCTGGTAAGTGTGCCACTTCTTCTCTTTTATGCATTACAAATTGGAATATGTTGACCTAAGGATGAACAATGATCTTCTGTCTTTAGTGCCTCAGTTCCTTTGACGACATTCTGTGGGAATTGGGGGGCGAAATTAACCACGTCATCAGAAACAACTAAAGTGGAGAACATTAAACCTCGATGGTAAAAGAACAACGGTAATGAAAGTTCTACGTCTCCAGTGAGTAATACATCGCAGATATCTGTTGTAAATCACCCCTGTGACTGTTTTAGTAACGTTGGAGAACCATCGTCATAACCACAGCGCTTAATGACTATTATCACACGAGGACTGTTCCTAGTGTGTCCATTGTGGTGACATAAACATACATATCGTGTCCGTTTTATACTTCAGCTTTCGTCGTGGTTGAATAGGCAGCCATATTGATCACCATGGCTGGACATGGGATTCCAGACCAGGTGGAGAAGGTAGAGATCGTAGGCGTGGTGGATCTACCCACCTCCACAGTGAAGAACCTCCTGGGACCCGTCGCCAGGGCCCTCACCGACAACGACAAGGGTTTGTCCGACAACTGCAGCCTCCCCAGCTCCCCCTCCTGCCTCAACGTCACGGCCAACGCCACTGACCTGGAGCTGGTGCTGGAGGTGGAGAGGCTGGTCCGCATCGTCGTGCCCACCATCTTTGGCGTCATTGTCCTCCTGGGCTTGCTGGGCAACCTGCTGGTGATCCTGGTGGTCCTCTCCGACAAGCACATGCGGAACACCACCAACATCCTCATCCTGTCTCTGGCCGTGGCCGACCTGCTGTTCATCGTCTTCTGCGTGCCCTTCACCGCCACCATGTACGTCATCCCCGTCTGGCCCTTCGGGGACGTCTGGTGCAAGGTGGTGCAGTACCTGATCTTCGTCTGCGCCTACGCCAGCGTCTACACCCTGGTGCTGATGTCCCTGGACCGTTACCTGGCCGTGGTGCACGCCATCCGCTCCATGAGCATCCGCAACGAGCGCAACACCTGGCTGGCCGTGGCCGTCACCTGGGCCGTCATCCTGCTGGGCCACATCCCGTTAGTCTTCGATCACGGTATCTACCATTACCAGCACCTGGGAGAGCCCCGAGCCACGTGCACCTACCTGCTCCAGAACACCCACCGCGGGCGGGTGTTCAGCACCTCTTTCCTGGCCTTCGGCTACGTGCTTCCACTGGGCGTGGTCTGCTGCCTGTACGGGCTGATGCTGAAGCGGCTTCTCTATGGAGTGGTTCCCGGGGGCAACCAGTCGGCGGAGAGCATCCGCGCCAAGAAGCGTGTCACCCGCATGGTGATCATCGTGGTGATCATCTTCGCTGTGTGCTGGCTGCCCATCCAGATTATCCTGATCCTGCAGCAGTTCAGCGTGTACCCGGGCACGCTGCCCTTCATCGGCCTGCAGCTGGCCTCCAACTGCCTCTCCTACATGAACTCGTGCGTCAACCCCTTCCTCTACGCCTTCCTGTCGGACAACTTCAGGCGAAGCTTCAACAGGTTCCTGTGCTGCGCCACGGCCCCCGCGCGAGGGAGGATGGACTACGAGCGAACCAACATCCGCTACAACGACCACGATACCAAGAACTCCAACTCCGCCACCACCCGCACGTCCAACCACGTCTGATGCCTTGTACATATGATAACTGCCTGTCCTCTTCCTGGTCACCTCTGCCTGATGGTGTGTGTCATCATTACTACTACAAGGTAAAGAACAATGCATTGATTGTGTCCACTTGTCTGTGATTATTATATATTTTGTCTGTCGGATATTTTGTCAATTGTCCCCCCCCCCCCCTCTCTCTCTCTCTCTCTCTCTCTCTCTCTCTCTCTCTCTCTCTCTCTCCCTCTCTCTCTCTCTCTCTCTCTCTCTCTCTCTCTCTCTCTCTCTCTCTCTCTCTCTCTCTCTCTCTCTCTCTCTCTCTCTCTCTCTCTCTTATCTGAGTGTGTGTCTGTGTACGTCATTCTGCGTGTCTCTCTTTGTATCTTTCTTTCTGTTTTTATGTCTCGAGTATGTATGTATGTATCTGTATATGTGTGTGTGCCTCTCTCTCTCTCTCTCTCTCTCTCTCTCTCTCTCTCTCTCTCTCTCTCTCTCTCTCTCTCTCTCTCTCTCTCTCTCTCTCTCTCTCTCTCTCTCTCTCTCTCTCTCTCTCTCTCTCTCTCTCTCTCTCTCTCTCCCTCTCTGCCGGATAAATCTTACGTTTAACGAGTTTTAAAAACAGGAAAACCTTACATTGTATTTGCATGTAAGTCTTTTAATTTGGACCTCCTTAGACTCAAGGTTTGGTCGAGTTAGGCAGACATTCAATTTATTGAAGCCATTGTTTCAAAGTAGCCTACAAAACATGATCTTAAGCTGATTTCTTAAGACACTTTTTAAAAGAAGTTTAAATGATACATCGTACTCAAAAACTGTGAACAGATATTTATTTAAACATTGTTTTGAATCTTTTAGGTTTTAGAAACCAACTGTGTACAAGGGTTAAACCTACCAAACTTCCGACTGTTTACCACCCACCAGCATTGCCATGTGTCTTTTCCGATTTCTTTCATTCCAAAATTGAGAACATTAGGAAAGAGCTTGATTTGCAGCCCACTGTCTCCCACCCCCTGGGCAAAGATTTTGTAGGGTCCCCTCTTGTTGCTTTTTCTCCTGTTTCTGAGAAAGATGTCTTTGATGTTTTGAAACGATCTGCCCCCAAGACGTGTGATCTTGACCCTTTACCAACCCCTTTGTTGTATGAATGTTTTGATGTTGTTGTGCCTGTCATGACTCAGATCATAAACGACTCTTTACTGAGTTGTGTTTTCCCTGACCTGTACAAAACTGCTCTTGTTAAACCCTTGATAAAGAAGCATACCATGGATCATAATGACTTGAAAAGTGATCGGCCTGTGTCCAACTTAGCATTTGTTTCCAAAATAATCGAGAAAATTGTCCTTGCACAATTGTCTAACCATCTGTCAGCAAACAATTTGTTCAACCCCCTCCAGTCTGCATATCGACCTGCTCACAGCACTGAAACGGCTCTGACTAAAGTTCTTAACGATCTCCTCTTAGCTCTTGACAATGGAAAAGTGTCAGTCTTGACTCTCCTAGATCTGTCGGCAGCATTTGATACAATAGATCACACCATTCTTCTCTCTCGGCTAGAACGTGTTTTTGGAATCCATTCTACAGTTCTACAGTGGTTCTCCTCATATCTAGCAAATCGCTTTCAGACTGTCTTGATCAACAACTGCAGTTCAGATCCAAAGTTAATTTCTTGTGGTGTACCTCAGGGATCTGTATTGGGGTCAGTTCTCTTTGTCCTGTACACTGCTCCTCTCTCTGATGTTTTTGCTAGTCACTCTGGTATTGACCATTCCTTTGCTGATGATACCCAGCTTCAAAAATCGGCAGAACCTACCCAACTTGACAGCGCTATTCAGTCTATGGAATCCTGCATTCATGATGTCAAATCCTGGATGACCTGCAACAAATTAAAACTTAATGATGACAAGACGGAAGCTCAGCTTATGTCTGCAACTATCTCTTTTCCAGAGACTCTTAAAGTTGGCAATGCTTGTGTTCAGTTTTCTAAGTCAGCAAAGAATCTCGGAGTTTTTTTGTTTGTTTTTGTTTTGTTTTTTCTTCACCATACTGAATCAGCTTTATCTCCCCCTTTACTCCATCTATTAAGCACAGTAAACACCATACTGAATCAGCTTTATCTCCCCCTTTACTCCATCTATTAAACACAGTAAACACCATAATGAATCAGCTTTATCTTCCCCTTTACTCCATCAATTAAACACAGTAAACACCATAATGAATCAATTTTATCCCCTTACTCCATCAATTAAACACAGTAAACAGCACACACTTGATAGCCACTCACAATGGTCTCAATGCACGTTAATGTTTTTCACTCTTTCCCTATGGGAACAAAGTGATGCATAAGTGATCTTATGAGTGGTATATCACGGTATTGCCATGGGGAGAGAGTGAAAAAAAATGTTCACAAGCATTGAGACCATAAGGAAAAGTTCATTACAACTCTTGCAGTTGTAAAACACTGGACATCTGGATGACTGTCCGAGCACGTAGTGAACACAAAATGGCCACCCTTTATTTTTGACACCTCCACGATCTCGCCCCTCCTATCTTTCAGACCTAGTCATGCCATACACACCATCGATATCTCGCCCCTCCTATCTTTCAGACCTAGTCATGCCATACACACCATCGATATCTCGCCCCTCCTATCTTTCAGACCTAGTCATGCCATACACACCATCGATATCTCGCCCCTCCTATCTTTCAGACCTAGTCATGCCATACACACCATCGATATCTCGCCCCTCCTATCTTTCAGACCTAGTCATGCCATACACACCATCGATATCTCGCCCCTCCTATCTTTCAGACCTAGTCATGCCATACACACCATCGATATCTCGCCCCTCCTATCTTTCAGACCTAGTCATGCCATACACACCATCGATATCTCGCCCCTCCTATCTTTCAGACCTAGTCATGCCATACACACCATCGATATCTCGCCCCTCCTATCTTTCAGACCTAGTCATGCCATACACACCATCGATATCTCGCCCCTCCTATCTTTCAGACCTAGTCATGCCATACACACCATCGATATCTCGCCCCTCCTATCTTTCAGACCTAGTCATGCCATACACACCATCGATATCTCGCCCCTCCTATCTTTCAGACCTAGTCATGCCATACACACCATCGATATCTCGCCCCTCCTATCTTTCAGACCTAGTCATGCCATACACACCATCGATATCTCGCCCCTCCTATCTTTCAGACCTAGTCATGCCATACACACCATCGATATCTCGCCCCTCCTATCTTTCAGACCTAGTCATGCCATACACACCATCGATATCTCGCCCCTCCTATCTTTCAGACCTAGTCATGCCATACACTCCATCGATATCTCGCCCCTCCTATCTTTCAGACCTAGTCATGCCATACACACCATCGATATCTCGCCCCTCCTATCTTTCAGACCTAGTCATGCCATACACACCATCGATATCTCGCCCCTCCTATCTTTCAGACCTAGTCATGCCATACACACCATCGATATCTCGCCCCTCCTATCTTTCAGACCTAGTCATGCCATACACACCATCGATATTTCGTCCCTCCTATCTTTCAGACCTAGTCATGCCATACACACCATC
>CM065682.1:68554329-68564329 GCA_017654935.2 Phymorhynchus buccinoides | reverse complement strand
TATTTTAAGGAAGCCCACTTAAGTGCCTTGAAGCCCGTATGTAGAGTAATGGAGAGATCACAATGTATTACATTTTACAGTCATAATAAAGAAGGAGGATTGCCTTTGACTTTCCATGTCCTAAACATCTTTTTGAAAACATTCTTAATATCAAAATACGAGACAAGAAGATTCTCATTTTCAGTAAAATATACTGTATGTATAATGTTTTCGTACAATAATCCCTTTTTTTGTTATGGCAGTAGTGAAAATAAGTTCTGCATTGCATAGAGTTTATTATCTCTGAAGTGTGTTGATAGTCCAAACAATTTGCTACATAAAACAAAATTAGAAAATTCATCTAATCTTCCAATCTCCCAGCTTCTTCCATGTAACCCCAAACTAGAAAGCATTGACTATTTAGACGAATCTAAATGGTAAACAAGCAGAAGATAGGTTAATATTCACCGTCAGGACCTACATTTTGAATTTAAAAAACCCAATGCATTTTTTATAAAGAAGGAAAATTAAACATTCATTATGTGTAAACAAATCAATAGAGGATATTTTCCCCGCTTGATAGAAACCAGTTCTAAAACGAAATATCACAAACACAGAGACAGCAATATGTATGACGGCATCACACCAGGCGCATTTAGAAGCAATTGAACTTATAAAACATAAAACAAGCAAACCATTTATTGCGCGTGCGCTCACGCATAGACATTGACACGCACGAAAACAGCGTGAAAACAAGAACGTGCAAATATTATGGTTCAACACCCAAGCACAGGCACTGAAACCCATGTTAGCGTTCAATATTTCGATCGGTCATACTTTGCCACTGACTTCAACATCTATTTAGGCCTACATTGAGAATTATTAGGAAAGCTAAGCTGTGAATGGCGAGGAGAGCAAAACGTTATTGAAAGTCTCTTCACAGCGTTGCAAAGTTGGTTAGTTGTTTTTCCCTATCTAACGGCAATAATAAGTAAAAACAAGGGCGTCGCCGAGCGGCAGACATGTCCGTCACCAGCAATGCCACGCACTTGCGACACCCCGTAGAGTGTCACATCCTGACGCAAAATTGGAAGGGATTCTGTCTTCTAGTTCACGAGATAGAGCTTGAAGAAGAAACATATAGCGCAAAGAAGGAAATTTCGGTTTTCAAGGTCACACTTCAAGGTCAAGGTCAGCATGGTGATAATTTATGCTCGGATGTTTTCTTCTCTAGGGTATACAGTACCACACACAATCTGAAGCGCTTCTGTCAAGTACCAATGTGGAAAATATGGCTTAAAACCCAATGTGTAGACCCCTACCACTTTCAAGGCCTACGGATCGCCCGGACCGTGACCTTGACCTTGATCGGTATGCCATCATCAGAACGGGCATAAGCCAAAGTACCTTCATGCCAAATTTGAAGACTCTAACACTAACGGTGTGGGAGTTATGGCCCCTGAAAGATTTTCGGTTTTCAAGGTCGTACGCCAAGGTCAAAGTCACGACGGCAATATGGTTTGCGCGGATGCCTTCCTCTCATGGTGACACACCAGCACACACAATTTGACGTGATTCTGTCAACCCGTTCGAAAGATATCCTTGGGACAGACAGAAGGAGAAAAAAATGACCCTCCGATTTTCAGGCTCCAGCGATCTTTTTGACCTTGACCTTGACCTTGATCGGTATGCCATCATCAGAACGGGCATAAGCCAAACCACCTTCATACCAAGTTTCAACATCCTATGTTGATCGGTGCCCGAGATATGGCTAAAAATAGATTTTCGGTTTTCAAGGTCGTACGTCAAGGTCAAGGTCACGACGGCAAAATGGTTTGCGCCGATCTCTTCCTATTAAGGAGGCACACCTTCACACAAAATTTGACGCAATTCGGTCCAGCGGTTCGGGAGATATCCTTGGGACAGACAGAAAAAAAAAACACACAAAAAAACAACAACAAAAAAACAAACAAACAAAATAACAGACAAACCAGACGATCGCAATAGTCCGTCTTGGTGACGGACTAATCAACAACAAAAAACCCAACAAAACAGACGCTGACAAAGTTACAGCCCTCCTCCTCCACACATGGGGTGGAGGGTAATAAAAAACAACTGCCCAAAAGTAGCCCCCAAAGCTCAAACGTTCTGAAGTAAATATTGAAGCATCGTACTGTATTTTAACGTAGAGAGAAGCTGCAGACAAATGGAGTCATTCTCATCCCAACAGTAGTAGTAGTAGTGGTGGTGGTGGTGGTGGTGGTGGTAGTAGTAGTAGTAGTAGTAGTAGTAGTAGTAGTAGTAGTAGTAGTAGTAGTAGTAGTAGTAGTAGTAGCAGCAGCAGCAGCAGCAGCAGCAGCAGCAGCAATAGTATTAAGCCTAATGTCCCTCTGTTAATTATTTATCGGCGTATCTGCCTGCGGCAACATACATCTGTTAAGATAGATCGAAAGCAAAGTCGTTTGTTATTTACGAATTGTTTTTTAAAGACATAAATACACATAAAATGATGTGATAAAGAATAGATCGAAAGCAAAGTTGTTTGTTATTTACGAATATGTTTTTTAAAGACATAAATACACATAAAATGATGTGATAAAGAATAGATAGAAAGCAAAGTAGTGTCAGTGGATTGGAAAAAGAAACAAGAACATTCAAACTGGAGATAAAGAGAGATAAAAAATTTAAATAAAATAATGGGGCAGAAAGAAAAAAAGATAACCAGAAAGAAAGAAAGAAAAGGAAAGAAGAATAAGAAACACCGGGGTAGGGGGCTGTGACGAGGTAATGGGTTAAAAGGCTAAGTCCCTAGGGAAGACTTTTAGTGTGTTAAATTTTCAAGTAGAAAATTTGCCTTGAGCCCACTTCTCTAGGGTATGGGAGATGAGCAACTTTCCCGGCCCCTTTTCATCTAATAATTTATATTTGTGCCCGGGTTCTGGCTCGTATGATTGTAAGAAATACAAGTGGTTGATTTGCTCTTAATGGCAGACAGAGAGATGTAGGGTTTTACATGAAATTACAAGACTCCCACTCTCATCAGTCTGACCAAAGGGTTCAGGATTATTTGACACTTGTATTTTATTTACTCACAAAATCTGCATAAGATTATGCAACAATAATAATAAAGCAGCTCAATGGCGCCAAAACAAAATATGAATGAAAAAACAATGAAATCCGAAAGGATTTACAAGACTTTTGTCTTTCTAGAAGGTTAGCCCCAAGCGGGAAGGGTCACTTAGTGTCTTCAGTGTCAGGAGGAAAGTTCAAATGATTGGCGCGGTCCGGTGGACTTAGCTGTTGTCAAGTTCCTCCGTAGTGATCGGCGAGTGCTGGGGTGGCTGGGCTTGCTCGTCAGGTGAGAGTAGCTCCCAGTCGTTCCGGTTACGGCTTCGCGGGATGGCACGGTTCAGGCGTGGTCTCCTCGCGGATTCTGGGTGCGGGGCGTCTTGGCGGCGTTCCCGTCTTGGTGCTTGTGAGTCAGGGATAATCTTCCTGCCCACGATGCCCTGTAGTTGGGCTATTAAGAGAGGTCGAGTCTGCAATGTTGCTCCAGCCAGGGTTCAGCGTCTTGTGTGAAAGTATGTGTAGGCTAACTTTCCTCACTACATAGCAGTCGACACGTCACAAGATGACGCTATAATATTATGCATAGTTGTACAGAACAATCACCGCCGGTTACATCATTATCACATGCCGACATTCCTATCCTTCTCGTGATTGGAAAGGAAGAGTTGTCTTCAAAGGGCACCGACTGTTGATGTCACTTTCTCGTGATGGGGAACGGAGATAAGGGGGGTGAAGGGAGATCACCAATGTAGGTGTTACATGCTGACAGGGGAGGTAAACCGGGCTTCAAAGAGATAAATGCCTTAATTGGCGTCTCTTTGATGTTGACGGGCAATTAAAGTGGCGGCCGGCCCGAGAAATGAAAAGGGGGGGGGGGGGGTGTAGATAAAGAAAGAGGGGTCGTGCGGGACACTTACGTCACAGGGGCAGACAGAGAGAGAGGGCAGACAGAGAGAGAGGAGAGAGAGAGAGAGAGAGAGAGAGAGAGAGAGAGAGAGAGAGAGAGAGAGAGAGAGAGAGAGAGAGAGAGAGAGAGAGAGAGAGAGAGAGAGAGAGAGAGAGAGAGAGAGAGAGAGAGAGAGAGAGAGAGAGAGAGAGAGAGAGAGAGACAGAGAGAGAGACACACACAGAGAGAGACACAGAGAGAGAGAGAGAGAGTCAGGAGTCAGGAGTCAGGACATTTTTAATTGTTAGGCCATGCCCATACAATGGAGTGAGTGTGACAACAACAAGAAATTGACATTACATTATTAACTTGACATTACAAAACACTACGTAAATCTTGCCTAACTTTCAAATCTTTACAGATAAAAACAGCCACTTTTCTTACAATACTTTTGTTTGTACAAGAAATAAATACCACAAATTTAAGCATAGAAGGATTGTTATAATACTTTTTTGGAATAAGTTCTCTTCGAAGGGTGTCATACATGGGACAAACAAACAAAAAGTGAATTTTTGACTCGGGAATATGATTACAAAATGGACAATATACATTTCTATTTTGGTCAGTTTTAAACTGCAAAAAGTGACAATTCAAGAGAGAGAGAGAGAGAGAGAGAGAGAGAGAGAGAGAGAGAGAGAGAGAGAGAGAGAGAGAGAGAGAGAGAGAGAGAGAGAGAGAGAGAAACATTTGAAACATTTGTTTATTGAGGGAAAAGAATAAGCACACAATGGGCTTGTTTACATCTTGCCCTCGAAACAAAAGAAGAAAAGCATAATTAAAACTTCAATTAATGAACAAAAGCAACAATGAAAAACCCCCCACACAAAACCCCCCAAAAAACCCAACAACTACACATTCGTACACCCATGGCCATCCACCCTCCCCCCACCCACCACCAACCTCGCACACAGCACAGTAATCATATGAACTAGTATAAATTGAATTCACAAGAATCAGGAAATACATTGTGGAAGAAGAAAAAAAATCAATCTAAACAAATGTATTATGAGTATGACATCATCAAAACACAAGAAATTACTCTCTTCCTCCTTCTCCCCCCCCCCCCCCCTTAAAGTGAACACAAACCAAACAACAACAAAAACCTCATGTTTAGAAACAAGATTTATGTACAAATTAACCATGTCATGAATAAACGTTTAAAACAGAAGCTACATAAGAGATTAATATGTGATGTTGTTTATATGTTTGATCATAAGGTGCTTATGGTAGTTTTTCTTGAAAACATTGAGACTTGAATTAACATTAAAAGAAGCTAAAATCGTATTCCACAAACAACCGCCCGAATACAACAGACTAGTCTTGAAGAGATCAACTCTTGGAAGAGGTACTTTGATTTTAAGAACATTGCGGACGAGAGAGAGAGAGAGAGAGAGAGAGAGAGAGAGAGAGAGAGAGAGAGAGAGAGAGAGAGAGAGAGAGAGAGAGAGAGAGAGAGAGAGAGAGAGAGAGAGAGAGAGAGAGAGAGAGAGAGAGAGAGAGAGAGAGAGAGGAGAGAGAGAGAGAGAGAGAGAGAGAGAGAGAGAGAGAGAGAGAGAGAGAGAGAAGAGAATGAGAGAGAGAGAGAGAGAGGAGAGAGAGAGAGAGAGAGAGAGAGAAGAGAGGACAAAACAACGTCCCCATAAATATTATTGTGTTTCGCTTGAGTTAGTCGTTACTTCATGTCATGCAAGCAAGAAGCTCACCCGCAAAGCTCTAAAAGCTGTAATCATAAAAAAAAGACAAAAAAGACCGGGCATAACTAATCAAAGAAGCAATTCATTGAACAGATAATATACGAATGAATAAAGTGTCTGTGTTGGACGAAGCCTTCGGGTGCAGTCACGCGTTTTCGTGCGCAATAACTCATCTGATGAAACCTTGCAGGGGGTTCACGTGTGCCATACATCTTGTGAAATAGCTCTGGACAACTATCAATTAGTTTCTGACAGTATCAATTAGTTTCTGACAGTATCAATTAGTTTCTGACAGTATCAATTAGTTTCTGACAGTATCAATTAGTTTCTGACAGTATCAATTAGTTTCTGACAGTATCAATATCCATTAGTTTCCATGACAGTATCAATTAGTTTCTGACAGAGTCCATAGAGAAAGACAACTATCAATTAGTTTCTGACAGAGTCCATAGAGAAAGACAACTATCCATTAGTTTCTGACAGAGTCCATAGAGAAAGACAACTATCCATTAGTTTCTGACAGAGTCCATAGAGAAAGACAACTATCAATTAGTTTCTGACAGTATCAATTAGTTTCTGACAGTATCAATTAGTTTCAGACAGAGTCCATAGAGAAAGACAACTATCAATTAGTTTCTGACAGAGTCCATAGAGAAAGACAACTATCAATTAGTTTCTGACAGAGTCCATAGAGAAAGACAACTATCAATTAGTTTCTGACAGTATCAATTAGTTTCTGACAGTATCAATTAGTTTCTGACATTATCAATTAGTTTCAGACAGAGTCCATAGAGAAAGACAACTATCAATTAGTTTCTGACAGTATCAATTAGTTTCTGACAGTATCAATTAGTTTATGATAGTATCAATTAGTTTCTGACAGTATCAATTAGTTTCTGACAGTATCAATTAGTTTCTTACAGAGTCCATAGAGAAAGACAACTATCAATTAGTTTCTGACAGAGTCCATAGAGAAAGACAACTATCCATTAGTTTCTGACAGAGTCCATAGAGAAAGACAACTATCAATTAGTTTCTGACAGAGTCCATAGAGAAAGACAACTATCAATTAGTTTCTGACAGAGTCCATAGAGAAAGACAACTATCAATTAGTTTCTGACAGAGTCCATAGAGAAAGACAACTATCCATTAGTTTCTGACAGAGTCCATAGAGAAAGACAACTATCAATTAGTTTCTGACAGAGTCCATAGAGAAAGACAACTATCAATTAGTTTCTGACAGAGTCCATAGAGAAAGACAACTATCAATTAGTTTCTGACAGAGTCCATAGAGAAAGACAACTATCAATTAGTTTCTGACAGAGTCCATAGAGAAAGACAACTATCCATTAGTTTCTGACAGAGTCCATAGAGAAAGACAACTATCAATTAGTTTCTGACAGAGTCCATAGAGAAAGACAACTATCAATTAGTTTCTGACAGAGTCCATAGAGAAAGACAACTATCCATTAGTTTCTGACAGAGTCCATAGAGAAAGACAACTATCAATTAGTTTCTGACAGAGTCCATAGAGAAAGACAACTATCAATTAGTTTCTGACAGAGTCCATAGAGAAAGACAACTATCAATTAGTTTCTGACAGAGTCCATAGAGAAAGACAACTATCAATTAGTTTCTGACAGAGTCCATAGAGAAAGACAACTATCAATTAGTTCTGACAGAGTCCATAGAGAAAGACAACTATCAATTAGTTTCTGACAGAGTCCATAGCGAAAGACAACTATCAATTAGAGAATACGAATACGAATGTTTTATTGAGGGTAAAATGGATAAGCTACAATAGCTTCTTTTCAAAAGGCCCTCTCTCTCATACACTCACACCATACATCAAGCGAAAACAAGAGAGAGATAGAGATAGATAGATAGATAGATAGATAGAGAGAGAGAGAGAGAGAGAGAGAGAGAGAGAGAGAGAGAGAGAGAGAGAGAGAGAGAGAGAGAGAGAGAGAGAGAGAGAGAGAGAGAGAGAGAGAGAGAGAGAACGAAAACGTATTTATACAGGGTAATGAAATAAGTATACATACCTGTTTACACCAAGCCAGAGAGAGAAAGAATAGGCATCGCCTAAAATATGTATCCTTTAAAACAAAACAAATACCACTCTTTACTTTTACAAAATACCACACAGTGCTGACATGACTATTACCACTCTTTACTTTTACAAAATACCACACAGTGCTGACATGACTATTACCACTATTTACTTTTACAAAATACCACACAATGCTGACATGACTATTACCACTATTTACTTTTACAATATACCACACAATGCTGACATGACTATTACCACTCTTTACTTTTACAAAATACCACACAGTGCTGACATGACTATTACCACTATTTACTTTTACAATATACCACACAATGCTGACATGACTATTACCACTATTTACTTTTACAATATAACACACAATGCTGACATGACTATTACCACTATTTACTTTTACAATATACCACACAATGCTGACATGACTATTACCACTATTTACTTTTACAACATACCACACAATGCTGACATGACTATTACCACTATTTACTTTTACAACATACCACACAGTGCTGACATGACTATTACCACTATTTACTTTTACAAAATACCACACAATGCTGACATGACTATTACCACTATTTACTTTTACAATATACCACACAATGCTGACATGACTATTACCACTATTTACTTTTACAAAATACCACACAATGCTGACATGACTATTACCACTATTTACTTTTACAATATAACACACAATGCTGACATGACTATTACCACTATTTACTTTTACAAAATACCACACAATGCTGACATGACTATTACCACTATTTACTTTTACAATATACCACACAATGCTGACATGACTATTACCACTATTTACTTTTACAATATACCACACAATGCTGACATGACTATTACCACTATTTACTTTTACAATATACTACACAATGCTGACATGACTATTACCACTCTTTACTTTTACAATATAACACACAGTGCTGACATGACTATTACCACTATTTACTTTTACAATATAACACACAATGCTGACATGACTATTACCACTCTTTACTTTTACAATATACCACACAATGCTGACATGACTATTACCACTATTTACTTTTACAACATACTACACAATGCTGACATGACTATTACCACTATTTACTTTTACAATATACCACACAATGCTGACATGACTATTACCACTATTTACTTTTACAATATACCACACAATGCTGACATGACTATTACCACTCTTTACTTTTACAATATACCACACAATGCTGACATGACTATTACCACTATTTACTTTTACAATATACCACACAATGCTGACATGACTATTACCACTATTTACTTTTACAACATACCACACAATGCTGACATGACTATTACCACTATTTACTTTTACAATATACCACACAATGCTGACATGACTATTACCACTATTTACTTTTACAACATACTACACAATGCTGACATGACTATTACCACTATTTACTTTTACAATATACCACACAATGCTGACATGACTATTACCACTATTTACTTTTACAATATACCACACAATGCTGACATGACTATTACCACTATTTACTTTTACAACATACCACACAATGCTGACATGACTATTACCACTATTTACTTTTACAATATACCACACAATGCTGACATGACTATTACCACTATTTACTTTTACAATATACCACACAATGCTGACATGACTATTACCACTATTTACTTTTACAACATACTACACAATGCTGACATGACTATTACCACTATTTACTTTTACAATATACCACACAATGCTGACATGACTATTACCACTCTTTACTTTTACAATATAACACACAATGCTGACATGACTATTACCACTATTTACTTTTACAATATAACACACAATGCTGACATGACTATTACCACTATTTACTTTTACAATATAACACACAATGCTGACATGACTATTACCACTATTTACTTTTACAATATAACACACAATGCTGACATGACTATTACCACTATTTACTTTTACAATATACCACACAATGCTGACATGACTATTACCACTCTTTACTTTTACAATATAACACACAATGCTGACATGACTATTACCACTCTTTACTTTTACAATATAACACACAATGCTGACATGACTATTACCACTCTTTACTTTTACAATATAACACACAATGCTGACATGACTATTACCACTATTTACTTTTACAATATAACACACAATGCTGACATGACTATTACCACTCTTTACTTTTACAATATAACACACAATGC
>CM065682.1:68526829-68544329 GCA_017654935.2 Phymorhynchus buccinoides | reverse complement strand
AAGACTAAGTAATATGGGTCAACACAAAAAGACGTTTTAAACATTCTGTAGTTTAAATATAATTCGTCATTATCTACATGCATATACCAAGATTGTAAAAAGGTGTCTTTTAAGCATTTTTTCACCTTCTCCTTGAACCACAATGGATTTGCATCAAGAAAGTTTTGATTCAACCAAAAACTACTCAAGCCAGTTTCATTTAGTAGTGTATGGATATATTTGATGTATCTGTTTTCATAAACATTTGACTCGTACATTTTCAATAGGCATTTATAAACAAGAACTGATAATTTTTCTGTCTGGTGGTTTGTTACAAGGTTAAACCAAAATGATAACATTCTACATTTAACAGTTACACCAACAGGGAATTTACCCGTTTCCCCAAAAATCATGAGAGAAGGAGTCGACTGTCTTACTTTCAGAACCAACTTGTAAAATCTTAACTGCAGTCTCTGAATAATATCATTCATATCAAAGCCCCAAATTTCACAACCATATGTAAGGATAGGAAGTACAGTTTTATCAAATAGGTCAATTGTTAGATCTGCAGGAAGCATCAATAATTTAGCTTTCCTCAACAAAGCAAACATGGCTCGGGAAGCTCGGTCATAAAGATCACGTTGTGCGACATTCATTTTGTTATTATAATTTAACTTTAACCCTAAATACATAAAGTTCTGAACAACCTCTAATTTTTCAGTCACTATAAGAAAGTCGGGAAAACGTCTAACCTTACCCTTAGAAAAAATAAGAACTTTACATTTCTTGGCATTTAATTTCAAATTCCATTTTTGACAATAGCGTTGAATATTATCTAAGCCTCTTTGCAATCCTACTGGTGTTTCAGAAAATATGACGGTGTCGTCTGCATACAACAACAAAAATAGTATTAACAAAATGTTAATTTCATGTTCGTTCATACCTAATATATCTGCTTCTCTAGCAACTGTGGTAAGACCAGTCATATCTCTAGACATAAAAACTTTCATGTCATTCAGGAACATGGCAAACAATACAGGCGACAGGTTTTCTCCTTGCCTTACTCCAACTTCCGAGCAGAAAAAGTCCGAAAATTCACTATTAACCGCAACACATGATTTAGCTTGGGAATACATATTTTGTATTACTTTTAATAACTGACCACTGATACCATTGTCTATAAGTTTTTGCCACAAAAATGCCCTATTAACTTTATCGAAAGCTTTTTCATAATCCAGAAATGCACAATACAAGCGCTTTTTCTTAAACATCAAAATATCTATCAGCCCGTACAAAATAAACAGTGTTGAAAAGTTTGTGGCAGAAAAGTTGTTTCTAAACCCAGCTTGTTCCATGCCAATTATGTGAAATGTTTCAATGTATACCTTTAGGCGTTCGTTCAGGATACTTGTAAACAGTTTCCCAAAACAGGACAGTATGGTTATACCACGATAGTTGTTGGGATCTGCAGGGGAACCTTTGTTTTTGAATATTGGCTGTATAACCCCAATTACCCAATCAGTTGGTACTTTACCGGTAATTAATATCAGATTAAATAGTTTCACAAAAACACCTAACATTTTCTCTGCTGAATTTTTAAGGAATTCGTTTACTATATTATCTAACCCGCATGCTTTATTGCTCTTTAACTTCTTTATGCAATTTAGAACCTCATTTTCAGTAATTAAATTATCTAACAGAGCAATAATATTATCAGAATCAACTCCATTGTCAGGGGCATCATCAGCCTCCTCTTCAACTGTATTCATATTTTTAAACAGTTCAAAAAAGGCCTGACAGCTAGGTTGGCTAGGGCTAGATTTATTCTTTTTCCCATTTATTATGGCCCAATAATCCTTGGGGTCTTTAGACTTTGTTTCACGTAATCGTCTTGCCATTTCATGGTTATATTTTCTCGCCTGTTTTTTAACTGTCTTTTTATATGACTTGGCAGCACGTTCTTTTTCTGCCCTCAAAAACAAATCATTTTTCATTAGTAAACTTCTTCTCCTACATCGCGAAAAAATTCTACTCTTAATCCTGCATTCCACATTATACCATGATTTATCCTTTTTTTTATCTTTTTAGATGGGCCACGATATTTCTTTCTCCTTTTTACCATGTGTAGTGTACTTGCACTTTCAATTAGAATATTGTTAACTCTACCGACAATCTCATCTACACTGTTTAAAGTAATATTCTCTGAGTGTGAAAGCAGGCCATCGAGCTCGTGCTCTACCAATGTTATTTTGTCAACGTCTAAATCGTCAACAAAATTTAGTTTTAGATCATTATTCCATTTCACAAAATGCGAATTAGGATAATTGGTACTTGGCTCATGGACTGCTTTCTCTTTCTTATCTATGGATTCTGCCACAAAATTTATACTAATTGGACAATGGATATCTGAAAACAATTCATTAAATTCATGCACGCAAAAGTCATCAGCACGTTCAAATAAATCATAAGAAACTACACCGTAATCCACAACAGAAGCATTCTTACAAGTCAGCTTACCTTTACCACAATCTCTACCAATTCTGCCATTAACAATAATAAGCTGACATGCTCTACAGAAACCTAATAATTCATGCCCCATGCTATTTTGTCTGCCTATCTTCAGATGTTCTTTCGGGATAGTTGTTATCGTTGTTAAAAACACCATCAACAAATGAATTATTGACAAACAATTCATTCAGCTGACCAGTTCTAGAATTAAAGTCTCCAAGAAGACAAACACTGCCAATTCCGATTTGCAAAATAGTATCCTGTAAATCATTATAAATATTACGGTTAAAATATGGCGAACCTTCTGGCTCAATGTAGACAGCACAAAACACGACTTTCTTTCCCAAAACAGAGTCATGAAAAGCAAAGAACAACGCACTACGACACATCTCAAAATCCACAAACATATAACTACTTCTTGCTTCATTACTAACGTTATTCTTGAATCGTGTTTCCTCAAAAATAGTAATATGCTGAACAAAACAATCTCTTATTAGTACTAGGATGCCTCCAGATTTTCTTCTGTATTTATTTCTGTTTTTATAAAATGCCGTGTAACCATCTATTTGTACTGTGTCAACATCTGCAAGTTTGCTTTCAGAGATGCAGATAACGTCATAGTTATTCAAAAACTCTGAAAATTCAGGAAAAGCCTGTTTAGATAGAAAACCGCACACATTAAGTGCAACACACTTCAGGCATCTAGCTGACCTTTCACCCTCACTGGGGTCATCTTCTTCTCTTTCCTCGTTATGGAAAGTTGGATCGTTTTCTTCAGCATCACTGTTATTATTGTCAGGGTTATCATTATTTCCATCAGCGTTGCTAATATTGGGGGTGTTGTGGCTATCGGACTGGTTTTGTATTATTCTTTGAGAGTTGTCCTGCTGGTTGTTATTATCATTATCGTCATTGTCTTTGTTATTATCATCATCATCATCACCATCATCATCATAATCATCATTATCAACATTATGATACCCACTAACATTATCATCATCATCTTTATGACACCCACCAACATTATTATCATCGTCATTATCATTATGACACCCACCAACATTATCATCATCATCATTATAACACCCACCCACGTTAACCTCATCATCATTATGACACTCACCAACATTATCATCATCACCATTATGACACCCACCCACATTAACAACATCCCCGTTATGACACCCACCCAAATTATCATCATCATTATGACATCCACCCACATTAGCATCGTCATCATTGTAACACCCCCCCATATTAACATCATCATCATTATGGTACCCACCCACATTAACATCATCATCATTATGACATCCACCAACATTATCAACATCATCATTATGACATCACCCACATCCATCGTCAACATTATAACATCATCATCATTATGGTACCCACCCACACCCACATTATGACATCCACCAACATTATCAACATCATCATTATAACACCCCCCCCCCCCACATTAACATCATCATCATTATGTACCCACCCACATTAACATCATCATCATTATGACACTCACCCACATTATCAACATATCATCATTATGACTTCCACCCACATTAGCATCGTCATCATTGTAACACCCCCCCCCCCCCCACACATTAACATCATCATCATTATGGTACCCACCCACATTAACATCATCATCATTATGACATCCACCAACATTATCAACATCATCATCATGACACTCACCCACATTATCAACATCATCATCATTATGACTTCCACCCACATTAGCATCGTCATCATTGTAACACCCCCCCCCCCCACATTAACATCATCATCATTATGGTACCCACCCACATTAACATCATCATCATTATGACATCCACCAACATTATCAACATCATCATTGTAACACCCCCCCCCCCCCCACATTAACATCATCATCATTATGGTACCCACCCACATTAACATCATCATCATTATGACATCCACCAACATTATCAACATCATCATTATGACACTCACCCACATTATCAACATTATCATCATTATGACTTCCACCCACATAAGCATCGTCATTATTAAACCACTGGTCAACCACATCAACAATTGTTCATATGATCTCCTAATACACTAATTAGCATTCAAACGGTAAAATTAGGCCAAAGTGACCAGTGTCAGTGGTCAGCTTGCTATTCATTTTATTTAACAATTTTTTTTGTTGGAATGAGAACTTGTCAAGAATGAGTTTTTATAACTCCAATTTTCATTTGGAAAAACGGCGGTTCAAAATCGGGCGCCGTTTTGTCCAACCCGCCGTTTTGTCTATAGACAAAACGGCGGATTGTTGAACCGCCGTTTTGTCCAAATCATAATAGAAAATTTGGACAAAACGGCGGTTCTAGCCCCGCCGCTTTGTCTATAGACAAAACGGCGGAATTTGGACAAAACGGCGGTTAACACCGCCCATAAACAGAATCCAAATCCGCATAAATTTTCACCAACTCGTTTGTAAGTTTCCAACATGTAAAGGTGTATAAATAAAGTCGTTATTTTGTCAGATCATTTTTTTACAGGCTCAACTGCCAACATGGTTTTATTGATGACGTTCCGAAAATGACGTCACTGATGACTTCATTTTCAAACCGTGCATGCAGAATGCTAGAATTATATTGTGATATATAAATTTGTATGCATGTATGGACAAAAACAAGCGTATGGGTACATCAATATATAATGTCCTGAAAGGTTTTTCAGGACATTATATATTGATGTACCCATGTATTTGCGTGCTGACCTTGACCTTGACCTTGAAAGCAAAATGTGCGCTTTGCACTATATAGTTCGTGTTTGCACTATATAGTTCACTATATATTGCTTCTGAACCAGAGGATACAACCCCTTCAAATGTTGTGTGCGGGTGTAATACCAAGAGTACAAGTCATTGGCGCATGAAAGCAGGCAAAACAGACGTCAGGAAAAAAACACTCCCCGAAGTCCTTTTTTCATAGGAAATTAACACTCCCCTCACGCATGAAAAAAGACTGCATCTACCAAAGGATTAGTCTGTTTATCCTTAAACTAGAAAACACAGGACTACAGCACACTTACACCAAAAAAGGCTATATTATTACATTATTGAAAGGTATCTGTTGCTTACATAGTTGTTTGCATGCATTAATTTCCTAAATCCCTAAACACACACACGCGCGCGCACACGCACACGCACACACACACACACGCATGCATGCACATGCGTGTGCGCGCACACACATGCATGCATAGAGATAGATGAAGCAACAGGCGGACAGGTGTGTGTGTGTGCGTGCGCGTGCGCGCATGTATGTGTGTGTGGGGAGAGAGAGAGAGAGAGAGAGAGAGAGAGAGAGAGAGAGAGAGAGAGAGAGAGAGAGAGAGAGAGAGAGAGAGAGAGAGAGAGAGAGAGAGAGAGAGAGAGAGAGAGAGAGAGAGACTGATATTCACGAGCGAGAAAGATAGATACGGAGAGAGATAGGGAGGGAGGGAGTGGCGGGGGGATAGAGAGAGAGCGAGCGAGAGAGAGAGAGAGAGAGAGAGAGAGAGAGAGAGAGAGAGAGAGAGAGAGAGAGAGAGAGAGAGAGAGAGAGAGAGAGAGAGAGAGAGAGAGAGAGAGAGAGAGAGAGAGAGAGAGAGAGAGAGAGAGAGAGAGAGAGAGACAAAAGACAGACCGACAGACAGAGAAACACGTCTTAACCATTTTGTGTGTGCCTTTTTTTCGGCAAAAAATGCAGTGAATATCCTTTCTATTGTACATTTTGCATTGTAACTGTTGTTGCAAGTTGAAATCTGAACACATTATTTACAGACATTCTTTATTTATTTAAATTTTAAATGTGACCGTTTTCGGCCGGTTTTTGTGTGTGTGTTTTTTGGTGTGTGTGTTTGTGTGTGTGTGTGTGTGGGGGGGGGGGGATACCCTTTATTCTGCACATTTTGCTTAGAAACAGTTGCTGCAACTTGAACAGACATATTTCATTTATTTAAAATTGAAATTTAACCGTTGTAACCGTTTTTGGCCGCTTGGGGGGCAACAAAATGAAGTGAATGCCCTTTAATTTGCACATTTTGCATAGAAACAATTGTTGCAACTTGAAATATGAACACATTCTGTCAACATATTTTTTAATCATTGAAATTTGACCGTTTTAACCGTTTTTGGCCGTTTGGGGGGGGGGGGGGGGGTGCAATTTTTTTTTTTTAGTGAATACCCTTTATATTGCACAGTTCGCATATAAACAGTTATTGCAACTTGAAATATGAATACATTCTGTCCATACATTTTTTATTTATTTAAATTTGAAATTTGACCGTTTTAACCGGTTTTTTTGTTTTTTGTTTTTTTGGGGGATGCCGTGAATACTCGTGTACTATTGTACATTTTGCGTAGAAACAGTTGTTGCAACTTGAAATATGAACACATTCTGTCCAGACATTTTGTATTTCTTTAAATTTGAAATTTGACCGTTTAAACCGTTTTTGGCTGTTTCTTTGGGGTAAAAAAATGCAGTGAATACCCTTTATTTTGCACATTTTGTATATAAACACTTGTTGCAACTTGAGATATGAACACATTCTGTCCAGATATTTTTAAAATTATTTAAGTTTGAAATTTGACCGTTTTAACCGTTTTTGGACGTTTTTCGACACAAACAAGCACAGAGAATACTTTTCATATTGCAAATTTTGCATAGAAACAGTTTGTTGCAACTTTATTGCAAATTTGAGCAAAATCGGGCGAAAAACAAGAAAAACGTAAATGAATATGACGCAGCCTAGTTTACATAAATTTGAATAACTGCCAAATCGTTAATGATATCACAACCAAATTAGTAGCAATCCTAGGCCATCATGACACCAACATTATCCATACGTCATTTGTGTGATATTGCTTCTGGGTTTTCCTATTTCTCGAGGCAATTAAAATGTCATGGTACCCCGGTCAAGCACTTCCGGTTCGAACTTCCGGTCATATTTCATAACGGAAGTCTTGCACGTGTACTGTTTATGACTTAGCTAAAATATGAACGCAGTGTGTTAAACCGTTACGGAGTTATTTAATATTGAAATGTGGCCGTTTCAGCCGCTCGTTAGCCGTTACATTAGCTGCAGAGCGAATTAAGCTTAACTATTGATTGATTTTGCATGCACTTAATGTCCTCTAACAGCACACCAAAAAGCTAAGCGGTATGATCATTTGCATAATATTGTTCCTAAGGCCCCTGACTATAAGTGAGGAATTAGCATTACCATTAACCATATTGTTTAATAAAAGTTTAGAAACGGGTGATCTTCCTATAGACTGGAAGAGAGCACAAGTAACTGCAATTTATAACAAGAGGCAAAGCCTGCAAGGCTCACGTCTGATTTGTATTACTATAGCAGGCATGGGAATTCCCATGACAATTCCCATGCCTGTATAGAGAGAATACTGTTATGTAGACACTTGTGCATCTGAAAACATAACTAATTTTTATTTTACTGTGTAAATTAAAATTATTTCTATGCATTAAATTACCCCTACCCCTTTCTTTAAAATTTAATTATATGTATGCGCATGTAACATAGTGGAGCCCTATTTTTATTTTTGGCAAACAAATAAAATTGAAAAGCATATTCACCAAGCTTTCAGAAAAACATAGTGACCAATCCCCCCCCCCCCGCCGGGGTAAGGGGGGTCTACGGACACGGAAGTGGGCCTACAGTCTTTGCCTGTGGGTCTAAGCCTCTTACTCTTAGAAAATTAATAATTGAAGTTGCGTGATTCGTAAGGCCATACTCCTGATCTGTTACTGTTTTAAACTGATTGTTCATGCGATGAAAACTTGTTCCACATCATCTACATTTCTGTAAGATATTTTATATTAGTCCTAATATTTTATTTTCGTTTCGTTAATCCCCCCCCCCCCCTCTGCCACAAAGCAAAGGTCAAGGTCACAGCCAGCAAGCTCATCCACGTTTATCTTCCCCTGTACAGTCTTTGCACATGGTGATCAATCGTCTAGTCGAAGGCAGTGACATCGACGAACCCTGGATTTTCCGTTGTGGTTTTTTTCAAGACTGAAATGAATGTGGGCTAAATGTTAAGTACGTCGTCTTGATTATGAGGTAAGGTGTGATATCTTATTCTCTAGGCCTAGGCCTTGTTGCCGGAAGTGCGGTAGGCTAAGTTATGCGCAGAGATGATGCGCGAATGAACACGAACAACCGTTACTCAAAGGCGCAAATAAAGCGAAACAACCGGGCCGTCAACGCACACACTCGGTACATCCATTTGTTACAGAAAATATAAGTTGACGACGTTAAAATGTACCTATTTGTACACACCTGAAGTCTTGTGTTTCTTTTTAAAGAGCGTTTTTGTATATCTAATGGAGAGTCTTCTGTCCAGTATGTATCTCCTACTCTGTACAACACAACAGTAATCTCTGCAACAAATGATTTTCTTTCTTTTGGTCCTTCCCGATGTATCTGACTGCTTTGATCGCCATGACTTGAAGGCTCACGTCAAAATCAAGTATCCTGCTAACTTTAACCCTCTAACATCTTATGTTTTTTTGAGAAAATGACAACGTTAAAGTTTCAGTGGAGAATGAGAGTCTTCTTTAGTTTGAAGAGTGTGACTGAGTCAAGGTTAAAGGTTGCACAACAGTAATCTCTGCAACAAATGATTATCTTTATTTTGTTCTTTATCAATGTATCTGACTGCTTTGATCATCGTGACTTGAAGGCTCACATCAAAATCAAGTATCCTGCTAACTTTAACCCTCTAACGCCTTATGTGTTTAGAGAAAATGACAACGTTAAGGTTTGAGTTAAGGTTAAAGGTCGGGGCCACGGACGCAACACACACACACACACATACACACACACATACATACACACAGACACACAACCGAACATGTACGATACTATAGACTCACTTTGTTTTAAAAAACGACGTGAGCCAAAAAGGGAACAAGACAGATCCGGGAAATTACAGGCCTGCCAGCTTAACAAGCATAGTGTGTAAACTACTAGAGCAGTTTATAAGGGATACAGTGGTTAAACATATGAATGACTAACTTATACTCTGACTGCCAGCATGGGCTTAGATCTGGCAGATCCCAGCTAGTTGATGTAATTAATGATTTTACAAAACTAATTGATGAAAAGGAAGCATTTGATGTAGTGTACCTCGATTTTAGAAAGGCTTTCAATTTAGTTCCACACGATATATTATTACTTAAACTTCAGGCTTATGGTATTGCTGGTAACACGTTAAACTGGATAAGAAACTGTTTGAAAGGTAGAACTCAGAAAGTACGTGTAGGTGATAAGTTATCAAACGGCATAGAAGTTTTGAGTGGCATCCCACAGGGGAGCATTCTTGGCCCGATTCTTTTTTTACAGTTTTTATTAACGACCTACCTGACGAAGTACAAACTGTCTGTAAAATATCCAACCAAAATGACATTAACAAACTTATTGGCTGGTCTGCAAAGTGGAATCTGAAACTTTTAGGAAATTTGCAAATTTCCTGGTTTTGTAGATTTACTGTAACGTAACCCGAGCTACTACAAGAAAAAGACACACAACAGGAAACGCACAGCCCTCGTTCCCATCCTAACGTACTCCCGTTCTCATGGAACTGCGAGTACTGTTTAAAGACCCACCAGATCTCGTGTCAAAATCACGGGTTTCACGTGTTTTCCCTCTTATAGCTGTATTGAAATCTTGTTTTGACCAAGTGTAGCTTCCATTCAAATGCCCCCACATTGGAAACGAAACATCAATTTAAAGATCAGCCTCAATTTGAAGTTGGGGACATTTCTATGTGGGTTGCAGCTACCCCCGCAGAAAAAACCCCCAAAAGCGTCTTTAAAGACACACTGACGCACCACGATTAAGTCCCTTGTTGTTCTTTTCTGGGTAGCTGTGACCCACATACACATGTCCCCAACTTCAAATTGAGGCTGCTCTTTAAAATGATGTTTCGGTTTCAATTTGGGGGCATTTGCTTGGGAGCGAGACCTGGTCCGAAAACAAGATTTCTTTCGAGCTATAAGAAACACGTGAAACACGTGATTATTTTGACACGCGATCTGGTGGGTCCTTAAAGACCCCCCACGTCACGTGTCACATTCTCTCTTATGCTAGAAAGATTTCTTAAGATTTCTTTCCAGCTATAAGAGGGAAAACACGTGAAACCCGTGATTTTGACACGTGATCTGGTGGGTCTCTAAGGAGCAATGGCGGATAAAGTACTCGGAGCAATGCTTGCTGTGTGCCAAAAATGAACTAATGGGTATCAGACTGTCATTCCCCCTTGTTTATTCCAATCCATATTTGATGAATACTGGCCATTCTGCTCGCATCGGCGACGTCAAACGCATTAATGGGATGTCCGCTTTTACCTGGCTTGTTTATACAGCTCTTTGTGTCCCCGCTGTTCGTATTGGTGAGCCACTGATTTACGCGAATCGTCTCGACGACCAGAAAGAAAGTAAAAAACGAAGACATGCGCTTGCGCGCGCACAAACACAACACACTTCTCTCTCTCTTTCATACACACACACACACACACACACACACACACACACACACACACACACACACACACACACACACACACACACACACACACGCACGCACGCACGCACACACACACACACACACACACACACACACACACACACACACACACACACACACACACACACACGCACGCACGCACGCACGCACACACACGCACACGCACACACGCACACGCACGCACACGCACGTGCGCACACGCACGCACACGCGCACACACACACACACACACACACACACACACACACACACACACACACACACACACATTTTGTGTGTGTGTGGACTGAATGTGACCTGTTTACCGCCTACACAAGTCCTGAGTAGTCTGGATACCTGAAATGAGTAGTTTGGGTGCAAAATGTGTAGTTTTATTCAGAATCAAATAATGTTCACTGAAAATGAGTAGTAAACAATTACAGAGCAATATTTTCAATTTTGAAGAGTAGTAGAGATCCCAAATTGAGTAGAATACTACTCGAAAAGAGTAGAGTAAACAGGTGTGTAATCCGTTTGTTTATTAATTGTGTCTGTCTGTCTGAGCTTGAGTCCTTGTGTTTCCCTTAGTTTCTCATTTGTTGCATCTCTGCTCTGTATGTTCTGCCTCTGTGTGTCTGTTTGTCTCTCTCGCACAAATTACCATTCCTTGGTTTTGGTTTTTCAGTCTGTTTATCTTTCCTTTTTCTTTTCTTTCTCTTTTTCCTTTTTGTTTTTTCTCTCTCTCTCTCTCTCTCTCTCTCTCTCTCTCTCTCTCTCTCTCTCTCTCTCTCTCTCTCTCTCTCTCTCTCTCTCTCTCTCTCTCTCTCTCTCTCTCTCTCTCTCTCTCTCTCTCTCTCTCTCTCTCTCTCTCTCTCTCTCTCTCTCTCTCTCTCTCTCTCTCTCTCTCTCTCTCTCTCTCTCTCTCTTCTTGTGACGAGGGAAAGAGCTAAAGGCGAAGTCTCTAGGGGAAGACGTTTAGTGTGTTAAAGTTTCAATTAGAAAATTTTCCTTTAGCCCAGTTCTCTAGGGTGTGGGAGGTGAGCAACTTTCCCGGCCCCTTTTCATCTAATAAATTTATATTTTTGCCCGGGTTCTGGCTCGTATGATTGAATGAAATACAAGTGGTAGTTTGCTCTAAATGGCAGACAGAGAGAAGTAGGTTTTTACATGAAAATTACAAAACTTCCACTCTCATCAGTCTGACCAAAGGGTTCAGGATTATTTGTACACTTGTATTTTATTTACTCACAAATCTGCATAAGATTATGCAGCAATAAGAATAAAGCAGCTCAATGGCGCCAAAACAAAACTTTGTCCCTCTTATAGCGGTACGATATCTTGTTTTGACCAGGTTTGACTCCCATACAAATGCCCCCAAATTGAAAACGAAACATTTTAAAGAGCAGCCTCAATTTGAAGTTGGGGGATTTGTATGTGGGTCACAGCTACCCAGAAAAAACAAGGGACTTAATCGTGTTGGGTCAGTGTGTCTTTAAGTGAGTTGAACCTGAACTGAAAGGATTTTCCGAGAAAATTGAAGTCGTTCCAAAAAGGGAAAGTTTACCTCATACCAGTTGCGTCACAGACAGTCTAAACAGTACAGGCACTTGATTGCAAGACTAATTGAGTTGTTTTTGTTCCTTTATTCTATACTTTCCTTCAGTGTTCTGTGCAAAATAAATGTTGAGCAGAAGAAAAAAATATGAGTGCCTGTACTTTTGTGTTGGTGGTAGAGAGACTGTCCATCCTTTTATTTTCAGCAGCAATGGCAGAGAGGAAAAGGCAATCCATTTCTTTAAGAAGATAAATACAAATAACTGAATATGTGGATCCACATGAACAAAAGCAAACGACTGATAAAAAGCTGCATGGGTGGACAGTAAATGGTAATAGTTCAGTACAAGAAAGGTGAAGGGGTACGTATTTGATAACAGTGAAAAGGGGCAACAAAGCTTGTTAGTTTGAGTGGTTGTAGGCACCTTTAAATGTAAGAATGATGTAAGAAATGCATCAAATTAGGAAAAAGGATGTTCTCTTCATTCTGTTTCGGATATAAGAAAACTCGAATATGGTAATAAGCAAAAAATGATCTCCCTTCGATTTTCTTATAACCGAGTTTTGCTGTATTTTGATTTTATGATGTAAAGCATGAGTCATAGGTCACAAGTTTCTTTATAGTCCATTGGCATTGTACAAACGCAAATACAAAATTGTCTTCCACTGTGTAAAATGTGTTATACATCCAAATTAGAATATTGATTAAAAACAAGAAACAGAAACTTACATTTAAACAAATATGTTACTCTCACACCACACCCACTTATTCATCTGCTCTCCACTATCTTGCTCGCTCATCATGCAACTCACACCACGTCTGCCTTCATTTTTGTTTTTAATTTTCTGTTCCGTTCTTTCTTTTTTTCCTCCTTTGTTTTGCATTTTCCCCCTTTTTTTCATGCACCAAATTAGGTAAAAGCATTTTCTCTTCGTTTTATGTTTCTGTTTGTCTTTTATTTTAATTATTTTCTCTTTTTCTCTTTTATTTTTTCCCTTTTCCCCCATTCAAATCGGTTATAAGAAGACAAATTCAAAATGTTTTCTTATATCCGAGTATCGGATATAAGAAAACCCGGATATAAGGAAACAAAAAAAATATTTCCCTTCGATTTTCTTATAACCGGGTTTGACTGTATTAACCTGGGCAACCAAGTTTAGTGCTACTCTACGAAAAAACACAACAGCACATCATGCACGCATAACACGCATATGCGCAAACTCTCAGATGTATAAGCTTACATACACACGCACACGCACACGCACACACGCACACGCACACGCACACGCACACGCACGCACGCACACACACACACACACACACACACACACACACACACACACACACACACACACACACACCATATGCATGCACAAACACACATGCTCACACACACGCGCGGGCGCGCATGCGCGCACACACACAATGCTAAGCGCACACGATCTCATCAACGAAAAATAATTTGAGCCATTGATAAAAAAAAACCCACCATAATTATACATTCATTCTTAATTTTAAGCCTTTGACCCAAACCTATTGGGAACGCAAAATGTTTGATACAAATATAACATGCTGAAAATGCATCATCTCTGTTGACCCGGAGCTTTTCATTCCTTTTTGGTTTTCTTTGGGCCCCAGACTGTGAGACTACAATGAATGGCACTGAGGTCAAAGAACGTGGGGGCGAAGAGGTTGTTTTTGAGTGGAGGTTTTACGTCCTCATGGCGGAAAGCCCTTAGGAACAAGTTGTTCTGGTGCTGGGTCCATGTGGAGATGGCCGCAAAGCGGTTGATGGTCATGAGGAAGAGGGTCTGGGGATGCATTCTTGGAGGACGCTGGGCGTCGTCGTGGTGGTGTTGGTGTCTTTGGCGTTTGTCCGGTTAAGAGGCGTGGATGCACGCAGATATAGATACAGACTGTGCATTTGCCAGCCACCCTATGGGAGGGCACAGACTGGCCGACCAGTTCCAATGCAGCAAAGTACGTTCCGCGCCCTTGGCAACTCTGACCAGTGTCGTGACTGGAAAGCGGTCACTGATTTATGATTTTTAGTAGGATACTTACAGATAAACAGGTGATTGATTTGTTTGTCTGTACAGTAACGCTTCGTAGTGTTTCTGCTCCCTTTGCGTCCGATGTTAAGTTTTTTAAAGGTGTTTTTTCCGAAAGCATGATTGCAATGTATTCTGCATTCGTTGGTGATTTTGTGTGTGTGTGTGTGTGTTGATGCTCATTTATTCGTTTGTCTAGTACTACTCCCACGGCAGATAAAAGTCGATAAGAGCAGGGAGAAATCCCGCTGTCTGGTATTACCAAATTGATAGCTGGGAAACCGAGTCTGCCCCCCAAAAAAAAAGAAAAGAAAGAAGGGTGGTGCTGTGCTTAAAGCGACGCACTCTCCAGGTAAGAAGAGCAGCCAGAATTTCACAGATATAAGTCTCTGTGACTACCAAATACTCCTTTTTGTTGTTCTGGAAAGTATATGCTTTTTTCTACTTTAGACCTAGCACTTTGTTTCCTGTTCTTCATTCCTGTGCTTTTCTATCACTCTCATTCGCCTCCAGTAACTGAGCAAACACACAGCGTGTTACCTAAAAGCCTAAATGTTACAAAGAGTGATCACGTCGCAGCCTGTAAACCTTGCAAAGAATGAAGCCAACTTTCTTACTTCACACCTGGAAGGTGAAAAGGTGGAAGGTGGGAAGTGTTAGTGTTGTTGTAGGCAGTGAGTGAGTTCACAATGATCCCCTGTTGTAGTGTAGGTGAAAGGGCGTAAAAAAACCGGCTTCAGTCAGCTTCGGAGTGCGAGCTCTTTGTATTATTAAGGCTTTGTGGTGTTGCTTACAGCTTGCGCTTACCTTCATGTTTACCTTTCACTCATTCCTGATTTCTATCTTGTTTCTCACGTCACTCCTCATGTTCAACGCATGGTGCTCTACACTTTATACCGTCTTGGGCTGATAGAAAGATAGACATTTGGCGCCAGATATTCCTTAAAAGTCTGTAGGATGCATTCTACTGCCGGAAAAAGAAAATCTGAGCAAACTAAAAATATATCTCTATATTATATTATATATCTATATTATACATATATTATATATAAATGACGGACACAATCTAACAAGAAACAACATGGATGGCGCATATTCGGCCTATATAGATCAGGTGTGTAAGCTCTGTACAGATGTCCCTAATAAATCACAAATATTAGAACTGGCAGAAAAAGAAACATCACTGTACCTAGGCCTGTATTAGACTCCGGGGGTGAGTTTCACTAGAGGTCGCTCTATTCGCTCGAATTACCGTTACGCCAAAAGTGGTCTAAGAAACACCACTAACGTTTAAAACAGAATCGAAATGGAAACAATAACTTGTTCTTGAGATAGAATAAAGAATACTTGTCTGTGACAAGTTTGTTGACTTGGCCTGCCATTTTCAAATTAAAAGTCACGTTCACGCAATAAATTAAACAAACAAACAAACCGGAAGTAACTTATGTACAATTCCCATGATTCAACTAACAGTTCGCCGCTGTCTACCCCTCGAGCATGAGCGCTAACGTTCGCGCACTATCGGCAAACGAAGGTGTTTCTTAGAACCGTTTTTGCCGAATTAACCCCTTGCCTGCTTGTCCCGTAGCTACTACGTCCTGTTGGTATGATTGTTGTGTGCCTGTAAACGAAGGTACTATGCGCAATGTTCATCACCATATTTCAGCTACAGTGTAAGGGAAATAACTCAAGAAAATGACCTAAAACACAGTAGAAGGGTTTAAGTTACGGACTCATCTACCTTGGTCTACCTTGGCCCTTATTTGGCGAATTTTACTGGAATTTGATAGAGATTTTTGTTCTTGGGAAAAAACAAACAAGATGGCGTCAACTAGCGGCAGTACTTGACAACGTGGATGTTTTAGACGATATAATATACTGCACTTGAAGTGTTGGATGAAGTGCTAAATGATGCAGTCACTGAAGTGTGTATTCAACGGGCTACGTTAGCTACGAGCGCCCGCCCTTGTGAAACGAGACCCAGCAAACGTTTACGACTTGCAACGCAAGCCAAAGGAAGCGACAATTGAGACAACCAAAAGAGACGTGTTTTGAGAGAACACTGCCAACACCAACTAGTTAGTTCCCATACTGAGAACAGTGCACAGCTTATGCGATATACTGTGTGTGTGTGTGTGTGTGTGTGTGTGTGTGTGTGTGTGTGTGTGTGTGTGTGTGTGTGTGTGTGTGTGTGTGTGTGTGTGTGTGTGTGTGTATATATATATATGTGTGTGTGTGTGTGTGTGTGTGTGTGTGTGTGTGTGTGTGTGTGTGTGTCTCTCTCTCTCTCTCTCTCTCTCTCTCTCTCTCTCTCTCTCTCTCTCTCTCTCTCTCTCTCTCTCTCTCTCTCTCTCTCTCTCTCTAGTGTAGGTTAGGAGCGTAAAGGTGCAAAAATAGGTTGTGTGGGAAGTTGATACTCAGATCTCGTAACGCATGTTTGGTTTGTCTCATATGTTGGAGCGGGAGTTGGCAAGGGGCAAGGGCGTCTGTACGTCGTTTAAAACATTAGTCGGGCATACTAGACTCTCCCTCTTGTTGTTGCCTGGCTGTCGTTTCCGACAATGACTACCAGATAGCAGAGGGGGGCAGCTGCTATTCCGGCGGGCTGGGCTAACATGTGTTTATAGTCGAGAAGCCTTGCCCACTCTTTCAGCCAAAAGGATTCGAGTACGAGAGTTGGGGAAACTCGAGTTGGGGAAAGTCCCCAAAGGTCAACCAATCCCATTGGCTGCAGCATTAGAGCCAGTGCTAATGACCCTAGTTAGAGAGTCACAGTCTTCCACGAAACGTTACGCTGTGCCATCATGATATTCCAATAATTGAAGAATAAAATCAATTATAGTACAGCTCTCATTAACTATTG
>CM065682.1:68484329-68519329 GCA_017654935.2 Phymorhynchus buccinoides | reverse complement strand
GTTTGATTCACAGATAGAACCAATTCTTACATATGCTGCTGAAGTTTGGGGTTTATATAACAACACAAAAATGGAGAGGGTGCACACATATGGCATCAAACGTTTCATTAATGTTCCAGTTCATGCCTCAAATAAGATGTTATATGGTGAAACAGGAAGATACCCGTTGTATATAAGATCCTATACAAAATGCATAAAATATTGGTTAAAATTGGTAAAATTGTCTGATAACCGAATTTGTAAACAAGTATATAATATGATATTGCATCAAATGGAATATGGCCATGAAAACTGGGCATTTTATGTTAAAAAAGTGCTGACTGAAAATGGTTTTTGGGTTGTGTGGTTGTGTCAGAATGCAGGTTATGAACAACAGTTTATTTCATAATTCAAAACAAGGCTGATTGACAATTTCAAACAAAATTGGCACTCAGAGATGGAAACTAATGATAAATACCAATGGTTTTTTACTTTTAAAAGTGTTTTTCAGGTGGAAATGTTTTTGTATACTAAGCTATCCACAAAAAGTTAAGGATCACTTGCAAACTAATTCATAACTTTCCAAATAAGAAAGCCAATGCGTTGAATTTTGGCCAACATTTAATTCAATGCTTTAGTGATAACGATACACAATTGCCTTCAATTTCGAGCAATCGTTTGGTCTGTACATTTGATCAAAGTGGGTACGTATCGAAATTTGATTTCCCAAAGTCATTGAAATCACAAGACAGGGCATTCTGATGCTCCCAAAAGTTCAGTAATGCGTGTATCCGCCATGGCTGTTCTGGCACTCGACGCAGCGAGTCCTCATGGAGTTGACCAGGGTGGTGAAGATCCTCTGTGGAAGCGCCTGCCACTCAGCCTGCAGCATCTGGTAGAGGTGCTGGGCATCCCTGGGAGGGGGGTGGTTGCTCCTCACTTTGCGATCCAGCTCATCCCAGAGGTTCTCAATCGGGTTGAGATCGGGACTGCATGCTGGCCACTCCATTCTGTTGACTCCAGACTGCTGCAGGAAGTCGTTGACCACCCTTGCCCTGTGGGGGCGAGCGTTGTCATCCTGGTAGACAGCCGGCGGTCCCATCTGCTGCAGTGTAGGCACAGCCAGCGGTCGAAGGATCTCATCCCGGTATCGGAGGCCAGTCAGGTTACCCTGTACATGATACAAGGGTGTTCTGTGGTGAAGGCTGAAGGCCCCCCAGACCATTACAGAACCTCCACCAAAGGCCACCTTTTCTTGGACAGTGGCGTCAATAAAGCGTTCCCCTGGGCGCCTCCAGACCCTCAGTCGGCCGTCGTTGTGGTTCAGGGTGAAGCGTGATTCATCACTGAACAGGACCTGGGACCATTGCTGACGTGTCCACCTCACGTGACGTCTGCAGAAGGCGCGGCGTGCTGCCCTATGGGCTGGAGTTAAGCGTGGCCGTACAGCTGGGCGACGAGAACGGAGGTTAAACCCATGAAGGCGGTTCCGTATGGTCTGCTGGCTGATGTTGATGTTAGTAGCCACCCTCAGCTGCCTTCGAATGATGCTGGAAGAGGCTGTTCTTGTCTGCAGGGCTTGTCGTTCAATGAGACGATCTTCACGTGGAGTTGTCTTCTTCGGTCGACCAGATCTGCGTCTTTCATGGACCCTCCCAGTGGCTGTGAAGCGTTGAATCAGTCTGACAATGACCGAGATGGACACCTGAAGTCGCCTGGCCACTTCTCGCTTGGGAACACCATCTTGGAACCATGCAACAGCTCGTCCCCTATCCAACTTGCTCAATTTTCGTCATGGAGGCATTGTCAAATCAGGCCTAATACTGGTGGTATGTCTTCTTATAAAGCCAAGCAAGAGACAGCATCTCACACATAAACAGCAGTGCTTGCACGTGCATAATGGCTTTTCCATCTGGCTTGTGCAATGTGTTCATGCAGAACGATCCAAAACAAGGTCCTTTTTCGCAAGTTTCCGCTTTTTCTTTTGCTGCCAAGCTCAGTAATAGAGAATCACGTGCAATGTTTCCACTAACACAACATCGCCCACTTACAGCTGAACAAGAATTCATAACAATTTGGCTTGACTGAGCAAAAAATAACAGGAGCGAACGGAGTTTATTGCGCACCTGTTTTCTCATAGTGATCCTTAACTTTTTGTGAGTAGTGTATAACTGACAAATGGCACCGCAGTAATTATGCTAGGTTTCGATTGCGTACCTTCGGTTTTAATGCCAATAAAAAGTGGTTTTTACCTGACACATCTACAGAAACCCCTTGTCCACTATGTAATATTGTAACTGATGATGAAGTCCATTTTGTTTTTGATTGTAAAGATTTTGATAGCATTAGGAGCAGGTGTACTGTTTTAAAAAAAAGAATTTGCTGTTAGAAAAGATCTTGTGGCTCTACTCACATCAGAAGATGAGGCTAATATAATATCTATTGCAAAGTTCATAGCTGAAGCATGGAGAGTAAGATAAAAAAAATGCTTACAAAATATATAATCAATAATGGATATTTAATAGTTTAAAAAACAACATCTAACCTTTGAATGACCAGAATATATATATATATGTGTGTGTGTGTGTGTGTGTGTGTGTGTGTGTGTGTGTGTGTGTGTGTGTGTGTGTGTGTGTGTGTGTGTGAGTGTTTGTGTTTGTGTGTGTGTGTGTGTGTGTGTGTGTATGTGTGTTTTGAGTGTGTGTGTGTGTGTGTGTGTGTGTGTGTGTGTGTGTGTGTGTGTGTGTGTGTGTGTGTGTGTGTGTGTGTGTGTGTGTGTGTGTGTGTGTGTGTGTGTGTGTGTGTGTGTGTGTGAGAGAGAGAGAACGTTATATACTAGAATACTTAATTTGATTCATATAATTTTAATTTGAAATTGATTTGCAAATAATCTTTATTTTAAATATTCTATTATTATTTTTGTTCTCCAATGTTTTGCAATGAAAATGATGCTTCCCCCATGTCACGAGAACCCAGTGTTAATGACATTAAAGGGTCCAGTGTCCAGTGTCCAGTGTCTCTCTTCCATTTAGCGATTTTTTCGCGCTTCTCGACGTGCCTGTGCTGTCTCGATTCGGTGAGCCTCAAACTTGGCAGCTCCCTTGGTGACTGCACCACGCCATGCTGATCGGTTTTGGGCCAAAGTTTCCCAGGAGGAAATGTTGATGTCAAAGTCCTTCAGGGACACTTTGAGGGTGTCCTTGAATCGCTTCTTTTGCCCTCCATGGTTGCGTGCACCAAACTGGAGTTCTCCATAGAGGATGCGTTTTGGGAGGCGCTTGTTGCGGTACAAATTGTCACCCCGGTACAAATTGTCGCCCCGGTACAAATTGTCACCCAGGTGACAATTTGTACCGACCTTGGCGGTACAAATTGTCACCCAGATACAAGTTGTCACCTGGGGTGACAATTTTTCCGGAACGTCACATATTAGTGTCCTGTGCGGAACAAATTGTCACCCCTTGTTAAGACCTTGTACGTCACTCGTTCTTCATATTATTATTTTTTGTTGTTGCTTTGGGCTGTCATTCATTGGGGAGGGACAAGCAAGGAGAAAATACAGAGACTGAGAGAGAGAGAGAGAGAGAGAGAGAGAGAGAGAGAGAGAGAGAGAGAGAGAGAGAGAGAGAGAGAGAGAGAGAGAGAGAGAGAGAGAGATTTGTACTGGCTGCAACAGGTTTACGGATCTATTCCGATCTCTACAGATTCAGGTATATTTGTATTCACGAAAGCATGATTATGAGCAAGTCTTTTGGATTAAAAAGTTCATGAAACTTTGCAAGAAATCATATTACGAGTCAAAATGCTAATAGATCTACATCTAGATAGGAAAATTCCAGGTGGCATTTTCCCCTGGATGCATCGTCATTATGACGTAAAATATGGCATTCCAAATGTAAAATAATTATTTCTATGTTTTTTGCAGTAAATTTAGGTATTTTTTGCTGTAAAAATCATTCTGTAGCTATAGAAATCATTCTGTACCTATAGAAAAAATTGTGTAGCATAGAAATTATTCTATGGCTATAGAATCATTCTGTAGCTATAGAAATGGTTCTGCGTCTATAGAAATGGTTCTGTGTCTATAGAAATTATACTGTAGCTATAGAATTCATTCTGTACGCATAGAATTCATTCTGTAGCTACAACACTACATAATTCATTCTGTAGTATAGAAATCATTCTGTAGCTATAAAATTCATTCTGTAATATAGAAACCGACCGAAACAGATCGGAATTCACCAACCAGAACCGACCGAAATTGACTGATCGGAACCGACCAAAACTGACCGGAACTCACCGATCGGAACTGACCAAAACCGACCGGAACTTACCGACCGAACCGACCGAAGCTCATCGACATTAAGCGACCGAAAACAACAGGAACTCACCGACCGGAACCGACCGAAACTCACTGACCCGAACCAATTGAAACTGGCCGACCGGAACCGACCAAACTGACCGGAACTCACCGACCGGAACTGACCAAAACCGACCGGAACTTACCGACCGGAACCTACCGAAACCAACGGAAACTCATCGACATGAAGCGACCGAAAACGATCGGAACTCACCGACCGAAACCGACTGGAACTCACTGACCTGAACCAATTGAAACTGGCCGACCGGAACCGACCAAATCTCACCAAACGGAAACGACTGGAACTCACCGACAGGAACTTAACGATCAATCAGTTTCGGTCATTTCCGGTTGGTTTCGGTAGGTTCTGGTCGGTGAGTTCCAGTCGGTTCCGGTGGGTTCTGGTGGCTGAGTTCCGGTCAGTTTTGGTAGTTTCTGGTCGGTGAGTTCTGGTCGGTTTCAGTGGGCTGGTCGGTGAGTTCCGGTCAGTTTCAGTCGGCTCCGGTCGGTGAGTTCCTGTCGGTTTCAGTTGGTTCCGTTCTGTTAATTCCGGTCAGTTTTGGTCGGTGAGTTCTGGTCGGTTTCGGTGTGTTCAGGTCGGTGAGTTCCGGTCGGTTTGGTCAGTTGCGGTTGGTGAGTTCCAGTCAGCTTTGGTCGGTTCCAGTCAGCCAGTTTCAATTGGTTCGGGTTGGTGAGTTCCGGTCGGTTTTGGTCTGTTCCAGTCGGTGAGTTCCGGTCAGTTTTGGTCGGTTCCAGTCAGTCTATTTCGGTCGTTTCTGGTTGGTGAGTTCCGGTCTGTTTCGGTCGGTCAGTTCCAGTCAGCTACCGAATGCTTTCTAAAGCTACAGAATGATTTCTATACTACAGAATGAATTATATAGCTACAGAATGATTTCTATACTACAGAATGATTTCTATTCTACAGAATGAATTCTATAGCTACAGAATGAATTCTATACGTACAGAATGAATTCTGTAGCTACAGAATAAATTCTATACGTACAGAATGAATTCTATAGCTACAGAATAATTTCTATAGACACAGAACCATTTCTATAGCTACAGAAGGATTTCTATAGCTACAGAATGATTCCATAGCCATAGAATAATTTCTATACTACACAATTTTTTCTATAGGTACAGAATTATTTCTATAGCTACAATGGGAGACTAAAGCTGCCGCGACGAATAGCTGCCACGGGGAATAGCTGCCGCGAAGCGAAGCGAGCGGGGCGAAGCTGCTAGTGATATAATAAAACTAAAGCGTGCAACTGGTTCCTTATATTTCTAGGTACATAAAAGCAAATGGTTTTGAGAAAACGCATACAAAAAGAACAATGCACAGACGGACAGATGTAGGGTCGAGCGCACAGACACACGGAATAAAACAAAAACTATTGTTTGATAGATAACCCTCTTCTAGACTTGTATACCAAATATCACGGAGATACTGCCAATGAAGTATTTTGAAGAAAAGGTAGATTGCTCCCCATGAAAAGTATGGCTTAATAAAAGAGATACCTTATATCTACCTTATAGGCATCTGGAAACAAAATTTAATTGAAATACTCAAAAAGGTTGCTGACAAAACGCATACAAACGGACCAACGCACGGATCGAAAGACGCACGGACAAATGCACGGACACACAGGACAAAACAGAAACTGTCATTTGATAGAGAATCCTTCTCTTCATTTGTTTATCAAATTTCTTTTGAATCGATTGAATGGTTCACGAGATATTGCCAATTAAGTGTTTTGAAGAAAAAGTAGACTAGATAAGCATGGCATAATAAAATTATAACTAATATGTGCAATCGACTGTATGTATCTGTATACAAAGTTTGATGGGAAAAACTCCAAGCAGTTTCAGAGAAAACGCCTTCAGAAAAACGGACGGATGGACGGACAGACGGACAATCCCAAAGACAGTAGTCCCGCAGCATCGGCCTGGAACTAATAAAAAATATAACCTCCCACTGGCTGTTCTGTGTCCACTCGATTGACAATTCGTTGGGCGGCGCCACTATGAAGACAGCTCTTACCGCAGTTTTCAATTCGGCAAGCAGTTGTAGATGACATCGCATCTTTAGATTAGACTGACTGTGTTTGACAAGGACAAGGACCACCGATAATCGGCAGACAGTAGGTCAGGCAGATGGACGTGAAGGCACAGTACACATCAACAAAGTTAATTCAGGCAAAACAATTTTGCACACATTATTATACTAACTGCAAACCCGAAACATTAAGGGATTTGCAGAATCAAACTAGACACATTGAAACTACGCCCATCCATCCATCCATCCACCCATACATATATACATTCATACGCATACAAATACAAAACAAAATATACATATAAGAGAGACGGAAGGAGATGGAGAGAGAAGGAGAGTGAGGAAGTGGAGTTGAGGTTGCGGAATCCGGAAGGATGAGGGTGCATGGGGGAGAGGAAGAGGGAGGGGAGGGGGTCAGATCTGGGACTGCAGTTCTCCCACCAAGGAAACCAGTGTGAGGTCATTGGAAGGAGTTTGAGAGGAAACATTTTGTTTCAAATTTTGCAGTTACACGGTTATAGACTGCCAGCGACGACATACATACATGCATGCATGCATACATACATAGTACTTCTTTTTTTTCTGACAGCCCTAATGAGTCAAAGGGTTTGTGACTTAATAATAGCACTTTGTCTTAACAAGGGGTGACAATTTGTTCCGCACAGGACACTAATATGTGACGTTCCGGAACAAATTGTCACCCCAGGTGACAACTTGTACCTGGGTGACAATTTGTACCACCAAGGTCGGTACAAATTGTATGTACCGCCAAGGTCGGTACAAATTGTCACCCGGGTGACAATTTGTACCGGGGTGACAACAGCGGTCATCAGACATTCTAACAACATGCCCAGCCAAGCGGACTTAAATCGCGCATGCTCATACACACACACACACACACACACACACACACACACACACACACACACACACACACACACACACACACACACACACACATACACATACGCGCGCGCGCGCGCACACACACACACACACACACACACACACAGACACAGACACACACCCACCCACCCACACACACACACACACACACACACACACACACACACACACACACACACACACACACACACACACACACACACACACACACACACACACACACACACACACACACACACACACACACACACACACACATACAGTAAAACCCGGTTATAAGGAAATCGAAGGGAGATAATTTTTTGTTTTCTTATATCCGGGTTTTCTTATATTCGGTACTCAGATATAAGAAAACATTTTGAATTTGTTTTCTTACAACCGATTTGAATGGGGGAAAAGGGAAAAAATAAAAGAGAAAAAGAGAAAAAAATAAAATAAAAAACAAACAGAAACACAAAACGAAGAGAAAATGCTTTTACCTAATTTGGTGCATGAAAAAAAGGGAAAAATGCAAAACAAAGGAAGAAAAAAAGAAAGAACGGAACAGAAAATTAAAAACAAAAATGAACGCAGACGTGGTGTGAGTTGCATGATGAGCGAGCAAGATAGCGGAGAGCAGATGAATGAGTGGGTGTGGTGTGAGAGTAACATATTTGTTTAAATGTAAATTTCTGTTTCTTGTTTTTAATCAATATTCTAATTTGGATGTATAACTCATTTTACACAGTGGAAGACAATTTTGTATTTGCGTTTGTACAATGCCAATGGACTATAAAGAAACTTGCGACCTATGACTCATGTTTTACATCATAAAATCAAAATACAGCAAAACTCGGTTATAAGAAAATCGAAGGGAGATCATTTTTTGCTTATTACCATATTCGAGTTTTCTTATATCCCAAACAAAATGAAGAGAACATCCTTTTTCCTAATTTGATGCATTTCTTACATCATAAAATCAAAATAGTCTAATAAGAAGAAGATTTAAAGGTGCCTACAACCACTCAAACTAACAAGCTTTGTTGCCCCTTTTCACTGTTATCAAATACGTACCCCTTCGCCTTTCTTGTACTGAACTATTGCCATTTACTGTCCACCCATGCAGCTTTTTATCAGTCGCTTGCTTTTGTTTATGTGGATTTTCGTCCACATATTCAGTTATTCAGTAGGTGTGTGTTTAAGCAAAAGACGGATAGGCGAAACTTCGGATAAGCGAAAGCAATTTTCATTTCCCGGCCAAAGCTCTTCTTTGGAAGACTAATTTCCCAATGGATAATCGAAACGACGGTTAATCGAAACTTCTGATAAGCGAAATGCGTGTTTGACTTCCTGCGCACTTCTCCTGGATGGTTAAGCGAAAGTTAGTACAAACAGTGCTGTGATACTTTTTCGTCATAATGAGCATTGATTGACGTCATTACTGAAAGCATCAACATTTGACGTTTTGACGAGGTGAGCACCGTTCATGGTCGGAGGCGGACACGTCTTCAAAGCTGTGGCATTAATTAACTTGTTTTTCGCTGATTAACTAACGATCTACCATCAAAAATGCAGAAAAGTTAATTGTGCAACTGTTGCCTACCTCCACACGAGTGCTTGTATTATTTTTGAAGCGATGACGGCTGTGTAGAAGAGAAGATGTGACTTTTTTTGTGACAGTCATGGGTGGTAATGGCCGCAAACGTAAACAACGCAAAGCAAACGGCTCCAATTACGGTTCTAGCTCGTCAGATTGTTCTGTGGTGAAGAGTAGTGGAGCTACTGAAGCAAAGAGTACACCGAAGAAGCAGAAGATCACAACCAGCACTCCAGCATCGTGTACAGAGACTTTATCCAGGTTCATTTACCAACCGAGAGACGACATGATGGAAGATAAGGGAGGCGACCACCGTATTTCTGGTTCGAAAGACGCAAACTCAGTTTTCTCCCCTGTACCCGTCCAGCAAGAAAAGAGCCTAGGCGCACAACAGCCCACACAGGGTGTTACCAACGAACAGTTGATGCAGAAACTGTGTGCCAACGGAGCAGACATCTCCAGACTGTCCCAGATGGTCGACGACCTGAAGGCAGCCCTCTTCACTGTGCAGATGGCCAACGACGAGCTGAAGAAAGAGGTGGCGGATTCCAAGAAGAGAGAAGACGGGATGAGGACTCAACTTGCCGAGGCCAGACATCTTGCCGAGCTTGCTGATCGCCGTGTTGAGGATCTGTCTGCGTACGTACGGAGAAACAACCTTAGGATCTACGGTATCAAGGAGGAGCAGACTGGGAACACCGGGGAAACATCTGACCAATGCGAGCAGAAGGTTCTTACTCTGTTTAATGATAAACTCAAGATTAAAGTGAAGACAGAAGATATCGAAGCTGTGCATCGGGTCGGTGCGAAGCAGGGACGTCGACCGAACGATTCGAGTACTTCCAAGGATACTGGGCGTGGTATTATTATTCGCTTTGTGTCGCGCCGCATTCGGGACTCTGTTTTGTATGCTCGACGAAACCTCAAGGGCACAAGGGTAACTCTGGTTGAGGACTTAACCCCAAGTACATACTCGCTGTTGTGCTCAGTAAGGAGTGACACTAGTATCTGTCAACAGGCCTGGTCCAAGAATGGGAACGTTGTTGTCAAAACGGTGAGTGGGAAGATAGGCACTGTGAAGTCTCTGGTTGATCTGAGAGAGCTACGTTGATGCTCTAGTGCAATGCGTCTGTGTTATCGTCTACTAAGCAAAGTCGTCTGCTAGTACAGATCGAAGTTCTACTTCTTGATTCATAGCTTAGCTAATGTTGCTTGTTGCAGTTTTGCATTTGGTGTTTTGTTTCTGTTTATTTTTGCGTTAGAAAGAAAGGAAAAAAAAAATTCGTTGTAACTTTACTTTATCCAAAATGATTTGAACATTGATGATGTTTACACCTTTGAGACCCCCCCCTAGTTAGCCTACTTTTGATGTTTACCTTTTTCGACTGTTTCATTGGTCTGTGCATTGGGTCAAGGTCACTTTTATGCCGACCACGTGATAGTTATGGATGAACGTTGAACTTTTAGGCCTTAGTTGTGTGTTGTGGGTAGGTTTTTGAATATCTTGCGGTGTTTTTGAATATCTTGCTGTGTTGCGTGTTATGGAGTACGTTTGGAAAATGTGCTCAGTGTGGAGTGGGCAACGGGCCTACGGATGAAAACCTTTTATCAATGTAAGTGTTACGCGTTGTTTTATGTCTGTGTCGTTCTGTTGTCGTTTGTGTGTGGTGTAGGCTTAGGCTTTGGATGTGTGCATGTGCCGGATGTGGATGAGAGTGAAATTGGGTCGAGTTGGTTTTTCCAGTTTGTTCATAACGTATTGATTGCACAGGAGACAGACTTCTTTTTGTCACAGTGGATTATTGCTTTGATTGTTGGGACACCTTTTGATAATGTGATGATGTGGAAGCAGATGCAGGAAATGCACTGGCCTCATTGGGATGCTGATAGAATAACACATTTTTGTACTATTTTTGCAGAACATTTTCTTCTTTTCTCACACCTATCAAATGGCAGGGGATAATTCTTTTAAATTATGTTCGTTTAACTGTAACGGTTTAAACAACTCTAGTAAGAGGAAAGATGTGTTTGATTTTCTCAGAAAGAAGGAGGCCAACATTTACTGTCTCCAAGAGACACATTTAAAAACAAACTCAGAAAATTTCATAAGGGCAAGTTGGGGCTACAATGTTTGGCTCTGTGGTTCAGATACAAATAAAAATGGGGTGGCTATATTTTTTAACAATAATTTTGAATATAAATTGATTGATGTCACCAGAGATCCCCATGGTTGTTACATAATAATGAATGTGGAATTTTTGAACAAAAAAATTACCTTGGTGAATTTATATGGGCCCAGTAATTGTGACAGACCTGAATTTTTCGATAATGTCTGCGAACATATTGAGCGCATTGCCAATGAACATGTGATCATCACAGGGGACTGGAATTGTGCCTTGGACATGAAGATAGATGTCAGAAATTATACAAGTGTTAATAATCATCCAAGGACAAGGAAAAGGATTAATGACATGATGACAAAATTAAATCTTTTTGATGTTTTTAGGGAAATGTACCCAGAAAAAAGAGTATAGACTTGGCGCAAATTTAACTCCTTTAAACAAGGAAGACTTGACTATTTTCTAATTAACGAAGAATTATTGGCGGAAACAAATGATATTCTTACTAACCCAGGTTACAGATCAGATCATTCTTTAGTTACTATGCTTCTAAAAAAAGAACAGTTTAAACGTGACAGACCTTTTTGGAAGTTTAACAACAGTTTACTTAAGGATAAGAAATATATTTTAGAAATAAAAAATGTTATTAAGGATGTAAAAAAACAATATGCATTACTACCTTACAATTTCGATAATATTGATATCATTTCTAATGAAGATATCTCTTTTCAGATTAATGAGCAACTATTTTTTGAAACTCTATTGTTGCAAATTAGGGGGAAAACTATTTCATATGCTACTTATAAGAAAAAGATGGAAACTCAACAAGAACTGGACCTTGAAAAAAGAATTCGTAATCTTGAATATAATTTGCAGGATCATGATATTCCAGTTTTAGAAGATTTAAAAATCCAGTTGCAGGAAATTAGAGATCACAGGATTCAAGGCATGGCAATGCGTTCAAAGGTTCGTTGGATTAATCAGGGTGAAAAGGTAAACAAATATTTCTGTAACCTTGAAAGCCGTAATTACCTGGATAAATCAATACCCTTTTTGGAAAAAGAAAGTGGACCAATAATTTCAGATCAAAAGAGTATTCTTAATGAAACAAAACAATATTATGAAGATTTATACAATTTTCAAGACGTAGATGATATTAACATTACTGATGAACTCCCTGATGCGCCGGTTTTAACAGAGGAAGAGAGTGAATCCATAGAGGGCTTAATAACAGTTCAGGAAGCAGCGAGTGCTTTGAAAAATATGAAAAATTTGAAAAGTCCTGGACCGGATGGCTTCACCGTTGAATTTTAAAAAATTTTCTTTGTTGATATTGGTTCTTTTCTTGTGCGTTCTACCAATGAAAGTTTCAACAATAACTCAGCGACAAGGAACAATAATATGTATCCCTAAAGAGGGGAAACCTAAACGGTTTATTAAAAATTGGCGTCCCATTTCCCTTTTGAATATTACATACAAAATGGCTTCAGCTTGCATCGCTAATCGCCTTAAAAGTGTTTTGCCAAGCATAATTCACGAAAGCCAAAAGGGATTCTTAAAAGGTCGATTTATTGGAGAAAATATTAGGTTACTCTATGACACATTGTTGTACACTGAAAAAGAAAATATTCCAGGTATGTTTTTACTTGTAGACTTTGAAAAGGCGTTTGATAGTGTGTCTTGGTCCTTTTTACAAAAGTGTTTACATTTTTTTAAGTTTGGTCCCGATATTATTAACTGGATAAAAACTTTCTACAACCAAATTTCTACAAATGTATTAGTTAACGGTCAATACTCTCCTTGGTTCTCAATACAAAGAGGGGTCAGGCAGGGGGACCCTTCCTCCCCTTATTTGTATTTAATTTGTGCAGAAATATTGTCTGTTATGATCCGCCGTAATGTGAACATTAAAGGAATCAAAATTAAAGATAAAGAAAGCTTATTGTCCCAATTTGCAGACGATACAGCATTGTGCCTTGATGGGTCAGAAAGGTCCTTTAAGGAAACAGTATATACTCTTTCAAGATTTGCACATATTTCTGGTTTAAAAATAAATTTTGACAAAACCCAAATTGTCTGGATAGGTAGTAGGAAAAATTGTGGCATTCGGTATATGCGTGATAAGAACTTTGTTTGGGACCCGGGCACTTTCAAAATCTTAGGCATTAAATTTTCTACCAATATTGATACTATCGTACAACTAAATTATGAAGACAAATTGTTTGCAATGAAACGAATATTAGCTTTTTGGAAGAAACGACAAATTACACCCTTTGGAAAAATAACGGTATCAAAACATTAGTATTTTCAAAAATAATCCATTTATTAATTAACCTGCCTGACCCGCCAGAAGACTTTTTAAAAACTTTAGAGAAGGAATTGTATATTTTTTTGTGGAATGGTAAACAAAGTAAAATTAAAAGATCTGTGGTTGAAAAACAATACTTTGAGGGGGGGTTAAAAATGCTAAATGTCAAACACTTTTTGTCATCCATGAAAATATCTTGGTTAAAGAGACTAAATTGCGATTCCGAATGGAAAGATTTTACAATTAACATGTTCCCTAGGCTGGAAAATTTAAAACTATTCGGAGCTGAATACGCTAGTATTGTTATTGAAAATGTTAAAAACCCATTTTGGAAGGATGTCGTTAAACATTATAAAAAATTGTGTGTGAAATGTTGTCCATCCTCTGTACATGAATTCATGTCTGAATGCATTCATTATAATATCAATATTTTAAGAGGACGAAGGGTAGTTTATGCGCGAGAATGGTGTGATTATGATATTTACTTTGTAAAAAATTTAGTGAATGATAATGGCAATTTCATGACGTATAACCAATTCTTGCTGAAATACCCTGGTATTACAACTAATTTTATATTGTATGAAGGCATTGTTAATGCTATCCGAACTTATTGTCAAAAATTAAAAGTGGTCCTAACCAATAGATATAAAATATTAGACTCAAAAACATGGGTTTGCATTAACAAGGGCAATAAGTATGTGCAAACCATTTTAAATGCAAATGATGCTGTTCCAACAGCAGTCATAAAATGGAATGGCCTGTTTGAGACCCTGAGCTGGAAATATATTTTTTCACATTTATACAAAACTACTACAGATGTACAGCTCAGATGGTTTCAAACCAGGTTATTGCACAGGCTACTCCCCACTCAGAAATACTTGTTTAGAATCAAAATTGTTGATTCCCCTTTGTGCAATTTCTGTAATATGGATGAACAGACCATATCACACATGTTATTTGACTGTGCTATTGTACATAGATTTTGGACAAGCTTTGAAAATGTGCTTAAAGAACAATGCCAACATTGTGGGTTTTTTCAAATTGATAAAGAACTGGTTTTATTTGGAGTAAAACAAAATATAAAAACAGATAAACCAATGGATTTCATTTTGCTCCTGGCCAAATTTTATATATACAAGTCCAAATTACAAAATGTCCAGCCAAATTTAAAGGTCTTTATAGCCATACTTAAAAACAGAATTGAACTAGAAAAATATATGTCTTCCTTAAACTATGCCTTAAGTGAATTTGAAGAGAGTTGGTTACCTTACTCAACAATAATTTCATGATTAAAATAAAATATTTGATAGTACTTAGGTGGATATTGTCTTATGTTGTTGATCTATTTCTTAATATCTAATGACACTTGTGTGGGCAATATCATGTAATCTGTTTTCAGTATCTGACAACATTTGGATGGTAATTAATGTAATGTTTTATGCTTCCAGAAATAATAGGTTAATGCTTCTCTTGAAAGAAAGAGGAATTTGAATTAACTTCCATTGTGCTTAATCATTTGCTTGATCTTGATTGACTCTATATGATATCATCTGTAGCATGTGTGTGTGTGTGTGTGTGTGTGTCTATGTGTGTGTCTATGTGTTTTGTGTGTATATTTTGATCTTGTGTTCTTATTCCCATTTCCTCAAGCATATTGTATTGTTACCTTTCTTTCTTTTTATGATTAACTACTAATATTGCTTTGATCTCCATTATTGTTTGTTGTTGTGGTTAATGTAACTGTTTCTGTTTTGTAATGAAAACCCCCGAAAAAAACCTTCTTTTTGGATCTTATAATCAATAATTGTGTAATATCTAAACTACGGCTATCAATAATAGATTATATTAAGTTTCTTTACCCTTTCATTAGATTAACGGTGATGAGCTGTTGATGTTTGTTTTCTTTTTTCTTCGTATTATGTTTGCTCTAATTTGCTCTGAATTCATTTATATATATGTATGTTGATCATTGATGGTACGAAGGAGTGAGTGAAAGCAGGAATTGTGGAATGAAAGAAAAGAAGGAATAAAAATTATTAAATACAAAAAAAAAACATTTGACGTTTTCTCAATATTTGACATATACAGTGGTTGAACTTGTACCTGAAAGTCGGTTACGCTGAAAGCAATTTTCATTTCCCGGCCAAAAGCCTTCTTTGGAAGAATAATTTCCCGACGGATAAGTGAAACGACGGATAAACGAAACTTCGGATACCTGAAACGTATTTTAACATCCCGTACAGCTTCCAAGACGGATAAGCGAAATTTCTATGAAAAAGCATGCCTGCACATACTAGTTTTCCCTGTTACAGAAACTGTGTGACTGAAGCCACTCCCCCCTTCTCTCTCTCTCACACACACACACACACATGCACGAGCCCCCACACACACACACACACACACACACACACACACACACACACACACACACACACACACACACACACACGCACGCATGCACGCACGTGCGCGCGTGCACACACACACACACAGGGAGAGGCTCCCTTAGCTGAAGCTTTCTGAGTCGTCATGGATGATGGATACATGACTAATTAGATGGGCCCATCAATAAGTAATGTCCTTACACACACACACACACACACACACACACACACACACGCACGCACACGCACACACACACACACACACACACACACACACACACACACACACACACACACACACACACACATACACACACACAGGTTCCCTTACCTCCAGCTGAAGCTTTCGTCATGGATGATGGATACATGACTAATTACATGGGCACATCAATATGTAATGTCCTTACAGTTGTAAAACAGCAACTAAGCATTGGATTTACACGAAACTTTTACATTATGTAAACTACCCTTCCTTGATAACCACACACATTTTCAAGGGTGTTGGTGTTGATTCTTTTTACAGGCTCAGCTGCAAACATGGCTTTTGGAAAACTACGTCACTTGTCATAATTAAACTGAACGCTAAAAGCAGAACGACTGATGTTTTTCATTATATAAATGTTGTGCCTGTGTGGACAAAAACAAGCCCATTGCACCCTTCTAGGACATTATTTACTGATGTACCCATATAGCAACCCCCTCCTCTACCCCACTCTGACACATGACGTCATTACAGTAGTCATTTCAGCTTGTTACAATGTTTCACTGTGCAACTTTGCATTGTATAATAAAACTGCTGTTCAGTAGATCATCTGTGCGTGTGTGTGTGTGTTTGTGTACACAGGCACACACACACACACACACACACACACACACACACACACACACACTATCGCCGTCCGTCACATAGATCTAGATCTCGACTATACCTGGGTGGTCAACAAACGTTTCTACTCCTAACTCGTAGTTATATTGCATCTCGAGACCTGTTCAGAAGGTCACCATTTTTGTTTTTGTATGATGGTGTGGAAGACAAGACGTTGATTTAAAGCCTACGAGCTACACGATAGCATTAAATACAAGATGAGAATTTCGGCTACAGAATGACATACTGTGTGTTCAAAACGTTCTCGGCCTTACTATGTACGGGTTACGCAAAAGACAAGACACAACCTCTACAAAGATTGAGTTCCAAGCGAACTAAAATCTGTTTAACGTCATCCGGTCTTCAACAGACATGTATGGGGCATCAGTAGATATAAAGATGATGGAAACGATCCTGGAGGCAATGCCCAGATACAGTGCAACACCACCACCCGTGGGGATACAGGGGGGGGGGGGGGTCTTTTGAATAAATAGTTCCCCCACCTTCTGGAAGTTCTGTGCTTGTAACTTCCTCTAATTTGTCACTCTCTTTGACTCTGCCTTTTCCCTTTGCTTACTGTCATTCTACTTTCCGTCTGCCTTTCCGGTCCATTCACCTGCCTTTTTTCAATAAACAGTTTCAAAAAACATTCCTCCAGCCGAAGTCAGACATGCTGGGCCTAATTATTTTCTTACTTAGGCGCATAACGGCAGCATAATGCATCTGCACTCATCATTAACAGGAAACTGTCTGAGCGATCGAAGTAGAAGAAGAAAGAAGTGCAACACCAGTAACGTCCCATTTTTTGTTTAAGAAATGTTATTGATAAATGAATTGTTATGGTTCAAGACATGGTTACGGCAGACAAGACAGTAATTTTTTGTTATAAAGCCAGCACTGGAGGCATCTTTTACGGAAGTTTTCATGCTGTTCTGCCAAAGGCATGGAAATGAGAAAAGTTCTGCCAAAACTTTCTGAGACAAACACTCAGCATCGATTTGAAGTAGATCCTGTCAGTTTTATTGGCTGATTTGTCACTATGGATGAGACATGTGTTCACATATTACAGCATGATAATGCTAGAATCAAAGCAGCGAAAACAGTTTTAATAAACACCTCCAAAGACGACTAGGTTAAACACATCTGCTGGTACAGCAACGCCTAGAATCCTTTCGTTTGCTGAAGGTATTGATTATGGATTTTTTTGAAAAGGGTCAAACATTACTGGGGACATCTATGCAAATCTGCTACACAAGCATCAGGATGCTATCATTTTCAAGAGCTGAGAAAGGCCACTAGAGGCCACTAGAGACCTTGCATTCAATCACAAGTCTGCTGTTGCCATGATTACAGTTTATTAATGTCACTTATAAATTGTTGATAACCCTCTCTGTCTTGTAGAATTGACTCCCTCGGATATCCAATGTCAAGATATATTTGATCAATTAACGTTTTCCCATTGGCAATTACATTAACAGTGCTGTGGAGGATTGGAAGGAAAAAGTACAAAATTCAATGACGTCATAACTATGATGACGTCATCTTCCAAAATTTGCATGTCATCAATCACAGTGTAGTTGCCAAGAACTTTTTGAACACACGGTAACATCGGTTAAGCGAAATTTTCGCTAAAGCGTTGTCACGACGGATAAGCGAAATTCGGATAAGCGAAAGTCAAAATGTATCTCCCCTGGCACTTTCGCTTATCCGTCGTCGACTGTATTTATCTTCTTAAAGAAATGGATTGCCTTTTCCTCTCTGCCATTGCTGCTGAAAATAAAAGGATGGACAGTCTCTCTACCACCAACACAAAAGTACCGGCACTCATATTTGTTTTCTTCTGCTCAACATTTATTTTGCACAGAATACTAAAGGAAAGTATAGAATAAAGGAACAAAAACAACTCAATTAGTCTTGCAATCAAGTGCCTGTACTGTTTAGACTGTCTGTGACGCAACTGGTATGAGGTAAACTTTCCCTTTTGAGAATGACTTAAATTTTCTCGGAACATCCTTTCAGTTCAGGTCCAACTCACTTTTTAAGACACACTGACCCAACACGATTAAGTCCCTTGTTTTTTTTCTGGGTAGCTGTGACCCACATACAAATTCCCCCAACTTCAAATTGAGGCTGCTCTTTAAAATGTTTCGTTTTCAATTTGGGGGCATTTGTATGGGAGTCAAACCTGGTCAAAACAAGATTTCGTACCAGCTATAAGAGGGAAAACATGTGGAACTCGTGATTTTGACATGTGATCTGGTGGGTCTCTAAGAAAATGTTGTCAATGGTAATTCGCTTATAGGAAAATAGAGCTCGCTTATAAAAAAACCAACAACTGCAAACCAACTCTCTTGTATGACATACTTTTCTTATGTCCAAGTTTCCATTGCTGATGGGAGAAGGAATTTGCTTGCTTATAACCGAGTTTTCTTATAAGCGAGTTTCTTATATTCGAGTTTTGATCATAGATAAGAAAGAAGAAGTTCGGCAGGGAAATTTGTTTGCTTCATTATAAGCAAGTTTTCTTATAAGCGAGTTTCTTATAAGCGGATTCGGCTGTATCTTTCTATATTAAGGTTAGAGTGTCTGTGACGTAGCTGCTCTGACATACATTTTCCTCTTTTTTTTGTTTGTTTTGTTGGAACACTGCATTGTTTGGAACATCCTTTCAGTTCATGCCCTAATTTAAAAAAAATCGCTTATAACAAAATCAAACTCGCTTATAAGAAAATGAACTGCAAACCAAACTCCCATGTATGAAATCATTTTCTTATATCCGAGTTTACATCGCGGATGGGAGAACGAATTTGCTTGCTTATAACCGAGTTTTCTTATAAGCGGTTTACTTATATCCGAGCTTTGATAATACATAAGAAAGAAGGAATTCGGCTGGAGAAAATAAACTGCTTGCTTATAAGCGGGTTTTCTTATAAGCGGGTTCAACTGTATCTTTCTATGTTAAGGTAGGCTACTCTAGTCTCACTACAACTAACACAAAAGTACAGGCATTCGTATTTTTTCTTCTTCTCAGCATTTATTTTGTACAGAATACTGAAGGAAAGCATGAAATTTAAGGAACAAAAATAACTCAGTTAGTCTTGCAATCAAGTGCCTGTGCCAGTAGAGTGTCTGTGACGTAGCTGCTCTGACGTAAATGTGCCAGTAGAGTGTCTGTGACGTAGCTGCTCTGACGTAAATTTTCCTCTTTTGTTTGTTTTGTTGGAAGACGGCACTTTTTGGAACATCCTTTCAGTTCATGCCCAATTTTTTTTTTTAAATCGCTTATAAGAAAATCAAACTCCGTTATAAGAAAATGAACTGCAAGCCAACTCCCTTGTATGAAATCATTTTCTTATATCCGAGTTTACATCGCGGATGGGAGAACGAATTTGCTTCATTATAACCGAGTTTTCTTATAAGCGGTTTTCTTATATCCGAGTTTTGATAATACATAAGAAAGAAGGAGTTCAGCCGGGGAAAAAAAAGCTTTCTTATAAGCGGGTTTTCTTATAAGCGGGTTCGACTCTACACGCATACACACACACACACACACACACACACATACACACACAGGCATACATACACAAATGTAAAGGAATGTTATAGTCTTTTAGAAAAAGACATCAAAACTCCCGTGGCCGCAACGTTTCTTCGTTAAGTCATTTTCTAAGAGGAATTTCTAGTTTATGTTTTAGACTTAAATATAATTCTTTAAAATGTAAGCATGTTAATACTGCAAGGTGTATATGTGTGGAGAAACTTTTAACATTCCATAATTATACTGTTTCATTGTGCCCTTATGAGGCAGTACCAACCCAGTTTCCAATTACCTGAAAATCCTTCAATCGATGATTTTAGAATCCTAATGTCAGATCACTTATTTTTGTCTAATGTATCAAAATATTTACTTCATTGGTACGTTATTGTGACATTTTCATTTTCGTTTTCAAACAGGGATAGATTTGGTTGTTCTTGTTAAGTAATTTATGTTTTATGTTTTATTTCATAAAATAATATCAGTGTAATTTTATTACCAATCATTTACAATATCATAGTCGTCTAACACACTTTAAGTGAAAATACGTTCAATTAAACAAAACAAAACAAACATACACACACGCGCACGCGCATCACGCACGCACGGAAATAGGCGCGTGCTCGCAAACACACACACACACGCACGCACACACACACACGCACGCACACACACACACACACACACATACACACGCGCGCACATACACACACATTCATACCACGCATCCACGCATACGTATGTACACACGAATACACACACCTCCCCATTCACACACACACACTCTCTCTCTCTCTCTCTCTCTCTCTCTCTCTCTCTCTCTCTCACACACACACACACACACACACACACACACACACACACACACACACACACACACACACACACACACACACACACACACACACACGCACACACACGCACACACACGCACACACACACACACACACACACACACACATACACACACACACACACACACACACACACACACACACACACACACACACACACACACACACACACACACACACACACACACACACACACACACACACACACACACGCACACACACACACACACACACACACACACACACACACACACACACACACACACACATACACACACACACACATCTAGTTGTTAACCTCTAACCATATTAACCAATTATACATATCCCAACGTTTCATCCTACCTCTTCCGATGGCTTGGAATCAAAACGGACTGTCTTATGGCTTGGAGTCAAAACGGACTATCTTTAGATAGTCCATTGACATATTATTGAACGCATTACGACAACTAATAACTTGCATAAAAAAATATACTGCTGAAATATAAAAAGCAAAACCCCCTTTATATATTTCTGCAGTTATTGTTTTATATAAATTATTAGTTTTTGTGATAAATCCAATAACACGTCAATGGACTATCTAAGGATAGTCCGTTTTGACTCCAAGCCATTCACGAATGAAACCCCACACCTGTAGTTGCTATTTTTGTTAACCTGACAAAAGAAAAACGCGGAACAAAAAATACAAATTAGGGAGTATGAACTACTCCGTCAACTAATCTGGAATCGCCATTGTGGCGTCTACCCTAGAGGGACGTCAGAGGTAGCTGCTATATAGTAGGCGGAGGAAGTAAGGATTCTGTTTACAAAGACGAAAGAAAATTGCAAAAAAAATGGACACATTGTTAAAGAGCCATCCGATCACGTGTCAAAATCACGGGATTCACGTGTTTTCCCTCTTATAACTGGAAATAAATCTTGTTTTGACCAAGTCAGACTCCCATATAAAGTACCCCAAATTGAAAGCCACAAGTCTGTTTAAAGAGCAGCCTCAATTTGAATATGGGGAAATTCGAATGCGGGTTACAGCGACCCAGAAAAAAACCAAGGGACGTAACCGTGGCGCGTCACGGGGTCTTTAAGGTGCGCCATTGTGTAGGCTACACGACTTTTGACATTTCCGTCTTTATAATGGTCTCAATCAATGCACGTGAATATGTTTTCACTCTTTCCCCATGGCAACACAGTGATAGCCACTCATAAGATCACTTGCATATCACTGTGTTGCCATGGGGAAAGAGTGAACAATGTTCACGTCTACAGAGACCTTTAGGAATGTGTTGTGTGTGGCGTTAGTGTTTGGCAATATGATGATGCTGCCCATCATTTCATTATTTAAACTTTTCACGATTTGTGTTAGAAAAGTTTTGCAATTTTTTCTTTCAGTATTTAGGCCCAAAACATGCGCATTCCCCAATGTCATTTACACGCACGCACACACACGCGAGCACACACACGCGCGCGCACGCACGCACACACTCACACGCACAGAGATAAACGTAGACATGCGTAGACACGCGCGCGCACACACACACACACACGCTTGCACACATGCTTACACACGTGCGCGCGTACACACATCAAATACACACACACACACACACACACACACATATACGCACATACACACATGTGTGCGCATCTCTCTCACTCTCTCTTTCACGCTCACCTACACACACGCGCACGCACACGCACACGCACACGCACACACACACACACACACACCTTATACATAAAGATACAACTAAGATTTGGAGCAAGGTTCATCAAATAAAAAATGGAATTCATCTGCCTGCATATCCAGGTATTTATTGTAAGCGATGAACAATTTCCGACAGCATCTAAAAAAGCTTAGGCTTTTGCTGATACATTTGCTAAGAGTAGCTATCTCAATAGTTATGAGACAGATTCAGAACTTTGAGGGAAAACCAATCTAGCCACCACATGCATAGTGACCCAGAGGAAAATAATGATCATTACTTAAATGCTGAAATTACATTTCAAGAATTAGCATCGGTTATTTATTCATTACCTAATAACAAGAAAAGTTATGATGGTTTGGATGCCATTTCAAATGAAATGATAAAACATCTACCAGAATTGTTTGGTCACTCACACAACAAATGCTGGGGTGAATGCCATCTATATGGAGAGACTCAATTGTTGTTCCCATTTTAAAACCAATGCACGACGTGAACAGTTATAGACCCATTGCTCTTACATCTCATGTCTGTCAATTAATGGACATATTTATATTAAATAGATTTGTCATACTACTGTGAAAAACGTGGCAGTATCCCTGTGTGTGTAAACCAGGTATATCAACTATTGATCACCTAGTAAAGCTAACAACGCAAATTAAACACCAATTTGCAAGAAGACAAAAATGTTTTGCTTTATTTTACGATATAAACAAAGCGTATGATCAAGTTTGGCATGAACTACTACTATAATATGAGTTTAAAAAACAATATTGGTCTCTCTGGACATATTTATAATTATGTTAAAACATTCCTGGCGAACAGAAGTATACAAACATGAATTGGTAATACATATTCCTCAAAAAGGCTCCTTGACATGGAGCTCTGTAATTGCGCCACTACGTTTTAGCATCTTAAACTCATGATCTACCAACATATTTCTTAAAAATGTAACTTAATTAAGTATGCAGATGATATATCGTTTATGGATGAATGCTACATTGAAAAATAAACCATCAAAAAGGTATATGAATTAAATTTGAAGATAATATCAAAATGATTTAAATAATATTGCTAATTTTATGTCAGAAAATGGTTTATGCTTATCACCTGAAAAATCTCATGGTGCAGCTTGACGTATCTGCGCTCATAATTTACAGGAAACTGAGCGATCGAAGAAACAACTAAAAGATAACAAGGCTTAACACTATAATTATTCCGCATGATTTTTTTTATATGGACAGAAGTATGTGCATTTCTTCACCGAAAGCACCCTCCAACACATAGGCCGTGTACACACATAAGCGGATATTCCATGCGGAAACCCGTGCGCAATCCATAATTAATTGAAAGAAAGAAGGGAACAGATTTGCGCACGTGTCCGAATACGTGTCTATATGCGTAAACTTGTATCCTTCTTTCTTCCACTTTTATTTAGGGTTTTCCGTACGGAACTTACGCGTCTAATGTGAACCCGGCCTTCATCTGATTAATTTGGCAAAGCTATTTACACTCGAACAAGGCGAAGTTGACTCTGCAGAAAACTCAAGTTTCCATACACTGGGGAAGGCTCATCAAACTCATCACACAATCCAGCGCGTGACGTGTGTACATTTTGTGATCGATGTACTGATGTTTGCTGCCCACTTCAGATTGTAAAATGTTCCATTAAAGCCAAGATTGCCTTTCGATGGAAACGGTCTTTGTGTAGAAGATTGGATTTTGCAAGCCAATTTCAATCTACTCGATAATGATTGAACACAGACACACAGACACATACACCTCGTTCGCACACACGCACGCACGCACGCACGCACGCAAGCACACACGCACACGCACACACACTCACACACGCGCGCACGCACATATATACACACACACACACACACACACGCTGTGTGTGTGTGTGTGTGTGTGTGTGTGTGTGTGTGTGTGTGTGTGTGTGTGTGTTTAAACGTATCAACGAAATGACATTTCCCTGAAGAAAGAAACAAAGGGGAAAAAGAAAGACATGTAGACGCACAGAAAAAAAAAAGAGAAAGAAAGAAACAAAGAAAGAAAGAAAGAAAGAGGAAAGAAAGAAAGAAAGAAAGAAAGAAAGAAAGAAAGAAAGAAAGAAGGAAAGAAGAGAAGAAAAAAAGGAAGAAAGAAAGAAAGAAAGAAAAGAAAGAAAGAAAGAAACACTTTAGAAAGACATCAGACAAGAAGCATTCAAGCGAATTTTTATATATTATTTCTCTACAAGTGAGATGGCACAATAGTAGCTCTGGAAGGAAATTATGAAAGGTTATGAAAACGTAAAAAGGTTTCAGTATATGTATTTCTTTTTTTTAAAGAAAAGGATTGCATCCTATTGAGGGGGTCATGCCTATATGTCCGCGTGTCTATATGTCCACGTGTCTTTATGTCTGCTTGTATATATGTCCACGTGCCTATATGCCCGCGTGTCAATATATATCCACGTGTCTAGATGTTGATCCACGTGTCTATGATGTGTCAACGTGTCCGTGTGCCCAAGTGTCGATGTGACATGTCGTTCTGTGCAAGATTTGTGTACCTTGTATAGTGTAGATGACCAGTGATCAGTGACAATTACCAGTGGTCATTTTGACATACAAAATCAGAATTTGATTCTGAACAGCTTATTTCCTGTCACCAGATAATGTATGCATCTGTACAACGCAGAATGCTCAGTGTGATGGTCAGTGGTGGTGGGTGACCACTGGTCATCTGCATTATACAAGTGCATTAATTATTTGGTGACCCTGAATTATAGACCTACCCTGGTTGGAAGCGATCAATTTCTTGATGTCCCATGCTCGTTTAGATTTGACACAATAAAAATAAAAAGATTCTTCTTCTTCTTAGCCATGCGTGGCCACAATCAACACTTTGATTATTTTGCCACGGAACCGGGGAGGTTCTATACCACTTTTTGCCAGAAGAAAGGCTCAAGGCCTGAGAAGAAATAGTGTGACAGAAGAGGGGATAGATAAAAGAGAACCATAAGCCTAGCCAACTGTTGATCTGCTGGGTTGTTGGAAGAAGGGGTAGTGGGGACGGGGCGGAGGGGAGGAGGAGAAAAAAACGGAGAGGGGATGGGAGGGGGGACAGGATGGGAGGGGGGAGAGTATTGTAGCTTGTTAGTCCGATGACCCCAAAGTGGGGTTCTGGCCTCAACTGCTGCTGGTGGCAGGATGTTCAACTCCCTGATGGTACGTGGGAAAAAGGAACTTTGTCTGTACTGTGTGTGACACTGGGGAACAAGGAATTGTTGTGAGTGTCCTCTTCTTTGTCGCTCTGGCTGTGGCTCAAGCTTGGTTTTGTTGATGCTCACCATGTAATTCTGTATTTTATACATCATGGTGAGCCTTGCAACCTGCCGGCGTTGCTGCAAGGGATTCCAGCCAAGCCTCTGTACCATATTGGTGACGCTGGCTGTCCTCCGATATTGATTTGAGACGAACCTCGCAGCTCTTCGTTGAATCTGCTCCACTCTGTCGGTGTTTTTCTGAGTGGAGGGATCCCACACTGAGCAGGCGTAGGCTTTTGCTCTCAGTTCAGTGGAGGCTATCTTGAGGCTTCGCCTGAGAAATCCGAGTGTCTGGCTAGCCTTTGCTGTGATGGCGCTCAGATGGGCGTCCCAGCTCCCGTTTGCATGTAGAGTGACACCCAGGTACTTCACCGACTGCACAGTGTCCAGGGTGTGCCCATGAAGTTGGTAGAGGTAGTGCGAGGGCTTCCTGCTTCGTGTGACAGGCAACGATTGACACTTCCTCGGGTTAAATTTCATGCCCATTTCTTCTCCCACTCCTCAAGGCGCTGGAGGTCTTCTCGTAAATGGGCATGGTCCTCTCCCGAGAAAATGAGTCTGTAAACTGCGGTGTCGTCAGCGAACAGTCTTGCGTTCGATGAAAGCCTTTCTGGTAAGTCATTAACATAGACCAGAAATAAGCAGGGGCCAAGCACTGATCCTTGTGGTACTCCCGACTGAACACTCACATAGTCTGACTGGGTGCCCTCAAGGACGACCGACTGGCGCCGGCCGCAGAGAAAGTCCGCCACCCATCTGTTCACTTCGCCTCGTACGCCGTATGTGTGTAGCTTATGTAGCAGAAGGCTGTGGTTGACTTTATCAAATGCCTTCTCAAAGTCCATGATGAGGATGTCTGTCTGCTGTCCTGCTTCAAGGCTCACTGTGGTCTCCTCGATGAGCTCGATGAGCTGAGTCTCGCAGCTGCGTTTCGCTCTGAAGCCATGCTGTTGGGAGGACAAGATCTTGTTCGACTCCAGGTGCTTCATTATGGAGCTGACCATGACATGCTCCAGGATCTTGCAGGCAATGCATGTCAGGGAGACCGGCCGGTAATTAGCAGGGTCATAGTGCTCTTCCTTCTTAAATATTGGAGAGACCAGGGCATCCTTCCAGTCTGATGGAACTTGACTGTTTCTGATGGTGGACTGATAGATCCTTGTGAGGATGGGGGCAATCTCTGCAGATAGAGATAGCTCCTTCAGTACCCAGGCGCTGATTTCGTCAGGACCATTGGCTTTGGAGGAGGCGTCTAATTCCTTCCTCTGAGATGGTCACAGAGTCGAGCACTGGGTAGCATTTCTCATCCATGCTGCCGGGTGTAATTCTTGCCCTCACTAAATGCCGACTGGAACTGGCTGTTCAAGGTCTCTGCCTTTGCTCTGGGGTCTGCGATCAGCGTCCCGTTAACCTTGAGGGGAGCCACTCCAGTGTTGGATGTCCTCTGTTTTTTTATGTAGGCCCAGAAGTGTTTGTATTTTGGGGTATGGTCAATGGTCTCTGCTGTCAGGGTACTGTTGATATTCTCCCAGTATGCTCGACACAGTTGACGCTGTACATCGCTTCTGCACGTTCTGACGTCCTCTCCTTCAGTTCCTCAGTGCCGGCCTTCTTCTGGACCTTTGCCCACACTATCTCACAGTCTGTGGACAATTCAGGAACTGCCATGCTGTTGAGGGTGGAATGAACAGCAACAAGGACACCTCCTCCACCACGCTGCCTATCCTTCCGGTATACTTTGTAGGAGTGACGATCAGGAAGGAATTCTGTGTCTTGAATTGAGGGGTCTAGCCATGTCTCCGTGCCCAGGATGATATCAGGCTTCATGCTGTCGAGAAGGTGTGGTATCTCAGCTCTTGGAACTTTATATTTAACACCCTGAGCGGTCTTGCGAGTCTCTTGTTTTGCTGGCTTGCTCTTGTCGGGGTGGAGGCGTGTTGTGGCCTGAAAATTCCAGAAGTTGGCGTCGAACAAGAGTCTGAATTTGAAACATCAGGGTCTGGGAGGGTAGAGAAGGAAAGGTTAGAGCTATGGATGTCAAAGACAGTTAAGCTATTCTGGTTTCCACAAATAGCGCAGTATGTCCGGGTTGTCAGTGTTCAGTGCCTCGTACGTCGCGCTGTGTACACTCTGGCAATGTGCATGAAACCACTGTCCACACGATTCGCACTCCAAGCCTCTGTCTTCCCAATTGACAGTGTTGTCACATGTCCCACAACTCCATTCATGGCTGGTGCTGCTTGTATGCACTTGGGGACATGGGTTTGGCTCAGGGGCGTATGACCTGGCATCGACATACCATGATGATCATTGTTATGATAATGATTATGATGATGGTGCATGGCGAAGATGATGGTGATGTAAGCATGCAACAAATAAAAGGTAAAACATTAATTCATATCAACATGTTTGATATTCAAATAAGAACAGCACACTCATTCGACCCTGCGCAAGCCAGCAGTAAACTACACAGTAAAACTGATGCCACAGCAGTCAGTTGGGTCGGCCATGTGTAGGATGTAGGCGCCGCTAACTGGGTGCTGTTCGCTCATTCTAAGCCTGGAGTCCGTAGGGAGAGGGTCGATTTTACTGACTCTCTCCTTGCGTCTTGGGCGGCGCAGAAATCATTCCAGCGACGGGGTGCTGTTTAACTGCAGTGTGGGACGACGGAGGACGGCGGTTTTGACTGGGGGCGCGACGGTACGTGGTCGACGGTGTGGCCGTTTTGGGACTGAAACCCCTGCATGGACTCACTTGTTTGGTGGCTTGTGAGTGTGGGTCGGTGACCCCCCCCCCCTCCCACCCGTCCGTCGATGTACGCAATGAGCCACTGCTGCGTGTCAACATCTGAGTCGTCGTCATCCTGAAGCCTGCATTGTGGACTGGCAGCACCTGAGCACGAAGAAGGCCGCCCTGTAGCCCTGAAGACAGCCTTTTTTTGGGGGGCCCGTTTGGACAACACCAACTATGACGAGTCTACGACAAGACTCCAACTGACTCTACTCCAGCGCCTCCCACCCGACCCTTTCCAAAGAACAACGTTGATGAACCAATTTCCAGGTGTACCCGCTACATCGAAGACTACAGCACCAGAACTACTTGTCCCTAAGAGCTACGGCTATGAGGACGCAAAACTTCCTGCAACCAACCAACCATGGGTGCTGTTTATACTCTGTTGATAGTAGAAGAAAGAGAGTGTGTGCGTTCCTTATGCACGCGTTTTAACATTTTATATCGGTTTGTGTGCGTGTGTGCGTGTGTATGTGTGTGTGTGTGTGTGTGTGTGTGTGTGTGTGTGTGTGTGTGTGTGTGTGTGTGTGTGTGTGTGTGAGAGAGAGAGAGAGAGAGAGAGAGAGAGAGAGAGAGAGAGAGAGAGAGAGAGAGAGAGAGACAGACAGACAGACAGAGAGAGAGACAGACAGACAGACAGACAGACATATGAGAGAGAGAGACAATCAAACTACAGTACACCCCGCTTATAGTAAAGTGCAGGGGAGCAAGGCTTTTCCTTTACTATAACAGGTTTTTCTTATAAACGATGTTCGGATATAATAAAGTTTTGATGGTATTTTTTATCTTATCCGATGACGTTTTTCAAAGTCAAAGCTAACGTAAAATACTAAATATAAACCCATCATCAAATCAAAATACAGCAAAACTCGGTTATAACATAATCGAAGGGAGATGATGTTTTGCTTATTACCATATCCAAGTTTTCTTATATCCGAAACTCAGATATAAGAAAACATTTTGAAGTTTTTTTTCCCTTATGAACAAATTGAATGGGGGAAAAGAGAAAAGAAAAAGAAAAGAAAAGAAAGACAGAAAAACAAAACGAAGAGAAAATCCTTTTTCCTAATTTGATGCATGTCTTGCATCATAAAATCAAAATAGTCTACTAAGAAGAAGATTTAAAGGTGCCTACAACAACTTAATTAAGAAGCCTTTTTTTGGTCTTTTTACCGTTATCAAATGCGTACCCCTTCACCTTTCTTGTACTGAATTATTACCATTTACTGTCCACCCATGCAGCTTTTCATTGATCGTTTGCTTTTGTTTATGTGGATTTCCGTCCACATCTTCAGTTATTTGTATTTATCTTCTTAAAGAAATGAATTGCCTTTCCCTCTTTGCCATTGCTGCTGAAAATGTAAGGATGGACAGTCTCTCTACCACCAACACAAAAGTACTCATATTATTTTCTTCTGCTCAACATTTATTTTGCACAGAATACTGAAGGAAAGTATGGAATAAAGGAACAAAAACAACTCAATTAGTCTTGTAATCTAGTGCCTGTACTGTTTAGAATGTCTGTGACACAACTGGTTTGATGTAAACTTTCCCTTTTGGGAACGACTTCAATTTTCTTGGAAAATCCTTTCAGTTCAGGTCCAACTCGCTTTTAAAGACACACTGACCCAACACGATTAAATCCCTTTTTTTTTTCCTGGGTAGCTGTGACCCACATGCAAATTCCCCCAATTTCAAATTGAGGCTGCTCTTTAAAATGTTTCGTTTTCAATTTGGGGGCATTTGTATGGGAGTCAAACCTGGTCAAAACAAGATTTTGTACCAGCTATAAGAAGGAAAACAGGTGGAACCCGTGATTTTGGGTCGATACAAGCGACTATCAAAACGTTAAGACCTGCCCTCTTTCCCACCAAGTTTCCATTGCGGATGGGAGAAAAAAAAGCTAAACAGCTAACAGCTGGGTTGGCCTTGCTATTGAAAACGCCATGAACTATTTGACCAGCATTAAAGCAGCTTACGATGGCATTTTCCAAATATGAATATCAGTTGGTTTGAACGAAATCAATCACAATCGGTGTAACTTAGTGTTTAAGAGTGTATTTTGAATAGAGAACAGCAAAGAGTTCCAGGAAATGCTGAAAACAAATCCCTTTGGTAAGGGGAACGGGTTAATGCCGTTCAGTTCATCCCAGGAAACAATGTGTGGGCAATTAACAAAAGGGCCCTGGTTGTTTCTTCGTTCTTCTTGAGTTTTGGGGTATAAATACATCTTAAAACTATAATAGAAAAGTGGAATTTTTGTTCAGTTGTCCCAAATGGCCAACCTGACGATAAAAGGCCTAGTTGCCGACGTTAACCACTAATGGCGGAATGCGTTTTGTGCTCAAAATCAATGGGATATCTTAGAGCAGTTTGGGTTATTATTTTCCAGATCTGAACATGTACATAGATTGTCATTTTTTTTATTGTTCAACTGTTACATTCAGTTTCTTAAAATGGCAAGTGTTGAAACGGAGAGGTCGTAAGAGAGATGATTTGATTTGATTTGAAGTGCTTATATCTTTTATTATAGAAGTTATTGCATTTTGATTTTGATTCTTTTCACTACATAATAAGCACTAAAACCACACTATATTCTCAGTCGCAAGTATCTCCCCTTACATTTATTGTTTTTTGTATTTTTGTTGTATTGTCAGTCGACAGCTTCACACACAATGAAATCACGAGGGGGAATGTGAAACTCATTTCCCCACCACCATTTCCAGAGTTCCGACACAAAGCTTTGGTCGGCAGGGGAAGTCATGAATCGGTTTTTGGAGGGAGGCTTTTTTTTTGACAGCTATACTCGTCAGTAGTAAACTCAACGTTGACTGAAAAGGTGAAACTCTACCTTCTTCATTAGGCTTTGTTGAGTTTCATCATTGTGAGCACAGCTGCTCATATTTCCTTGTTTATAAGTGTACGTACACATACATGCGGATATTCCGTGCGGAAACCCGTGCGCAATCCGTAAATTGGTAAAGAAGGAAGGGGAAAGATTTGCGCACGTATTATTAGGTATTAGGTACTAGGTACATTATAGTCACAGAGGCGTCTCTGTGAAATTCGGGTTGCTCACACCTGGAGAGAGCGTCGCTGCCAGAGGCGCGCCACCCAATTTATCTTTTTGGCATGCGATTTTTGTGCGATACGTGTCCGTATTTCCCCTAATCCGTAAATGTTTACCCTTCTTTTAAAAAACCACCTTATTTACGGATTACGCATGGGATTTCCGCATCGTAGAGACGCTGGCTTCTGAAGAATTCTTTTCCTTCCTAAAGTAGCTGTTTTTCGACTTTGTTATATATTTTCGTCTGCTATTACAAGGAAGCAGAAGCTCTGAAAACAAGAGTCAGAGAACTAATCAAATTAAGCTTTGAATGGAATCAAAAGACAACAAAAAGACAAGGGGAAAATGAAAACGTAAACCCCAGACCATTCAATGGAATGTGAGTCACCAAATTTTAGGAATGCTGTATTACATTTTGAGTCGTGCATATTAACTGCGACGCATCCCCCGAAGACGGACTGTGGCTGCCCATGTGGCGGGATACTCTAAAACGGTCACACATGTAAATGTTCTTATCTGTAGCTGATGCACTTAAGTTGTGCCATAGTGTTCAAGTGCTTCCGCTGCTGGGATGATCCCTGGAGTCTTTTAGCCAGGGTAACCCAACAACAAAGTGCGACACTAATTCGAACAGAGCCTCCCTGCCCCCACTTTGTCTCTCTCAACATACACCTTCTTCTTCCTCTTCTTTTTTTTTTTTTTCTTCTTCTTCTTCTTCTTCTTCTTCTTCTTCTTCTTCTTCTTCTTCTTCGATCGTTCAGACAGTTTCCTGTCAGTTGTAAGCACAGATGCGTCATGCTGCCGTTGTATGCCTAATTAAGAAATAATTAGGCCCAGCATGTCCGTCTTCGCCTGGAGAAAATCTTTATAAGAATTTATTTGGAAGAAAAGGGCAGGAGAATAGACCGGTTAAGTCCAACCTTTTAGCTGGCCGAATCTCTTTCGGGCGAACGGGTGCTCGGTCGAAACGAGCGAAGCCAATTCGTGCTCTTTTCCAATTCGTGCTCTTTTCCTTTTCGCCCGAACAAACAACGAATCAATCGATCGCCGAACAGTGGGTTTGTTCCTTAATCTGACCCGAACCGAACTGTGCGGAAGTAGTAGTTTTGACCCCAACGTCATAGCGAGGCTCAAAAGGCCTACTTCGGTAAACACGTAGGTCTAAGCCTAGATTAAATCCCCTCACCCCCTCAGATTTCTGCATCTCGTCTATAGGCCTCTGCAACTAGGGTTATTAACGCCCTTGACAGTGAGAGTGATGCCCTTGCTGGTCAGTACTGACAAGGGCATTCACTCTTGCGAAAGGCAGCCATTTAGTGGCCTCAAATAGGGTTATTGGCGAGTTATGCCCTTGCGCAGTGCGCAACCATCTCCCCCCACCCACCAAGGGCATTCACTCTTGCAAAAGGTGTTGTTTGCAGTAGCCAATAGACAGAAAATAACCGAGAAGTAACATTTCGTCCTTTTTTTCCAAAAGGGGTAGTAATAGCATTCCCCACGCAATTAACAGACGAAAGAATATTTCTGAAATAAGTCTGAGTATAATGCAATTGTTATTATATATATTACTAGCGCAACGCCCCGTACCGGTAACGCCTAGTACCGGTAACGCCTTGTACAGGTAACGCCACGTACCGGTACCGCTGAGTACCGGTTTCGCCGGGTCCACAAAATATTATATTTTTACTTCTGTGGCTGAAAATACAATTTTTGACCCCTACCACTTTCAAGGCCTACCGATCTCCATGACCTTGACCTTGACCTTGATCGGTATGCAATCATCAGAACAACCATAAGCCAAAGTACCTACATGCCAAGTTTGAAGTCCCTAAAACCAACGGTGTGGACGTTATAGCCCCTTAAAGAGTTTCGGTTTTCAAGGTCATACGCCAAGGTGAAGGTCATGACGGCGATAATTTATGCGCGGATGCCTTCTCTCATGGTGACACGCCACCACACAAAACTGGAAACGATTCGGTAAAGCAGTTCGGGAGATATGCGTGGGACAGTAAAACCCAATCATTAGACCCCTACCACTTTCAAGGCATACCGATCTCCCTGACCTTGACCTTGACCTTCATTGGTACGCCATCATCAGAACGGCCATAAGCGAAAGTACATCCATGCCAAGTGTCAAGACTCTAGGACCTGCGGTGTGGAAGTTATGGCCCCTTAACGATTTTCGGTTTTCAAGGTCATACACCAACGTCAAGGTCAGCACAGATGCCTTCTTCTCATGGGGACACACCACCACACAAAATTTGCAGCGATTCGGTCAAGCGGTTCGGGAGATCCTTGGGACAGACAGAAAAGAACAAACAAACAAACCAAAAAAGGAAACAAACCCGAACAGCTCGGATTTACTAACCGCAAGTGCGTGTGGAGCTGCGTGTGGTACCCCCCCCCCCCCCCCCCCCCCCTCCCCACGACCCCTTGGCGGAGGTTTCCGAAAAGTAAGGACGGCATGACCTTCGGAGGGTGCCAAGGATGCTTGATACCAAATTTGGTGTCGATCGGTTGAGAACTGTGGCCCCCTCCAGCCCCCCCCCCCCTGAACACCCCCCCCCCCCCCCCCTCACACACACACACCCGACGGATAAGCGAGGCTTGGTGTAATTATGTATGAATTGCTTAATATTTTGTGTTATGGATCTCCCTTTTTTTGGTTTGATTTAACAATGTCCACTTCCCACTGTTCCCTTTGACATGGGCAGATGGCCCGGTTCATTAAAACGTTGTTCTTGTTCTCTCTCTCTCTCTAATGTCGATGTGAGCGATGTATGAATGAGATTGGATCCTTAGGCTAGTTTTGATTATGTTTGTAAGCACAAGTTATTTGATATTTAGACTGTTAATGTTGATGCGAATGAAAAGTGGATCTTTCGATTAGCTTTAACTCTTATGTTTGATAGTTAGTTTCCCCCTTCCTCGTGATGTATTGTGGCCCATGGCCAATGTACATTAAAACATTTCAGTGTTCAGTGTTCAGTGTTCTCTCTCTCTCTCTCTCTCTCTCTCTCTCTCTCTCTCTCTCTCTCTCTCTCTCTCTCTCTCTCTCTCTCTCTCGCTCTCTCTCTCTCTCTCTCGCTGCCTTATGTCTCTCAATCTCTGTCTCTTTTTTCCTGTGTATATGCCTGTTTGTCTTTTGTTGTGTCTGTCGCTATCACTGTGTGTGTGTGTG
>CM065682.1:68471829-68481829 GCA_017654935.2 Phymorhynchus buccinoides | reverse complement strand
TAGATGTTAATATAATGTATGAAGTACATATTGGAAGAATAGGCATTGCCTAAAATCTATATCCTTGGAAAAATCTATATCCTTGGAAAATAAAGTTTAAGTTTTCAAGTTTTCTCTGTCTCTCTCCCTTTCTCCCCTCTCTCTCTCTCTCTCTCTCTCTCTCTCTCTCTCTCTCTCTCTCTCTCTCTCTCTCTCTCTCTCTCTCTCTCTCTCTCTCTCTCTCTCTCTCTCTCTCTTTGAAACTTTGAATTTTTTTAGAGTACTGAGGGTTGTAGCATCTCTCTCTCTCTCTCTCTCTCTCTCTCTCTCTCTCTCTCTCTCTCTCTCTCTCTCTCTCTCTCTCTCTCTCTCTCTCTCTCTCTCTCTCTCTCTCTCCCCCTCCCCCCCTCTCTCCTCTCTCTCTCTCTCTCTCTCTCTCTCTCTCTCTCTCTCTCTCTCTCTCTCTCTCTCTCTCTCTCTCTCTCTCTCTCTCTCTCTCTCTCATCTCTCTCTTCCCTTCCCAAACGTACCACGAACAACAGACTGTTGAACTGATCATTGCGTTCCACTTAGTAAGGAAGCCAAAACAAATGATGCAGATTATTGGTCCAGCCAGGAAGGGGGAATTACAATCACAGATTGAACTGAGACCTTGTGAAGCTTCCGTGGTACCTAAGTGTCTCATAAAACCAGTCAAATATCATATGAGGGAGAGAGCGAGAGGGAGAGAGAGAGAGAGAGAGAGAGAGAGAGAGAGAGAGAGAGAGAGACACTGGACACTGGAATGTTTAATGATTAGGCCATAGGCCCATATCACTGGAGTGTTAACAAAGCTTGTTATCATGCAGAAACAGAATGAACAAAAATTCAGTTTCAAACATAATTAGACATTATTCAACATATAACATTCATATTTTCTCAACAAGAAGAAATGCCACAAAGACATAATAAATGCATGAATGAATCAATAAACACACCAATCAACCAATCAAATTACTGTATATCTTCCATACATATGTTGCGTAATTTGAATGCCTTTTCAAGGTACAAAGCCAACCTAATAATTAGCAATTTGTTTTCAGAAGAAAGAAGCATTGTCACTTTGAATAGAGATGGTTGATTAAAGTATTTTGATGGAATGTACTGTTGTCGTAGTTCTTTATACATTGGGCATTTTAAAACAAAATGAACCTCATTCTCAATTTGTTCTCTACAAAATGGACAGAAAAGATAATTTTCATTTAAATTTCTTTGGAAACGTAGCTTATGAACTTTCAGTGGTGACACCCCTAGTCTTAGCCTGATCAAGCTGATCCTAGCCTTTACATGATTTACAGTATTCAGATATGGAGATAATGTTAATTCACTTTTAAACGTTCTATGACATTGAAAACGCTCACTTCGTGATGTATCTACGAGCCATTTCTGCTTGAATTCGTTAATAATAGAAATTGTCAATGAATAGATAAATGACTTTATATTCCCTACCCCTTGGTTTTCCCATACCTCACCAAATCCATGCCTATAGAGGAAAAAACATACTGCTGAAGCCCAAGTATTTTTTTAATTATTGTTGTGAAAATGCAGCAACATCTTGTAAGCTTTGTATAATTTTCAACCAGTATTTTATAGTTTTTATCTGAAAATTGACGTGTAGAGGATATCGCCCAAGCTCTCCATAAGCCATAAAATTTGGTGTTCTAATACTGACATTCAAGAATCGTTTAAGAGCAAACAGATGAACATTTTCTAAAGCATTAACATTTCCTGTGAGACCCCATACTTCTGCACCATAGCTAAGTTAAGCATAGGTTGGATTTGGGCATCAAACAGTTTGAAAAATATGGCTGGGGATTTTTCACCCAAAGACCACAAAAGCCTGAATATCTGGATTACTTTTTGTCTAGCCTTGCTAGCCATGTTATTAAAACTATGTGTGAATGACAATCTTGTATAAATAATAATTCCTAGATATTTATACATGTTCACTACTGTCATCTTTGAATGACCATACAACCACTGTTCTTGTTCTGCTAGGTAACCACCATTTCTAAACACTACTATGTTTGACTTATTTAAGTTAACGATTAGGCCAAGCTTTTTTGCTCTGTCATGTAAAATGTTTAACTGATGTTGTAACCCACTAACTGAATCCGAAAGCAAAATAATATCATCAGCAAACATAAGGATAACAAGTTCTAAAAAATCTGGTACGAGTTGAAGCCCATGTTTCCCTTTTTTAATAATTTCTTCTGCTAATTCATTTATGAAGATTGAAAAAAGAACTGGACTACAAATTTCCCCTTGCTTTAGCTCGATTGGACACGAAAAAGCTTCCCCTAGTTTATTACAATTTCTAACTCTTCCTTTCACTATGCTGTACATACTAGTTAATGCCTTATACATTTTCCCATGAATCCCCTTTTTCTTCAGAACAGACCATAAATTATTACGTACAACCGAATCGAAAGCCTTTCGGAAGTCAATAAAAGCAACGTATAATTCATTGTGCAATAACAACTGTTTTTGAATCAAAGAAAATAATGTAAATACATGATCAACAGTACTATACTTTTTCCTAAAACCAGCTTGACATTCATTAATACCCATTTTGTTAATCTGGCATTCAATATATGGCTGTATATCTTACTACAAATGTTCAATAAAGAGATCCCCCTGTAATTGTCTGGTATGTTCGTGTCACCCTTTTTAAAGAGTGGTTGTATGATAGCTTCTGTCCATTGTACAAGAAACTTCCCAGAAGAAAATAAAACATTGAACAAAACAACCAAAAAAGGAGCAATGGTAGTAATAGAATTTGTAAATACCTCCCCTATTATCTGATCAGGTCCTGCTGCTTTACCATTTTTTAAGGAACGAACAGCAGAATACACTTCAGCTTCAGTAATGTCACATTTAAGGGACTCTGTGTTAATCTGATCAAAGACTTCATTTTGCTGTGACTCATCATCACCACTAGCATTTGCTATGTTGTCAGTATTTGCATCGGATTGAAATACATCACAAAAGTGCTTGAACCAGTCTTCCTCACTAATCATATTTATTGCTGGTTTCTTCTTTATAAAGGACTTGAGTTTGCTTCAAAAGCCAGGTGAGTTGTTAATATTTTTGTTTAAAGAGTCTAAAACTTCACTTTGGTGTTGTTTTTGCTTATTTTCCAACAGTGTTTTGTATTCTCTGCGCTTTTGGTTGTAAGCTGCTCTTAATTCCTCCTCATCTACATCATCATCTGTGTGATCGTGATATAACTGCCTTAGGTCATGTCGGAGCTCTTTTCTGTGTTGGCGACAATCCTTGCGAACCAACGGTTCCATCCACGATCAAGACTGCCATTTCGGTTTTCTCGAGTCTTGAAGCTGCCTGTTGATCACTCCATACTCGCAGCAAGAGCTGACATAACTGCTTCTTGTTGTCGTCATTGGCAAGGAACGTCTTGAAATCACTTGTCTTCCTGGTCGCTGGTCCATCCAGAATGATCTTCTCCGAGCTGCCTCGCCTCAACCTCTCCTGGGCCTTGATGGACTGTGGATGATAACTGTCCGTTGAGAACAAGAAGTGTTTCTTGGCCACTGTCTGATCGAGAACCTGAAGGCAGATCTCACCGAAGGTTGGAGGGAGGTTTGCAAGGGTATGGAGCAGCGCCATGCCGTCCTGGATGAATAGGGCGTCATCTGGGTATTGCGGGTCTTCGGGGGTGACGTCTTCCAGAAGGTAGTGCAGCATGGCGGCTTTGTTAGTCTTGCAGAAAAAGCCATCTGGTGTCCCGAGGCTGGGGGGTACAGGCATCAGGCAGAACGTCATGAGTTTGTCCAATTCTAAAGGTTCATCTAGTATCTGAGACTTGACCAGGAGCAGAAACGCGAGGTCACTCTGCACCTGGTACTGGAGGGCCTGCAATGGAAAGTATGACATTTTAACAGCGATAAGTACAACTTTCAGTCCTTCGAATGATGTTTTTCTTTTGCTTCTTGCTCAAAATGATTGAAAACCAATTATTCCAAGCGCTGTTTTACTTTATCGACTATTGGTGGCCGTGCTTGGTATTTGTTTTGAGAACGAGTAATGTCAAATAAATAGTTCAAAACAGTAGCCCAAAGGCAGTGGACTGGCCACTTACCTTGCCTTCCGAGGATGTGAGTGTGACCTTCTTGCTGCATGCCTCCATGGTCTTCAGCTTCTGCCTTTTTATGGGGTCAAAGAAGCTTGCTGGCTCTCCACTCTCTAGATGGTCGAGGAAGTCGGCTTTGGCGACCTTGCATGCAGCTTCTGCACAAAGAACGTCCTGTTCGACGTCCATGCGGACTGGGGCACTGGAAGCCAGGGAGTACAGCCTGTCTTTGTCTGCGATGGAGAAGGGGTTGGTGAAGTTCTTCACAGCAGTGAGGACTCGCTGAACAGCATCCTCGCACTTCTTGATTTCCGCCTTCTCCAGTTAGCGATGTCTCCCCACTTTTGGGCAGTCTGGATCATTGATGAGGTTCACCATCTCTAGTTTTTTTCCGTAGAACTGAGCCCGTGCAGACGTTGTACGACACCATCTTTGGTACGCCCCAAACTGGCTGTAGAGTCCAGTGAAGCCACCTGCAAACATTAACAGTATCTGATAGTCAAATGTTGGAAAAAGATGTGATCACATTCTTTTTCCAACATTTGACTATCAGATACTGTTAATGTTTTGTAGTTCGAAATTGTTTGGTTGTGCTTTAAACGGTTTTTTCAATGCAATTAGTTTTCCTATAACGTCAGATGAATCAACATTACACTACTGAAAGGTGGTCATATGATACCTGATGATTTGGCGAAGCGCATGAATGTCTCCTCCATGGTCTTGTTGACTGCACTGAGTGCCCCAGGGATCATCGAGCGGGCCACAGCAATTGCGCCCTTGGTGAGCAGGTCCTTTGCTCCTGGATGTGTCTTCTCCAGATTCGTCAGGTGCACCTCCAGCCATGTCAGATATCTGCAGGTATAAAGAGGAACGATAATGCAGTTATTAAATCCAAGTGAATACCATTATTATGTATTGTGTGCATGACTCAATGTCTTTAATCATTTCAAACGAATTTATCTTATTCCGCAGATTTGTACTGTACAAAAACAAAGTAGCTTACATACTGGAAGCAGTACTTTGTGTGCTTTATTGAACACATATCAATGTGATTATTATTTGTGCAGTTCGAGATAAGTTGTGCGTATAAGCATTAATTATTTTAGAACCTCATTTAGAGGTCTCAGTCAAAAATATTACTTTGGGCAATTCAATTGTACAAACCTGGAGTAGTTGTGTCCGTCAAATGCAAAGAAGAGCGGCGCCATTTCCCCGTTACATTTGTGGAACAACAGAAGGTTGTTGATCTTGATGGAGTGGAGGAGCATGAAGACTAGATGACAATGCTCGATGAACACAGTGACATCCAAATCATGTTATTCAGAACAAAGTCCAACACAAGAAACAACATGATTGGAGGCTTGTCATTATTTATGTAAAAATCACTTAAAACTACCCTTATGTGACTCTTAGCACATGATAATGAACTCTGATCGCCAAAATAAGGTCATTTGCAGACTCAGCACCCTCGAAAACCCCCAGGATGATGTGTCATTTAACTATATTAGTGATTTGGTGTCGACTCTCATTTGGTGCCCCGAGGCCCCCACGCGGAGGGGGGAGGGGGTGTTCTGGGGCCCATAACAATACGCTGGAACATTTGTCAGCGCGTTAACATAGCTCATCGTTTTCAGCACATATTTTACTATCTAGAATTGTCAATTAGAAGTTTATGTCCGGATGGTGCTGGTTCTTTAAGCGTCGGACTAAACTAATAGGCTTTATTTGGGTATCTACTACCATCCATCTGTATAAGACGTAACCAAATATTTTATGCATCTCAAGCGTGTTGCAACATGCAAAGGATACCTACCCGTTTCACCATATATCAAGTGTTTTGGCGATTTGGAGTTAACTCCCATGAATCGCTTGAGTGCAAACAAATGGACTTTTTCTATTGTCTCTTGGTTTTCTGCTAAACCCCAAATCTCTGCACCATAAGTTAGAATTGGTTGCACTTGACAATCAAAAAGCTTAAACAATATTCTAGGTGAATACTCTCCAACAGACCATGACATTTTTACAATGGCAATCACTCCTTTCTTAGCTCTCTCAGCAAGATCTGACATAGTATAGACAAAACTCAGTCTTGTAGACAAAAGTATACCCAGATATTTGTACATATTTAGAATTTCAAGTTCATTTCCATTAAAATACCATCTCTCATTTACAGCATGGTACCCACCATTCCGAAAAATGACTATGTTTGATTTTTCCAAATTCACAATAAGGTCAAGACGTTTGGCTGTATCAGCAAGGATATTAAGTTGTGTCTGGAGACCAACAATACTGTCAGATACCAATGCAATGTCATCAGTAAATAACAATATTAGTATTTGAATAAAATCAGGCGATAATTGAATGCCATTAATTACATCTTTTGTAAGTTCGTTAATGAACAAAGAAAATAAAACTGGTGAACATACTTCTCCTTGTTTCAAGCCTTGGGGGCACATAAAAACATCAGTTAAATCCCCATCAGCTCGCACTCTCGCTCTTACAACACTATACATGGACTTTAAAGCTTTCAATATTTTACCTTGCAAACCATTCTTCAATAAAACTGACCAAAGTTTTCCTCTACACACAGTATCAAAAGCTTTGCGAAAGTCTATGAATGCTACGTATAATTTTCTATGTCTTAGGAGTTGTTTTGGGGCCATAGCATACAGAGTAAAAATGTGATCTGCTGTACAATAGTTTTCTCTAAACCCAGCTTGTTCATCACCAATAAGTTTATTTGCCTCAATCCATTTAGAAATGCGCTTATTCAAAACAAAGCTGTACAGTTTACTACAGATGTCGAGGAGAGAGATTCCTCTGTAATTATCTGGAATGTTTAAATCTCCCTTTTTATGCAGAGGTTGAATAATCGACAATGACCACTCATCTGGAAACAAGCTGTGGTCAAAAATTTAATTAAAGAATGCAATTAAAAAGGGCAAGATCTGTTCCAAACTATGTTTATAAAATTCCACAATAAGACCATCATGACCTGCTGCTTTTCTATGTTTTAAAGCTTTCAATGCAGCTCTGATTTCTTCAGCAGTTATTGGTTCATTAAATTTGTCACCTTGTTTTTTTACCTATTCATTTCAAAAGAACATCAGTCACTACTTCATCTTTTCTGCATGATTAATAACGTTTACATTGCTATAAGCTTCACCATTACCAACGCTATCATCATTTTCAAAAACATCATCTTCAAATAAACCATTTTGAACATCATTAGCACCATCATGCACATTGTTAAAAACACTACTAAAATGATCAAACCATTCATTTCTTGTAATTATACACTGTCCACTAGCTCTAGGAGAAAATGAACGCACAGTGTCCCAAAACTTCTTAGGATTGTTGACATTGTTTTGCAATGAATACAAGATATTATCTTTGTGCGTTTTCCTTTTAAGATCTAGCAAGTCCTTATACTCTTTTCTTTTTTCACAATAAGCCATCCTATCAGTGTCCAGGTGGGATCTACCAGACAAATGCAGTTTCCTGCGTAAAAGTGTTCTTGCTTGCTTACATTCAAGATCAAACCATACTTTTGTCTTTTCTGACACAACATAAATAGTTTTTTTCATGCACTCACCAGCGTGAACAAAACACTCATTACATTTGCTGAGTGCTAAGTTGATATCAACCTGAATGAGTGATATAGCTTCCTCAAGAGTAGTCTTTACACATTCGTCTTGCATAATATGGTAGAACATGTCATGCTTATTATCGTCCCATACATATTTGTTAACTGGCACAGCTTTCTGAATAGTGTCTAATCCAGAATTAGTAAACCCGACCGAAGTATTAACATAAAGTTCGACTGCTGCATGTTTGGATTCTATCATAGGGACCACCCGGAAGTAGTTACATCTTTCTAATAACAGGTTTGACATAACAAAATAATCAAGCACACTACAACTACTGGTTGTAAGTGTAAGTGTATTCACCAGAAAAAGAATGTGATACTAACCCATTCACAATACAAAGATCATATTGTTCACATACAGAAATCAAGTAACGACCAAAGAGAGAGAGAGAGAGAGAGAGAGAGAGAGAGAGAGAGAGAGAGAGAGAGAGAGAGAGAGAGAGAGAGAGAGAGAGAGAGAGAGAGAGAGAGAGAGAGAGAGATTTTACAGCCCCAGTACTCTTAATTTCAAAGTTGATTAAGTAGTTTGGAATCTTTGGCTGGATTCTCTTATTTAGGTAAGATGGGAGGGGCCACACCTTGCAGGCAGCATGGTCACTCTCTCTCTCAGTTTTTTGTGATAGTGTTGTTCATAGACTGTGTAGTGTGGTGAAAGTTTTACGAGTGCAGCATGATGGAGTGGAGCATGTATTGGTGTGTGTTTTGTGCCATTCTGCCACCAGATGTACTAGTTATTTGGATTTCTTTTTTGGCACAGTTTTCTAGTATTCTCGCCGGTCAAGAAACGCCATTTCCCCAACCCCACCTTTCCCAACATCTGGATTCCATTTCTTCCATCCCTACAGCCTACCACCATCACGCCGCTACAGCGTCTCTTTCTTCAGAAGTGGGATTCGTTCCCTCCATCTCCACCCCCACTACCCACCACCACCCCTCCCTCCTTGTTCCTTTCGCCTGCGTCCCTTACTCCAGGCAACAGCTTTTATCTGTGGCCCCATCAACACTGGACCCCTGTGTAGTGGATGCTATTAGAGGGGCAGGAATTGGTTACCACCTCCCTCGCGCTCGAACACATAGAGGGGGACGTCGAAAGCAGAAGAAAATCGGCATTGTGTGTGGAAACAGGTCTGACCCTGCCACTACTACTCAACCCCCGCCAGCTGACAGCAGTAAATCCTCAGAGCAACAACACGGCGTGTCATCCTCGTGTTCCCGTCTTCCAGACAGTGCTAGGCCTAGTAATAAGCTTAGCGACAGTACAACGGCTACAACTAAGCGTTTGGCTGCTAACACGGACAACTTGATTCAAATTCCTCTTTCCTCCTCTGTTCGCAAGAACACTAAACTTACAGTTGCCTCTTTCAACGCCCAATCTGTTGGCCCAAATTGTAGACAGAAAAGAGCTGGCATCACTTCCTTCATCACCGACAATGACATTGACTTACTGTTTGTGGTAGAGACATGGCTCAAACCGCAGGGGGATGAAGCCGTTTGTGCAGATTTGACCCCTGAGGGTTATGCCATCAAGTCTCTGCCACGCCCCTCTCGTCGTGGTGGCGGTATCGCTGTTATCTCCACCTCACCTTCAACTCTACCTTCCCGTTCGACCATTCTTCATTCGAACTGTTCCAAGTCTCGCTGACCTCACAGCATAGTGTGTTGCATTTTATGTGTGTGTATCGTCCTTGGCCCACGTCTGTAAATAAACTGACTGAAACTTTGTTTTTTGAACAATTCCCTTGTCTGCTTGACCATTGTAACACGCTTCATGGAAACCTGTGTTTGTTAGGGGATTTTAATTTTCATGTTGACTCTCCCACTGATCGTAGCTCTATTAAGTTTTTAGAAGTATTAGATATGTACAATCTTCATCAATCTGTGTCCAGACCCACTCACAAACATGGCCACACTCTGGACTTGGTGATAGAAAGGCCCAGTGATGGAGTTCACCGATCCTCAGAGGTCAATCATAACCTCGAGTCTGACCATGTTTGTGTTGTGAGTTTGTTTGACATAGAGCTCCCTGTCCACAAACACGTGTACCGCAGCGTCAGAAATATCCGCGCAGTCGACAGAACTGTTTTCGGAAATGATATCAAAGTAGAATTATCTAAGTACACATCTAGTTCTTGTACTGCCGCTGAGTACGATAGTGCCCTTCGGTCAGTATTGGACAAACATGCTCCTGTTTCTTCACGCAAAGTTTCTTCTAGCAGAGAATCAAGTCCTTGGTTTAGTGTGAT
>CM065682.1:68411829-68461829 GCA_017654935.2 Phymorhynchus buccinoides | reverse complement strand
GACACAGAGACAGGGGACATAATAGACGGGGACACAGAGACAGGGGACATAATAGACGGGGACACAGAGACAGGGGACATAATAGACGGGGACATAGAGACAGGGGACATAATAGACGGGGACACAGAGACAGGGGACATAATAGACGGGGACACAGAGACAGGGGACATAATAGACGGGGACACAGAGACAGGGGACATAATAGACGGGGACACAGAGACAGGGGACATAATAGACGGGGACACAGAGACGGACATAATAGACAGGGGACATAATAGACGGGGACACAGAGACAGGGGACATAATAGAGACAGGGGACACAGGGGACATAATAGACAGGGGACACAGAGACAGGGGACATAATAGACGGGGACACAGAGACAGGGGACATAATAGACGGGGACACAGAGACAGGGGACATAATAGACGGGGACACAGAGACAGGGGACATATAGACGGGGACACAGAGACAGGGGACATATAGACGGGGACACAGAGACAGGGGACATAATAGACGGGGACACAGAGACAGGGGACATAATAGACGGGGACACAGAGACAGGGGACATAATAGACAGGGGACACAGAGACAGGGGACATAATAGACAGGGGACATAATAGACAGGGGACATAATAGACAGGGGACACAGAGACAGGGGACATAATAGACAGGGGACATAGAGACAGGGGACATAATAGACGGGGACATAGAGACAGGGGACATAATAGACGGGGACACAGAGACAGGGGACATAATAGACGGGGACACAGAGACAGGGGACATAATAGACAGGGGACACAGAGACAGGGGACATAATAGACGGGGACACAGAGACAGGGGACATAATAGACGGGGACACAGAGACAGGGGACATAATAGGGGGACACAGAGACAGGGGACATAATAGACGGGGACACAGAGACAGGGGACATAATAGACAGGGGACACAGAGACAGGGGACATAATAGACAGGGGACACAGAGACAGGGGACATAATAGACAGGGGACATAATAGACAGGGGACATACTAGACAGGGGACACAGAGACAGGGGACATAATAGACGGGGACACAGAGACAGGGGACATAATAGACGGGGACACAGAGACAGGGGACATAATAGACGGGGACACAGAGACAGGGGACATAATAGACGGGGGGGACATAAGAGACGGGGACATAACAGAGACACAGGACATAATAGACGGGGACACAGAGAGACACAGGGGACATAATAGACGGGGACACAGAGACAGGGGACATAATAGACGGGGACACAGAGACAGGGGACATAATAGACGGGGACAGACAGGGGACATAATAGACAGGGGACATAATAGACGGGGACACAGAGACAGGGGACATAATAGACAGGGGACATAATAGACAGGGGACACAGAGACAGGGGACATAATAGACAGGGGACACAGAGACAGGGGACATAATAGACGGGGACACAGAGACAGGGGACATAATAGACGGGGACACAGACAGGGGACACAGAGACAGGGGACATAGAGACAGGGGACATAATAGACGGGGACACAGAGACAGGGGACATAATAGACGGGGACACAGAGACAGGGGACATAATAGACGGGGACACAGAGACAGGGGACATAATAGACGGGGACACAGAGACAGGGGACATAATAGACGGGGACACAGAGACAGGGGACATAATAGACGGGGACACAGAGACAGGGGACATAATAGACAGGGGACACATAAGAGACAGGGGACATAATAGACAGGGGACACAGAGACAGGGGACATAATAGACGGGGACATAATAGACAGGGGACATAATAGACGGGGACACAGAGACAGGGGACATATAGATACAGGGGACACATAGAGACAGGGGACATAATAGACGGGGGAGACAGGGGACATAATAGAATAGACAGGGGACATAATAGACAGGGGACACAAGAGACAGGGGACATAATAGACAGGGGACATAATAGACAGGGGACAGGGGAATAGACGGGGACACAGAGACAGGGGACATAATAGACAGGGGACACAATAGACAGGGGACATAATAGACAGGGGACACAAATAGACAGGGGACATAATAGACAGGGGACAATAGACAGGGGACACAGGGGACATAATAGACAGGGGACACAGAGACAGGGGACATAATAGACGGGGACACAGAGACAGGGGACATAATAGACGGGGACACAGAGACAGGGGACATAATAGACGGGGACACAATAGACAGGGGACATAATAGACAGGGGACACATAGACAGGGGACATAATAGACAGGGGACACAATAGACAGGGGACATAATAGACAGGGGACATAATAGACAGGGGACATAATAGACAGGGGACACAGAGACAGGGGACATAATAGACGGGGACATAGACGGGGACACAGAGACAGGGGACATAATAGAGACAGGGGACATAATAGACGGGGACACAGAGACAGGGGACATAATAGACAGGGGACAGGGGAATAGACAGGGGACATAATAGACAGGGGACATAATAGACAGGGGACATAATAGACAGGGGACATAATAGACAGGGGACATAATAGACAGGGGACACAATAGACAGGGGACATAATAGACAGGGGACATAATAGACAGGGGACATAATAGACAGGGGACACAATAGACAGGGGACATAATAGACAGGGGACACAATAGACAGGGGACACAATAGACAGGGGACACAATAGACAGGGGACATAATAGACAGGGGACATAATAGACAGGGGACATAATAGACAGGGGACACAATAGACAGGGGACACAATAGACAGGGGACATAATAGACAGGGGACATAATAGACAGGGGACACAATAGACAGGGGACACAATAGACAGGGGACATAATAGACAGGGGACATAATAGACAGGGGACACAATAGACAGGGGACACAATAGACAGGGGACATAATAGACAGGGGACATAATAGACAGGGGACACAATAGACAGGGGACACAATAGACAGGGGACATAATAGACAGGGGACAAAATAGACAGGGGACACAATAGACAGGGGACACAATAGACAGGGGACACAATAGACAGGGGACATAATAGACAGGGGACACAATAGACAGGGGACACAATAGACAGGGGACATAATAGACAGGGGACACAATAGACAGGGGACACAATAGACAGGGGACATAATAGACAGGGGACACAATAGACAGGGGACATAATAGACAGGGGACACAATAGACAGGGGACACAATAGACAGGGGACACAATAGACAGGGGACACAATAGACAGGGGACATAATAGACAGGGGACATAATAGACAGGGGACATAATAGACAGGGGACACAATAGACAGGGGACATAATAGACAGGGGACATAATAGACAGGGGACACAATAGACAGGGGACATAATAGACAGGGGACATAATAGACAGGGGACATAATAGACAGGGGACATAATAGACAGGGGACATAATAGACAGGGGACACAATAGACAGGGGACACAATAGACAGGGGACATAATAGACAGGGGACACAATAGACAGGGGACACAATAGACAGGGGACATAATAGACAGGGGACATAATAGACAGGGGACATAATAGACAGGGGACATAATAGACAGGGGACACAATAGACAGGGGACATAATAGACAGGGGACATAATAGACAGGGGACACAATAGACAGGGGACACAATAGACAGGGGACATAATAGACAGGGGACATAATAGACAGGGGACATAATAGACAGGGGACATAATAGACAGGGGACATAATAGACAGGGGACACAATAGACAGGGGACATAATAGACAGGGGACACAATAGACAGGGGACACAATAGACAGGGGACACAATAGACAGGGGACACAATAGACAGGGGACATAATAGACAGGGGACATAATAGACAGGGGACATAATAGACAGGGGACACAATAGACAGGGGACACAATAGACAGGGGACATAATAGACAGGGGACATAATAGACAGGGGACATAATAGACAGGGGACATAATAGACAGGGGACATAATAGACAGGGGACATAATAGACAGGGGACATAATAGACAGGGGACACAATAGACAGGGGACATAATAGACAGGGGACATAATAGACAGGGGACATAATAGACAGGGGACATAATAGACAGGGGACATAATAGACAGGGGACATAATAGACAGGGGACATACTAGACAGGGGACATAATAGACAGGGGACATAATAGACAGGGGACATAATAGACAGGGGACATAATAGACAGGGGACATAATAGACAGGGGACATAATAGACAGGGGACATAATAGACAGGGGACATAATAGACAGGGGACATACTAGACAGGGGACATAATAGACAGGGGACATAATAGACAGGGGACATACTAGACAGGGGACATAATAGACAGGGGACATACTAGACAGGGGACATAATAGACAGGGGACAGGGGACAATAGACAGGGGACATAATAGACAGGGGACATAATAGACAGGGGACATAATAGACAGGGGACATACTAGACAGGGGACATAATAGACAGGGGACATACTAGACAGGGGACATAATAGACAGGGGACACACTAGACAGGGGACATAATAGACAGGGGACATAATAGACAGGGGACATAATAGACAGGGGACATAATAGACAGGGGACATAATAGACAGGGGACATAATAGACAGGGGACATAATAGACAGGGGACATAATAGACAGGGGACATAATAGACAGGGGACATAATAGACAGGGGACATAATAGACAGGGGACATAATAGACAGGGGACATAATAGACAGGGGACATAATAGACAGGGGACATAATAGACAGGGGACACAATAGACAGGGGACATAATAGACAGGGGACATAATAGACAGGGGACACAATAGACAGGGGACACAATAGACAGGGGACATAATAGACAGGGGACATAATAGACAGGGGACACAATAGACAGGGGACATAATAGACAGGGGACATAATAGACAGGGGACATAATAGACAGGGGACATAATAGACAGGGGACACAATAGACAGGGGACACAATAGACAGGGGACACAATAGACAGGGGACATAATAGACAGGGGACACAATAGACAGGGGACACAATAGACAGGGGACATAATAGACAGGGGACACAATAGACAGGGGACACAATAGACAGGGGACACAATAGACAGGGGACATAATAGACAGGGGACACAATAGACAGGGGACACAATAGACAGGGGACACAATAGACAGGGGACACAATAGACAGGGGACACAATAGACAGGGGACACAATAGACAGGGGACACAATAGACAGGGGACACAATAGACAGGGGACACAATAGACAGGGGACACAATAGACAGGGGACACAATAGACAGGGGACACAATAGACAGGGGACACAATAGACAGGGGACACAATAGACAGGGGACACAATAGACAGGGGACACAATAGACAGGGGACACAATAGACAGGGGACACAATAGACAGGGGACACAATAGACAGGGGACATAATAGACAGGGGACATAATAGACAGGGGACATAATAGACAGGGGACATAATAGACAGGGGACACAATAGACAGGGGACACAATAGACAGGGGACATAATAGACAGGGGACATAATAGACAGGGGACACAATAGACAGGGGACACAATAGACAGGGGACACAATAGACAGGGGACACAATAGACAGGGGACACAATAGACAGGGGACATAATAGACAGGGGACACAATAGACAGGGGACACAATAGACAGGGGACATAATAGACAGGGGACATAATAGACAGGGGACATAATAGACAGGGGACATAATAGACAGGGGACATAATAGACAGGGGACACAATAGACAGGGGACCCAATACAGGGGACAGAGACGGTGGCTCCGCTAGGTAACCTAGAGGAAGACTGGGGTAACGGGGAGGGGCGGGGCGGGGGAGGGGGGTTGAGAACGAGAGTTGAGGGTTAAGTGGGCCAATGTCAAACTTGCTTGCTCCTTTTGTTAGTATAGGTGGGGATTGAAGGGGTGTCAGGGAGGGGGGGGGGGGGGGGGGGTAGTAACGTTATGCTGACTTGTGAGCCCCACCCGCATCGCCCACTACCAGCCCACCGGGCCCGCTAGACGCACTGCCTGCTGAAGTGGAGTTTAACAAAAAAAGTATCAGTCTTTTCATTTATTACCCGGCCAGAGGTTACCCGGCCAGAGGCCGAGGTATTGCGATTGGTTTGTGTGTGTCTGTGTGTGTGTGTGTGTCTGTGTGTGTGTGTTTGTGTGTGTGTGTGTGTGTGTGTGTGTGTGTGTCTGTGTGTGTGTCTGTGTGTGTGTCTGTCTGTGTATCGATTATCTTAAAAACTACTGTTTGGATTTTGATTAAAATTGGCAGAGGGGTAGACAGCTTGAAAAGGAAGCTTCCTTTCGTTAATCAACACCGTGCTGACCTTGACCTTGAAGTTTGACCATGAAAATCGAAATTTCCTTCTTTGGGCTATGTATTTCCCCCCCAGCTTTATTTTGTGAACTAGTGAACAGAATCGCTTCAAATTTTGTGTGGTGGTGTACCATGGTGTAAGGCAGTTTGTATTAAAGTTTAGCTGTATCTCGTGAACAACTGAACAGAATCGCTTCAAATTTTGGGCTGTGTATTTTATTTGTTCTGTAAGGGTGGAAAGTGGTGTGTTTATTGGGGGGGTGGGGGGGGGGGGGGGAGAGGACATCACTCTGTGCAAGGAAGTTTGTATAAAAGTTCAGCTGTATCTCGTGAACTACTGAACAGAATCGCTTCAAATTTTGGGCTATGTATTTTATGCGTTCTGTAAGGGTGGAAAGTGGTGTGTTTATTGGGGGGTGGGGGTGGGGGACAGGACATAACTCTGGCCGGGTTTGCATTGTCACAATGCGTTGCTGCCGCTCGGAGATGCCCTTGTTCCAAAATTATTTCTGTGCGTACGTGCGTGCGTAAGGGAAGGTGTTATGGACTGTGTGTGTGTGTGTGTGTGTGTGTGTGTGTGTGTGTGTGTGTGTGTGTGTGTGTGTGTGTGAGAGAGAGAGAGTGTGTGTGTGTGTGTGTGTGTGTTCATATTGAAAACGATACATAGTTGCTGTTGTGCATGTTTTGTGTTTTCTTGTCATGATAGGGGCTGTTGGCCTAAATCTTTAAAATATTTCCAAGTTCCGAGTTCTCTCTCTCTCTCTCTCTCTCTCTCTCTCTCTCTCTCTCTCTCTCTCTCTCTCTCTCTCTCTCTCTCTCTCTCTCTCTCTCTCTCTCTCTCGACGTGGACACAGAGACAGGGGACATACTAGACAGGGGACATAATAGCCCCAAAATTCCTGGCATTCAACTACTGCTCTATTTGGCCTTCAGCAGCTTATCTCCACGGCTACTAGAGTCACCCCTAGTTCAGCAACCCTTCCTGACCACATTTACTCCAACAACACGTCCCTAGTCACTGATGTTAATGTTTTAGATTCCAAATGTATTAGTGACCACTCCCCTATAAGATGCACGTGGCTTAATAGACCCCCTAAACTTCAACCTAAAGGTCACACTACAATTCACTACAATCCTTTAAAAACTTTGATAAACTCGCATTTTTTCAAGATCTTAACATGGCGCATTTTGACAATGTCTTCAATTTTTCATGTCCCATCCAAGCACTAGATGTGCTTTGTTCAACGTTTCTAACAGTAATTGAGAAACACGCACCTCTTAGAACAAAAAGAGTTAAAAGTTCCACCCTTCCTGGATGGCTCACTCCAGAAATAGCAGAAACTATGAAACAACGGGTGCATATTAAACATGAATATAAACTACTGAAGAAAGAAAAGACCGATTCGCTACCAACTGACATTAAAGCACAAAATCAACTGGAACGTGAAAACAAAGAATTAGAATATAAAAAGCTAAGAATTCGGGTCAATTCGGGACTCTAGAAAACAGCACTTCAATAAAATCGTATCAACAAATCGTGACACATATACTTTATGGCGAGCCATCAACAACATCACACACAAGTCCAACCACAATTCACTAAATAATTGCAATTGATCGCCAGACTCATTCAATAATCACTTTATGCACATAGCAGAGTCTATAGGGGTAACTGACCCAACACAGCCTGAAAACGAATACTGTCCTTCGTCCTCTCTTCAAACTTTTTGTGACAGAAACATATAACCTGGAAATGCATTTAAAATACCTTCACTTGCTGTTCACGAAGTTGGGTCCCTTATCTCAAGACTAACAAATAAAAAATCTATGGGACCAGACAAAATCAGTAGCTCTCTCTTAAAACTTGCACTTCCCTATGTAGTAGAACCTCTTACCTTCATATACAACACATGCCTGGAGCAAAACATAGTACCACCTGGTCTAAAAGCAGCAAAAGTTATACCAGTGCCTAAATCTAAAGATATCTCTGACCTGAACAACTTTAGACCCATTTCTATTCTTACAATTATATCTAAACCTCTTGAAAAACATGTTCATAAACATCTAATGCAGTATTTCGAGGACAACAATCTTTTCCATCCCTTACAATCTGGCTTTCGGCATCACCATTCATGTCAAACTGCCGTAGTTCGTCTCTGTGATACATGGCTTTCAGCAATAAACCGAAACAAAATTACAGGTGCTATATTTCTTGACTTTAAGAAGGCATTTGATCTTGTGAATCATGAAATATTATTAAACAAACTAGCACTAGACCTGCGGGACGAAAATACGGTTTCTTTCTTTGCATCCAATCTTACTAACAGAACACAGTATGTTTCAACTAATGGTGTAGTTTCAGATAAAAAGATAATTAAGACTGGTGTACAGCAAGGATCTGTTTTAGGACCTCTCCTGTTCTGCTTATTTATTAATGACCTACCACTTTCAATATCAGATGAAAGTGTATCATGCGATCTGTTTGCTGACGACTCCTCCCTCCACTCTAGTGCAGCTCATTTATCCTCCATTCAAACCTAATTACAAACAGCTTTAAATGATGTTTCTGCCTGGTGTGACCAAAACCTGATGGTCATCCACCCTACAAAAACCAAAAGCATAGTAATTACTTCAAGACAGAAACATCAAAACGAACCTCTAATTCTCAAAGTCTATTCAAAGGATAACATCATTGACCAAGTAAAAGAGCACCGAAGAACTGAAGTGGCAGATCCATATTCAGAAAGTAGCACACAAGCTTGCGCGTAGCCTATTCTTACTAAAAAAACACTGAAGCCATTCATAGATACAGAGGAACACACAATGTTCTTTCATGCCCACTGTCTCTCTCACGTCAACTACGCATCCGTAGTTTGGGATTCTGCCGCCAAATGTCACCTATTAAAACTCAATTATATCTACAATAGAGCAGCTAAAATTATTCTTCCTGACCCAAACCTCACCACATCAGAAAAACAAGCAAAATTAAACATCCTTCCGTTAGATTCACAACTAAAGTACAACAAAGCAATTCTCATGTACAAAGTGCATAATGATTTAGCCCCACAATATTTAAAATCATTACTTACCCCGGCATCTCATCGTTATGGTTCCAGTAACTACATTTTGCCAAACACTAGAATAGACAAATACAAATCAAGTTTTTCCTTCTCAGGTTCCTCAATTTGGAATTCCCTTCCCTCTACCATTCAGTTATGCCCTTCCATCTCACGATGCAAAAAGATGGTGCGGGCAAGCATACGGTACAGCCCTGCTTAAATCATGTGTGATATTGAACTCATACTGTATAACTTATCTATTGCCTTGCAAACAACTACATGTTATATGTATGCTATATGTCAAATGAATGTTTATATCTCAGTTTTATGCTTGCTTTTTTTATTGGTTGTTAAATATGTTTGGATCGATGTTACTTTCACTTCCTACATGTAATCAATTATTTGTTTCACTATGTGTATTTTTTAATGTTTCTTTGGTCGCCAGACAATGCATCGGTGAGAGAGAGAGAGAGAGAGAGAGAGAGAGAGAGAGAGAGAGAGAGAGAGAGAGAGAGAGAGAGAGAGAGAGAGAACACTGAACACTGAAATAGTTTAATTACACATCGGCCATAGGCCAAAATACAATGCAATGGACGGGTTGGGGAAGTCGAGGGGTAATTTATGAAAACGAAGAGAAAGAGAGAGAGAGAGAGAGAGAGAGAGAGAGAGAGAGAGAGAGAGAGAGAGAGAGAGAGAGAGAGAGAGAGAGAGAACACTGAACACTGAAATAGTTTAATTACACATCGGCCATAGGCCAAAATACAATGCAATGGACGGGTTGGGGAAGTCGAGGGGTAATTTATGAAAACGAAGAGAGAGAGAGAGAGAGAGAGAGAGAGAGAGAGAGAGAGAGAGAGAGAGAGAGAGAGAGAGAGAGTGAGAGTGAGAGTGAGAGAGCAGATATAGACGTTCGTGTTTTCAAATGCGTTTCATGTTACTAGTCCATTTTAATTGTTTTTGTCATTAAATTTGTTTTCTTTTGTCCAAGGACAGATTGTAAGAATAGGCATCACCTAAAATCTTTATCCTTGTCAAATAAAGTTTTCAAGTGTCCAGTGTCCAGTCTCTCTCTCTCTCTCTCTCTCTCTCTCTCTCTCTCTCTCTCTCTCTCTCTCTCTCTCTCTCTCTCTCTCTCTCTCTCTCTCTCTCTCTCTCTCTCTCTTTCTCTTCGTTTTCATAAATTACCCCTCGACTTCCCCAACCCGTCCATTGCATTGTATTTTGGCCTATGGCCGATGTGTAATTAAACTATTTCAGTGTTCAGTGTTCTCTCTCTCTCTCTCTCTCTCTCTCTCTCTCTCTCTCTCTCTCTCTCTCTCTCTCTCTCTCTCTCTCTCTCTCTCTTCTCTTCTTCGTTTTCATAAATTACCCCTCGACTTCCCCAACCCGTCCATTGCATTGTATTTTGGCCTATGGCCGATGTGCAATTAAACTATTTCAGTGTTCAGTGTTCTCTCTCTCTCTCTCTCTCTCTCTCTCTCTCTCTCTCTCTCTCTCTCTCTCTCTCTCTCTCTCTCTCTCTCTCTCTCTCTCTTTCTCTTCGTTTTCATAAATTACCCCTCGACTTCCCCAACCCGTCCATTGCATTGTATTTTGGCCTATGGCCGATGTGCAATTAAACTATTTCAGTGTTCAGTGTTCTCTCTCTCTCTCTCTCTCTCTCTCTCTCTCTCTCTCTCTCTCTCTCTCTCTCTCTCTCTCTCTCTCTCTCTCTCTCTCTCTCTCTCTCTCCTAATCGATGACACTGGGCGCTTAGCCCTCCGCCAGCCTCGTTTGTCAAGTCAACGACCGTCGTCTATACTTTATGTCGCGGAGGGAAAATTGCGCATTTCTTGTAGGGTTTCTTCTTCATCTCTTGCAGCCCTCCTCCCCCTCCCCCCGGCCATCCATCCACCAGAGCATTCCCCAAGCACCCCCCCCCCCCCCCCCAACCCATCATCTCCTTTCCTTCACTCACAGATCTGTCATTATCCTACATCACCCATCAACTTTTGCACCCCTACCCCCATTCCCCCGCCTCTCTCATTGCCACTATTCTCACCCCATCCTTCCACCATGCTACACTTTGTTTTATTTATCTCTCACCACCCACCTGTTTGAGTTGCCACGACGAATGAAAGCCGAGTCGGATTCTTTGTTCCTATATCACCTGCTGACAATGTGATGCTGCATTTAGTGTTGCAGAGACCTGGAGAGAAAAACAACCGAAAGGAGGCAGGCAATGGGGTCCAGCAAGAGTGTGCTCTGTGTGTGTGTGTGTGTGTTGGAGAGAGAGAGAGAGAGAGAGAGAGAGAGAGAGAGAGAGAGAGAGAGAGAGAGAGAGAGAGAGAGAGAGAGGCAGCCTGGGTAGGGGAAGCTGGACCATTGACTTATTGTACCGAGACATTGTCGCGTGCTACTACTGTACACGGCCATCAGGGCATCACTCGGCTAAGCTACCACTGGCCCACGGGGGCCACGCTGCAGCGTCAGGCTCCGTCGCACATCAAGCTCGCACGCGTTTTCTGCCTGCCTTTTGGCCCGTTCGCCCGCTCGCTGACTGACTGTCTGTCAGCCTGTCTGCCTGTATGTCTGGCTGCGGGTGGGGCCCAGTTTCGACAGGACTGTGTACGGTTGGTTCCCTCCCTCCTCCCAGTCGTCGCCAAGAAAGAAAAGAAAAGGTCTAACTTTGTTAACTTTGATAAAAGAATAATACGAACTCCGCGGCGTCACACTTCTGCTGCTAATTTGATAAAGGACGGAAGAAGTGATTCCGTTTTGTAGCGCGTCATTCAAACTGTTTGTTGGTGTCTTATGAGGAGAGGAGAGGAGAGGAGCGTTCGAGTCGTTATGTGTTTTAGGTACCAAGGAGTGGTTTTGTGGAAGTTTCTAATTACTTTTTTTGTGACTGTGGTGTGTTTGGCTATTATTCGATCGAGTCAAGTTGTCTCTTTCTCTGAGTTTGTTAATGGATTCAGATAATCCATGTTATTTTATAGCCACTATTTTTTCTTTTTCTGAGTTCCTACTTTTAAAAACGTTTTCGTCTAGAATGTCAAAATATAACATAACGTTATGTTCATTGGGCTTTTTTTAAAATGTAGTTTGAACTGCATTGTTAAATATTCACGCATTGTTTCTTTATCATCATCCGAGAAGACTCGCACATGATTTCACACGGTTACCATGATTTCCTAACGTATCTTTCAACTCAGTTTGCTAGGTAGAGGGGTGGGGTGGGGAGGAGGGGGGCATCATCATCAATAAACGCAACTAGTTTCCACAGTACCTCGAATGAGAATGGGAGTCTGACATTTTGTGTGTGCACGCTGTAGTTGCTTAGACTGAGGGAGTGTTATAGGCAACATAATTATCATGAGTGATCACACTGACTGATATTGATTGTATCTGTGGATTTACGTGTTGTAGAATGTAAATCTGACTGTATTTTCCTATTCCTCTTGGGTATAATTATAATGATAAACCCTAAAGACGCCGTATCCTTTCTGGCCGTGCTATGCCACTGTCGCTGTTCATATGGATGTACATTATCCTGATATCTTTTGGTGATATAAAGACAGCCTACGAGTATGACATTCAAGTGTGATCCTAATAGCGTGCATTGTGTATCTTTATATATAAACACATCGGTCATCATCATTCAAACGCAATTGGTGTAGCTCTCGGAAAAGGAAGGTTTCTCAGGCTTACTTTCTGTCGCTGTTGATAAGAATATTATTATCCTGATGTCTTTTTTCGGTTAAAGACAGACTATTGAATATAACATTCACTTGTGTTCCTAATAGCGTGCATCGTGTATCTGTATATCAACACATCGGTCATCATCATTCAAACGCGATTGGCGTAGCTCTCGGAGAAGGAAGGTTTTTCAGGCTTGTTTTGTGACAATCATCAGATGCTTTCACGAACACTTCAGTAAAGTTGTGACAAAAAAACAAAAACAACTCACAATGGCATCGGAAGGAGTGAGCGTTGTGGAGTGGGTGACGGGGGACATGGAAGGCGCGAACGTGACCGCAACCTCCTCCGAGGACGTGTCCAACAACGCCAGCGGATGTTCCGCTAACTGCACGGACTCCCATGTGGCTGACGTGGAGCAGGTGATCCGCATGGTGGTGCCCACGGTGTTCGGCGTGGTGTTCCTGCTGGGGCTGATGGGCAACATGCTGGTCATCCTGGTGGTGGGCTGCGACAAGAACATGCGCAACACCACCAACATCCTCATCCTGGTGCTGGCCGTGGCCGACCTGCTCTTCATCGTCTTCTGCGTGCCCTTCACCGCCACGGGCTACGCCGTACCCGTCTGGCCCTTCGGGGAGATCTGGTGCAAGGTGGTGCAGTACTTCATCTTCGTCAGCGCCTACGCCAGCGTGTACACCTTGGTGCTGATGTCCCTGGACCGCTACCTGGCCGTGGTGCACGCCATCCGCTCCATGAGCATCCGCAACGAGCGCAACACCTGGCTGGCCGTGGCCATCACCTGGGCCGTCATCATGGCGGGGCACGTACCCCTCCTGCTGGAGTACCGCGTGGTGAGCTACCAGTACATGAACCATAACCGCTCCATCTGCGCCAACCATTGGCACATGCAGCGGCCCGGGATGGGGATCATGTTCCACGGGTTCTTCATCACCTTCGGCTACGCCCTTCCTTTGGGCGCCGTGTGCCTCATGTACGGGCTGATGCTCAAGCGGCTGCACCACGGCCCGGCGCGGCCCGGCGGAGCTAGCGGCAAGTCCCAGGAGAGCCTGCGGGCCAAGCGGCGGGTGACCAAGATGGTGGTGATCATCGTGGTGGTGTTCGCCGTCTGCTGGCTGCCCATCCAGGTCATCCTGCTGGTGGAGAAGCTCAAGGTGTACCCCACCACCGTCCCCGCCATCGGCCTGCAGCTGTTCGCCAACTGCCTGGCCTACATGAACTCGTGCGTCAACCCTTTCCTCTACGCCTTCCTCTCAGACAACTTCCGCAGGAGCTTCAGGAAGTTCCTGTGCTGCTCCTCCACGTATGGCGCGCGGAGAACAGAGTACGAGCTGGTCAGTGTCCGGCAGTCGGAGAACCTCACCACGGCCACCGCTCTGAAGAGTTAAAAACAACAACAAAAAAACACGGTCCACTGACCACAGGCGTTTGCTTAGGGTCACGGTGATTTGGAGTGTGTGTGTGTGTGTGTGTGTGTGTGTGTGTGTGTGTGTGTGTGTGTGTGTGTGTGTGTGTGTGTATGTGTGCGTGCGTGTGTGTGTACTCATTGTTGCAGATCAGATTTGATTCTTTGTGTGTCTCGTTTGTGTTGTTTCGTTTCTGGGAGTGAAAAACAAACAAACAAAATCAACAAACAAAAACAGCAACAACAAAGTCAGCAGCAGCAGCAGCAACAACAACAACATCAACTACAGCAACAAGAACAGCAGCAACTACAGCAACAAGAACAGCAGCAACTGCAGCAACAACAACAACAACAACAACAAAAGGAGCTACAGCAAAGCACCCACCACCAGAACATCAACAACACCAACAAAAAAGAACAACAAACAAACAACATTTTATAATGGGGCTGTCACGAATTATTATAAACATTTTTTTTATATAGCACCGTTTCTTGTGTGGATTCGTGTCATCCAGAGGGGTCAGCCTAATGCGGTTCTCCCTCAGTTCTGCCGTGATTTGTGGTCGGGCTTGGCTGAGGACAATCCATCGGACACACGCCTGACTGAACGATCACCCTCCCATTTCTGGAATCCTGAGGGAGTGGGGGGGGGGGGGGGGGGGGGGGGGGGGGGGGGGGGGGGGGAGAGGGGGGGGGGGGGAACAAACCATCAGGTGTTCTGTTCGTTCTTCTCTCCTTCCAGAAGAAAGAAAGAAAGACAGATAGAAAGAAAGGAGAGAGAAGCACCGTGGGACGTGATGGAGTGAGCCCAGCAGAGCGGAAGGATGGCTGGAAGAGGAAAGCCAATGAAGGGTAAGAACAGTTATAATTGTTTGAGAGGCTGGTTTGTGTGCTACGTCTCAAATTTATGAGAGAGAATGAAAGCTGGTAGAAAGGAAGCAAAAGATCGGAGGGAGAGAGAGAGAGGGAGAGAGAGAGAGAGAGAGAGAGAGAGAGAGAGAGAGAGAGAGAGAGAGAGAGAGAGAGAGAGAGAGAGAGAGAGAGAGAGAGAGAGAGAGAGAGAGAGAGAGAGAGAGAGAGAGAGAGAGAGAGAGAGAGAGAGAGAGTCTGTGAATATGTGTATGCATGTTTTGCTCAATTCGTCTTTTTGTACTTGGATAATGTTTGTGTGCACGTTTGTGACGTATGTGTGCGCTCGCGCGCACGTGTCAAGTCAAGTCAAAATTGTATTTCCAGATGGGAACATTTTAGTTAGTTAGTCTATTATATTCCCGTCAACAGCTACGGTTATCTCAGGACTGTCACCGCGCAAAGTTCTACCACGTATAGCAAAACACAAATCCATGAATCTTAACAACGTACAAAACCTGAAAACATAAAAAAATTGTACAATTCATAACATGACACTTCCCTCATTGTACCCTATAGCACATAATTCCAAACAGTGCTGGAAACGTGAGCCATTCCGCTCTATTTATCGAGTCCAGGCTAAAAAACAATAAAAAGGAGAACAAATACATATACTAATAATAATAATAATAATAATAATAATAATTAGCATTCATAGCGCCTAATCTTAAAAAAGCCCTAAGCGCTTACAATAATAAATGAATAAACCAGCAAGCAATATAAATAAAGAAACGACAAAAATATAGTATACACACGCGCGCGCGCACACACGCACGCACTAAACACAGACACACGCACGCACTAAACAGACACACACACACAAACACACACACGAACGCACCACACGCGCGCGCGCACACACACACACACACATACACACACACACACGCGCGCGCGCGCACATGCACACGCAACACATACGCACAAACAACACGCATGCACACAAACACAAGTGCGTAAGATATCACGTCTGGAAGCCAGTGTACAATTAGAAAACAACAACCTGGCATGCCATAACTTGTAAAAAGGAAAAACATGCAAGGGTTTTATAGAAAAAATGCAGAAAGAAGTAGACGCCAGAAAGCAAAAAGAAGAAAAAAGGCAGAGTCAAAGAGAGTGATACAGTAGGGGAAGTTACTAGCATAGAACTTCCAGAAGATGGGGGAACTATTTCTGCTGAAAATCCCCCACGGGAGGGCCCTATCCGCGTAAGCCAGCCTGAGCCGTTGCCCGCCTCCTACGACGAGGACGTGCGGTTGGACTTTAGGAGGCTGCTGAGCTCCTCTCCGTAGCCCCTCCCCCCCCCCCCCCCCCCCCCGCCCCACCATAATAGGTGGAAGCCCGCCGCGGGGACAGATGGTAACATTGTATAAGTAAATGACATGCTTTTTTCAACAAGCCATCCATACAAAAAATAATGTAAAGATAAATAAAAAGACTAAACATTCCAAAGTAGCGAACAAGAAAAGGGAAATAAACAAGTAAACAATTAATTAAAGAAACAAGCAAATGTTCCAAAAACAGGAAGGAGGATGGGCGAATAGCACATTATGTACACTATATCGTCCGTGTCCTGTTTTGGCTGATTTGTTTTTTTTATATGGTTAGGTCCCTTGAAATCTTACCCATGTTGCAACACAACCTCGAAACTGAGCAATAATTACAAAATTATAGATCAACATCAACAACGACACATTTAAAACATTACATTTACTTACCAAAATATACATTTCCATTATTTCAAATGAAATGGATCGATTATGAGAGATATATTTTCATTTTTTCTTGTAGTTTTTATTTTTTTTATGGGAGTTTTAAATGGAGGGTAGTTAGTTCCATAAATCTCCACCCGAATAGAGGAACTAGATTTGAATAGATTATTATTTGGTCGAGGGAATAAGAGCAAATGGGTGTGTCTGCTTGTGTTTGTTTAAATGTGTCTGTTATCTTTTTGGGAGCATTTCCGTTGACAATATTATACATGCATATTGCCTGTTGAGGAAAGAGAAGCACGTGTGTGTGTGTGTGTGTGTGTGTGTGTGTGTTGTTGTTGCTGTACACACTCATGCACTGATATTGACGGATCTTATGCAAGCCTATGTATGCGCAAGCGCCTGCATGGGGTATGTATGAGTGCGTGAATAATTATGTGTATATGTATAAACATGTGTAGGCCCTACCTGTGTGCGTGAGAGAGTGATGTGAATAAGATAGAAATGGGAGAGAGAGAGAGAGAGAGAGAGAGAGAGAGAGAGAGAGAGAGAGAGAGAGAGAGAGAGAGAGAGAGAGAGAGAGAGAGAGAGAGAGAGAGAGAGAGAGAGAGAAGGATTGACAGAGACAAACGAGGCAGAGGCAGACACAGAGAAAGTGACAAGAAGGCATCAATGGTACATCAAAATAAATGGCTTAATGGTGATTGATGATCAATATGAAAAACGCATTTCTGTTGCATGTTAAATTCTACGAATTACGATGTGCTGATAAGAGTTTAATTACTCTTGATTACATTAGGATAAAATATTAAAGTTAATTGCAGTCTTCTCTTTCACCCCTCTCTCCATTTTCGTGAGTTTTCTATAAAAAGAAAAAAAAGTCATGCTCATGTCAATCATATCATTCTCCAATTACTTGGTCCCATGTAATCTCCAATTACTTGGTCGTATGGAATGCAAAACAGGACACATTTGTTAATGTGTGTGAGTGCGTGCGTGCGTGTGTGCGTGCGTACGTGTGTGTGTGTTTGTGTTTGAGTGCGTGCGTGTGTGTGCGTGTGTGTGCGCTTGTATGCATAATTATGAGCACTAGCGCAACGCCCCGTACTGGTAACGCCTAGTACCGGTAACGCCTTGTACAGGTAACGCCAAGTACCGGTACTGCTGAGTACCGGTTTCGCCGGGTCCGCAAAATATTATAGTTGTACTTTTGTGGCTGAAAATACAATTTTTTGACCCCTACCACTTTCAAGGCCTACCGATCTCCATGACCTTGACCTTGACCTTGATCGGTATGCAATCATCAGAAGAACCATAAGCCAAAGTACCTACATGCTAAGTTTGAAGTCCCTAAGAGCAACGGTGTGGACGTTATAGCCCCTTAAAGATTTTCGGTTTTCAAGGTCATATACCAAGGTGAAGGTCATGACGGTGATAATTTATGCACGGATGCCTTCTCTCATGGTGACACACCACCACACAAAACTGGAAACGATTCGGTAAAGCAGTTCGGGAGATATGCGTGGGACAGTAAAACCCAATCATTAGACCCCTACCACTTTCAAGGCATACTGATCTCCCTGACCTTGACCTTGACCTTCATTGGTACGCCATCTTCAGAACGGCCATAAGCGAAAGTACATCCATGCCAAGTTTCAAGACTCTAGGTCCTGCGGTGTGGAAGTTATGGCCCCTTAACGATTTTCGGTTTTCAAGGTCATACACCAACGTCAAGGTCAGGACGGCAAAAAGTTTTGCACAGATGCCTTCCTCTCATGGGGACACACCACCACATAAAATTTGAAGCGATTCGGTCGAGCGGTTCGGGAGATCCTTGGGACAGACAGAAAAGAACAAACAAACAAACAAAAAAAGGAAACAAACCCGAACAGCTCGGATTTACTAACCCCAAGTGCGTGTGGAGCTGCGTGTGGTCCCCCCCTCCCACTCCCCACGACCCCTTGTCGGAGGTTTCCGAAAAGTAAGGATGGCATGACCTTCCGAGCGTGCCAAGGATGCTTGATGCCAAATTTGGTGTCGATCGGTTGAGAACTGTGGCCCCCTCCAGCCCACCCCCCTGAACACCCCCCCCCACACACACACCCGACCATACTCCACCCCTCCCCCATCCAGCCCCCCCTCCCCCATCCAGCCCCCCTCCCCCAGCCCCCCTCATCCCCTCCCTCATCCCCTCCCTCCTCCCCTCAACCCCCTCTCCCCCTCCCCCCTGCCCCTCCCATCCCCCCCTCCCACGCTCACAGCTCACACGCACTTGCCGTTAGTAAATCCGAGCTGCGTGTGGTCCCCCCCCCTCCCCACGACCCCTTGGCGGAGGTTTCCGAAAAGTAAGGACGGCATGACCTTCGGAGGGTGCCAAGGATGCTTGATGCCAAATTTGGTGTCGATCGGTTGAGAACTGTGGCCGTGCATAAGGGACAGACAGACAGACAGACAGGCAGACAGACACACAGACAGATTTCGAAAATATATATAAGATTATGCATTGAACATGTAGCCTACATAATCAGTACATCTCATAGCCCTACAAGAGACAGAGACAGTGAGAGAGAGAGAGAGAGAGAGAGAGAGAGAGAGAGAGAGAGAGAGAGAGAGAGAGAGAGAGAGAGAGAGGGAAAAAGAGAGAGACAGACAGACAGACAGACAGACAGACAAAGACACACACAAAGAGAGACAGACAGACAGAGAGACATAGACAGAGAGCAAAGAGGACAACTGCTGTTCCGGTTGGATGAATGAAAATTTGTTTAACGTCCTCCACCCCGGAGCAGGCACAGAGGCAGACAGACAGACAGACAGAGAGAGAGAGAGAGAGAGAGAGAGAGAGAGAGAGAGAGAGAGAGAGAGAGAGAGAGAGAGAGAGAGACAGACAGACAGACAGAGAGAGAGACAGACAGACAGACAGACAGACAGAGAGAGAGAGACACATAGACATACAGAGACATGAGACACAGAGAGAGAGACAGACAAAGACAGAGAGTGAGACAGACAGAGAGAGGGAGAGAGAGACAGACAGACAGCCAGGCGCTGGCACCCCCCCCCCCCCCTTATATAAGTTCTTATATAAGCTCGCCTCACTACCACACCCTTAGTTAACCTCAGTGACCTGCAATTATGTAAATAGATGTGATGAATTACAGCACGTTTGGACGAATCCCGTTTCGCCGAATTCGCGAAATTTAATTGGTGCATATCGCGCATGTTTATGAACAGATGCTGTTGCAATTTTGCGCGACGATAATCACGATCCCTGGTCATGCACGTTCCAAATCTCGAGTCACATGTCGGTTCTGGTTACGCCGTGGTTTGTGAAAAAGTGAAACGGCGTATATCGCGCGCGTTTTTGAATCGATTCGCTTCTGGTTTGGCACACGGATAGTCAACGTCCACAGTCATCTACCATCCAAATTCGAAGGCAATCCGCCCAGAAATACCAGAGATACGGGCATCGAGAGGCCAGTTATAAGGCCTCGTTTCACGTTGGCGCTGCTCTGAAACTGACGCGCTCTCCCGATTCTCTTCAAATTTCCTGCCAGGCTTTGCCCTGGCCATAGCAAGCCTGAGAGCACATTTGAAGCGATTCGGTTACGAAACGGCGGAGTTATTTGTAAAACGGTGAAGCGGCGTCTGGCGCGCGCATTTAAGAATCGATTCGCTTCCGGTTTAGCACACGGATAGTCCCCGGCCCCGGTCATCTTCCTGTCAAATTCGAAGGCAATCGGCCCAGAAACGCAGGAGGTACGGGCGCCGAGAGGCCAGCGGATGCGCTTTTCGCGCATTTGCAAAACCGCGCAAATGATACGGCCACATCGGTTGCCGTTGCCATCGCCCCGTGAGGGCTCACAGCAAATTTGAAGCGATTCGGTCAAAGAACGGCGGAGTTATAAGGCCCGTTTCGTGTTTCAGACACACAGACACACACACACACACACACACACACACACACACACACACACACACACACACACACACACACACACACAAGTTTTGTTTAGCTTATTCCTTTATCGTCATTAAAGATCATTTTGACTTGACTTGACTTGACACACACACACGGACACTTGGCTTATTACTATATGATGATGATTAGACCCATACCACTTTCAAGGCATACTGATCTCCCTGACCTTGACGTTGACCTTCATCGGTACGCCATCATCAGAATGGCCATAAGCGAAAGTACATCCATGCCAAGTTTCATGACTCCAGGACCTGCGGTGTGGAAGTTATGGCCCCTTAACGATTTTGGGTTTTCAAGGTCATACGCCAAGGTCAAGGTCAGAGCAGGGAAAAGTTTTGTGCGGATGCCTTCCTCTCATAGGGACACACCACCACACAAAATTTGAAGTGATTCGGTCAAGCGGTTCGGGAGATCCTTAGAACAGACAGAAAAGAACAACAAACAAACAAAAAAAGGAAACAAACCTGAACGAAAACTTACCCCTTTGCGATCGTAGATTGGCAAAGGACAAAAACAGAAAAACGAACTGAAAGCCAACTTAGTTCGGCCTTTCAGCATGTGGGACATTTGTAAATACAAAGATTGTGGGAACAATACTGGAGGCAATGCCCGGAAGCAGTGGTAAACCAGTAAAGTCCCGATTTTTTAATAATACAGATACGTGTAGTGTCATCCCATTGTAATCTCCACTGCCCCCCCCCCACCATCCCTCCGCCCACCCACCCACCCCCTACCCCACCCATAACCAGCTCCGCTGACCTACTCGTCACCCCAGCACGTGTGAACCACGGTCTCATGCACGCAGCAGTCCCCCCCCCCCCTTTAATAACAGCACGTTTGGACAGATCCTGTTTGGTCTAGTTAGCGAAACTGTGCATATCGCGCGCGTTTATGAACGGATGCTGTTCAAATTTCCTGCCATGCTTTGCCCCGAACCATAGCAAGCCTGACAGCAAAATCGGTTTGAAACGGCGAATTCGGTTAAGAAACGGCGATAGAGTTATTCAATGAAAAGGTGAAGCGGCGTATAGCGCGCGCGTTTCTGAACCGATTCGCTTCCGGTTTGGCACACCGATAGTCACCGTCCCCGGTCATCTACCTGCCAAATTGGAAGGCAATCGGCCCAGAAACGCCGGAGGTACGGGCGCCGAGAGGCCGGCGGATGCGCGTTTCGCGCATTTGCGAAACCGCGCAAATGACACGGCCGCCTCGATTGCCGTTGCCATCGCCCCATTAGGGCTCACAGCAAATTTGAAGCGATTCGGTCGAAAAACGGCGGAGTTATAAGGCCGGTTTTGTGTTTCAGACACACACACACACACACACACACACACACACACACACACACACACACATGGACACTTGGCTTATTACTATATGATGATGATGATGATGATGTGTTTTTGTCTTCACATGTATGTCTGTGTGCGCCAGCGTCTCTCTCTCTCTCTCTCTCTCTCTCTTTCTTTCTGTCTGACTCTGTCTGTCTGTCTTTCTGTCTTTCTGTCTGTCAAGCAGTCTGTCTCTCTCTGTAGAGTTCTTGTTGAGGTCTAGGGGTAACGGCTCTTATTGGGATGCGTCTACATGCTTTCCCCCACTCACACACGAGCAACACCGGAAACCAATGTACCACACACACAAAACCCAGATTTATTCCTTGGCATCAGTCATTTGGCATATAAAGAAACTGAAGAGCTAGGGACCTAATTAGAACTGAAGAAATAAATACTGAACGCTGACCTAACGCTGATCTCATTTTCTGTACAATGATGATGATGATGATGATCTTGACGATGCGTTAGTTTCATTAGTCCCCGAGCCAAAGGTTCGGGGAACTATTGTTTTTGGTCTGGTCCGTCCCTTCCTTCCTAATGTTAACAACCTAGCAAACCTACCCGGGGTAATAACTTGAAGGCCAACCTATCCCAAACGATACAATTGCTTGAATGCCATCTAGAAGAGGATAGGTAAGACACCGCCCTCGCTCACACACACTCTACTATCTAATCAGTTAAACTGTGCATGTAGTCATTGTCCATAGGTAGGATGTCACACTCGACGCGTTCCACACTAGGCTGAAAGTTCAGGGAAGCGTAGACGCTGGTAAACACGCTACGTCAGCGTGGTCAGGACATCTGGCGTCGTCCACTCGAAAAGGATCTGGTCGTACCCTTGGAGGCTCAGGCACGACGGATCCTGAGGGTTGTTGAACTGCCCCCTCTGGCTCTGGTCCTCTCCCACTCGGGTCTCTCCATGTCTCATCCGGGGTTTCTTTTGGCTAAAACACAGAAGAGGGATGTGTGCCACGCACATAAGAACATGCACCGCTACTGTTGCGAAGATAATATCTCAGAAGATTCCTACGTTTATGAGTGGTGATGAGAAACACGAAATGATAGATGATTCAGCAAACCAGTCAGTGTCAAAATCAAGGGAAACAACTTACCACAAATGTTTCAAATAAAAAAGGGATATAATTTAGCATGACTGGTTGATAAGAAGAAATTGAGCAAAGAGACATGCATCACATCAAATCAATGCATATCACACGCTAACTCATCCAAAGAACGTTACGACAAAACGTTAGCGTTTAACTTCAACTCAGAGACGACCAACATTACTGCTTTACACAATTGTTCACTATTTACGTGTATTAATGGTACCAAAGGGAAAGCAAAACCAAACATACGAGTAGGACCTGCCTATTATTATTATTTTTATTTTTTATTTTTTTATTATGTATAAAACTGTATCTATTGCTATGAACATGAACATTAATGAACCAACGAATTGTACTGAACACGAATATGTTACGAATACGAATGTTTCCGGATGTTTTGTTGAGGGTCAAATTGATCGACTTCAAGAGTTTCTTTGCACCATGCCCTCCCATACACACATTCACACCATGCATCAAGCGATGAAGAATGGACAGAAAAAGAGACAGAGAGAGAGGAATAACGCGTCAAAATGGGTTAATGACAATTGTATGGTACAACCTGAATGCTATGGGGCCTCATTTTGTTAGCGCTAAACATACAGGCATTCATGCCAACAAATAAAGTAAACGTTGTTTTGAAAGTCTAATTCTTGAAAAGAACACAATTTAAAATAATGAAGAGAAAAAAAACCCTTAAACAGGTGCAACGCCGAGCGGCTGCAGGGGTCGCAGCATCGCCGAGCTACTCCGAAATCGGAATGTGTCGGCTGTACATATACATAAGAACGCATCAAAACAGCACGTAAGTACATAAAAACGCATCAAAACAGCACGTAACTGAATAGTTTTTTTTATATATATAGCCTTGGGGTTTGGACCCGTGATTTGAGCGCGCTCGATCATGCGCACATGCGCGCACAGAAAAATTCATGACCATTCATCAAGAAATGTTGTGAAAAAAACTGCATTGAAATACATGCAAAACTTCGCGAGATATTAGCGATTATGTGTTTTGGGGTTTGAACCCCGTAACTGGCGCGACCTTGACCTTAATGTAAAACTAAATACATCAGTGGATAGCTTGCATCTTGGCAAACTAGTATGCCAAATTTGATGATGATAGACTGAATAGTTTTTGAGAAAAACGGACGAAAAGCCGGACGGACGGACGGACGGAGGCACTGCGCCGCCGCCGGACGGACCAGACCAAAAACAATAGTTCCCCGAACCTTTGCATCGTCAAGATCATCATCATCATCATCATTGTACAGAAAATGAGAAATTACTTCCTCGTATTCTGATGATAGTAAATGACGTCAAATGATTGTATTATTAACAATCTTGATTATTAAAAATCAAACAAAAAAACTTCGGGACTATCCTGGTATTGCAGTGCCTCCAGGATCGTCGCACTATCTTTATAGTTATCAATGTCCCGTATGTGCCTGTTCCAGGCATGGAGAACGTTAAACGAACTTTCATCATCAGTACATGACGTACATTTTTTCTGCCTTACTGCATCTAAAGCAAAAAATAAAAAAGGACAGAGAGAGGCAGAGACAGAGAGAGGCAGAGAGACAGAGGGACAGAGACAGAGAGTCTGAGTCTGAATGATTTACTGATTAGGCCTTAGGCCCATTTCAAAGAACATACATCCACACAACAATAAAATAGAAAGAATTACAATATAACAAGGAGGCATACAGTGTTAAAATAGAAAACAAGTAAACTCATTAATTCTATAGCCACGGAACAGATACATAATTAAGACCACAATGAAACAAAATACATGCCTTATAGTAATATCGCACAATAAGTTTTAGGCTGACTTGTTATAGTAAAGAAAGCACATTCAATGCATATTCGATGACACCTGACAAAACATGAAATTATCATAATGAATTACGGAGTTCAAAAGCCTTACACACATAGAAAGAGAGGCGCATTATTGTAGGCCTATGAGTTGAGGCAAGAAGAATAGAAAGCTTGAAACTAGACGGACAATTAAAATATTTTCTTGGAATGTATCTTTCTCGAATATCAGCATATTTAGGACACTTAAGTGTAAAATGCACCTCTGTTTCTGATTCTTCTCTACAAAAGGGGCAAGAGTAATCTGTGTTAGAATTGGAATAACGAAATCTATGTGTTTTTAAGGGGGAAACACCAAGTCTTAAACGTATAAAAAAGTTTCTTGCTTTTATGTGTTTTAATTCGCACAAGTAAGGAGACAAGAACAAAGTTGTTTTAAATGTTGAATAAAAAGTAAATCGTTCTTTCGTTGAAAGTTCTTTTGACCAATCTGCTGTGTATGATAAGACAAGTCTTTCTTTAAGTGCAGCAAGAAAATATCTTTCATCACCAACACCCTGATTTAGCCACACCTGATCAAATCCATATTTATATAAAACAAAGAAAACTGAGGACGCCCAAGTTAACCGATTTTGTTCATGCAAATAAAGCAACATTTGATATGCTTTGAAGGGCAGGCGTTGATGAGGCATTTTAATAATGCGAAGCCAAAATCTGACAGATTTCAAAAGACAATTGATATATAAAGGGTGCCGTCCTAGCTCACCGTAAACTAGACTATTTGGTGTTCTTATAGTTACATTTAAAAATCTTTTCATGACAAACAAGTGAACTTTTTCTATGGGACTCACATCTGCTATGACACCCCAGATTTCAGCCCCATACGTAAGCATGGGTTGAATCTGGGTATCGAAGAGTTTAAAAAAGACTTGAGGAGATCGTTCTCATGGAGAATTCTAATGACTCCTTTTTTGGCACGATTTCCAAGATCATTTAATGCATGCGTAAATGATAGCCTTGTAGATAAGATAATCCCTAAATATTTATATGCGTTGACAACTTTAATACAATGTACACCATAAAACCAGGATTCATTAGACGCTATATGCCCACCATTTCTGAACACAATAATATTTGATTTATCTAGATTTACAATAAGGTTAAGACGAGTAGCTGTATCATAAAGAATATTGAGTTGATTTTGAAGACCACTGACAGTATCAGAGACAAGAATCACATCGTCAGCAAACAAAAGGATTAGAATTTCAAGTAGATCTGGGAACAGTTGAATGCCATGTCTACCACATTCCTGAATATCATTAGCTAATTCGTTGATAAAGAGCGAGAACAATGTGGGACTGCAAATTCCACCCTGCTTTACACCCTGAGGGCACATAAATGAGTCAGTTAAATCATTATTTGATATATCTCTTCCTTTAACAGCCTTATACATTCCCTTAATTGCATTGTACATTTTACCTTTAACGCCTCTTTTTTTCAAAATTTTCCAAAGTTTACCACGCACAACAGAATCAAAGGCTTTCTTGAAATCAATAAAACCCACATACAGTTTACGGTGGAATGACAGTTGACGTTGCATCATAGCAGTTAAAGTGAATATGTGATCCATAGTACGAAAACCAGCCTGATACTCGCTTACCAAATCATTTTCATTTATCCAAGAAGTAAGTCTTTTATTAAGAATGAAACTGTACAATTTGCTGCAAATGTTAAGTAAGGATATTCCTCGATAGTTATCGGGATTTTCGGGATCACCTTTCTTATACAAGGGATGAATTAAAGCATCTGTCCAGTCCTCAGGATACGATCCAGATGAAACAAGTGTATTAAAATATTCAACAAGAAAAGGGACAATATCAACAGCAGAGTGTTTGAAAAACTCACCAATAATTTTATCAGACCCAGGAGCCTTTCCATTTTTTAAATTTCGGATGGCAGCATAAACCGCTGCCTCATGTCTCTTACTTCCCCCTCCTCCTCCTCCCCCTCCTCCCCCTCCTCTTCGACGCTTGTATTACCAGGAGGGTCAGCATTAGAAGTATTGTCAGGATTAAACACTCTATAAAAGTGATTATACCATTCGTCTTTCTCTATGTGGACAGAGACAGAGAGAGGCAGAGAGACAGAGAGAGGCAGAGACAGAGAGAGGCAGAGACAGAGAGAGGCAGAGAGACAGAGAGAGGCAGAGACAGAGAGAGGCAGAGACAGAGAGAGGCAGAGAGACAGAGAGAGGCAGAGACAGAGAGAGGCAGAGACAGAGAGAGACAGAGACAGAGAGAGGCAGAGAGACAGAGAGAGGCAGAGACAGAGATAGGCAGAGAGACAGAGAGACAGAGACAGAGAGAGACAGAGACAGAGAGAGACAGAGAGAGACAGAGAGAGACAGAGAGAGAGAGAGAGAGAGACAGACAGAGAGAGACAGAGAGAGACAGAGACAGAGAGAGGCAGAGAGACAGAGGGACAGAGACAGAGAGAGGAGAGAGACAGAGAGAGGCAGAGAGACAGAGAGGACAGAGACAGAGAGAGGCAGAGACAGAGAGAGACAGAGAGAGGCAGAGACAGAGAGAGGCAGAGAGAGAGAGAGAGACAGAGACAGAGAGAGAGAGGCAGAGAGACAGAGAGAGGCAGAGACAGAGAGAGGCAGAGACAGAGAGAGGCAGAGAGAGAGAGGGACAGAGAGACAGAGAGAGGCAGAGACAGAGATAGGCAGAGACAGAGATAGGCAGAGACAGAGAGAGAGCAGAGAGACAGAGAGACAGAGAGAGAGAGAGACAGAGAGAGACAGAGGGACAGAGGCAGAGAGAGGCAGAGACAGAGAGAGGCAGAGGGACAGAGACAGAGAGAGGCAGAGACAGAGGACACAGAGACAGAGAGAGGCAGAGACAGAGAGAGGCAGAGGGACAGAGACAGAGAGAGGCAGAGACAGAGAGAGGCAGAGAGAGAGCAGAGAGACAGAGACAGAGAGAGACAGAGAGAGACAGAGACAGAGAGAGGCAGAGACAGAGAGAGGCAGAGACAGAGACAGAGACAGAGACAGAGAGAGACAGAGACAGAGAGAGAGAGGCAGAGACAGAGATAGGCAGAGACAGAGAGAGGCAGAGAGACAGAGAGAGACAGAGAGAGAGGCAGAGACAGAGAGAGGCAGAGAGGGACAGAGACAGACAGAGGCAGAGAGAGAGACAGAGACAGAGAGAGAGCAGAGGGACAGAGACAGAGAGAGGCAGAGAGACAGAGGGACAGAGACAGAGAGAGGCAGAGACAGAGAGAGGCAGAGAGACAGAGGGACAGAGACAGAGAGAGGCAGAGACAGAGAGAGGCAGAGAGACAGAGGGACAGAGACAGAGATAGGCAGAGAGACAGAGAGAGGCAGAGAGACAGAGGGACAGAGACAGAGAGAGGCAGAGGGACAGAGACAGAGAGAGACAGAGAGAGGCAGAGAGACAGAGGGACAGAGACAGAGAGAGGCAGAGAGACAGAGGGACAGAGACAGAGAACGATGTCATTGCCAAAATACAGGCGGGGGGGTCTCTGTAGTCCTGTTGGTTGTTCGTTTATTATTATTATGCACGGGCCACTATTGTCCGCCCCTCCCGGGGCCTCCCCGTGAGATCCATTGTCAACTGTCTCCGTCATGTGTAGTGAGTGAGCAAACTCATCAACATGGAATATCATCTGCAACATTGTTTTTTTTTATTTGTCTGTCTGTCTGAAAGTTAGTCTGTCTGTCTGGGAGTTAGTCTGTCTGTCTGTCTGATAGTTAGTCTGTCTGTCTGTCTGTCTGTCTGTCTGAGAGTTAGTCTGTCTGTCTGTCTGGGAGTTAGTCGGTCTGTCTGTCTGTCCGTTGCCTATCGTATCAACTATACTCCCGTCGGCCACGGTCTGTCTGTCTGTCTGAGAGTTAGTCTGTCTGTCTGAAAGTTAGTCTGTCTGTCTGTCTGGGAGTTTGTCTGTCTGAAAGTTAGTCTGTCTGTTTGGGAGTTTGTCTGTCTGAGAGTTAGTCTGTCTGTCTGTCTATCTGTCTGTCTGTCTGTCTGTCTGTCTGTCTGTCTGTCTGTCTGTCTGTCTGTCTGTCTGTCTGTCTGTCTATCTGTCTGTCTGTCTGTCTGAGAGTCAGTCTGTCTGTCTGTCTGTCTGTCTGGGAGTTAGTCTCTGTCTGAGAGTTAGACTGTCTGTCTGTCTGAGAGTTAGTCTGTCTCTCTGTCTGTCTGCCTGTCTGAGGGTTAGTCAGTCTGTCTGTCTGTCTGGGAGTTAGTCTGTCTGTCTGAGAGTTAGACAGACGTCTGTCTGTCTGCCTATCTGAGGGTTAGTCTGTCTGTCTGTCTGTCTGTTTGTCTGTCTGTCTGTCTGTTTGTTTATCTGTCTGTTTGTCTGTTTATATGTGTGTCTGTATATCCGTTTGAGAGTTAGTCTGTCTGTGTGTTTGTCTGTCTGTCTGTATGTCTGTCTATCTGTATCGTGTCTGTATGTCTGTCTGTATCGTGTCTGTATGTCTGTCTGTGTGTCTGTCTGTATGTCTGTATGAGAGTTAGTCTGTGTGTTTGTCTGTCTGTCTGTATGTCTGTCTGTATGTCTGTCTGTATTGTGTCTGTCTGTCTGAGAGTTAGTCTGTGTGTCTGTCTGTGTGTCTGTCTGTCTGTCTGAGAGTTAATCTGTGTGTGTGTCTGTGTGTCTGTCTGTCTGGCTGGCTGTGTGTCTGTCTGTTATTTTGTATATATATCGATTTAGAAAAATAACTGTGTTTATATTGTTTGTATGCCTCCCTGTGTGTCGCTCAGAGAGAGAGAGAGAGAGAGAGAGAGAGAGAGAGAGAGAGAGAGAGAGAGAGAGAGAGAGAGAAGAGAGAGAGAGAGAGAGAGAGAGAGAGAGAGATAGAGAGAGAGACAGAGACAGACAGACAGACAGACAGACAGACAGACAGAGGCACAGAGAGCGAGAGAGAGAGAGAGAGAGAGAGAGAGAGAGAGAGAGAGAGAGAGAGAGAGAGAGAGAGAGAGAGAGAGAGAGAGAGAGAGAGACAGACAGACAGACAGACATAGGGAGACAGAGACAGACAGACAGACAGACAGACAGACAGAGGGAGACATAGACAGCGACAGAGTGACAGCGACAAAAAGACAGCGAGAAAGGAGTTTTGTTCGGTTAAAGTTAAGCGCCCACATTATTCTCCCACTAGTATTGATCGTGCGTCAGAGAATCAAGGGTAAGCTTTCCCCCTGATATTGAGGCGACTTAAGGGGGATCAGGAGGACACCCCTGGATCACTGCCCCGACCACCAAGGCGATTGACACCGCAACTAACACCAAACTACTGTTCTGTTCTCAGTAGAGGGGCCGCTCTTCTTCTTACGATTCGATCTCCAGTGCGATGCGAATAGGGCATTTGCCACGTGAGGACGACCTTGAAATTCACTGAGTGGAATCTAGAGAGTTGAATTAGAAAGGTCTGCGTAACTCGGGCAGAACGAGAGCGGGCAAATTAGTAGTCTAGTATAGAGAACGAACACTCGTGGCAAATGCCCTATTGACATTTTGTGAGGCATGATTCTCTATTATGATGGAATCTTACGAGTTTTGTTCACTATATTTGCAGTCCCCCGTACACGAATCTGATGAAATATCTATCCATCTGTATCAGACATTTGATTTGATTCGTGTATTGGTGGGGTCTACTTGAACGAAAATAGCAGAATTATTTTTACACGATAACTAGAAACGCATCACCTAGTTTCAAATAGAATGCATGCCCTTTAAAGCAAGTGCTCATACGCACATTCGATTGGAAGTATTTCACGAAAATCTCGTTACAATCGCATCGCGTTGGTATCGGATCGTATGCAGTGTAGCAGGCCCTTTAAAGGGCCAGCTACATACATTGGAATCGCATCTGAATGCGTTGCGATTTTTTACGGTGTGAGTCATGAATCACGTGGAAAAAAAATCCGTCTAAAAATAAATCTTCTATTTTCGCTCAGTATACTCACGTAGACCCAATACATGAATTGCACGTGATTTGGGACTCACATCCTCAAAATCGCATCGCATTCAGATACGATTCGTAAATGTGTGGCTGGCCCTAAAGGGGATGAGGACACCCCTTGACACCCCCAACCATCAGAGCGATTGACATTGCAGCTAGCGCCACTCGGCTCACCAAACTACTGTTGGTTTCTCTCACTACAAGTCTCAATACACGTTAACATTAACTTGTTCACTCTTTCCCCACTTACACTATCTGATAGCCACTCATGAAGCTCTCTGAACACGTGAACATTTTTCACTCGTTCCCCATGGCAACACCACTGTGTCAGTGGGCCAGTCATAACATGACCAGCATATCACGGTGAAAGAGTGAACAGATGTTCACGTGTACATGGGCCTTAAGATCACTTGTATATCACTGTGTTATCGTGGTGAAAGAGTAAACAAATGTTCACGTGTCCAGAGACCCTCATGAGTGGCTATCAGTGTGCTAACATGGGGAACGAGTGAACAAGTTAATGTTAACGTGTATTGAGACTTGTAGTGAGAGAAACCAACAATAGTTTGGTGAGCTGAGTGGCGCTAGCTAGACATCATGGTTTGCGTTCGGCCCTTTACTGAAATGACGACATCCTGTATGTAATATCTCACACTCAAGTATCGTCCTTTAATACTTCAAAATGTCTGAGTATCTACACTAGCGAACAAAAGTTAAGGCCAAGAAAGACAATCATCTCCGAAAACTCGCGAACTAAAAAAAAATCAGTTTTGTTATGAGCTGGGTGTGTTTACGAACTCAAAACAAAATCAGTTTTGTTATGAGCTGGGTGCGTTTGATTTTTAAATGAATTCACTTTTGGTCGCTAATTGATTCTGAGTTTGACTTTTCAAGAGGAGGGGGAAGTTGTTGAAAGGGGCATTTTGTTGACTGAACTCGTTCTGGTTAATGATTTTTTGGACTGAACTTAATGTTAAAAGAATAAATTCAGTTTTGTTATGAGCTGGGTGCGTTTGATTGAGTTTGTGAGTTTTCGGAGATGGTTGTCTTTCTGGGCCTTAACTTTTGTTCGCTAGTGTGCAATCGACAGAAATGAATGCTGCATCAAAATGCCGGGCAAAAAGGTGTATGCATGAATAATGATGTATTGTTTTTTAAAAATATTATTGCGACTGAAGGGCCTGCTACGATTCGCTGTCAATGCGATGGGAGTGACGATGCGAGTCATGATGATTCACGTGGAATACTTCCGTCTAGAAATAATTCTACTACTTTCGCTCTATGTACTCTCTGTGTACTCAAGTAGGCCCAACACATGAATTTCACGTGAGTCACCATGCCTCACAAAATGTCAAATCACATCGCGCTGGGATCGAATCGTATGTAATGTAGCGGATCCTTAAAGGACGCGACACATGATCTAGTTTCAAATAGAATGCATGCCCTTTAACCCTTTCGCCGCCAGACATTTTTCAGCCAAACATTTCCATTACATTTATCTGGGTAGAGAATAAAATCCATCTGCAGCATTGGGGATTCTTTTGGGACATAAATATAAAACAAGGTCTACCCTTACTTCCCAAAACTAAGACAATAGGGTGTTTGGATAATAGACCCCAATTTGATGCCTTTTAGAGACATGGGTGTTAAATCACTGTGGTGCTAAAATGCGACTTTGGCGGTGAAAGGGTTAAAGCAAGTGATCATACGCACATTCGATTGGGGAAATGAAATCGATTAGTATAAATTGTATTAGCTCAAAAACGTTGATTTACTGGTGCCATGCTTAAATAGCACTGTGTTTGTATGAATATGTGCGAATGCTGTTTGGCTTGTCTGTCCTTCTTCAAACAGCCTACAGGCAATAGAACTAATAGTACAGTTAGTAACAGGCTAGTTTGGCTTGTTTCTTTCGTATTTTCGTTGTTGTTTTTTGTGCCGATGTGTGTAATAATGACAAGTTTATGTATATTTTGTGTATGTTTGCTCTTCCTTCGTAGTTGCAATATAGATGTGTAGAGCAGGCTGCAAAGGACATACACTTTTTTCTGCAAGTCTTCCAGCAGAGGTTTATGAATGACGTGACATTTATCCTCTACGTGACCTTATAGCAATATCGATCACAATGTGTTACGTTACTTCCTTGTCTGACAAAAATGGGGATGGATTTTGCTTTTGCTTCTTCTTGGTTGTTATTTTTATATTGTTTTAATATTTCGACACCTTTCTTTCTGTCCAATTAATTAATAAGACGGATCAGACGATTCTGTGGCGATCTGCTCCTTAATTGTATTACGATAGTGCACACACGCCAACAACAACAACAACAGTGGTAGTTAGGTCATTGATTGTTTGTCTGCTTGTGTCTTATTTGTCTGCATGTCTGTATTCCTGAATAAAACAAACAAACAACGCTCAGAGAGTTGTGACTAGAATGGGAACATTTACGTGCTTTATCATACTGCCCAAAAACTTTTATATTTTGTGGAGTGGTGTTGTTGTTGTTGTTGCTGTTGTTGTTGCTTAATATTATTTAGTATTTAGCATGCTAGGTAGGTTTCTCTCTCTATTTTTCTGGAATGTTTACGATATGTTATCATCTCTTGTGACAATGACTTAATAATGATACTTAGCCATCCCTTTTGTAAACCTGTCCTTGCAAAATGATAATAATAAAACGGTACGAGGATAACTTAGCAAAGACGGGAAGAGAGAAAACTGTAACCTCTTCGGATGTTGAAAAGTCAATAGAAGAAAAAAAAAGAAAATCTAAGTTGTTTAATGTTACCAACTTTCCCAATAAACCACGAGATACTTTTTGGAGATAGTCCGGCTCTGGCAACACTCACCGTGACACTGTATACCTCTGCCTTGTCTCTCCACTCTGCCTGCCTGGCGCAGTGTTCAACACTGTAGACCTCTGCCTTGTCTCTTCACCCTGCCTGCCTGGCGCAGTGTTCAACACTGTAGACCTCTGCCTTGTCTCTCCACTCTGCTTGCCTGGCGCAGTGTTCAACACTGTAGACCTCTGCCTTGTCTCTTCACTCTGCCTGCCTGACGCAGTGTTCAACACTGCAGACCTCTGCCTTGTCTCTTCACTCTGCCTGCCTGGCGCAGTGTTCAACACTGTAGACCTCTGCCTTGTCTCTTCACTCTGCCAGCCTGGCGCAGTGTTCAACACTGTAGACCTCTGCCTTGTCTCTTCACTCTGCCTGCCTGGCGCAGTGTTCAACACTGTAGACCTCTGCCTTGTCTCTTCACTCTGCCTGCCTGGCGCAGTGTTCAACACTGTAGACCTCTGCCTTGTCTCTTCACTCTGCCTGCCTGGCGCAGTGTTCAACACTGTAGACCTCTGCCTTGTCTCTCCACTCTGCCTGCCTGGCGCAGTGTTCAACACTGTAGACCTCTGCCTTGTCTCTCCACTCTGCCTGCCTGGCGCAGTGGTCAACACTGTAGACCTCTGCCTTGTCTCTCCACTCTGCCTGCCTGGCGCAGTGGTCAACACTGTAGACCTCTGCCTTGTCTCTCCACCCTGCCTGCCTGGCGCAGTGGTCAACACTGTAGACCTCTGCGTTGTCTCTCCACCCTGCCTGCCTGGCGCAGTGGTCAACACTGTAGACCTCTGCCTTGTCTCTCCACCCTGCCTGCCTGGCGCAGTGGTCAACACTGTAGACCTCTGCCTTGTCTCTCCCACTCTGCCTGCCTGGCGCAGTGGTCAACACTGTAGACCTCTGCCTTGTCTCTCCACTCTGCCTGCCTGGCGCAGTGGTCAACACTGTAGACCTCTGCCTTGTCTCTCCACTCTGCCTGCCTGGCGCAGTGTTCAACACTGTAGACCTCTGCCTTGTCCTCCACCCTGCCTGCCTGGCGCAGTGGTCAACACTGTAGACCTCTGCCTTGCCTGCCTGCCTGACGCAGTGTTCAACACTGTAGACCTCTGCCTTGCCTCTGTGCCTGGCGCAGTGTTCAACACTGTAGACCTCTGCCTTGTCTCTTCACTCTGCCTGCCTGGCGCAGTGTTCAACACTGTAGACCTCTGCCTTGTCTCTTCACTCTGCCTGCCTGGCGCAGTGTTCAACACTGTAGACCTCTGCACTTGTCTCTCCACTCTGCCTGCCTGGCGCAGTGTTCAACACTGTAGACCTCTGCCTTGTCTCTCCACTCTGCCTGCCTGGCGCAGTGTTCAACACTGTAGACCTGCCTGCCTCCACTCTGCCTGCCTGGCGCTTCAACACTGTAGACCTCTGCCTGCCTGCCTGCCGCAGTGTTCAACACTGTAGACCTCTGCCTTGTCTCTTCACTCTGCCTGCCTGGCGCAGTGTTCAACACTGTAGACCTCTGCCTTGTCTCTCCACTCTGCCTGCCTGGCGCAGTGTTCAACACTGTAGACCGCAGTGTTCAACACTGTAGACCTCTGCCTTGTCTCTCCACTCTGCCTGCCTGGCGCAGTGTTCAACACTGTAGACCTCTGCCTTGTCTCTCCACTCTGCCTGCCTGGCGCAGTGGTCAACACTGTAGACCTCTGCCTTGTCTCTCCACCCTGCCTGCCTGGCGCAGTGGTCAACACTGTAGACCTCTGCCTTGTCTCTCCACTCTGCCTGCCTGGCGCAGTGGTCAACACTGTAGACCTCTGCCTTGTCTCTCCACTCTGCCTGCCTGGCGCAGTGGTCAACACTGTAGACCTCTGCCTTGTCTCTCCACTCTGCCTGCCTGGCGCAGTGGTCAACACTGTAGACCTCTGCCTTGTCTCTCCACTCTGCCTGCCTGGCGCAGTGGTCAACACTGTAGACCTCTGCCTTGTCTCTCCACTCTGCCTGCCTGGCGCAGTGTTCAACACTGTAGACCTCTGCCTTGTCTCTCCACTCTGCCTGCCTGGCGCAGTGGTCAACACTGTAGACCTCTGCCTTGTCTCTCCACTCTGCCTGCCTGGCGCAGTGGTCAACACTGTAGACCTCTGCCTTGTCTCTCCACTCTGCCTGCCTGGCGCAGTGTTCAACACTGTAGACCTCTGCCTTGTCTCTCCACTCTGCTCTGCCTGGCGCAGTGTTCAACACTGTAGACCTCTGCCTTGTCTCTTCCACTCTGCCTGCCTGGCGCAGTGTTCAACACTGTAGACCTCTGCCTTGTCTCTTCACTCTGCCTGCCTGGCGCAGTGTTCAACACTGTAGACCTCTGCCTTGTCTCTCCACTCTGCCTGCCTGGCGCAGTGGTCAACACTGTAGACCTCTGCCTTGTCTCTCCACTCTGCCTGCCTGGCGCAGTGGTCAACACTGTAGACCTCTGCCTTGTCTCTCCACCCTGCCTGCCTGGCGCAGTGGTCAACACTGTAGACCTCTGCCTTGTCTCTCCACTCTGCCTGCCTGGCGCAGTGGTCAACACTGTAGACCTCTGCCTTGTCTCTCCACTCTGCCTGCCTGGCGCAGTGTTCAACACTGTAGACCTCTGCCTTGTCTCTCCACTCTGCCTGCCTGGCGCAGTGGTCAACACTGTAGACCTCTGCCTTGTCTCTCCACCCTGCCTGCCTGGCGCAGTGGTCAACACTGTAGACCTCTGCCTTGTCTCTCCACTCTGCCTGCCTGGCGCAGTGGTCAACACTGTAGACCTCTGCCTTGTCTCTCCACCCTGCCTGCCTGGCGCAGTGGTCAACACTGTAGACCTCTGCCTTGTCTCTCCACTCTGCCTGCCTGGCGCAGTGGTCAACACTGTAGACCTCTGCCTTGTCTCTCCACTCTGCCTGCCTGGCGCAGTGGTCAACACTGTAGACCTCTGCCTTGTCTCTCCACCCTGCCTGCCTGGCGCAGTGGTCAACACTGTAGACCTCTGCCTTGTCTCTCCACTCTGCCTGCCTGGCGCAGTGTTCAACACTGTAGACCTCTGCCTTGTCTCTCCACTCTGCCTGCCTGGCGCAGTGGTCAACACTGTAGACCTCTGCCTTGTCTCTCCACTCTGCCTGCCTGGCGCAGTGTTCAACACTGTAGACCTCTGCCTTGTCTCTCCACTCTGCCTGCCTGGCGCAGTGGTCAACACTGTAGACCTCTGCCTTGTCTCTCCACTCTGCCTGCCTGGCGCAGTGTTCAACACTGTAGACCTCTGCCTTGTCTCTCCACTCTGCCTGCCTGGCGCAGTGTTCAACACTGTAGACCTCTGCCTTGTCTCTCCACTCTGCCTGCCTGGCGCAGTGTTCAACACTGTAGACCTCTGCCTTGTCTCTCCACTCTGCCTGCCTGGCGCAGTGGTCAACACTGTAGACCTCTGCCTTGTCTCTCCACTCTGCCTGCCTGGCGCAGTGGTCAACACTGTAGACCTCTGCCTTGTCTCTCCACTCTGCCTGCCTGGCGCAGTGGTCAACACTGTAGACCTCTGCCTTGTCTCTCCACCTGCCTGCCTGGCGCAGTGTTCAACACTGTAGACCTCTGCCTTGTCACCCTGCCTGGCGCAGTGTTCAACACCTAGACCTCTGCCGCACCCTGCCTGCCTGGCGCAGTGGTCAACAGTAATGGCCGGGCAACAGTGCTGAAGATGCTTCACATTGTCCGGGAGTTATGCGGTTCTGCATAACTGCGGTAATGCTTAGGCATGGGGGGGGGGGGGGGGGGGGGGGGGGTTATGGTAATAGCATAAAGAAATTTTAAAAGATAAAAAAAAAGATTGTGCTCGTTCGCACCCAAAGGTATGTGTTAAACATTTTTTTTTAGCTAATGTTCTTATTTTGTTGTTGTTTCTGTTGTAGTAGTTGTTGTTGTTGTTGCGGTTGTTGTAAATGTTGACGACGACAGTGATGATGATGATGATAGAGGAAGCATACTTTTGGCGATGATGATGACGATGATAATGACAACGACGACGATTATGATGGCGATGATGATGATGATGATGATGATGATGATGATGATGATGTTGATGACGATGACGATGACACAGGAAGCATGTCTCACATGAGTATGCATCATTTTGATGTCTAAAAACATTTTCTTGTTTCTGTTTGCTTCTGTTTTAATGTATACAAAAAACCCATAATACCACAGCATCTACCCTAAGAAGCAAAAGCAAAGCAGCTTATGCACAGGGACATATAAAAGCACATTTACCATGCTTACTATGCTCTCCCAGTCCGTCTATTTAACTCTGTTAGCACCATGTTCGCACAAGACATCACTCCCACCAAATGCAAAGACATTCACCGTCAAGTACCCTGCCATGTGTTCGTCTATTTTTAGATCTGATGTGACTGTTTCTTCCATTAAAGCAAGCAACGCATGCACACTCGGAAAAAAACATAGTTACTCCCCCTTTGTCGGTTGAGATACAACGGACAGCCAAAAACAACCAAAACAACCATGGCGCTAGAAAGTTACTCATCTGTTAGCCGATCTTTCTTCCCTGTTGAATCGGCCTACCTTCCGATCCAGTATACTACTGTTCGTTCATCCATCCGTCTTTCCGTCACTGGTATAGGTATGTCTGATTCAGACTAATTGTTTGTCGCTTCCTTTGGTCCTCTCTCTCTCTCTCTCTCTCTCTCTCTCTCTTCTGTCTCATCTCTCTCTCTCTCTCGCTCTTCTCCCTCTCTCTCTCTCTCTCTCTCTCTCTCTCTCCTCTCTCTCTCTCTCTCTCTCTCTCTCTCTCTCTCTTCTCTCTCTCTCTCTCTCTCTCTCTCTCTCTCTCTCTCTCTCTCTCTCTCTCTCTCTCTCTCTCTCTCTCTCTCTCTCTCCTCTCTCTCTTCAGCTCTCTCTCTAGCGTCTCTCTCCGCTCTCTCTCTCTCTCTCTCTCTCTCAAACGGTTATAATGCTGACTCAATCTGTTCTGAATTGCAGAGTGGCATTAATAATTTAGTTGACTGGTCAGAGCAAAATCATATGGCATTACATCCAAAAAAATCTAAATTCATGTTAATCACAAGAAGACAAAAGAGGCAAAACTTTAAAAATCAATTAAGTACACCAACTATCTATGAAAAGTCTCTAGAAGAAGTTACTTCACACAAATTACTCGGCCTATACATTGACAACAACTTATCATGGTCAAAACACATGCAAATACTGGCCAAGAAAATCTCAAAAAAAGTATTCCAGCTTAATAGAATAAAGCACTTTTTGGATCAACATACCCGTAAACTTTTTTTCCATGCCTATATTCAGCCTGACATTGATTATGCATCAACATGTTGGGATTCAGCTAGTAAAAACACACTCAAACACGTTGAAAGATTATATAAACGTTCTCTTAAACTCATACTCCTTAAATCGGTCTCCCTTGAAACCATTGACTCAAACATTCTACCATTTGATTTGAAATGTCTACTAAACAAAGGTACCCTTATGTACAAGATCATAAATAAGCTAGTACCAAAATATCTTATTACTAAATTTAAAGTCCATGCAATTCGAGGCAAAACCAAATTAATAATGCCCCGCCCCAGAACAGATCTATATAAAGCATCCCTTACATACTCAGGTGGTAAACTGGTGGAATCCCTGATCACTGATCATTTCAAAAATAAAACTAGCGTATCTTCCTTTCGCAAATCTTATCACAAGTACATAATGGACAATCTTGTCCACCAGCTATGTTAATGAGTTTTACTGCAAATATCAACTTATGCCAAGATTCTTGTAAAATGTTTATGTCTCTCTGTATATCTGTTTAATGTTCCAATTTGATTCTCGGTCAATTATTTCATGTGCCAATTTTTGTTTCATTTTCTTGACTTGATTGTTTTTATGTCAATTTTTCATTGCCTGATGCATGGTGTGAGTGTGTGAGTGAGAGGGCCAGGTGCAAAGAAGCTATTGTAGCTTATCCTTTTTACCCTCAATAAAACATTCGTATTTCGTATTTCGTATTTCGTATTCCGTATTTCTCTCTCTCTCCTCTCTCTCTCTCTCCCTCTCTCTCTCTCTCTCTCTCTCTCTCTCTCCTCTCTCTCTCTCTCTCTCTCTCTCTCTCTCTCATCTCTCTCTGTGTCTCCCTCTCTCTCTGTCCGTCTCTCTCTCTCTCTCTCTCTCTCTCTCTCTCTCTCTCTCTCTCTCTCTCTCTCTCTCTCTCTCTCTCTCTCTCTCTCTCTTTTCTCTCTCTCTCTCTCTCTGTCTGTCCGTCTCTCTCTTTCTCTCTCTCTCTCTGAAAATAAAGTTTAAACATGATGCACACACATGATGCACACACATGATGCGCACACATGATGCACACACATGATGCACACACATGATGCACACACATGATGCACACACATGATACACACACATGATACACACACATGATGCACACACATGATGCACACACATGATGCACACACATGATGCACACACATGATGCACACACATGATGCACACACATGATGCACACACATGATGCACACACATGATGCACACACATGATGCACACACATGATGCACACACATGATGCACACACATGATGCACACACATGATGCACACACATGATGCACACACATGATGCACACACATGATGCACACACATGATGCACACACATGATGCACACACATGACACACACACATGATGCACACACATGATGCACACACATGATGCACACACATGATGCACACACATGATGCACACACATGATGCACAGACATGATGCACACACATGATGCACACACATGACACACACACATGATGCACACACATGATGCACACACATGATGCACACACATGATGCACACACATGATGCACACACATGATGCACACACATGATGCACACACATGATGCACACACATGATGCACACACATGATGCACACACATGATGCACACACATGACACACACACATGATGCACACACATGATGCACACACATGATGCACACACATGATGCACACACATGATGCACACACATGATGCACACACATGATGCACACACATGATGACACACATGATGCACACACATGATGCACACACATGATGCACACACATGATGCACACACATGATGCACACACACGCACACACATGATGCACACACATGATGCACACACATGATGCACACACATGATGCACACACATGATGCACACACATGATGCACACACATGATGCACACACATGATGCACACACATGATGCACACACATGCACACACATGATGCACACACATGATGCACACACATGATGCACACACATGATGCACACACATGATGCACACACATGATGCACACACATGATGCACACACATGATGCACACACATGATGCACACACATGATGCACACACATGACGCACACACATGACGCACACACACATGATGCACACACACATGATGCACACACACATGATGCACACACATGAATGCACACACATGATGCACACACATGATGCACACACATGATGCACACACATGATGCACACACATGATGCACACACACATGATGCACACACACATGATGCACACACATGATGCACACACATGATGCACACACATGATGCACACACATGATGCACACACATGATGCACACACATGATGCACACACATGATGCACACACACACACATGATGCACACACACATGATGCACACACATGATGCACACACATGATGCACACACATGATGCACACACATGATGCACACACATGATGCACACACATGATGCACACACATGACACACACACACACACATATGACACCACACACATGACACACACACATGACACACACACACACATGATGCACACACATGATGCACACACATGATGCACACACATGATGCACACACATGATGCACACACATGACGCACACACATGACACACACACACATGATGCACACACACATGATGCACACACATGATGCACACACATGATGCACACACATGATGCACACACATGATGCACACACATGATGCACACACATGATGCACACACATGATGGACACACATGACGCACACACATGACACACACACACATGATGCACACACATGATGCACACACATGATGCACACACATGATGCACACACATGATGCACACACATGACGCACACACATGACGCACACACATGATGCACACACATGATGCACACACATGATGCACACACATGATGCACACACATGATGCACCTCAAGGTGTCCTAGGGCTAGAATAAAGCACTGACCGAGCGTCAAATTCTCTGCTTCAGGTCTGGTTCGCTTTTCATTGAGAGATGCACGTTCTAAATGTCTGAATTTGTTTCTGAACCCCACCCCCCACCACCCCTCATCCTCTCTCTCTCTCTCTCTCTCTCTCTCTCTCTCTCTCTCTCTCTCTCTCTCTCTCTCTCTCTCTCTCTCTCTCTCTAATCCACTGGAGTGTATCTCTTTGTTTGTGTCACTGTCCCTCTGCATCGTCCTCTTTTTGTTTGTTTTGTTGTTTTCTCTTTCTGTGTGTCTCTGTCTCTTTCTGTCTTTCTCTCTCCAGCTCTCTCTCTCTCTCTCTCTCTCTCTCTCTCTCTCTCTCTCTCTCTCTCTCTCTCTCTCTCTCTCTCTCTCTCTCTCTCTCTCTCTCTCTCTCTCTCTCTCTCTCTCTCTCCCTCTGTCCCTATATATGAGTGTCTATATGCGTCTCTCTGTTTATCCTCTATCTACCTACCTCACTCTCTCTCTCTCCACTCCCCCCTCCCCCTCTCTCTCCCTCTCTCTCTCTCTCTCTCTCTCTCTCTCTCTCTCTCTCTCTCTCTCTCTCTCTCTCTCTCTCTTTCTCTTTCTGTCAACAATTGTTTTTCAGTTTAAACAGAAAAGAACGTATAAGAACCATATGACAAACGCATGCAGGATGGAGAATCTCTCTCTCTCTCTCTCTCTCTCTCTCTCTCTCTCTCTCTCTCTCTCTCTCTCTCTCTCTCTCTCTCTCTCTCTCTCTGTCTCTCCCTCTCTCTCTCTCCCTCTCTCTCTCTCTCTCTCTCTCTCTCTCTCTCTCTCTCCCCCCCTCTCTCTCTCTCTTTCTCCCTCTCTCTCTCTCTCTCTCTCTCTCTCTCTCCCTCTCTCTCTCTCTCTCCTCCCCCCCCTCTCTCTCTCTCTCTCTCTCTCCCCCCCCCCCTCTCTCTCTCTCTCTCTCTCTCTCTCTCTCTCTTCTCTCTCTCTCTCTCTCTCTCCCTGGCCCTATATCTGAGTGTCTATCTGAGTCTATCTGTTTCTCCTCTATCTACCTACCTCACTCTCTCTCTACCCCCTCCCCCCTCTCTATATATCTACCTCTCTCTCTCACTCTTTCTGTCAACAATTATCAACAAATCAGTTTAGACAGAACGTATTCTTATAATAATATATGACAAACACATGTAGGATGGAGAATATCTCTCTCTCTCTCTCTCTCTCTCTCTCTCTCTCTCTCTCTCTCTCTCTCTCTCTCTCTCTCTCTCTCTCTCTCTCTCTCTCTCTCTATCTCTCTCTCTCTCTCTCTCTCTCTCTCTCTCTCTCTCTCTCTCTCTCTCTCTCTCTCTCTCTCTCTCTCTCTCTCTCTCTCTCTCTCTCTCTCTCTCTCGAAAACCCGGTGTTAGCTTTATTGTTGAAACATGGCTTAGACCTTTTGGCAAAACCTTTGTTTGTTTTCGACGGAAAAAAATAAAAAATAAAACCACACCGCAAAACATACGTCACTTGTATTTGATAGTGTACTTTGTTGTTCCTTTTTTGGAGAGGCGATCAACATAGACATTTGCTTGGCAATGTGTGCGTATAAGGATGGCGTATGGAGAGTATGGGTGGGGGTGGGGCTAAAAAAACACAAACATTTTTGTTTGTTTTTTGTTCAAATGTTATTCCCTTACGTACCCCCCCCCCCCACCCCCCCCCCCCCCCCCCCCCCCCCCCCCCCCCCCCCCCCCCCCCCCCCCCTCTCTGAACAGTTTGTGTTATTCCGCATCATTCCTTAATGTCCTTAAGTTCTGTTGGAGAGCTTTCATTTCTGGAAGAAGAAGATTTGAAATCGATTTTGGATGTGATGTTGTTTCATAATGCTAAAGGGTATCCATGAGAGGTGTGTTTTGTGTTGCAACACTTTATTCGTTTTCAACATCGGTTTGCCCCCCCCCCTCTCTCTCTCTCTCTCTCTCTCTCCTCTCTCTCTCTATCTCTCTCTCTCTCTCTCTCTCTCTCTCTCTCTCTCTCTCTCTCTCTCTCTCTCTCTCTCTCTCTCTCTCTGTGCGCACGCGCACATGTGTGTGATTGCGTGCGTGCTTGCGCGCACGCGAACTCGCCTTTGTGCACGTGTTTGTACGTGCGGTCATCTGTGTAGTATCGCACGTGTGCGTGCGTGCGTAAGTGCGTGCGTGTGTGGACTCATGCGTACGTATGCATGCGGGGTGTTAGTGCGCGCGCATGTGAACAAAAATAGATTCCAGTCGCCAAAGCCTAAAAGACATTGCTTTAAATATATAAATTGTGCACATTTATTTTCTGGGCATACGGTTTAAAATTATGACGTACCTTTTTGTATCTTTGGGTAAGGTGTTTTTTCTGACATGGCTGAAAACATAGTCCTTTGTCCAAGGACTTCGTGCACGGGTCATTGCCCCACGCGCTTACTTATTTAGTTTGCCAGCAGGTTGTCACTCCATTTGTCCAAGCTGTGACCATGGACAAAGCCCCGCATCAGCTACACCCTTTAGCCGATTACGTAGACACAGATCAAGGTTATACTATGCAGAACATAATTATCATTACAGCCAAATAGAATATCATGTGTGTGGGATCAAAATCGTCAGCAACGTTCCAAAAGAGACATGCTGGCTTTAGTAATATTAAGCGCTGGTTATGCTGCTCGTTGTGGTTTAGAATTATGCATGTTCAGGGAGAAAGAGAGAGAGGGGGGTGGGGGTGGAGACAGACAGAGAGAGAGAGAGAGAGAGAGAGAGAGAGAGAGAGAGAGAGAGAGAGAGAGAGAGAGAGAGAGAGTGTGTGTGTCAGAATTCGTTGTTGATCTTGTCTGTTTTGTTGTTTGTTCCATATTTCCCCATCAAACTTGCCATTCGTCCTATTAGGATGACTGAGGGCTATTTAAAACAAATCTAGCAATAACAGCAAAGAGGGTAATCCATTCCCATAATAGAAACTAAAACAGAGTGAAGGAGAAACGGAATTAGGGATAAATGAAAAGAGATAGAATACAAGGAAGAAATGAAGAGGGGATTCGTGGAGTGTGTGGGATGGTTGATGTGTATGTGTGTGGTGTGGGGGGGGGGGGGGGGGGGGGGGGGGGGGGAGGGGGGGGGAGGGGGGTAGCTAGAAAATGGCGTCAGGGCTTTGGACCTGGTGGAACCCTTAAATCTCTCTTGGGACCAGCAGCTGTTATTTTTTAACTTCAATTGTCGTTATATTTTGTCCCCAATTGTTAATACCCCCCACTGCCACTGTTTATTTGGGCAGCTCTTGTCAAAAGGAACCCCCTTTGGGGGTTGGTGGGGTGGGGGGTGGGGGTGTTTCGTGCGAAGTTGCATCAAAATTTTAGAACACCGTTGATGGGAAAGGTGGGTTTGTTTTTTGTCGTTTCGTTTGGGAATAATTGAATATCGATTGTCTTGTCTTGTTCTTTCCAATTGCCTAGAGAGGCCAACTGTTGAAATGAAACAGGTGGTGGCTAGTTAGTCAGCCTTGGCAGGTACGGCATTCTTCAAAGAGGATGGTACACATGACGAGTGTCGAGTTGCGCTTTTGAATGTGTACCTTGGGTTAGATTATAAAGACGTATCAACTACATTGGTAAAGGTAAAGATGTGCCCCCCCCCCCCCCCCCCCCTCTTACATTTCTATAATGACATAACTGATCTATCTCTTTATTGCAAACAACACACCATAATGACATAACTGATCTCTCTTTACTGTAAACAACACACCACAATGACATAACTGATCTCTCTCTTTACTGTAAACAACACACCATAATGACATAACTGATCTCTCTCTTTACTGTAAACAACACACCATAATGACATAACTGATCTCTCTTTACTGTAAACAACACACCATAATGACATAACTGATCTCTCTTTACTGTAAACAACACACCATAATGACATAACTGATCTCTCTCTTTACTGTAAACAACACACCATAATGACATAACTGATCTCTCTCTTTACTGTAAACAACACACCATAATGACATAACTGATCTCTCTTTACTGTAAACAACACACCATAATGACATAACTGATCTCTCTCTTTACTGTAAACAACACACCACAATGACATAACTGATCTCTCTTTACTGTAAACAACACACCATAATGACATAACTGATCTCTCTCTTTACTGTAAACAACACACCATAATGACATAACTGATCTCTCTCTTTACTGTAAACAACACACCATAATGACATAACTGATCTCTCTTTACTGTAAACAACACACCATAATGACATAACTGATCTCTCTCTTTACTGTAAACAACACACCATAATGATCTCTCTTTACATACACCATGATGACATCTGATCTCTCTTTACTGTAAACAACACACCATAATGACATAACTGATCTCTCTCTTTACTGTAAACAACACACCATAATGACATAACTGATCTCTCTCTTTACTGTAAACAACACACCATAATGACATAACTGATCTCTCTTTCTGTAAACAACACACCAAATGACATAACTGATCTCTCTTTACTGTAAACAACACACCATAATGACATAACTGATCTCTCTCTTTACTGTAAACAACACACCATAATGACATAACTGATCTCTCTTTACTGTAAACAACACACCATAATGACATAACTGATCTCTCTCTTTACTGTAAACAACACACCATAATGACATACACCACAATGACATAACTGATCTCTCTCTTTACTGTAAACAACACACCACAATGACATAACTGATCTCTCTCTTTACTGTAAACAACACACCATAATGACATAACTGATCTCTCTCTTTACTGTAAACAACACACCATAATGACATAACTGATCTCTCTTTACTGTAAACAACACACCATAATGACATAACTGATCTCTCTCTTTACTGTAAACAACACACCATAATGACATAACTGATCTCTCTTTACTGTAAACAACACACCATAATGACATAACTGATCTCTCTTTACTGTAAACAACACACCATAATGACATAACTGATCTCTCTTTACTTTACTGTAAACAACACACCATAATGACATAACTGATCTCTCTCTTTACTGTAAACAACACACCATAATGACATAACTGATCTCTCTCTTTACTGTAAACAACACACCATAATGACATAACTGATCTCTCTCTTTACTGTAAACAACACACCATAATGACATAACTGATCTCTCTTTACTGTAAACAACACACCATAATGACATAACTGATCTCTCTCTTACTGTAAACAACACACCATAATGACATGACTGATCTCTCTTTACTGTAAACAACACACCATAATGACATAACTGATCTCTCTCTTTACTGTAAACAACACACCATAATGACATAACTGATCTCTCTCTTTACTGTAAACAACACACCATAATGACATAATGATCTCTCTTTACTGTAAACAACACACCATAATGACATAACTGATCTCTCTCTTTACTGTAAACAACACACCATAATGACATAACTGATCTCTCTCTTTACTGTAAACAACACACCATAATGACATAACTGATCTATCTCTTTACTGTAAACAACACACCATAATGACATAACTGATCTCTCTCTTTACTGTAAACAACACACCATAATGACATAACTGATCTCTCTAAAGGTAAAGATGTGCCCCCCCCCCCCTCTTACATTTCTATAATGACATAACTGATCTATCTCTTTACTGTAAACAACACACCATAATGACATAACTGATCTCTCTCTTTACTGTAAACAACACACCATAATGACATAACTGATCTCTCTCTTTACTGTAAACAACACACCATAATGACATAACTGATCTCTCTTTACTGTAAACAACACACCATAATGACATAACTGATCTCTCTTTACTGTAAACAACACACCATAATGACATAACTGATCTCTCTCTTTACTGTAAACAACACACCATAATGACATAACTGATCTCTCTCTTTACTGTAAACAACACACCATAATGACATAACTGATCTATCTCTTTACTGTAAACAACACACCATAATGACATAAACTGATCTCTCTCTTTACTGTAAACAAACACACCATAATGACATAACTGATCTCTCTCTTTACTGTAAACAATACACCATAATGACATAACTGATCTCTCTTTACTGTAAACAACACACCATAATGACATAACTGATCTCTCTCTTTACTGTAAACAACACACCATAATGACATAACTGATCTCTCTCTTTACTGTAAACAACACACCATAATGACATAACTGATCTATCTCTTTACTGTAAACAACACACCATAATGACATAACTGATCTCTCTTTACTGTAAACAACACACCATAATGACATAACTGATCTCTCTTTACTGTAAACAACACACCATAATGACATAACTGATCTCTCTCTTTACTGTAAACAACACACCATAATGACATAACTGATCTCTCTACTGTAAACAACACACATAATGACATAACTGATCTCTCTTTACTATAAACAACACACCATAATGACATAACTGATCTCTCTTTACTGTAAACAACACACCATAATGACATAACTGATCTCTCTCTTTACTGTAAACAACACACCATAATGACATAACTGATCTCTCTTTACTGTAAACAACACACCATAATGACATAACTGATCTCTCTCTTTACTGTAAACAACACACCATAATGACATAACTGATCTCTCTCTTTACTGTAAACAACACACCATAAATGACATAACTGACATAACTGATCTCTCTTTACTGTAAACAACACACCATAATGACATAACTGATCTCTCTCTTTACTGTAAACAACACACCATAATGACATAACTGATCTCTCTTTACTGTAAACAACACACCATAATGACATAACTGATCTCTCTCTTTACTGTAAACAACACACCATAATGACATAACTGATCTCTCTTTACTGTAAACAACACACCATAATGACATAACTGATCTCTCTTTACTGTAAACAACACACCATAATGACATAACTGATCTCTCTCTTTACTGTAAACAACACACCATAATGACATAACTGATCTCTCTCTTTACTGTAAACAACACACCATAATGACATAACTGATCTCTCTCTTTACTGTAAACAACACACCATAATGACATAACTGATCTCTCTCTTTACTGTAAACAACACACCATAATGACATAGCTGATCTCTCTCTTTACTGTAAACAACACACCATAATGACATAACTGATCTCTCTTTACTGTAAACAACACACCATAATGACATAACTGATCTCTCTCTTTACTGTAAACAACACACCATAATGACATAACTGATCTCTCTTTACTTTACATAACTGATCTCTCTTTACTGTAAACAACACACCATAATGACATAACTGATCTCTCTTTACTGTAAACAACACACCATAATGACATAACTGATCTCTCTTTACTGTAAACAACACACCATAATGACATAACTGATCTCTCTTTACTGTAAACAACACACCATAATGACATAACTGATCTCTCTCTTTATTGTAAACAACACACCACAAT
>CM065682.1:68399329-68401829 GCA_017654935.2 Phymorhynchus buccinoides | reverse complement strand
CTGGCCAACCTACACGAGTCTAGTGAAGTGCTGCTTGAAGCACACTGTCTTTCTGTGTCTCTTCTGCGATCTGATTCAGGCGTTTATCAGATGCTGCCCACGACCACACAGTGTCAATGCTGGAGATGTACTGGTCTACATCTTCGATCAGGAGTGCAGCTTCTCCTTCCTCTTCAGGTCCTTTGCTGCCTTGCTGTGGACTTCTGGAAAGTGTGTCAGCTATCACTAGCTGCTGGCCTGGCACATACACCGCTTTGGTGTTGAAACGAAGGAGTCTCATTGACATTCGTTGACAACGCAAAGGTGTGTCTTGGAGATCTCTGGTGTTCATCAGTGGGATCAGGGGTTTATGGTCCGTATGGAGTGTGAACGAGGGTAGGCCCATCAGGTACCTCTGGAATCGTTCGCACGCCCATACGGCTGCCAGACACTCCTTCTTGATCTGCGCGTACCTGCGGTCTGTGGGAGTAAGTGTCCTGCTATAGTAGGCCACGGGCTTGCCTTCTTGGAGTAGGACTCCCCCTATTCCATATGAACTTGCGTCTGCACTGACAACAGTCTGCGATGCCTTGGATAGGTCGAAGAAAGCGAGTGTTGGAGATTTGGTCAGGTGCTCCTTGACTGTCTGGAATGCCTTCTCCTGTGGAACTCCCCAGGTCCATTTTTTGTCCTTTTCTAGCAGTTCTGTGAGTGGACGTAACATGGAGGACAAATTCTTGATGTAGCGACCCAAAAAGTTGATCATGCCGATCATTCTTCTCAGTTCTGTGGCATTGGTTGGTGATGGCGTCTACTTTGGCTGGGTCTGGTGAGATTCCGTCTTTCGTGATGCGATGACCCAGAAGCTCAATCTCGCGCTTCCCGAATTCGCACTTCTGACGATGCAGCTTCAGGTGGACGCTGCTCAGCTTCTTCAAGACGCTGTCGACGTGACGCTCATGTGCCTGGTCATCTACGCTGTGGATGAGAATGTTGTCAAAATAGCAGATGACGTTTGTCTCGTCCTTCAAGATGGTCTCCATAGTCCTTTGAAAGATCTCCGGCGCTGAACTGATGCCGAAGGGCAGGCGCTTGTAGAAGTACCTTCCATAGGGTGTGATGAAGGTGGTGAGCTTCGCCGAGTCAGGATCCAAGGGGATTTGCCAAAATCCTGACGTTGCATCAAGCTTCGTGAAGATGAATGATCCTGACAGCTTGTGCAGTAGATCGTCCAAAGTAGGTAACATGTAGCGTTCCCTCTTGACTGCCGCGTTGAGTTTCTTCAAGTCGGTGCATATGCAAACGTTGCCTGACTTCTTCATGACCGGGACCATTGGTAAGCACCAATCTGTAGGTTCAGTCACTTCTTCAATGATTCCTGCTGTCTTCATTCTCTCCAGTTCTTGTTTAACTTTGTCAACAAGAGGGAAGGGGATTCTCCGTGCTGTATGTAGACTGTATGGCTTGGCTCCGTCCTCCAGGACGATCTTCACTGGTGGACAATCAACTGGACGGTCATCCAGTTCACCGAAAAGCTGGCCAATGGCTTCAGTCCTTTTGACTAAGCCCATCCTGAGTGCTGCTTCTCTACTGAGCAGGTTGTCTGCATTCATGTTCACGACAAAGAGTCGAAGTGAGTGTGACTGGTCATGAACAGTAGTAGTGGCGACAAATTGTCCTTCACACTGCATCACTCCAGCGTAGAATGGAGCTGGTTTTCTGCAAGGGTGGACAAAGATTCAGCTTCTTGTATTGTGAAGTCGAAATCACGGAAACGTCTGCTCCTGTGTCTATTTTGAACTTGACCTCTTGACCTCCAAGAGTCAGCGTTGTCGTCCACGGTGGCTCAAGTGTCTCTCCACTGTTTACAGCACCCAGAAAATGTTCCGTTTCTTCTTTCTGCGCTGGATCAGCATCTTGTATGGAGGAAACCGACTTGGTCCTGCACACTGCAGCAACATGGTTCATGCGTGAACAGATTCTGCATTTCTTGCCTCTTGCTGGGCAAATGTCAAAGTCCCTATGGTTTCTGCCGCACTTTGAACAAGTTGAAGCATGCCTCATGTTGTCTCTCCCTGTGTTTCCACCACCGCGTGTGACGCCGCTGGAGGTACTCCCTCCCCTACAGCCACCACCGCCGCCTCGTGCAAAACCAGGTCTACCATTGCTGCGTCGACCACCATGACTACCACCTCTGTGAGTGCTAGTCCTGCTAGAATATACTGCATCAACGTTGGTCTGACGTTGCTCAGAGAGCTGGCTCTTCACTGTCTCATACTGTCTGGCTTGCTTAACTGCTGTATCAAGTGTCAGGTCTGCCTTCAACTGTAGCTTTTCTGAAAGTTCTGGATCACAGACACCTAGGACTAACCTGTCTCTAATGGCCTCTTCCTTGTCTGTAAAGTTAGCTTTCTCTGCCAACTCATACAATGCACGCACGTACTGTTCAATGTTCTCTTCAGATTTCTGGTTTCTTGCATAAAAACGTGCACGTTCGTGGATAACGTTCACAGTAGGAAGA
>CM065682.1:68371829-68394329 GCA_017654935.2 Phymorhynchus buccinoides | reverse complement strand
CAAATAATCAGTGCACATAAATAGAACAGAATGTTTACCACTTCTTTTCAATAACATATGTACTCCTTATTCATCATTGAACATAGGATCTAGATCAAAAATAGGATGAAACAAAACAAATCTCAATCACCAGCCATCAATAATACTCACTAGTTGGGCTATTATGACTGGCTGGGAGAGAGGTGAGTCTGCAATGTTGCTCCAGCCAGGTTTCAGCGTCTTGTGTGAAAGTATGTGTAGGCTAACTTTCCTCACTACTCAAATTTTCTCCTTCACTTTCAAACTATGAAACCCTGTGATTGGTTTATAGCAGTCGACACGTCACAAGATGATGTTATAGTAGTACAGAACAATCACGCGCCGGTTACATCATTATCACATGCCGACATTCCTATCCTTCTCGTGATTGGAAAGGAAAATCGTCTTCAAAGGGCGCCGACTGTGGATGTCACTTTCTCGTGATGGGGAACGGAGATAAGGGGAGTAAAGGGAGACCGCCAGTGTAGGTGTTACATGCTGAAAGGGGAGGTAAACCGGGCTTCAAAGAGATAAATGCCTTAATTGGCGTCTGTTTGATATTGAATGGCAATTAAAGTGGCGGCCCGAGAAAAGAAGGGGGGGGGGGGGGGGTGGGAGTAGAGGAGAAAGGGAGAAAGCGGGGCATGCGGGTCAATTACGTCACAGTGGTGGTGGTGGTGGTGGTGGTGGTGGTCTTTCTTTTATTATCGGAAGCGCATTTTTCGTGCAGTGTTGTTTAGATTAGATTAATTCTTGTTCGTGGTTTTTTTTTCGGGGAAGGAATTTAAATTTAAATTCAAGCAAACACGTGCTGTGATCATTTCACACAGATTGTCTGGCTCAATTTCTCCACGCACATTGACACACACACACACACACACACACACACACACACACACACACACACCTTGCTCAAATGTTGCCTCAACAAAACGCTTAATATTATCATGTGTGCATAAAGCACACACGAGCGCGCATATGTCGAGTATATTTGCATTATGTGTTTGTGTGTATCATTGTATGTGTATATTGGCAGGAGAGAGAGAGGAGAGAGAGAGAGAGAGAGAGAGAGAGAGAGAGAGAGAGAGAGAGAGAGAGAGAGAGAGAGAGAGAGAGAGAGAGAGAGAGAGAGAGAGAGAGAGAGAGAGAGAGAGAGAGAGAGAGAGAGAGAGTGTGTGTATGTGAGACAGAGAGCATGTATTGTGTTGTAAATAGCATGTGTGATCAGTTGCCGGAATATACTGCAGCAGCATCAAACCAAGTGAAAGACTACCGCATCTACGTAAAACGTTCTTTTTATGAATCTTGAAAACAAACATTATACGAAAAAGTACTGAATTAACTGAAGTGACAGTTCCATTCGATAAGTCACTAGACTTTGTCGAATTGTTTATAGTTGTTGTTAAATCACATGCTATTTTTAGTTATTATTTGTTTATATACTAATTCTATCCAGGACTTGAAACAGTTTCATTGTTTCTATTTACCCTATTACCCCATTCCCACTTTCTTATTCACTGTATTTATTTGACCATTTTCAATTAGTGCTGTGCATGTATTGATCTTATATTTTGATCATGTCTACTACTTTAGATAAATGGCCTTCACGGGAGGGACTCCGTATTGGATACCTCAATATAAATAGCGCCAGAAATAAGACAGATGAAATAGCAACAATATTACATAACAAAGGTAATCATTTTCATTTATTTTGTATAGCTGAATCCTGGCTAACTGATGTGATCCCCGACTCCCATATCTCCATGCCAAACTATGATATGATTCGCTTAACTCTCAAGAGAATACCTCATTTAGAAAATCATAACATAGAGAGCATTTGGGTTGAAATAAGTCTAAAGCATTATAAACCAATCATGGTGGGGTTCATCTACAGAAATCCTGCAGAAAAAGTTGACTGGTATGACAGATTTAATTCGATGATGGATGCTGCAATCCTTGAATCGAAAGAAATAATACTATTTGGCGATTTTAATATTGATTTAACATTGTCAGGGACAAAATGGAAACAAATGTATGAACTTTATGATTTGGAACAAATAATTGACGTTCCGACTCGTATCACAAATCATTCAAGAACTCTAATTGACCACATCTATGTCAACAACAAAGCTAATATAATAGAAGCGTCCTCTGTACAGACCTGTTGTAGTGATCATTCCTCTGTTTGCATAACTTGGAAGAAAAAAGGTGTCAAAATTCCTAAGTCCGGTCACAAAGAAATATTTTATAGGTGCTTCAGGAACTTCGATAAAAATTCATTTCTGAATGACTTAATTAATTCGGATTTAGATTATGTTTATCAAATTAGGGACCCGGACTTATGATAGAGTTTTGGATACATACATTTCAGGAAATATATGACCAACATGCTCCCTTAATTAAAAAGAGAGTTAAACACACCAACAAACCCCCTTGGTTAACTAAAGATATAGACAATGAGGGATATAAAAGAGATAGCTTACTTACTTCAAAAGACAGAAAGGCATTCAATAAACAGAGGAATAAAGTGAACACAATGAAGAGAAGGGCAATGAAAACATATTTTCAAGATTTGGTAACTTCCTCCCAGAATCAGAAATCAATTTGGAAAGCTATTAACCTTTTGACTAACAGAAATTCTGACCATAAAGCGCATTGTCCAATATCAGAATTATCACCTGATGATTTAAACTCTCATTTCGCTAATGTTGCTGATAAGTTAATCACCAATGACAAAACACATGAAAATGATTTACAAGAACTGGGTGATTACTGTCGTTCAAAAACTATTTCAACACCCTTTACCATACTGCCCATTTCTGTGACTGAAACGTTGAATTACTTATTACATTTAAAACAGTCAGGATCAAGGGACTTAGATGGATTAGATAGTAAGATTTTAAAACTAGCTGCACCTGCCATTGCAGACACGCTTACTTATGTTTACAATCTTTGCATTGATAAAGGACAATTTCCTACCCAATTTAAACAAGCAAAAGTAATACCCTTTTATAAATCAGGTGATCGTACCAATCCCTCGAATTATCGCCCTATATCAGTACTTTCGCTCCTGTCAAAGCCACTGGAAAAACATATTCAATTGAATTTATGTAAGCATCTGAACCATTACGATCTACTTCATGAAAATCAATCAGGTTTTCGTGAAAACCACTCGTGTCACACATCTCTGACACATCTTACTGACAGATGTCTTTCAAATATTAATAATAACGAGTTTACTGGAATTCTTTTTATTGACTTTGCTAAGGCATTTGATGTTATTAATCATGCCCTTTTGACAAGAAAACTTAAGTACTACAATTTGTCCAGTCACGCCATTACATTTATTTCCTCTTTTCTTTGCGACCGTCAACAGCTCGTTGAAATCAGCTCAAAAAGATCAACATTATTACCAATTAAGGTTGGAGTTCCTCAGGGCTCAGTATTAGGACCCATTTTATTTTCTCTTTATGTAAATGACTTACCGCTATATTTACAATGTTCCTCTGAAATGTTTGCTGATGACACATCTTTACAGTCTTGTAATAGTAACCCTAACGAATTGGTAAATGACCTCCAGAAAAATGTTGAAAAATTAGTGAACTGGACTGAAGAAAATCATATGTCTCTAAATGCTACCAAAACAAAATGCATGTATGTTACCACGAGACAAAAAAGACAGAAAATGAACTCCTCGTTCCCATCATTGTTCATTCAAGATAGAGAAGAAGTATCTTCACATAAAGTCTTAGGTGTTGTTATAGACAATAATTTATCATGGTCAAATCATATATCTAATCTTGGCAAACGCATTTCAAAAAGAATATATCAACTTGCAAGAATAAAAAGATTTTTGAATCGTGACGCACGAAAAAGCTTTTTTCATGCACATATCTTATCCCTTATAAATTATGCATCAACTCTTTGGGACAATAGCAGCGAAACAAATCTGAAACAATTAAATCGTTTACACAAACGAGCCATAAAATTAATACAGTTGAAGTCCAGTTCACTCACTAAATGTGATTACAAATCTTTAAACATCCTGCCATTTACGGAAAGACTATTATATAACAAATGTGTATGCATGTACAGCGTTGTGAATGGAATAGCCCCTAAGAAAATCACCCAACATTTTGTTAGCAACGAAAGCAGACATACACACAAACTTTCTTTTCCCAGACCCCGTAATAATCTTTATAAATCTAGTTTATTGTACTCCGGCTGTACGGCGTGGAACAATTTATCTTTTAATTTAAAATCGTGTACATCAAGACAGACATTTATGAAAGCACTTAAATTTCATATGTTAGAAACCCTATGAATTAGTCTCTAACTTTAGAAATTTAGCACCTATTCCGTCGGGATATGTCCTTTTAATTGATACTTTACAATGTTTATACTTTGATTGTTCTTTGCTTTGTTCCATTGTGTCCGGGACATTTGTTAATATGGGTGATGGGGAGGAAATGAAATGGGGAAGGGACAACCACATTCACTTCAATATCCCATTCATTTACTCTCTCTCTCTCTCTCTCTCTCTCTCTCTCTCTCTCTCTCTCTCTCTCTCTCTCTCTCTCTCTCTCTCTCTCTCTCTCTCTCTCTCTCTCTCTCTCTCTCTCAATAGAGTTATTTCAATGCGTTATATTATTAGGCTAATGTTTAGTAGTTTGGAATGTTTTGTTTTGCATGTTGAGTTATTTTTCGAGTTGCTTTCGTATTACTTTTCATTCTGAGGACAGGATGAAAAAAAGCTGTAAAGCTTACTCCTTTATCCTCAATAAAGATAATTTTGACTTGACTTGACTTCACACACACACACACACACACACACACACACACACACACACACACACACACACACACACACACACACACACACACACACACACACACACACACACACACACACACACACCGCCCTCCACACTTCTCTTCTGCTTCTTTTTCTTCTTCTTCTAAAATGGGTGGGGTACGTATGTGTCCGGTTTTCAGTTATTTGGGAGACATGCGCGCTGCTCTGTCAGTTTCTAACTTCCCTAGCCTAGCATCACCTCTGGCCTGCCGGGATCTGGCAACGTTCTGTCTGTCTGTCTGTTTGTCTCTGTATGTGTCTGTGTGTCTGTGTGTCTGTATGTCTGTCTGTCTGTGTGTCTGTGTGTATCTATGTCTGTTTGTATGTCTGTCTGTGTGTATGTCTGTCTGTGTGTATGTCTGTCTGTGTGTATGTCTGTCTGTTTGTATGTCTGTCTGTCTGTGTGTCTGTTTGTATGTCTCTCTCTCTGTGTCTGTCTGTATGTCTGTGTGTATGTCTGTCTCTCTCTGTCTGTCTGTGTGTATGTATCTCTGTCCCACTGACCTTTGGCTTTTTGGCACTTACGTTCGTGCGTACATGCCTAACATAGTTAACACATTAGGGACACTTGCGTGTAATTGGGAGTTCGTGTTGTATGCTATGCGCTCGTGTTTGCGGCCCCGCGCCCGCCTACATTTAGATAAGAACATAGTACGTTTGTGTGTGCAGCAACACCTACACATGCACATACACTAAAGCAACCACGCACGCGCACACTCGCGCGCACGCACGCGCGCACACACACACACACACACACACACACACACACACACACACACACACACACACTCTAATGCAATCACGCACGCACGCAAGTGCACACGCACATCCACGCACAATCACACACACGCTCACGCACGCGCGCACACACAGACACGCATGCACGCACGCGCACGCACACATGCACGCACACGCACACATACACACACACGTGCGCGAAGAAAGAAAGAGAGAGGGGTGGGGTTGGGGGGTTGGGGGGGGGGGTGAGGGGGTGGTTGAGAGTTGAGACAGAGAAAACCTAAGAAGAAGTGGGATGAGAGAGAGAGGGTGTGTGTGAGTCCGTCTGTCTCTCTGCCTCCTACGTCTCTCTCTCTCTCTCTCTCTCTCTCTCTCTCCTCTCTCTCTCTCTCTCTCTCTCTCTCTCTCTCTCTCTCTCTCTCTCTCTCTCTCTCTCTCTCTCTCTCTCTCTCTCTCTCTCTCTCTCTCTCTCTCTCTCTCTCTCTCTCTCTCTCTCTCTCTCTCCTCTCTCTCTCTCTCTCTCTCTCATTGTGCGCTTCTCTCTCTCTCTCTCTCTCTCTCTCTCTCTCTCTCTCTTCAGTTTCAAACTGCATTCGTTTGTCCAAACACGTTAACGGGTGCGTTGCACAAGACACCCACAATCGGTGCCAGCTCCCAGGTCACTGGAGCAGAAACAGAAGGAACATTGGCAAGGACTACTACTAGTAGCCTACAGAACTAACATTCCACAGACGTGAACATTTTTCGCTCTTTCCCCACGCAACTTGCTGTATTGTTGTGATCGGAGTCAAGTCAAGTCAAGTCAAGTCAACATGATCTTTATTGACGATCAAAAATAAGCTTGATAAAGCTTTTTTTTTTTACATCCTAGAGAGTGAGTGTGTGTGTGTGTGGGGTGGGTGGGGGGGGGGGTGTCAGAAGGAAGTCAAGGCACATACTCTGCAAGCGAAATGTCACAACGTGTGTTTGCTGAATTTATTATTTAGAATTTAGAATTTCCTCCCGATGGGGCACAAGAAGGGGACACCCTGACGGATGAGGTTTTGCAAGAAACACGTCGAGGTCACCAGAAAGACAGCCTTTTCAAGGATCAGATCACTCACTTTGCTCTGGTTTCCTATAAATCAAACCGGCGTCAAGACGTCGATTCCTCTTTGGTGGAGTTGCCGGAGAGAGAAGCCGTTTTCTGGACGGGGTGGGTGGAGGCCACTCAGGGTGTTGAAGCTTTTTCTTCTTTGTAGTGCAGTAAAAAAAAAGTTGGAGCTGTTTGTTTTGTTGTGAACGAAACTCCTTTTGGTAAAGAATTTGACTCCCAGTACCTCCGCGAAGGAGGAATCGCTGATTTGACGGTTTGATTTATAGGAAACCAGAGCACAATGAGTGTTGCGATCTCTGTAAAGGGTGTTTTCCTGGTGATCTCGACGTATGTGTTTCTTGCAGAAACTCTCTCTCTCTCTCTCTCTCTCTCTCTCTCTCTCTCTCTCTCTCTCTCTCTCTCTCTCTCTCTCTCTCTCTCTCTCTCTCTCTCTCTCTCTCTCTCTCTCTCTCTCTCTCTCTCTCTCTCTCTCTCTGAGTGTGGTAGCCCTTTTGTGTGGTGAAATCTTGCATGAAGTAAAGAGTGACAAATACTAGTGTTAACTCTGACATAACGGTACACGTGAACATTTTTCGCTCTTTCATCATGGAAACACAGTGATATGCAAGTCATATTTATTGTGACTGGCCTGTTCACGTGTACATAGACCTCAAACAACCAATGCTAAATGAAAGAGAAGAGAGAGAGAAAGGGTGAGAGAGAGAGAGAGAGAGAGAGAGAGAGAGAGAGAGCGAGAGAGAGAGAGAGAGAGAGAGAGAGAGAGAGAGAGAGAGAGAGAGAGAGAGAGAGAGAGAGAGAGAGAGAGAGAGACACAGACAGAGACAGAGAGACATAGAGAGGAAGAGAGACATAGACAGAGCAGTCTTTCGTCGTATAGACAAACAAGATAAGAATTATGTGCTAATCAAACCACTTGTTCGGCTTTAGGGCTCTTGCTAAGATTTAGCGCCCTAAATATTCTTATTAGTAGTAGTAGCAGTAGTTTTAGTAGTAGTAGTAGTAGTAGTAGTAGTAGTAGTAGTAGTAGTAGTAGTAGTAGTAGTAGTAGTAGTAGTAGTAGTAGTAGCAGCAGCAGCAGCAGTATTATTATTATTATTATTATTATTATTATTATTATTATTATTATTAGTAGTAGTAGTAGTAGTAGTAGTAGTAGTAGTAGCAGCAGCAGCAGCAGCAGCAGCAGCAGTAGTAGTAGTAGTAGTAGTAGTAGTAGTAGTAGTAGTAGTAGTAGTAGCAGTAGTAGTAGTAGCAGTAGTAGTAGTAGTAGTAGTAGTAGTAGTAGTAGTAGTAGTAGTAGTAGTAGTAGTAGTAGTAGTATCGCTTATTTGTTTCTGCATGTTCTAAATTTCACTATGTCGAAAACGTAACCCCTACCAGACTGAGAGAAAATGCAGGTTACTTATTTTACGGGACTTTGGCCCCTGCAATATGCAAACGGTTAGTGTCAGCATAGACTGTGTGTGTGTGTGTCAGTGCCAGAACAGATTCCTGGAACTCTTGAAACAGGCCCAGATAACAGCTAGGTGTAGAGTGGCACAGAGGTAACGCGTTCGCCTTGTGCCAAGCAAACCCGAGTTCGAACCTGGGTACAGGGGATTTTTCCTCTCACTTTGCCTTACGTGGAGTCTTCCGGATGAGACGATAAACCGAGGTTCCGAGGCACTTAGCACACTTTAATCCCAGTGGTAACGAAAAAGTTGTCATTTGGTCAAAAAGTCGTTTAAAGCGTCGTTTAATTTTCTAGCCACTCCAGTCGACTCAAAAATGCTCTGTCCAAGCTGGCGAATGTCCGTGTGTCCTGTCCCCAGACCCCAGAACACAACTCCACAACACTGTTCTGCCCACGATGCTTTCCGATGTCAAACCTGACCAGATGGTGTGTAGCTGCAGGTACAGCTGAGCCACAGTCACCACCAGGAAGAGATCTTCTTCTCCTTCTTCTTCTTCTTCTTCTTCTTCTTCCAATTAATGAACAGGGCTCTATGGCGGGCGTTTGAAGTCCAACTAACCGGTCACATTAGGCAGGCGGCATTAAAACAGGGTTTTAAACAGTGCACTTAACAGTACTGCACTAAAAGCCTTGCGTTAAAACTATTTACATTTGTGCATGAATGTTTTAAAAAGAGGCCCGGTCCTGAAAACCGAGGCCGGCCCTGAAAACTTCTGGACTGATGGTGTCTGTCACGGCTTGCATTGGGCGGCGTCATGGCGACCGATGTGAAGGTCTCACCAAGACAGTGAACTCGAACGCAGAAGAAGAAGATGCAAAGACAGAAATGAGGATGAACTTTATTGAAGATTTAGAGCTTATTCGAAGCATTCATTCAGGTATATATCGTTTCTTGTATGCATGACCTTTTGCTGTAGTATTTCAGTAGTTAGGTATAGCCAAACACAATGAGCGGGTTTCACAACTTGTATGACTTGTCTTTGAAACAAAACACCGGTATACTGTGAATGGTCCACTAGAATGTGGCTTTAAAGACCCACCAGGTCACGTGTCAAAATCACGGGTTTCACGTGTTTTCCCTCTTATAGCTGGAAATAAATCTTGTTTTGACGAGGTCTCACTCAAATGCCCCCAAATTCAAACCGAAACATCATTTTAAAGAGCAGCCTCAATTTGAAGTTGGGGACATCTGTATGTGGGTCACAGCTACCCAGAAAAAACCAAGGGACTTAATCGTGGTGCGTCAGTGTGTCTTTAACAGTTCCAATTTTGGATTAGACTATATGTTGTTGTTTTTCTAATGTTTAGTATTTGACAACAACAATCAATACTTTTCGATAATCAATGCGCGTGCTGAAATGAGCTCTCGGAAGAACGTACACGTTGTGTCAGCGCTTTTTGCTTTTTTAAGGCTTCACCAAAGAGGTTAGGGTTGTGTTTTTATTATTATTATTTTAAATGTTGTTTGGCCTGTCTATCTCATTGACTGTTGAAAATTAAGTTCTTAAAAACTCGTTTCATTTTTTTTCCAAATCTTTTTTTCCAGAAGTTTCAATTGTTTTCTTTTCTGCTGGCTTTATTGAAATATTGTTGAAATATTATTGAAATGTAATAATTGAAATAAGTCCTTTTCGGAAGCTTCTTTTTATCAATAATGTGTTGTTATTGGTTTTCGTGCGAGCATTTAAGCCTATTATTTTTCTTGCCAATATTTCCAAGGTTTGATGACAAGAATTGCCAATACTAATTTTGAGATAGAAAGAATTATTTGCAGGCAAAGCTCGATTTATGTATTCATACTAGTTTTCTTTCACTTTTATCTACCGGTTTTTATTCATGTTCTTTACGAACCTTTACTGGATAGGCCCAGCTGGCGGCAGACAAAGGGGCGCGTGTTGGAGGCATGTTCTTTACGAACCTTTACTGAATAGGCCCAGCTGGCGGCAGACAAAGGGGCGCGTGTTGGAGGCATGTTCTTTACGAACCTTTACTGAATAGGCCCAGCTGGCGGCAGACAAAGGGGCGCGTGTTGGAGGCATGTTCTTTACGAACCTTTACTGAATAGGCCCAGCTGGCGGCAGACAAAGGGGCGCGTGTTGGAGGCATGTTCTTTACGAACCTTTACTGAATAGGCCCAGCTGGCGGCAGACAAAGGGGCGCGTGTTGGAGGCATGTTCTTTACGAACCTTTACTGAATAGGCTCAGCTGGCGGCAGACAAAGGGGCGCGTGTTGGAGGCATGTTCTTTACGAACCTTTACTGGATAGGCCCAGCTGGCGGCAGACAAAGGGGCGCGTGTTGGAGGCATGTTCTCGTCACGTGGGTTTCTCGTAATCTGCGTATCCTACTGACGCCGTGAATTTCACGCCCCATTGCTCCTGTTATGACTGGCAATCCACCTAAAATGCACAGCACGGGTGTGTGTGTGTGTGTGTGTGTGTGTGTGTGTGTGTGTGTGTACGTGTGTGTGTGCGTGCGTGTGTGTGTGCGTGCGTGCGTGCGTGCGTGCGTGTGTGTGCGTGCGTGCGTGCGTTTGTGTGTGTGTGTGTGTGTGTCTGCATTATCTGTCTATCTCTGTAAGAGTTGTTTATGTCTGTCTCTCTATCTCTGTCTGTCTGTCTGTCTGTCCGTCTGTCTCTCTGTCTATCTGTATGTCCGTCCGTTTGTCTGTCTGTCTGTCTGTCTGTCTGTCTCTCTCATCCCCTCCCTCCCTATCTCTCCGTCTCCCTCCCTATCTCTCCGTCTCCCTCCCTATCTCTCCTATCTCTCCGTCTCCCTCCTCTATCTCTCTCTCTCTCTCTCTCCTCTCTCTCTCTCTCTCTCTCTCTCTCTCTCTCTCTCTCTCTCTCTCTCTCTCTCTCTCTCTCTCTCTTTTGTATACATGCGTTTGTGTGTGTTATGTGTATGAGATTTGAAAGAGAGAAAAAGAGTAAGAGAGAGAGATAATAACAAAGAAGATTGAGAGAGAGAGAGAGAACTCAGAACTCAGAACTCAGAACTCAGAAACTTTATTTTACAAGGAAAAGAATTTAGGCTGGGCCTAGTCTTCCATTCTGTCCTTGGTTCTAAGCATGCAATACATAACTAATACTATAAATGAACATTGAGACACAGGAACATCGCCAACAAAAAATAACAACAAACAGTAATATAGCAACGACATGGCAGGCAGAGCATCAACATAAGCAATAAAAACAAATAAAATAGAAAACTAACCAACCAGTTAAACAAAGTAATAGATTAAAAACACCTCTATTACTACAATATACTTCTTCTACTACAATTTCTACTACTAGTGTTAGACGGAGCAAAAAGCCCATGGGCGGGTAAGAAGCCCACTCCAACTATGCCACAAAACAAAGCAAATCTCGGTCACATTCTGCCCATGAGACAAGTGTAAATGTTTAGCATTCGTCTCATGGACAAACCCGACCGAAACCCGCCCCACTCCATGAGACAACCGGCACGGGCCCTCCACCCGCCCATGGACCCTCTACCCCGTCTTCACCAACTATTACTATTACTTCCACCATCACCACCACCATCACCACACCACTACTACTACTACTACTACTACTACTACTACTACTACTACTACTACTACTACTACTACTACTACTACTACTACTACTACTACTACTACTACTACTACTACTACTACTACTATTACAATTACTATTACAATTACTATTACTACCTCCATCACCATCACTACTACTACCACTACCACTACCACTACTATTACTACTAGAGTGCCACAGTAATGTAACAATAACACGGTACGCAGAACATCACCATCAGTAATAAGAACAAGCAAAACAGAAACCAACCGGCCAAACAAAACATAAATGAAGAAAGAAAAAAATGACTTCCACCACAATACTACTGCTACTACTACTACTACTACTACTACTACTACTACTACTACTACTACTACTACTACTACTACTACTACTACTACAATTACTATTACTACCTCCATCACCATCACTACTACTACCACTACCACTACTATTACAACTAGAGTGCCACAGTAATGTAACAATAACACGGTACGCAGAACATCACCATCAGTAATAAGAACAAGCAAAACAGAAACCAACCGACCAAACAAAACATAAATGAAGAAAGTAAAAAAATGACTTCCACCGCAATTTACTTCATCTACTACTACTACTACTACTACTACTACTACTACTACTACTACTACTACTACTACTACTACTACTACTATAATAATAATAATAATAATAATAATAATAGCATCATAATAACACAAGTAGGCTAATGTAAATCAAATAAAAAGTAAAAGTAATCATAAAAGCATAATGACACAAGTAGCCTAATGTCAAACAAAAAAAGAAAAAAAACACCAAGCAAACATAATCAGAGAAACAAAATGACAGCATTAGTCTAAACAGACAAAAATGGCTCGTGTGTGGTGCATTAAGTGATAGTAAAGTTTTAATGGATGGGATTAAGGAGATGCCCCCGTAAGTTAGATTTGAAATTTGATACTGACGAAAATGCCTTTACATCTGAAGGCAGTGAGTTCCAAGCATATGGCCCTGAAAAGGAAAAGCTTGTTTTGTAAAGGTCAATGCGGGTGCGTGGAAGAACATATTTATCAGAACGATAACTACATGTGGAAGGAGTTAAGAGATTTTCTAGGTACTGGGGTGTCAAGTTACTGTGGACTTTATACATTAGGACAGCTGTGTTGTACTGTAACTGGTGTTCAAGTGGTAAAATTTCAAGATTATGAAACTTTTCTGAAGTTGACAGAGATGGATCTGGCAGGATTAAGTTGATCGCTCTTCTGTGGAGCGATGCTAGTTTTTTTTAGGTGTTTTTTAGCAGCATAGGACCATAGAGTGGATGCATAGTTGATGTGCGAGAGGCAGTGGCCATAGAAGAACATTTTACGTGCGTCTAGGTCTAGGTAGGATTGAAGTCGTTTGAGAAGGAATAGGTTGCGTGCTAGTTTATTTCTAACGTGATTTATATGTGATTGCCAGTTGAGTTTGTCATCAAGTATGACGCCTAGAACTCGATGTTCATGGACTTGTTCGATATCATTGCCATCAATAGTTAGGTTAAGGGAATGGCGTGTTAATTGATGCTTTTGACGGGAGGTTACAACCATGCACTTTGTTTTCAGTGTTGTTTTCTTGGGATGAATTAACATAGAATTATCCTTGCACCATTTAGATACATCATGTAAGCCTGATTGAAGAGAGTTTTGGATGTCAGTTACATCTTCCGAACTGGAATGCAGGGAGGAGTCATCTGCAAAAAGATCGCATGAAACATTTGGGTTGGATATAGACAATGGAAGATCGTTAATGAAAATACAGAACAGTAATGGACCGAGGACAGATCCCTGGGGTACACCACATTTCACCTTGCCTGTAGAAGAGGACTCGCCATTACAAAAAACGTATTGTGTTCTATTATCCAGATAGATGAAAGGAATGTTAGGGAGTGCTGGTTTCTGAGATAGTGTGATAATTTGTTGATAAGTATTGTGTGGTCGACAAGGTCGAAGGCTTTTCTTAGATCAAGAAAGACGGAACCAGTTAACTGATGTTTGTTTATTGCTGAGAGCCAAGAATCACACAAACGGACAAGAGCTGTGTGACAAGAATGGTGATTACGAAAGCCAGACTGAAGGGGGTGAAGGAGGTTGAAGTTTTCTAGATATTTAGATAGGTGACTGTGGACGTGCTTTTCTAGGGGTTTTGATAGCACTGACAGAAGTGAAATAGGTCTAAAGTTGCTTAGGTCAGAATTATCGTTTGTTTTGGGTATTGGGATAACTTTAGCTGTTTTTAGGGCAGAGGGTATTGTTTTTAGGTCTATGCACAAATTATATATATGTAAGGGGTTCGACAATGTATGGAAGAGAAAGTTTTAAAAGAGAGGCGTTTAACGTGTCAGGTCCCATTAATTTTTTATTCTTTAAACTAGTAATAAGAGCTCCTACTTCATGAACTGCTAGTAAAGGTATCTGAAAGGAGGAGTGTTGGTTTGTTCTCTCCTCGCAAAAGGTTTGGAGCAATGAGGGGACCGTGTATTTATTAGGGCATAAGGTGTCAGACTGCATTGTTGAACTTGCTAAGTTGAGGAAGTGCTCGTTGAATGAGTTAGGAGACCAGGTGTAGCTGTGGTTTCGTTTAGTGCAGTTCTTGTTACTGAAAGTATTTATTGCTCGCCATAATGAAGCCGTATCTTTGTTTGTGGCTAACATTTTATTAAAGTAGTTTCGCTTTGACACTTCAATAAGGTCAACTACTTTATTGCGTTGTTTCTTGTATTCAGTCTCCTTCTTTTCTCTGTCAAGCTTGTGTTTCTCTTTGGCAGAATCGGAGAGTTGCGCATTATCTGCGTTCTTTTTAGGTAATGTTTGTTTTTGTAACTGATCTCTCTCCTTCTTTAGTATATCCCTCTCTTTCATGGACCCCTGTATGTCAGGGAGAGAAGGCTGTTTGACTCTTTTCCTGCGAAGCGGTGCGTGCTTGTTCACTATTGGGAGAAGCGTATTATAAAAGGCATCTAGAGCACTCGCAGGGTCAGTATAATTAAAAATGTCATTAAAATTAGCTACATTAAGGTCGTAAAAGTAGTCATTTTGACTGAAATGTTTAAACGATCTGTAATGAATAGTAGTGTGTCCCTTATTTTGCTGTTTTGGAGGCTTGAATAGATAAGTGCAACAAATGGGGAAATGGTCGCTAATACTTTTATTTAAAGTTCTAACGTTTGATACCAAGCGTGTATTATTTGTAAGAATATGGTCAAGGAGGGTGGAGGAGGTGGGGTGATTCGGGTGGGGGAGGTTACAAGTTGGTGCAAACCAAATAAAGAAGTGGTGGATTGCCATGATGGCTGTGATTTCATGAGGTCGAAATTAAAATCCCCAAGCAGAATAACATTATTATTGAGGCGGGTCACCTTGTCCATCATGGCGACAAAATCGTCTAGCCAGATGAACGTTGAGGAGGGATTCCTGTAAACAAAACCAATTAAAAAAGATGGAGATCTTGGATATTTAACCTCTAGACAAATACATTCTGTAAACGATTCCAGATCAATTCTCCTTTTAGTAAAATTAGCTAGACTGTCATGTATGTATGTAGCTATGCCGGTTTCACCTTTGCGTTGGGCATCACGGCGGAGAATGGTGTAGTGGGGGATGTGAAGGAGTTCATCAGATATGCCTGAGTGCAGGCGTGTTTCTGTGAGTCCGAGAATGTGGGTGTTTGGGGGTTCATTGAGTAGCAAAGAGATGTCGGCAAGCTTATTGTACAAATGATAAACATTTAAGTGACTAATTTGAGTCCCTGTGATTCGATTGTCATTACTACGGGTGTACATTTTAATAATACAAAGTTACAGAACATGCAATCAATAACGAGAAAAACAACAATAAATGTGTAGGTAACAAAAAGTAAAAAATAAAAATAAAATAAAAAAAAAAAAAAAAATAAAAAAAGAAGAAAGAAAATCCTGACACAAAACTGGTATTGTCACAAAGTGAATCCTCAATATAAAAGGACTAGCCACGTTACCAAGCGCTATTAATGTACTAAACCACTATGCTTGGTGGGTCTCCACAGCCATGCTGGATTCGCTGAAGGGAGGGTGGGGGGAGAAAAGAAAAAAATGGGAATGTGCGTGTTTAGCGCAACAACACTGGGTCACTATTGTTTCTTCCCGACAAAGGAAGTCAATGAAAGCGTCACTCACAACACACGGGGAAGGAAAAGCGTCACTCGCGAGTCTTGAACAGGCAATTAAAGTTCACTGCACAAATCAATGTAATATAATATAATATAATATAATATAATATAATATAATATAATATAATATAATATAATATAATATAATATAATGTAATATAAGTCCGGAGGCCATTGGCCATTGCTCAATGGTTAATGTTTACCAACTTAATTAAAATAAGAAAACGTTCTTAGCGTACAGTATGATAAGGTTTGTCAACAGCGCGCTCAGAAAAAAAGTCACTGGCTATTACCAAAGCATAAAAAAGTCACAAAAAAGAACAAACCCCAATAACTTGCCCACACTCTTATCAAATAAGTGGAAGGCTGGAACAATATATTAGGTAGAAGCAGCACCCAGTAGTGTCCACCGCGACGGAAACATACATACTTATATAAACTTGCACGCACACACACTAACACACACGTTCATACACACACATGCACACACTCTTATGCACGCACCCACACTTACATACACCGACACAAACAGGCAAGCCCGCGCGCATGCATACACAGTACATACACACACACACACACACACACACACACACACACACACACACACTCACACACACATACACATACAGACACACAAACACACACACAGGCAGACAGGCCTACGCGCACGCACATACACTCACACACAGTGACATACAGACACACAAACATACATACGCACACACACACATCCACATAAACCATAAACATACCCACACTCATACGGAGCGAGCACACACTCAACCACTATTAATTAATGACTTGTTGGAGGGAGACGAGGAGGGACTGCAGGAGTTGCCTGGTGTCAGGGTTGTCACGGACACCAGGCCTGTGGTCACCCATGTTGCCCCAGGCTGCAGCAGTTCCGGAATTGCCCCTTTGACACCAGGCTGCAGCACTGCTGGAGTTGCCCCTGTTGCCCCAGGCTGCAGCACTGCTGGAGTTGCCCCTGTTGCCCCAGGCTGCAGCACTGCTGGAGTTGCCCCTGTTGCCCCGGGCTGCAGCACTGCTGGAGTTGCCCCTGTTGCCCCGGGCTGCAGCACTGCTGGAGTTGCCCCTGTGGCTGCAGCACTGCTGGAGTTGCCCCTGTTGCCCCAGGCTGCAGCACTGCTGGAGTTGCCCCTGTGGCCCCAGGCTGCAGCACTGCTGTAGTTGCCCCCGTGACCCCAGGCTGCAGCACTGCTGTAGGGTTGGACTGGCTGTCGATGAGATCCTGGACCTCTAGAGTTGCTGTTGTTGTTGAGCTGAAGGAGGGGGCGTGGTGTAGGAGGAGGAGGTGGAGGAGGGGGCATGTTTGGGCAGGGTGTCTGGAGGAGGGGTTTGGAGGACCTTTTGAAGTTGGTGATTATGCCAGCCACACCGCCATCACTGGGGTGGAAGCGGTCCATGTGTTTGTACATGGACTTTCTTGGCTTCCCTGTCTGGGTCGTGAAGGAGGCGGTGTGGTCGACAAAAGGAACCCCCTCCCTGGCACACACCTGAGACAGGTGCTGGTTGGACGTGGCCACATCACTGGAGGAAGGGTGTCTTCCAAATGGAGGGAGGATGGAGGAGCAGAGGAGTTTGGAAGTGGGGAAGACTCGGCGCAGTTGGCTGAGGGTCCTCTGCCACGTGGGGATGTCGATGGGTCCAGAGCCCAGACAGGTGTTAATTCCAAAATGGAACGTCACCTGTCGGACTTGGGGGGCCGGGCAGAGCGTTGACAGCCACTGTTGAACATGGTCCACTGTCAGCCCTGGAGCAGCAATGGTGTGCACTGTGCCACCGCGTGGAGACGTCTTGGCGCTGATCCTACACATGACAGAGTCACCAATAAGGACGTGATGACAGTGCTGGGGGATGGTGCTGCTCATCAGAACGTCCAGTGGGCCAGAATAAGTGTGGTGGGGTCCGGGGGATTGCGACGAGTTTTGGAGGTCAGAAAAGGATTCGTCCGTCATAGGGGTGTCAGAAATCAAGGAGAGGTTGTTGTTGAGTTGTGAGGTAGGATCAACAGGAGGGGGAGGGTTGGGATAAGACGGGGTGTTAGGGGAGCGGGAAGGCTTGGGGGAAGAGGTGAGAGTGGAGGGGTGGCCCATGTTAGAGGGGTGGCCCATGTTGAGAGAGAGAGAGAGAGAGAGAGAGAGAGAGAGAGAGAGAGAGAGAGAGAGAGAGAGAGAGAGAGAGAGTCACAGAGAGAGAGAGAGAGAGAGAGAGAGAGAGAGAGAGAGAGAGAGAGAGAGAGAGAGAGAGAGAGAGAGAGGGAGAGAGAGAGAATACGAATACGAATACGAATGCTTTATGGAGGGTAAAAAGGATAAGCTACAATAGCTTATTTGCACCTTGCACTCTCACTCACACCAAGCATAGCAAAGACAAATTGACATAAAACCAATCAAGTCAAGAACATGAAATAAAAATGACAATAATTGGCATATGAAATGGTTGAACAAGAATCAAAATGGGAATTAAAGCAAACAAACATGGATAATAATGAACAATGGTGAAGTTGATTTGGTGGTTTGAATTAATTACGAAAAAAGAAAAGCAATTATGAGACAAATGTCATTTCCCCCCCAGAATGCTGTCACTTTTAAAGGGGTGAAATATAAGGTAAGATGAGAATATGAGAGGAGATAGGGAGAGAGAGAGAGAGAGAGAGAGAGAGAGAGAGAGAGAGAGAGAGAGAGAGAGAGAGAGAGAGAGAGAGAGAGAGAGAGAGAGAGAGAGAGAGAGAGAGAGAGAGAGAGAGAGAGAGAGAGAGAGAGAGAGAGAGTCACAGAGAGACACAGAGAGAGAGAACGAACAATTAAAGAAACACACACTGATTGGGTTTCGTGAGAGAGCATTATGATGTTGCATAACTGCGCAGCTGAGTTTGATCAATGGCTTAATTGTCAGCTGGAAACGAATAACGTTTTCTTGGTATGTTTGTTTGGTTCTTCATCAACAGTTTGACATGCTAGTTTGGTTCTTCATCAACAGTTTGACATGCTAGTTTGATGCTGTTCGGCAGTCTGAGCCCGCCTAGCAGAGAGTATTTCAAATTAAGCAAACACCTTTGTTTTTACGTTGCGGACAGATTAATGAATGATTAATGTTTGGTGTGGGTTTAATTTTTTTATATATACTAATTCACACACTTGACTTTCATTGTTCATAACACATACATTGATATTACTAATGCACACACGTTACTTCCATTGTTCATAGCAACACATACACTGATATTATAAATTCACACACTTTACTTTCATTGTTCATAGCAACACATACACTGATATTACTAATGCACACACTTTACTTCCATTGTTCATAGCAACACATACACTGATATTACTAATTCACACACTTTACTTTCATTGTTCATAGCAACACATACATTGATATTACTAATGCACACACGTTACTTCCATTGTTCATAGCAACACATACACTGATATTATAAATTCACACACTTTACTTTCATTGTTCATAGCAACACATACACTGATATTACTAATGCACACACGTTACTTCCATTGTTCATAGCAACACATACACTGATATTGTAAATTCACACACTTTACTTTCATTGTTGAGAATAACACATACACTGATATTATAAATTCACACACTTTACTTTCATTGTTGAGAATAACACATACACTGATATTATAAATTCACACACTTTACTTTCATTGTTGAGAATAACACATACACTGATATTATAAATTCACACACTTTACTTTCAATGTTGAGAATAACACATACACTGATATTATTAATTCACACACTTTACTTTCATTGTTGAGAATAACACATACACTGATATTACTAATTCACACACTTTACTTTCATTGTTGAGAATAACACATACACTGATATTACTAATTCACACACTTTACTTTCATTGTTCAGAATAACACATACACTGATATTACTAATTCACACACTTTACTTTCAATTGTTGAGAATAACACATACACTGATATTATTAATTCACACACTTTACTTTCATTGTTGAGAATAACACATACACTGATATTATAAATTCACACACTTTACTTTCATTGTTCAGAATAACACATACACTGATATTACTAATTCACACACTTTACTTTCATTGTTGAGAATAACACATACACTGATATTACTAATTCACACACTTTACTTTCATTGTTGAGAATAACACATACACTGACTATAATGTCTACCCCATGTAGCCGCCCATCCCCTTCCAGTTCTGATCGACACATCTCTCCTGGATGTATGTCTGTCTATCTGTCTGACTCTCTCCCCCACCTCCCTTCTCTGTCTCGCCCTCGCTCTCTCTCTAAATGTTGTATTGTATCCCTCTCTCTCTAATTATTAATATATATTCCCGAGTCCTGAGCTCTCTCTCTCTCTCTCTCTCTCTCTCTCTCTCTCTCTCTCTCTCTCTCTCTCTCTCTCCTCTCTCTCTCTCTCTCTCTCTCTCTCTCTCTCTCTCTCTCTCTCTCTCTCTCTCTCTCTCTCTCTCTCTCTCTCTCTCTCTCTCTCTCTCTCTCTCTCTCTCTCTCTCTCTCTTCCCCTCTCTCTCTCTCTCTCTCTCTCTCTCTCTCTCTCTCTCTCTCTCTCTCTCTCTCTCTCTCTCTCTCTCTCTCTCTCTCTCTCTCTCTCTCTCTCTCTCTCTCTCTCTCTCTCTCTCTCTCTCTCTCCTCTCTCTCTCTCTCTCTCTCTCTCCTATCTCCTCTCATATTCTTGCTTATCTCTCCCTGGTTAAATAAAATTTCGTTTTCGTTTTCGTTTTCTCTCTCTCTCTCTCTCTCTCTCTCTCTCTCTCTCTCTCTCTCTCTCTCTCTCTCTCTCTCTCTCTCTCTCTCTCTCTCTCTCTCTCTCTCTCTCTCTCTCTCTCTCTCTCTCTCTCTTCTCTCTCTCTCTCTCTCTCAAGGACAGAGATTGTAAGAATAGACCTGGCCTAAAATCTCAATCCTTGCGTAATAAAGTTTCCAAGTGTCAAGTGTCTCTCTCTCTTCTGTCTGTCTGTCTGTCTCTATCTCTCTATCTCTGATTGGAAGAATAGGATTTACCTATTTTTTATTATTGGAAAGTAACGTTTTTGAGTGTTAGGTGTTCTCTGTGTCTGTCTGTCGCTCTTTCTTTCTCTCTGTTTCTCTCTGTTTCTCTCTCTCTCTCTCTCTCTCTCTCTCTCTCTCTCTCTCTCTCTCTCTCTCTCTCTCTCTCTCTCTCTCTCTCTCTCTCTCTCTCTCTCTCTCTCTCTCTCTCTCTCTCTCTCTCTCTCACCCCGGTGATGTGGGATTATTTTAATAATTACTAGCGCAAATCCGAGTACCGGTAACGCCTAGTTAACGGTAACGCCTAGTAACGGTAACGCCAAGTACTGGTAACGCTGAGTACAGCAAATTTGAAGCGATTCGGTTAAGAAACGGTGTTGTTGTAAGGCCCCGTTTCCCGTTGGCGCTGCTCTGAGAGTGACGCGCTCTCCCGATTCTCTTCCAATTTGCTGCCAGGCTTTGCCCCAGCCACAGCAAGCCTGACAGCAAATTGGAAGCGATTCGGTCGAAAAACGGCGGAGTTATAAGGCCCGTTTTGTGTTTCAGACACACAGACACACACACACACACAGACACACACTTGCCTTTTTATTATATGATGATTCTTCCCGAGTTTATCTATTAGAGACTTTATTCGTGTTCATCTCACCACCACTTTGTCACCGGAGGGCTGATCGCTTTGTGTGCGAAACACACATCGAAACGCGGACAAACCATTTTCATTTGGCTTTTGCAGGTTTCCTAGGACGTGTAATTCTTGTGTGGAAGGTTTGGTTTGAAGATGACCAGCACCATTACTCCCGACACATCTTTCAACCTTTCATGGCGGATGTACTGTTGTGTTGATTTATAATATCTGTAGTTTGGACTTAACGACTGATTTATAAAGTCAGAGACACTGACACTGGGTTATTGTCATTACTACCGGGAGGGGTCTATTGACAAGGGGGGATGGTAACAGTATTCCGTTAAGCAGAACAATAAATCATATCAAAACAGAAGGGAGAAAAAGCAATACATACAAATAAAAACAATCCGTTTGCCATTAGATCCTTGAGCAAATGGAAAAGAAAGTCAGAGAGAGAGAGAGAGAGAGAGAGAGAGAGAGAGAGAGAGAGAGAGAGAGAGAGGAGGGGGGGGGGGGGGAGAGAGGGAGAGAGATGTTCCTGGAGAGAGGGAGAGTTTTGGTGGGTAGACAGCCAGACAACCAGCCATACAGGAACATCTCTCTCCCTCTCGCCCCCCCCCCTCCCTCTCTCTCTCTCTCTCTCTCTCTCTCTCTCTCTCTCTCTCTCTCTCTCTCTCTCTCTCTCTCTCTCTCTCTCTCTCTCTCTCTCTCTTGTTTTTGTTTTTCTTTTGTTTTTATCTCTCTTCGACCTCTTGTTGTAATAATGGTCAGAATTGAGCTTGACAACTATATTAGAGAAGAAGAAGAAGAAGAAGAAGAAGAAGAAGAAGAAGAAGAAGAAGAAGAAGAAAAGAAAAGAGAGAGAGAGAGAGAGAGAGAGAGGGAGAGAGAGAGAGAGAGAGAGAGAGAGAGAGAGA
>CM065682.1:68356829-68366829 GCA_017654935.2 Phymorhynchus buccinoides | reverse complement strand
TCGATCAACTGGCAAATCATCCAGTTGAGCACTACTATGTATTGAACTCACGGAAAGAAATCCACTGGAAATGTCCAATGTCGGTCTCGTCTAACAAGCCGCATTTGTGTTGTCCTCGTGGTTTGCATTGCTACCCACGCTCCAAGGCTCCTCATGTCATGGTCAACTGGCGATACACGGGGCTCGGGGCAACAACAATTACATGCCCCGTTTGGCTGGACAAGGAAAAACAATACTCCTCGCGCGCGAGAGAGAGGGAGAAAGAGAAGGAGGGAGGGAGAGAGACTATCAGACAGACATTCAAACAGGCAGACAGACATACGGACAGAGAGACAGACAAGTAGAGATATTTAGAGACAAAACCCCCCAAATTAACTAATTTAATATACTTTTTATGAATTTGTTTTAATAATACTAATGTTACGATGAATTGTTTGGCTGTGTGCAGGTTACCGAGTGTGCGGAAGTACGTACGTACCCGTGTGCCTGAACCCAACATTAACGAGGACAGACAATTAGGAAACAGGTGACCCTAGGCTACTCCAAACGCAGACATTTTTGTTGCTGTGAGTGATGTGTTTATAACAAATGGTGTCCTACTGATGTAGGGCTTGCTTTTCTTTACCGACCACAACTGAAGCGTAACGTGGCCTGTTTCTAAAACTATACTGCTCACAAAAAGTAGGGGACATTGCGTTTTGTTAGATCACCATGGGTTCAATAGCGAAATCATAAGTTCTATTCAATTTAAAAACAAAAGTATGTTATTCCTTTATCGAAGATTAAAATTAATTTTGAAACGTCACGCGATTGCCAGAGAAGACGGACATCAATGTGTGCAATGTTCAAAAGTCACAACAATAGTCATAAAACAGTTGACAACGTGTTGGACCACGGTTTCCTGCAAGGCACAGTGGCATTTGATTGAAATGGTCAGGGGACCTTGTAGACCGTGGGAAGGTCTGGGTTTCGTGGATGTGAAGGTGATCTTGCACAAAATGTGCTCAGTGGAGACGCGGATTGTCATTTTGGAGGTTAAAGTCTGCCCGACGCGGACGTTTTTTAATTTCAGCTTGCACGTTACGGTCGTAAGATGATCTACAGAAGCCGAGAAGAAACATTAAACCTCCAGAAAATCTTCAGGAGACTGTTCCAGAGCATGAGAAGGTATTGCCTTGAATGCCTGCTAGCAAACTGTGGCCAACAATCTATTAACTCTGAAAAGGTGTTGTATGTGTTCCAATAACACACCCATTGATGTTTATCGCCTCTGGCAGTCACGTGACATTTTAAAATTGATTTGTGTCTTCGATTGTACAGCCAAGAAAGGCTGAACTATCATGTTCACATGAAATTAAACTTATGGTCTGGTTATTGAAGTCATGGTGATATTGCAAAGTCAATATCCACATCATTTTGTGAGCAGTATATGTGCTTTGTATGTCACGCACGCACGCACACGCACGCGCACGCGCACGCGCGCACGCACACACACACACACACACACACACACACACACACTCACACTCACACACACACACACACACACACACACACACACACACACACACACACACACACACACACACACACACACACACACACACACACACACACACACACACACACACACACACACACACACACACACACACACACACACACACACACACACACACACACACACACACTGAAGCGATTTTGTTTGTGTTTGTGTGCATTGGCCTGAATCGTCGTGGAATGAATGAATTACTCCTTGTGATCAACAAGACACGAAACATCTATGTGATTTACATATAGTGTCCCCCCCCCCTCTCTTCCTTTGAAAACGGTTTGAAATGGTGTGGTTGTCAGTTCTAAAGGTTAGGCGTGTTATTGTTGTTATAAATGATGATGATGATGATGATGTTGATAATGTTGGTGGTGGTAGTGGTGGTGGTGGTAGTGGTGGTGATAGATGGTGTTATTTATTTGTTCCTTTATTTATTTGTGTATGTATATGTGTATATATATATGTGTATTTGCTTATTTATTTATTCATTGTATTTCTTTTGATAAATGATACAGAGTAAGGCCGTGTACACGCATCTTTTTATTTCCGTACAGAAACCCCGTGAATAAGGAAAAGAAAGGACACACATTTCCGTGCGTAAACGCGTCCGCTTATTTTGTCCTTCTTTCTTTTACTTATTCACGGGGCTTCCGTACGGAAACAAAAAGATGTGTGCACACGGCCTTATTGTTTCAGGTCAATTTTCATAAAGCGATTTACATTGTCTGGACAAACGCTGGTGTTTTTGTCCTATGTTTTTCATTTCTTTTCTAAGCTTCTGAATTGTTATAAAACGGCAGTTTATACGTATCCAGTGTGTGCGTGTGCGTGCGTGCGTGTGTATGCGTGTTCAGTATATATGTGTGTGTGTTTGTTTGTGTGTGTGTGTGTGTGTGTGTGTGTGTGTGTGTGTGTGTGTGTGTGTGTGTGTGTGTGTGTGTGTGTGTGTGTGTGTATGTTTCCAATGATTGTGTATCGCCCCCTCCCTGCTGTTCTGTATGGTTGCAATGCGCAGGAACAGAGGCTTTGGACTACTTCCATAACTTTTTTTTATTTTTTATTTTTTTATATATGCATATTTCATTTATTTCAAATGATGCTGGACCATGCCCTCCCCACACCTCTTTCTAGTTATGCCTTCCTAACAAAAAAGAAGATCCTACAGGTTTTCGTGTTTAAGCTGTTAAATGCACAAACACCACAATCCAGAATATAATGACATGCGATGCAATTGAAACACACACTCCTTCTCTTTCCCTCTGATAACCAAAACGACTAGTTGCTCGGTTTTTGTTAGTTTGTTTTTCAATATAGATTTCATCAAGATTGTTAATGCCTGTCCGTCTGTCGGTTTGTTTGTTTGTCTTTACGCTTCGCGGTTTTGAACCTTTGAGCACTGGTTTTGGAGCGCGTTGCACCGCGTGGCTACTTCAAAACATCTCCCGGTTGATACACCTCCAAACAAAATTTGAGGTAATTCCTTCCAGTGGTTGTCGAGAAACAGTCCATTTTCATATAACAGCCTCAAGGTTAAAAGTCAAGGTCAGGCTTCAAATGTCTCCCACTGCATTCCCTAGGTCATGCTGAGCAAGAATATGTATGGTTGTATGGTGTCCGGACTATAGCAACGGCTAAAAAAGCGAAGCTCAAAAGTAATGAAGGTCATCAAGATAATCAATACTTTGCAGCACACATGATCTTGCGCCAGTCTACCGACCTACCAACTTAGAAGCCTATGCTGCAAGCTTTGTCTTTCTTTAGTTGTTTGTTGTTGTTGCAGAAAGTGTCAAGCACATTGCGTTATGGTCTCAATACGCGTTAACATTTTCACTCTTTCCCCAATGGCAGCACAATAACATGCGAGTCATAAGAGTACTTGAATATCGCTATGTTGCTATGGGGAAATAGTAGTGGAAAATATTAGCGTATGTCGAGACCATTAGCGTACCAGAGCAAAACCATGCAATTTAGTGATCACTGAGTAATGACAATCGGCATCGTTCAGTATTATTAAGCCTTATGTATATTTGTTTAAAGTGTGTACATCACAAAGTTGGCGTAGGCCTACATATCAACCACACAGCAAAGCAAGTCAAGAAAAGTTCTGTTTGATAGAACTAACTTAATACTACTACTACTACTAATTAACATAATTTTATAGAGCGCCCTTTCTCTCATGAGCTCACGGCGCTTCACAATTATTTAAATAAATGCATAGATCATAAGCTACTACAATATTAACTATCAAAAACATGCACATAGCCACAACACGCACACACGCACACACCCGCACACACCCACACAACCACGCGCGCGCGCACACCCACACACAATGTGCGGAACATAGTTTTAAGGCAGTAAACAGGACAAGGAAGAAATCAGAGGTATTGCCGGAAGAGGTGAGTTTTAAGAGCGGTTTTGAAAGATTTGAAAGATTTAGCAGAACGAAGTTCATATGGTAGGGTGTTCCAGACAGAAGGGGCGCTGAAAGAAAATGAACGTTCACCATATGTCTTAGTGTTTGTACGAGGAATAGAAAGGATAAGTTTGTTAGAAGAGGAACGGAGAGACCTGGAGGGTGAGTACAGGTGAACGAGATCAGAGAGGTAGGCAGGACTAGATGAATGGACAGCATTGAAACAGAGGCAAGCAATTTTATACTTTATTCTTGCCTCGACTGGAAGCCAGTGTAAGGTCTTGAGGTGGGGTTTGATGTGGTCTGTACGAGGGACTTTAAGGATTAATCGAGCTGCATTGTTCTGAACTTTCTGAAGTTTGTTGAGGAGGGTTTGAGGACAGCCTACAAGTAGGGAATTGCAATAATCTATGCGAGACAGTACAAAAGCTGACACTATAGTCTTGGTTGTTTCAACTGTGAGATAGTGACGAATGGCACTAATACGACGGAATTCAAAGTTCACATTACGAATCAGAGTCATGACATGAATGACCATAGTTAGCTGACAGTCGACGGTTACACCAAGGTTTTTAGCTGATTGACAGAAAGGGACGGTAGCATCGCCAATGACAAGAGAGTCAGGAAACTGAACAGAGGTGGAACTTCTCTGAGTGGAAACGATCATTGCCTCACTCTTATCATCATTGAGTTTCAATTTATTGGAGGTCATCCATGACTTGACATCTAAAACAGTATACTGCATGGACAAACCTCGATCATCGATTTCACCCAAAGTTCATTCGTGGCCCATCAAGGGTCGTTGGAATGTTTCTAAAGTCTACCAAGTTACCAGTGGTCTCATTGCATTTCTCTCCACGAAATGTGCCAGCCTCTTGTGACTCGCATAACTAACTTGGTTGTTGCACCTCCTCAACTGATGGCGATGCGCTGCCCTGTACGTTTCTACTTCGTTTTCCGTATTAGCACTTCAGGGGACGTTGATTGGGTTTGGCCATTGCCATTGAACTCATTTCACGAAAGTTGAAGAGCATGACACTGTTCTCACTTGTAAGGCTAGGGTCATTTTGCACGTCTGTTGTTTCATGTGTTGGAAGCTGTTCACTCATTGTCACTAATTCTGCGTTTGTTGGTGATACAAGTTTATTGTTCTTTTGAGTCGCCTTTGAGCTTAAGACTGCGTTATCATCATTACGTTGCGAAACTTACGTTGTCTGTGTGCAGTTCTATTGTTGCTGCTGCTGTTGATGTTGTTGTTGTTGCTGCTGCTGCTGCTACTACTGCTTAAATGTATCGGGTTGCATACTGAATTGTGAATCAAGTATAGTGTTCCTGTGTTTTGATGTTTTGATGATCTTGTTAGGGCATTTTGGTGTAAGAGGCAAAATTCGATGTCGTCCTTTAAATCTATGTATTTGGATTGTTTTCAGAACTTCTCAAAATTCAAGACTTTATTTCGTAAAGTAGTTTTTTTTAAATTCTGATGTACAATTGTTGTGGTGGTTTTTATTTTGGATATGTGACGCTTCTTTTCAAGTCTCTGTTGCCTACTTGGCGATGGTGCAAATGTATAGTAGTAGTATTTCATTAATCTTTTATTGATCTTAATCTGAGCTAAAGGTAATGTTTTGGACCATCCTTAATTTAACATCTTATTGCGAATGTTGCACATATCTGTACGGTGATATTAATACTGTAGGATGTCCCCCAATGACTTAATCGATACTTTATACTTTTATCCCGGTTCCTTCAAGTCGCTTTCACAATGCCATTGGAATTCACTCCCAATGCCTCATAAAGAAGCAGATGTGTTGAGAGAAAGGTTTACCGTGTCAAGCTTAACACAACGTGCTAAGTAATGTAAACTCCATTCAAATGTTTGTTGTGTATCGTGCTTGGTTTTGCCCTAGACATCCTAAAACGGTTTTCTGGGATATGTGTATGCTATTCACAAGTCTGTAGTTAATGAACTAAAAAAAACCCACTATGTACTGATAATTGAGTGTTTCAACCATCCCTTTATGTATAATCAGTAACATACAAATTACAAACCATTGCAAACCATTGAGTGAAGAACATAACTGGTTTTTTAAATTTTATTGTTAACCGCTAAACACTTTTCTGCGTTACACATGTAAAACCGATGCAAACAATCTCCAGTAAACAACAACAACAACAACATTGTTTTATTTTTATTTTTTTAATTACACAAACGACGCAAAGTACACATTTGAAAAAAATATGCTTCGAATATACATAAGAAAAAGGATTGAGGAGTAGATAATGAGAGAGAGAGAGAGAGAGAGAGAGAGAGAGAGAGAGAGAGAGAGAGAGAGAGAGAGAGAGAGAGAGAGAGAGAGAGAGAGAGAGAGACAGAGACAGAGAGAGAGAGAGAGAGACAGAGAGAGAGAGACAGAGAGAGAGAGAGAGAGAGAGAGAGAGAGAGAGAGAGAGAGAGAGAGAGAGACAGAGAGAGAGAGAGACAGACAGAGAGACACAAACAAAGAGAGAGAGAGAGAGAGAGAGAGGGATGGGGGTAAAGGTAGGGGGGGGGGGGGGTCAAGGATAGTGTGACGTTGGAAGTAATCAGATTTCACGCCGTTACCGGGGGAATAAACATGCCCACGATGCTATTCGCAAGTAAACAAGCTCCAACTTCAGATTCCCCCAGAAGAAAAATAATAACCACGTGTTTTATATTTATTTTTGTCCCCTCTAAAGTTTCACAGATGTAACATCAAGTTAAATACAGTTCGCGACAATAACAGCAACAAAGTCAACACTGTGCCTGCGCTAAACAGAAAAGTAAAGAATATCTACAACGTCAGCAGGAAAAGCCAAAATCATTTTAGCAACATTAAAAGCAAAGAAAAGCGCGTGCTACACGAGTAAGATCTTAGCAAAACACGGTTCTGAAAAAATAGAGTTATCTGCGTAAACACCAGTCAATGAACGCCCAAATGTTAACAGACAGCACCACAAATACACCTACCAGCACCCACCGGCACAAAATAAATACAGGTTTGAATTTAATATGGCCGCCGAGATCTCGTGATAGATCGTGTCAGGCCATTCGCCATGCTGCTTCCCCCATTGTGGTGGAAATGCAGCCGGTGAGTACGTTGTTGCCCCGGTGCGACGAGAAAAACAGCGACCCCCCTCCCCCCCTCCCTCCCTGCTCAATAGTCTCCCGAAGAGAGGAACCCGATTCTGATTTCTAATTTTGATTGTCGTTGTTGTTTTATTTTTGTTTGTTTGCTTGTTTTGTTGTTGTTGGTTTCTTTTAGAAATGTGTAGACAAGCTGACGAAAACTATCCCCGGGTCTACTTAACCCGTAGACCACTGACCATGATCCCATGTTGTCCATGGTGGTCAATATTGTTTTCGTAATACGCTGCCTTTCGCTCCATCTTCCCTTAGCTTTCCTTCCCTAGCCTGTAAAGGAGCCGACCCACTGCATTCGACTCAATCCAATTGTGACCCACCTGTGACGATGTCTGTGATGTCTAATTCACGTGAAATACTTCCGTCTCAAACTAATGGTACTGTTTTCCTTCACTGTATTCATGTCGACCCCAATACACGAATGGAATAACATGTCCGATGCTGACGAGGCATCATTCATCGTGTCCATTCATGTACTGGGGACTACACATACGGGAGAAACAAACCTATTCATGGAGTTTGAGCATCAATTGAAATTCTGATTTGACAAATGGCGCCGATATTGTTAGTCAATACACAACAAAGTCAACAAACTGAACTGAGTTATCTTGTCTAGGTTCCATTTTATAGCCATTTGAAGTTTGACATTTGAGATCAGATGGTTTGCAGAAATCCGACATAGACAAAAACAACTTTGCCTCTTGATGTTAAAATAAACTAAGACATCAAATGACACACTCGAGTCGCAGTTGGATTGAATTCTATGCAGTGGGTCGACCCCTTAACCCAGTGCTAAAGCGCTTCATCCACAAATCGCTTTGCTCAGGTGCTTAACCCAGTGCTAAAGCGCTTCATCCACAAATCGCTTTGCTCAGGTGCTTAACCCAGTGCTAAAGCGCTTCATCCACAAATCGCTTTGCTCAGGTGCTTTGGGTGTTTGTCGGTAAGATGCAAAAATTGATCGGCTTCACAAGGCAGGTGTGCGCTGCGCTGGGGGGGGGGGGGGGGGACACGATTTTGCACGTGTGTTTGTTTTGGTGAGCTAACTTAAAACTGGTTGGTTGTATACTGAGGGGCATTATTTCGGCAAATAGTAAATCGTGGATTGTTCTGGTAAAACGTATAAAACGGTGAGATTTTGTAAACTACATTAATTTTGCTCCCTAGGGTCAAAGCTATTTTTGGAGCTACTCGCCACGCATCTAGCCATTATGGAGATTGCGCGAGAGCTCACTTGGTCCGAAACACAAAAAGTTAAAAATAGCGTTCAAAATGAGAAAATAGAGATTCACGTTTGGCACGTGAGAAAGTGGCAGGTTGGCCATAAAACGTACATTAGTCAGCTTCTTTCTACCACTCACCACCAAATACCCACGACCTGACAAAGATGATCGACAGGCAGATTCTGGGGCTGAAGCATAAAGCAAGTGGCCAGAGCTATATATGGTAATGTTCAGCAGTATATCAACTGGGGGAATATTGGACACTCACAAGGAGTGTTTCTGAGAAACGTTGACCCGGTGCTCTAAGCGTGATGACACCCCAGACATGTCAGGGTCATCCACCGTAGACATCTCCGAGATCAGTCCCAGAGCACCGCAAAAACCGCCAGGGCACCTCCAGGACACCATGAAAGACTGATCAGTAGCTCCACAATCTGAAAAGGTCTAGCACAAACTGGCTTCAGTTCTCATACACTCATTAATTCATTTACGATTGTTTTAAAGAAAGAGCAAAACAATAGAGCTACTAAACAAAGATCATGGCTATAGACATGTTTTCCTCTTTTACATCTGAAAATATAAGAAGCAATCCTGTTAGTTTAAATTGTTATTGTTTTGTGCCAAATAAGTCTGGTTTTTTTTTACTTATAAGGCAATACACAGCTGTTCTGTTCTGTTCTGTACTGTCCAATTTAGTCGCAAAAACAGGTCGCGGGTTTCACTCAACTGAATTTGTACACGTCATAAACAGTTCACTTTAGTAAAACTCTACTTTACCAACAATCTGTTTAATTTAATTAAATTGGACAATATGAGAGAACCTTCAAGAAACTGACAAAGCAGACAAAGACAGAACTGCGCAAAGATAACCGTACTTTGCTACTGAAGGAGAAATGCCATTTTTATTCAACTTAATCTCTCTTCACATAAGCCACATTCACGAAAGAACCCAAGTGTGCAGAACAACACACAAGAAGAGTCTGAACAATGCAAGAATTCAACCAAAGTAGAGACAAAAGCCAGTAGTAAAATCAACATCAACTTCCAATCGCCTCTTGTTCAAATGGCACAGGGTCACACTCATGTTGCTCCTAATCGCTTTGTGTCTTTATTTTGTAGAGGCGACCACTCTAATTGTTTGTATTACACGTACATACAATAACAAATTAAAAATGCACAACGATTGGTGCAAATGTTAATTTTGAATGAATTTTTTAAAACGCATTTTCGGAATTTTTGTTTCTCAGTATATGTTACACTTTTAGGCGACCCTGCAGGCCTATGTATTTTTGGGTATTTGGTATTTGGTATATTCTAGTCACAGAGACCTACCTCTGTGAAATTCGGGCTGCTCTCCCCCGGAGAGTGCGTCGCCGCAAGTGCAGCGCCTACCCATTTTATTATTTTTTAAATGGGGGGGGGGGCACAGGGTGAGGGGGGGGGGGGGGGGGGGGGGGGGCACACTAGGAAAACCTAGCTATCAATTTGGCCAAGCCAGGCAGCGGGATTTCTCCCTGCTCTTACCGACTTTCAACTACCGTGGGATGTTTACGTGCCTAAAGCGCACGGGTCAGACTAGCTTTAAGTCCCCATCCGAAGGACTCGACGTTCAGTTAAATTTTCCTGTCAAACTAGAAAGAAAG
>CM065682.1:68349329-68351829 GCA_017654935.2 Phymorhynchus buccinoides | reverse complement strand
CAGCCCACAGTCTGAAACCCACACACAGCCCACAGTCTGATAACAAAGCCAACAAACAGCCCACAGTCTGAAACCCACAAACAGCCCACAGTCTGATAACAAAGCCAACAAACAGCCCACAGTCTGAAACCCACAAACAGCCCACAATCTGATAACAAAGCCAACAAACAGCCCACAGTCTGATAACAAAGCCAACAAACAGCCCACAGTCTGATAACAAAGCCAACAAACAGCCCACAGTCTGAAACCCACAAACAGCCCACAGTCTGATAACAAAGCCAACAAACAGCCCACAGTCTGAAACACACACACAGCCCACAGTGTGATAACAAAGCCAACAAACAGCCCACAGTCTGAAACCCACACACAGCCCACAGTGTGATAACAAAGCCAACAAACAGCCCACAGTCTGAAACCCACACACAGCCCACAGTGTGATAACAAAGCCAACAAACAGCCCCCAGTGTCATAGCAAAGGCACAGAGAGCCCACAGTGTCATAGCAAAGGCACAGAGAGCCCACAGTGTCATAGCAAAGGCACAGAGAGCCCACAGTGTCATAGCAAAGGCACAGAGAACCCACAGTGTCATAGCAAAGGCACAGAGAGCCCACAGTGTGGTAACAAAGGCACAGAGAGCCCACAGTGTGATACCAAAGGCACAGAGAGCCCACAGTGTGATACCAAAGGCACAGAGAGCCCACAGTGTGATAACAAAGGCACAGAGAGCCCACTATGTGATAACAAAGGCACAGAGAGCCCACAGTGTGATACCAAAGGCACAGAGAGCCCACAGTGTGATACCAAAGGCACAGAGAGCCCACAGTGTGATAACAAAGGCACAGAGAGCCCACAGTGTGATACCAAAGGCACAGAGAGCCCACAGTGTGATACCAAAGGCACAGAGAGCCCACAGTGTGATAACAAAGGCACAGAGAGCCCACTATGTGATAACAAAGGCACAGAGAGCCCACAGTGTGATACCAAAGGCACATAGAGCCCACAGTGTGATACCAAAGGCACAGAGAGCCCACAGTGTCATAGCAAAGGCACAGAGAGCCCACAGTGTCATAGCAAAGGCACAGAGAGCCCACAGTGTGGTAGCAAAGGCACAGAGAGCCCACAGTGTGATATCAAAGGCACAGAGAGCCCACAGTGTGGTAACAAAGGCACAGAGAGCCCACAGTGTGGTAACAAAGGCACAGAGAGCCCACAGTGTGATACCAAAGGCACAGAGAGCCCACAGTGTGGTAACAAAGGCACAGAGAGCCCACAGTGTGATAACAAAGGCACAGAGAGCCCACAGTGTGATACCAAAGGCACAGAGAGCCCACAGTGTGGTAACAAAGGCACAGAGAGCCCACAGTGTGATAGCAAAGGCACAGAGAGCCCACAGTGTGATAACAAAGGCACAGAGAGCCCACAGTGTGATACCAAAGGCACAGAGAGCCCACAGTGTGATACCAAAGGCACAGAGAGCCCACAGTGTGGTAACAAAGGCACAGAGAGCCCACAGTGTGATACCAAAGGCACAGAGAGCCCACAGTGTGGTAACAAAGGCACAGAGAGCCCACAGTGTGGTAACAAAGGCACAGAGAGCCCACAGTGTGATACCAAAGGCACAGAGAGCCCACAGTGTGGTAACAAAGGCACAGAGAGCCCACAGTGTGGTAACAAAGGCACAGAGAGCCCACCACTTAGTCATGGGGTTAGGGACCATGAAAAGAAGCCCCCTGTTGGTAAAGACCTCAATCAGCTACATTCCGACCCTGTGTTGGCGGCCGACAATAATTGTTCACACTCACACACCTTGGCAGTGGGCAGCACCCGCTAATTGGAATTCCTCACCCCAGACTGACCCACTACCATACAGTGCGGCAGAGGATAGGCTACTTCGATCATCCTTTATTGGTCATACATAGCCTTCCTGACCCCAGACTGACCCACTAGGCCCATGCAGCGCGGCAGATGATAGGCTACTTCGATCATCCTTTATTGGTCATACATAGCCTTCCTGACCCCAGACTGACCCACTAGGCCCATGCAGCGCGGCAGATGATAGGCTACTTCGATAATAATTTATTGGACATACATAGGCTCAGTCACAAGTAATCAAATACGGTATATTTCACTGAACATTATAATGTTCTTGCTTCGTACGCTGGCATTAAGAATGTTTTCAAAAAGGTTTGTACAGCATGTGAAGTCACAGGAAAATCCCTCGTCTTATTTTGACTATTATTCCAATACATTGTGACCTCTCCATTACTCTACATACGGGCTTCAAGACACTAATGTGGGCTTCCCTGAAATCTTTGTAGCGAGTCGTGGTTTGGGGTATGCTGAATGTCATTGTGTATCTCTGTAGTTTTTCAATATTTCTTACTCCAGTCTGCATCATGTGGTTAAGTAAAAGAACCCACATATTGTTGGTTTTTAAATTATATTTTGATCTGTTAAATCGCTGGACAGCCATAAGCCATTGCGTTTTGGCCATCAAAC
>CM065682.1:68339329-68344329 GCA_017654935.2 Phymorhynchus buccinoides | reverse complement strand
TTGTGAAAGAGATCATCGTGACTTTGTCATATAACAGATACATTCAATGTCATTGCATTACAGGTGGTTGCTATATTTGGTGTTGTTCATGTTATAAATTAAACGAGCACTGTTGTGACTTATTGGCGGAACGTATCGGATTTGCAAGTGTTTGTGAGGATAACTTGATTTTATACATGAACAATACATGGATTTATTATGTGTTTATATTATTATTATTTCTGCTTCAATATTATATTGCTGGGTTCACATCGCTACCCTTCTAATGGTGTTCGCTTGGTGGACCAAAATGCGAACATTAAATTGTCTTTTCTTTTTTCTAAATCTACTCTAGGCGTTGCGAACGGTAATTATATTGTGTGGACATGAATTGCAACACGGTTTTATTTCTGTCCTTCTTGTTTTATCTTACATTTGTGTTCACTTTCTCTTTTTTTTCAAGGCAAGATAAACATAGTGAACGCTGCTCGTCTCACAATAGACAAAATGTGAATGCTGTTCGACTCACAATAAACAATGTGAATGCTGTTCGACTCACAATAAACAATGTGAATGCTGTTCGACTCACAATAAACAATGTGAATGCTGTTCGACTCACAATAAACAATGTGAATGCTGTTCGACTCACAATAAACAATGTGAATGCTGTTCGACTCACAATAAACAATGTGAATGCTGTTCGACTCACAATAAACAATGTGAATGCTGTTCGACTCACAATAAACAATGTGAATGCTGTTCGACTCACAATAAACAATGTGAATGCTGTTCGAATCACAATGTGTAGTTGAACTCTTCGTTGCCAAACATTATTATGGGGGACATCACGTTTGACTTTCACTTGTCTGTGTGACTAGAATTGGTTTTATTTCTTTATTTCATTTATTAATAGGAACGTGCGTTACGGTGCGCTTAATTAAGACGAGTTTTCTGTTTAATCAGGCATAAAGAGCAATTCGATGGCTTGGAGTCAAAATGGACTATCTCTAGATATCTCTATCTCTATCTCTAGATGGACTATCTCTAGATATCTCTATCTCTAGATGGACTATCTCTAGATATCTCTATCTCTATCTCTAGATGGACTATCTCTAGATATCTCTATCTCTATCTCTAGATGGACTATCTCTAGATATCTCTATCTCTATCTCTAGATGGACTATCTCTAGATATCTCTATCTCTATCTCTAGATAGTCCATTGTCTCATTATTGACCTTATTACAAAAACTAAGAGCGTGTATTAAAAAAAAGTCTGCACATAATATAAAATGAGGATGATGCTTTTTCTATATATGCAGTCCTTTTTGGGGGGTACACGTTATTAGTCTTGGCAATAGCTTCAATAACACGCCAGTGGACTATCTAGAGAGTCCCTTTTGAATCTAAACCATCGAATTATTGGTTGCAGAAAATGAATTGCTTTCTAATGTGTTGTTCTTATTTATGCTATTGTTTTGTGGGTACAGGCGTGTTACTGTATAAAAAAAAGAGTCGCAAATTAATGAAGAGTGTTCGTGTATTTTAGAACACCATCGGGTGTCTACTCATGAATGGTCTGTGCATTATTTGCTATACACCAGTGCGCTCATGTGTGTCCGTGCGTGCTTTTTTAGTGTGTGTGTGTGTGTGTGTGTGTGTGTGTGTGTGTGTGTGTGTGTGTGTGTGTGTGTGTGTGTGTGTGTGTGTGTGTGTGTGTGTGTGAGAGAGAGAGAGAGAGAGAGAGAGAGAGAGAGGAGAGAGAGAGAGAGAGAGAGAGAGAGAGAGAGAGAGAGAGAGAGAGAGAGAGAGAGAGCCCTCTGTTCGTGGTTCGGTTACATTGATTGTAGCAGGAAAGGCATGCAGCTGTTTCCTTGCTGCCCAGTATATCTGTAGCCTATATCTATATATCAACCCAGTAATCATATAAGCCGTTTCTCGTAATTATATCGTGTGTGCCGTGTGTGTCGTGTGTGTGTGTGTGTGTGTGTGTGTGTGTGTGTGTGTGTGTGTGTGTGTGTGTGTGTGTGTGTGTGTGTGTGTGTGTGTGTGTGTGTGTGTGTGTGTGTGTGTGTGTGTGTGTGTGTGTGTGTGTGTGTGTGTGTGTGTGTGTGTGTGTGTGTGTGTGTGTGTGTGTGTGTGTGTGTGTGTGTGTGTGTGTGTGTGTGTGTGTGTGTGTGTGTGTGTGTGTGTGTGTGTATGTGTTGTGTGTGTGTGTGTGTGTGTGTGTGTGTGTGTGTGTGTGTGTGCATCAACATACGAAATCGGGACACGTATCCATGTGGTTATCTATCATCCTCATATTTCAGTGTTATCCTATTTCTCTTGTTTTGCTATTTGTAATCAAGATCATGCCACTGTTGATATTGATCATATCTTGTGCATATTATGCTTAATTATACACGCCCATCGATCAAATGATTCTAATGTTAAAAACTTGGGTGTTTGTCTGCACTCGTATATTGTACTTGTATCTGATGTAACTTGGGGACTTTTGCACACGTGCACGATTTGCTTTTGAATAGGGGCTTACATGTTGATAATAATATGGTGAAAGCAAAAACGGGGTGTGTGTCACTTAACTGTATCCATTTCACATCCATTGACATGCATTGTCGCTAACCTTTTGAACATTATCATTGAACAAATGTTCTGTGGAATACGTCTGTGTATGATAGTTTAATCGCTTCAGTATCAAACTAGTGTTGGGCCTATTATTTATTTATTGATAATATTATCATCACCTTGCTTGCTATGACATGACGGATGAAGTACTTTGTGCTCTGATTGTATTGTGTTCATGATTTATGCATGCGCCCTCACCCCCGAAGAAAAAAAAAGGCTGCGATGAAACTGATCTGCACACATATTTATAACAATCCCCAGGTTCTAAATATAAAAAAAGTTAGGATCGAAAACGGGTGAGAAATGTTGTTCATAAAGGTCTCAATAAACATGAACATTTTGTTCATTATTGTTTCCCCCATGGCAACACAGTGTTAGGCCAGTCATCATATGAGTTACACATCACAGTGTCGTGGGTAAAGAGTGAACAATGTTCGCGTGTGTGACAGCGTAAAATGTAACAACGGCGCAAAATGTAACAATTGTTACATTTTGCGCTAAGCGCCCACCTTTTGACGAAATTCGCCAAAAAAAATGGCAGAGTTTTTCGTCATTACAGATCAAATCGAAGTAAAATCTTCAAGGAGTTGATGAATTTGTCTTCATCATAATATACCAAATCGAAAGATAAAAAAAAGTCTACATCTAAATTTCCAAATGTTTGTTTGCTTGCTTGTTTGTTTCACTCGTTCTTCATTCGATTTAGCATTATTACTTATTATTACAAGGTGCAAAGTAAGCCTGATATGCACTCTATTCCAGATGTAAAAAAAGGTCTTTACCATAAAAAATACATTAATCTTCTTCACATTTAGATAAAAACGATGAAGAAACCTTGAAAGAAACAAGCTACAATTTTTAGCAGTTTTTAACCTGCGGCCAAAGCTAAATCAACTTGTGGTTAACAGGGGATAGCCCATTACAGCACGTTAAGCAGAGCTTAACAACTTAATATTCAGATGATATGGGTGCTCATGGAAGTGCGTCATAATAGTCAGCATTTTTGACAACCTAGTATGTTTTCTTTATTGCATCCGCATTTTCATTGTTACTTATAAACTCCCCAACATTACACCTAAGGCATTTTGTCACAGTATCAACTAAATTTGACTCGCGACACTCTAGACCTTGAAAGGCTATGGCCGTAGTATTGTTAAAAGCAAACTTTATAAACCCAACATTGACCCCAAATAGGACACAGCCCACCTGAGTCTTTATTGTGTGCCAAAATGACAAATGACAAATGATTTATTATTTCAGACACCCCAATGCGCGTGCCCCTTCATACAGTATACTCAAAAAGCGACCTTGGGCCAGGGATCACATTTGGGGTAGCTTACAAGTAGCTGTGTTTAAAGACCGACCTCATGACGTCTTTTCATGCAATTAACTGTCAGTGAAATTTGATAAGATTCTTATTGTGTGACATTCAAGCCATGCCTTTCAACCATGGGTATTTCGCTTCATATTGTTGTGAGCGTTTTGGGTGGAGTTTTTTCGGGGGGTGGGGGTGGGAAATGCTAAGTTATTGGCGTGCGTGAGAGAGAGAGAGAGAGAGAGAGAGAGAGAGAGAGAGAGAGAGAGAGAGAGAGAGAGAGAGAGAGAGAGAGAGAGAGAGAGAGAGAGAGAGAGAGAGAGAGAGAGAGAGAGAGAGAGAGAGAGAGAGAGAGAGAGAGAGAGAGAGAGAGAGAGAGAGAGATTCGAAGGAAAATAATGATAAATACAGTTCAGAAAATATCGTAGCTGTGATTTGTTACATCCATAAACACAACAGTAATTCGGCATTGTTCAGGCGAAAAAACCCGCTGTACCCAAGAAAGAAATAAGACACGAAAGAAAAAAATAAATAAAACAACCTGCATACTTTGCACCTTGTAATAATAAGTAATAATGCTAAATCGAATGAAGAACGAGTGAAACAAACAAGCAAGCAAACAAACATTTGGAAATTTAGATGAAGACCTTTTTTTATCTTTCGATTTGGAAAATTATGATGAAGACAAATTCATCAACTCCTTGAAGATTTTACTTCGATTTGATCTGTAATGACGAAAAACTCTGCCATTTTGTTTTGCTAATTTCGTCAAAAGGTGGGCGCCTGGCGCAAAATGTAACAATTGTTACATTTTGCGCGGGCTGCCCGCGCAAAATGTAACAAAATCGAACATTGTTACATTTTGCGTGGGCAGCCCGCGCAAAATGTAACAATTGTTATATTTTGCGCCGTTGTTACATTTTACGCTGTCACACGCGTGTACTGGGCTGGATGAAGCTCTGTTTCCCTGTCCTCCATACGGGAAGGCTGACACGTATCATGAAGGACGGGGGAAGGGAAGGATGGGGGTGGGGTGAAGAGAATGGTTTGGGGAGATGTACATGGAAGGGGGAAACGGAGCGT
>CM065682.1:68329329-68336829 GCA_017654935.2 Phymorhynchus buccinoides | reverse complement strand
AATGTGATTCGCGCTTCGCGATCACGTGATCGAATCGTATCGTATAGTCGTACGATTTGAGCTGATGTGTGGCAGGCCCTTTGGTCTTAAATCAGAAACAAACTGTTTCAATATTAAAAGAAACAAACTGTTTCAATATTGTTCTTTCTCATTTAAAAACTTCATCCTTTTGTATCCCGAAATCGTGACATGATTCCCTTTTGCCAGAAAACACATGCACCCCATCGTTATGCATGAAGATTTAAAGAATAGAAACGATTAAAAAAAAAAGGCGGAGGGGGGGGGGGGGGGGGGGGGGGGGGGGGGGGGGGGGGGGGGGAATTACAGCATAATTCCATCTTCCTTCGTGCGGATTCCCGATCGAAGAGTCGTTTCTTGTAAGGAATCAACTGAAGTGGGAATAGGAATGTAGTCTGAGCTCGACCGAATGATCAAAACAGCATTAGATTGTGACGATGTCTGTGAGTCATGAATCACGTCAAATACTTCTGTCTAAAAAATAACTATGCTATTTTCGCTCCCTATACTCATGTTGACCCCAGTACACGAATCACATCAAAGGTCTGGATACAAAATGTATTGATATTGCAGCAGATTCGCATCGTATAGTGAACAAACTAGTAGGATTTCATCCGATTCATTTAGACAGTTATGTTTAACATGGATCATGCCTGCCTCACAGATGTCAAATCGCATTGCAATCGCATCGCATCGTATGTAGTGTAACTGGCCCTTTAGCCTGTCCTCTCCGCATACCCCCCCCCCCCCCTCTTTTCTGTAACACAATAATTGTTATATAATTATATATGATAATACTGATAATATTGTAATTATTATTCTGATTTTGCCCCAGAACCCCACCTTCTGCTCAGTACTTCGTGTTGATGCGTTAGCGCTCGATAAGCTGTTCGTTCTATCTGAGCTTTGATCGACCTTTTTTCTTGGAACCGAAAACAATGGACCATGGTGCTTGAAGACTAAAGGAGTGGAAAACAATGGACCATGGTGCTTGAAGACTAAAGGAGTGGTAAACAATGGACCATGGTGCTTGAAGACTAAAGGAGTGGAAAACAATGGACCATGGTGCTTGAAGACTAAAGGAGTGGTAAACAATGGACCATGGTGCTTGAAGACTAAAGGAGTGGAAAACAATGGACCATGGTGCTTGAAGACTAAAGGAGTGGTAAACAATGGACCATGGTGCTTGAAGACTAAAGGAGTGGTAAACAATGGACCATGGTGCTTGAAGACTAAAGGAGTGGTAAACAATGGACCATGGTGCTTGAAGACTAAAGGAGTGGTAAACAATGGACCATGGTGCTTGAAGACTAAAGGAGTGGTAAACAGTGGACCATGGTGCTTGAAGACTAAAGGAGTGGAAAACAATGGACCATGGTGCTTGAAGACTAAAGGAGTGGTAAACAGTGGACCATGGTGCTTGAAGACTAAAGGAGTGGTAAACAGTGGACCATGGTGCTTGAAGACTAAAGGAGTGGTAAACAATGGACCATGGTGCTTGAAGACTAAAGGAGTGGTAAACAATGGACCATGGTGCTTAAACTAAAGGAGTGGTAAACAATGGACCATGGTGCTTGAAGACTAAAGGAGTGGTAAACAGTGGACCATGGTGCTTGAAGACTAAAGGAGTGGAAAACAATGGACCATAGTGCTTGAAGACTAAAGGAGTGGTAAACAATGGACCATGGTGCTTGAAGACTAAAGGAGTGGTAAACAGTGGACCATGGTGCTTGAAGACTAAAGGAGTGGAAAACAGAAAGAAAACGAAAACCCGAATATAGGCCTACATTGCTGTTCAAACGCATACACACTTGCAAATGTAGGACACCCTCACGTACGCGCACGCACAAAAACGCAGAGAGAGAGAGAGAGAGAGAGAGAGAGAGAGAGAGAGAGAGAGAGAGAGAGAGAGAGAGAGAGAGAGAGAGAGAGAGAGAGAGAGAGAGAGAGAGAGAGAGAGAGAAACTGAAAACTTTATTTTTAAGGATAGATATTTTATTTTAGGTGAAGCCTATTCTTCTAATCTGTCTTTGGTTAAAAAGAAAAAGATAACTAGAAACATAAAATAAATAATGGGACAATTATTACAAACAGGACAGACACTCGCATGCGCACGCACACGCACACGCGCACGCGCACACACACACACACACACACACACACACACACACACACACACACACACACACACACACACACACACACACACGCACGCACGCACACGCACACTGGTCACGATCCTCTGCCAGGCGTATGAGGGTGAAGGTGTTGCGGTTGGTCCAGCTTTTGATGTTGTCCAGCCAGGACTTTCTTTGTTTGCCTTGCCGACGTTTTCCTTGGATGGTGCCCTGGAGAATCGTTTTGGCCTTGAGAGTACAAGAGAAAAAGGCATTGCAAAAACCAAACCATGAGTGAAACAAATAATCATTGTTAACAAGTAGAAGGGAAACGAATTAGATTTAAACAGATGTTTAAGACGTACTTTCAAGACAAATCAATAGACACGCAACATAAAGTGAATTAAGGCAAAATACTGAAAATCAAACATTCCTTTAACATAATGTTTATAACAAGCACTTTGTAGGCGAAGTGATAAACAAGTAAACAGGGTTTGATGCGCTAGGCGGCGAATCCCCCCCCCCCCCCCCCCCCCCCCCCTATCCCCCCCCCCCCCCCCTATCCCCCCCCCCCCCCCCCCCCTGCAACACGCTCCGTAATTAGCGTAATTAGAAAGCGAGTCGACCAGGTCAGTAGTTCTGCCCACTGCTTTTTGCAACTACTAGCGCAAGGCCGAGTACCGGTAACGCCTAGTAACGGTAACGCCAAGTACTGGTAACGCTGAGTACAGCAAATTTGAAGCGATTCGGTTAAGAAACGGTGGAGTTATAAGGCCCCGTTTCCCGTTGGCGCTGCTCTGAGAGTGACGCGCTCTCCATTCTCTTCAAATTTACTGCCAGGCTTTGCCCCGGCCACAGCAAGCCTGAAGCGATTCGGTTAACAAACGGCGGAGTTATTTGTGAAAAGGTGAAGCGGCGTATATCACGCGCGTTTATGAATCGATTCGCTTCCGATTTGGCACACAGATAGTTACCTTCCCCGGACATCTACCTTCCAAATTCGAAGACAATCCGTCCAGAAATACCAGAGATACGGGCGCCGAGAGGCCGGCGGATACGCGTTTAGCGCATTTGCCAAACCGCGCAAATGACACGGCCGCCTCAGTTGCCGTTGCCATCGGTTAGGGCTCATAGCAAATTTGAAGCGATTCGGTCGAAAAACGGCGGAGTTATAAGGCCCGTTTTGTGTTTCACACACGCACACAGACACTTGCCTTTTTATAAGGCAAAAGTTTCAACAGACAGCAGCAAGATACTAATGGTTAAGTCGTCGCATACTCACACAAACGTCGAGTTAGAACCCGGGTTCGAACCTGGCTCCGTCATTTTTTTTGTTTTGTTTTGTTTTTTGTTTTGACAATCAACCCAACACGCAAATAATACTACAGTGGATTCTTAATGCAGTTGACTACGCTTATTAGTCGCGAAGCGGGTAGTAACCGGCTAGTTGAAAACACATATTGCGTGATGCTTACGCAACAGAAAACGCATACAGGCAAACGAAATCCATTGACAATGTTTTTTTCATAGTAAGAAATCACGTATTAACATCGTTTTCTTTTTTGTGTTGAATTTAAACTTGTTTTTATTTTATATAATATATTTCCTACATTTTGTGGTTGTAGTTTTCTGTTACTGCTGTCATTAGCTTGTTTGTTGGTTTGCGGGTACTGTCTATCCACTTCTTGTTGTGACAATGCGTTTTTGCAGCATTGATTCTTAACCTTGTTTGCCTCATCAGACAGACAGACAGACAGACAGAGACAAGGTAGTGTCTTTAAAAACATCGTGTATAGAACATAATGATACGCCCAATCGGTCAAACTATACACCTTGTAATCTCGAATTTCTATTAGTGTGACTTGAGATAAAACGAATGTTCATGATTACATCGCAGTATCGTTTCTGTGTATTTCTATCTTCGTCCTTTTTAGTTCAATATGTTCTGGTTATGACAGATTTAAAATGATCCCCCCAATGGCTGGTAGAGAGAACTGGAGAAACAGCACAGGCAGGTGGGGCTGAAACATGACCACCTTGTGTCTGAGCAACAGAGAAGTCCAACTGTCTTCATTAAATGTAGCCTATCTCCTTACCTATTGTCCTGTCTGGCCAACAGAGAAGTCCAACTGTCTTCATTAAATGTAGCCTATCTCCTTACCTATTGTCCTGTCTGGCCAACAGAGAAGTCCAACTGTCTTCATTAAATGTAGCCTATCTCCTTACCTATTGTCCTGTCTGGCCAACAGAGAAGTCCAACTGTCTTCATTAAATGTAGCCTATCTCCTTACCTATTGTCCTGTCTGGCCAACAGAGAAGTCCAACTGTCTTCATTAAATGTAGCCTATCTCCTTACCTATTGTCCTGTCTGGCCAACAGAGAAGTCCAACTGTCTTCATTAAATGTAGCCTATCTCCTTACCTATTGTCCTGTCTGGCCAACAGAGAAGTCCAACTGTCTTCATTAAATGTAGCCTATCTCCTTACCTATTGTCCTGTCTGGCCAACAGAGAAGTCAAACTGTCTTCATTAAATGTAGCCTATCTCCTTACCTATTGTCCTGTCTGGCCAACAGAGAAGTCAAACTGTCTTCATTAAATGTAGCCTATCTCCTTACCTATTGTCCTGTCTGGCCTACAGAGAAGTCCAACTGTCTTCATTAAATGTAGCCTATCTCCTTACCTATTGTCCTGTCTGGCCAACAGAGAAGTCCAACTGTCTTCATTAAATGTAGCCTATCTCCTTACCTATTGTCCTGTCTGGCCAACAGAGAAGTCCAACTGTCTTCATTAAATGTAGCCTATCTCCTTACCTATTGTCCTGTCTGGCCAACAGAGAAGTCCAACTGTCTTCATTAAATGTAGCCTATCTCCTTACCTATTGTCCTGTCTGGCCAACAGAGAAGTCCAACTGTCTTCATTAAATGTAGCCTATCTCCTTACCTATTGTCCTGTCTGGCCAACAGAGAAGTCCAACTGTCTTCATTAAATGTAGCCTATCTCCTTACCTATTGTCCTGTCTGGCCAACAGAGAAGTCCAACTGTCTTCATTAAATGTAGCCTATCTCCTTACCTATTGTCCTGTCTGGCCAACAGAGAAGTCCAACTGTCTTCATTAAATGTAGCCTATCTCCTTACCTATTGTCCTGTCTGGCCAACAGAGAAGTCCAACTGTCTTCATTAAATGTAGCCTATCTCCTTACCTATTGTCCTGTCTGGCCAACAGAGAAGTCCAACTGTCTTCATTAAATGTAGCCTATCTCCTTACCTATTGTCCTGTCTGGCCAACAGAGAAGTCAAACTGTCTTCATTAAATGTAGCCTATCTCCTTACCTATTGTCCTGTCTGGCCTACAGAGAAGTCCAACTGTCTTCATTAAATGTAGCCTATCTCCTTACCTATTGTCCTGTCTGGCCAACAGAGAAGTCCAACTGTCTTCATTAAATGTAGCCTATCTCCTTACCTATTGTCCTGTCTGGCCTACAGAGAAGTCCAACTGTCTTCATTAAATGTAGCCTATCTCCTTACCTATTGTCCTGTCTGGCCAACAGAGAAGTCAAACTGTCTTCATTAAATGTAGCCTATCTCCTTACCTATTGTCCTGTCTGGCCTACAGAGAAGTCCAACTGTCTTCATTAAATGTAGCCTATCTCCTTACCTATTGTCCTGTCTGGCCAACAGAGAAGTCCAACTGTCTTCATTAAATGTAGCCTATCTCCTTACCTATTGTCCTGTCTGGCCAACAGAGAAGTCCAACTGTCTTCATTAAATGTAGCCTATCTCCTTACCTATTGTCCTGTCTGGCCAACAGAGAAGTCAAACTGTCTTCATTAAATGTAGCCTATCTCCTTACCTATTGTCCTGTCTGGCCTACAGAGAAGTCCAACTGTCTTCATTAAATGTAGCCTATCTCCTTACCTATTGTCCTGTCTGGCCAACAGAGAAGTCCAACTGTCTTCATTAAATGTAGCCTATCTCCTTACCTATTGTCCTGTCTGGCCAACAGAGAAGTCCAACTGTCTTCATTAAATGTAGCCTATCTCCTTACCTATTGTCCTGTCTGGCCAACAGAGAAGTCCAACTGTCTTCATTAAATGTAGCCTATCTCCTTACCTATTGTCCTGTCTGGCCAACAGAGAAGTCCAACTGTCTTCATTAAATGTAGCCTATCTCCTTACCTATTGTCCTGTCTGGCCAACAGAGAAGTCAAACTGTCTTCATTAAATGTAGCCTATCTCCTTACCTATTGTCCTGTCTGGCCAACAGAGAAGTCCAACTGTCTTCATTAAATGTAGCCTATCTCCTTACCTATTGTCCTGTCTGGCCAACAGAGAAGTCCAACTGTCTTCATTAAATGTAGCCTATCTCCTTACCTATTGTCCTGTCTGGCCTACAGAGAAGTCCAACTGTCTTCATTAAATGTAGCCTATCTCCTTACCTATTGTCCTGTCTGGCCAACAGAGAAGTCCAACTGTCTTCATTAAATGTAGCCTATCTCCTTACCTATTGTCCTGTCTGGCCAACAGAGAAGTCAAACTGTCTTCATTAAATGTAGCCTATCTCCTTACCTATTGTCCTGTCTGGCCTACAGAGAAGTCCAACTGTCTTCATTAAATGTAGCCTATCTCCTTACCTATTGTCCTGTCTGGCCAACAGAGAAGTCAAACTGTCTTCATTAAATGTAGCCTATCTCCTTACCTATTGTCCTGTCTGGCCAACAGAGAAGTCAAACTGTCTTCATTAAATGTAGCCTATCTCCTTACCTATTGTCCTGTCTGGCCAACAGAGAAGTCAAACTGTCTTCATTAAATGTAGCCTATCTCCTTACCTATTGTCCTGTCTGGCCTACAGAGAAGTCCAACTGTCTTCATTAAATGTAGCCTATCTCCTTACCTATTGTCCTGTCTGGCCTACAGAGAAGTCCAACTGTCTTCATTAAATGTAGCCTATCTCCTTACCTATTGTCCTGCCTGGCCTAATTGCGTCGCGTGTTGAAGTTGACGCCCCTGGCCTAATTGCGTCCCCCCCCCCCCCCCCCCCCCTTCAAAGCCGGGTGAAATTAGTCGTTTTATGGTTACATCTGATTTTGTTGTTGTCGTTGTTGTTGTTGTTGTTGTTGTTGCGACACGAATTTATTTAAATTACTGTCAGCAATTTCTCTTAAATAGACTACAAATTGAAAGTTAAATTCAACTGGTATGATACTGTTACGTTGTACTTGGTTACCAGATAATTAATGCACGGTAAACAAAAAGTAAGAAAACAAAGTAAGCTGCTTGCGAAATGATAGCAGAAATCCGACCCCATAGTTCCTTTTTAGTCCCCGAGCGAAGCTGGTGCACTCTTGTTTTTGTCTGGTCCGTCGGT
>CM065682.1:68314329-68319329 GCA_017654935.2 Phymorhynchus buccinoides | reverse complement strand
TCTCTCTCTCTCTCTCTCTCTTCTCTCTCTCTCCCTTTCTCTCTCTCTCTCTCTCTCTCTCTCTCTCTCTCTCTCTCTCTCTCTGTCTCTCTCTCTTGCTCTTGCTCTCTCTCTCTCTCTCTCTCTCTCTCTCTCTCTCTCTCTCTCTCCCCCCCCTCTCTCTCTCTCTGTCTCTCTCTCTCTCTGTCTCTCTCTCTTGCTCTCTCTCTCTCTCTCTCTCTCTCTCTCTCTCTCTCTCTCTCTCTCTCTCTCTCTCTCTCTCTCTCTCTCTCTCTCTCTCTCTCTCTCTCTGCTCTCTCTCTCTCTCTCTCTCTCTCTCTCTCTCTCTCTCTCTCTCTCTCTCTCTCTCTCTCTCTCTCTCTTGCTCTCTCTCTCTCTCTCTCTCTCTCTCTCTCTCTCTCTCTCTCTCTCTCTCTTTCTCTCTCTCTCTCTCTCTCTCTCTCTCTCTCTCTCTCTCTCTCTCTCTCTGTGTCTCTCTCTCTCTGCTCTCTCTCTCTCTCTCTCTCTCTCTCTCTCTCTCTCTCTCCCCCCCCTCTCTCTCTCTCTGTCTCTCTCTCTCTCTCTCTCTTGCTCCCCTCTCTCTCTCTCCCTCTCTCTCTCTCTCTCTCTCTCTCTCTCTGTCTCTCTCTCTTGCTCTCTCTCTCTCTCTCTCTCTCTCTCTCTCTCTCTCTCTTGGCTCTCTCTCTCTCTCTCTCTCTCTCTCTCTCTCTCTCTCTCTCTCTCTCTCTCTCTCTCTCTCTCTCTCTCTCTCTCTCTCTCTCTCTCTCTCTCTCTCTCTCTCTCTCTCTCTCCACCCCCCTCATAACATATGGGTATATTAAAAAAACCCAGACAGACTGATGGTTGGGGTGTGGGGTGTGTTCACGGAGAAGAATTAATGCTTTTGTTGTGGGTCCTGAGATTTACCAAAACGGACCTACAATGGTTGAACCACAGATTAAGAACCTCTCTGGTTGAACTAAGTAGGCTTTCAGTTCGTTTTTCTTTTTAGTCCTTTGCCGATCTACGATCTCAAAGGAGTATGTTTTCGTTCAGGTTTGTTTCCTTTTTTTGTTTGTTTGTTGTTCTTTTCTGTCTGTCCCAAGGATCTCCCGAACCGCTTGACAGAATCGCTTCACATTTTGTGTGGTGGTGTGTCCCTATGAGCGGAAGGCATCCGCGCAAAACGTTTCGCCGCCCTGACCTTGACCTTGGCATATGACCTTGAAAACCGAAAATCGTTAAGGGCCATAACTTCCACACCGTAGATCCTAGAGTCTTGAAACCTGGCATGGAGGTACTTTCGCTTATGGCCGTTCTGATGATGGTGTACCGATGAAGATCAGGGTCAAGGTCAGGGAGATCGGTACGCCTTGAAAGTGGTAGGGGTCTAACAATTGGGTTTTTCTGTCCTAAGCATATCTCCCGAACCGCTTCACCGAATCGTTTCCAATTTTGTGTGGTGGCGTGTCACCATGAGAGGAAGGCATCCGCGCATAAATTATCACCGTCATGACCTTGACCTTGGCGTATGACCTTGAAAACCGAAAATCTTTAAGGGGCTATAACGTCCACACCGTTGGTCTTAGAGACTTCAAACTTGGCATGTAGGAACTTTGGCTTAATCAAGGTCAAGGGAGATCGGTAGGGGTCTAAAAATTGGGTTTTCAGCCACAAAAGTAAAAATATAATATTTTGCGGACCCGGCAAAACCGGTACACAGCATTACCGGTACTTGGCGTTACCTGTACTAGGCGTTACCGGTACTAGGCGTTACCGGTACTCGCCGTGGCGCTAGTCATATAATAAAAAGGCAAGTGTGTGTGTGTGTGTGTGTCTGTGTGTGTGAAACACAAACCGGGCCTTATAACTCCGCCGTTTTTGGACCGAATCGCTTCAAATTTGCTATGAGCCCTAACGGGGCGATGGCAACGCCAACCGAGGCGGCCGTGTCATTTGCGCGGCTTGGCAAATGCGCGAAACGCGTATTCGCCGGCCTCTCAGCGCCCGTATTTCCGGTATTTCTGGACGCTTTGCCTTCGAATGTGGAAGGTAGATGGCCGGGGACGGTGACTATCTGTGTACCAAATCGAAAGCGAATCGATTCATAAACGCGCGCGATATACGCCGCTTCACCATTTCACAAATAACTCCGCCGTTTCTTAACTGAATCGCTTCAAATTTACTGTCAGGCTTTCTGTTGCCGGGACAAAGCCTGCCACCAAATTTGAAGAGACTCGGGAGAGCGCCAACGGGAAACCGGGCCTTATAACTCCGCTTTTTCTTCACTGAATCACTTAAAATTTGCTGTACTGAGCGTTACCAGTAGTTGGCGTTACCGTTACTAGGCGTTCCCGTTACGAGGGAGAGAGCGTCACTCTCAGAGCAGCGCCAACGGGAAACGGGGCCTTTTAACTCCACCGTTTCTTAACCGAATTGCTTCAAATTTGCTGTACTCAGCGTTACCAGTACTTGGCGTTACCGTTACTGGCGTTACCGGTACTCGGAGTTGCGCTAGTTCTCATAATTCACTAAGTCAATAGACTTTTTTCTATAAAGTGATGTTAAAATCGGGCATTCTTTCAACAAATGATGTACTGATATAGGATTACCACAATTACAGGAAACATTATAAGAGTATTTAGTGTTCCATGCTTTTAACCTTAGTTTTATAATAATCTTGGATATATAACGAGGGGGGTTCAGTAAATGCAATAACTTTTCTCCACTATTTCTATCGTGAACAGACGTTTCCAAAATCAACAAAAATTCAACCGAAGACATCTTTAGGATATGATTAAAATCGGTATCAGAATGATATTCAGCTCCAAGCTTAGCAAGACTATTTGCTTTTTTCATTCCATTTCAAACCACAATGAGAAGGAACCCAACAATCTACTCCCTTCATCTCCATTAAATGTACATGATGATGTGTATCAAAAAGCAGATCTCTTCGTCCTTTACTATCCCAATGCTGCAAAGATTGTAAGACAGATCTGGAATCAACACAAATAAAAATGTGGGGATATCACAAATACAAGCTAAAGCCATCAATATTGCATATAATTATGCTGTGAAGATAGAAAACCCTTTACCAATATGAAAATAATTTTGTATTTTAAGTCTAGGAATAACAAAACCAGAACCACATCCAATATTATCCCTAACTGAACCAAAAGATGATTACTATAACAAGTGTCAAGATGTTCCTTAACTTCATTCACTAAAACATTTACGTTTTCAGATTTCTTAACATTTGTGTATTCATAATCCAAATGTCCGCTCATGTGTGCTCCCGACATCATGATTGTGAAATCCTCACGGATCTAAAGCCCTCGATTGCTCCTTGCCTCCTTGCCTCTGTCTAGTTGTGCGTCCTTTATGACACATGCAGGTGTCACCAATGTGACCCCACAGACTCAGAGGTATCGGTGAAATGCATGTGATCGGGGTGGGGTCTGAGGGTGGATAACATGTGATTCAACAGCCACTGGTTATATTAATTGTTAAACAGACTGAGGGTCACTGAGAACAAGTGAGATAAACAACAGCATATTTCATGGATATGACTGAACTCTTCCTCCTCTCTCTCTCTTTTCTTCTGTCTCTGTCTCTGTCTTTCTTTATCTGTCTCCCTGTCTCTGTGTTTTTGTCTATGTCTCTGTCTCCCTGTCTCTGTATTTGTGTCTATGTCTATGTCTCCCTGTCTCTGTTTTTTTGTCTATGTCTCTGTCTCCCTGTCTCTGTATTTGTGTCTATGTCTCTGTCTCCCTGTCTCTGTTATTTTGTTTATGTCTCTGTCTCTCTGTCTCTGTTTTTTTGTCTATGTCTCTGTCTCCCTGTCTCTGTATTTGTGTCTATGTCTCTGTCTCCCTGTCTCTGTTTTTTTGGTCTATGTCTCTGTCTCTGTTTTTTTGTCCATGTCTCTGTCTCCCTGTCTCTGTTTTTTGTCTATGTCTCTGTCTCCCTGTCTCTGTTTTTTTGTCTATGTCTCTGTCTCCCTGTCTCTGTTTTTTTGTCTATGTCTCTGTCTCCCTGTCTCTGTGTTTTTGTCTATGTCTCTGTCTCCCTGTCTCTGTTTTTGTCCTTTGCCCCGATATAGATTGGGCCAATGATTCTGCGTTTCTCGAGCGTTTTCCTTTTCTTTTCGTTTCTGTCTGTCCCAACAATATCTCGTGTTTGTCTATGTTTCTGTCTCTCTGTATGTTATGTGCTTCTGTCTCTGTCTCTGTCTCTGTCTCTCTCTCTCTCTCTCTCTCTCTCTCTCTCTCTCTCTCTCTCTCTCTCTCTCTCTCCTCTCTCTCTCTCTCTCTCTCTCTCTCTCTCCAGCCCGAATCTGTCTCTCTCTCTCTCTCTCTCTCTCTCTCTCTCTCTCTCTCTCTCTCTCTCTCTCTCACTCTTTCTCTCTCTCTCTTCCTTTCTGTCTCTCTCGCTCTCTCCCCGATTTATTGTTCTCTACAAAAAAAAATTCTGATAACTGATTTAATTTAGTACCCCCTATAGGTAATGGCAGTAAACCATTGTTCATTGTTCGTTCATTGTTCTCTCTCTGTGTGTGCATTTATGTTTGTCTGTAGCTGTATTAATTGATTCTTTTTATGTCTTTCTGTATCTCTCTCCTCACTAAACAGAAGTCTTTCAATATCATATTTTTATGTATCTCTCTCTATGTCTCTCACTCACTGTCTCACTCCCTCCCTATCTCTCTCTCTCTCTCTCTCTCTCTCTCTCTCTCTCTCTCTCTCTCTCTCTCTCTCTCTCTCTCTCTCTCTCTCTCTCTCTCTCTCTCTCTCTCTTTATATATCTCTCTTTCTCTCTCTCCTGACTAAACATAATTCTTTCAATTATGTCTGTCTGTATCTCTCTCTATGTCTTTATGTCTCTCTCTATGTATCTCACTCTCTCTCTCTCTCTCTCTCTCTCTCTCTCTCTCTCTCTCTCTCTCTCTCTCTCTCTCTCTCTCTCTCTCTCTCTCTCTCTCTCTCTCTCTCTCTCTCTCTCCCCTTCTTCTTCTTCTTCGT
>CM065682.1:68301829-68309329 GCA_017654935.2 Phymorhynchus buccinoides | reverse complement strand
CTACTACTACTAAAACTACTACTACTACTACTACTACTACTACTACTACTACTACTAATAATAATAATAATAATAATAATAATAATAATAATAATAATAATAATAATAAAAAATAAAATTAAAAAAATAATAATAATAATAAATTGAACTTTTATATCATTGTTCGATGGCATGCCATCCTCACAGCGCTTTACAAAGATACAATAAAAACAACAACACTATTACACCGACTCATACATGCACCCCCACACCACTCCTTGTTTTTGATAACAATATAACATCGTCTGCATACATCAAGCAGGATACTTTTTCATTTGATGTACTGTTTATTGTAGGAGAATCGTTATGTATTTTCTGTGTGTGTGTGTGTGTGTGTGTGTGTGTGTGTGTGTGTGTGTGTGTGTGTGTGTGTGTGTGTGTGTGTGTGTGTGTGTGTGTGTGTGTGTGTGTGTGTGTGTCTGTGTGTGTGTGTGTTTTCACATTCATATTATGCATCAAAAAAAGAAATTATTGTATCTTGTGAATTCCACTCTACATGAATAAGACTAACATAAAGACAGAAAGGTAGGTGAGAGAGAGAGAATACGAAATACGAAATACGAAATACGAATGTTTTATTGAGGGTAAAAAGGATAAGCTACAATAGCTTCTTTGCACCTGGCCCTCTCACTCACACACTCACACCATGCATCAGGCAATGAAAAAATGACATAAAAACAATCAAGTCAAGAAAATGAAACAAAAATTGGCACATGAAATTATTGACAGAGAATCAAATTGGGACATTAAACAGATATACAGAGAGTCATAAAAATGTTACAAGAATCTTGGCATAAGTTGATATTTGTAGTAAAACTCATTAACATAACTGATGGACAAGATTGTCCATTATGTACTTGTGATAAGATTTGCGAAAGGAAGATACGCTAGTTTTATTTTTGAAATTATCAGGGATGTCGTTCCACAGTTTACCACCTGAGTATGTAAGGGATGCTTTATATAGATCTGTTCTGGGGCGGGGCATTATTAATTTGGTTTTGCTTCGAATTGCATGGACTTTAAATTTAGTAATAAGATATTTTGGTGCTAACTTATTTATGATCTTGTACATAAGGGTACCTTTGTTTAGTAGGCATTTCAAATCAAATGGTAGAATGTTGAGTTCTTTATAGTCATTGGTTTCAAGGGAGGACGATTTAAGGAGTATGAGTTTAAGAGAACGTTTATATAATCTTTCAACGTGTTTGAGTGTTTTTACTAGCTGAATCCCAACATGTTGATGCATAATCAATGTCAGGCTGAATATAGGCATGGAAAAAAAGCTTACGGGTATGTTGATCCAAAAAGTGCTTTATTCTATTGAGCTGGAATACTTTTTTTGAGATTTTCTTGGCCAGTATTTGCATGTGTTTTGACCATGATAAGTTGTTGTTCAATGTATAGGCCGAGTAATTTGTGTGAAGTAACTTCTTCTAGAGGCTTTTCATAGATAGTTGGTGTACTAAATTGATTTTTAAAGTTTTGCCTCTTTTGTCTTGTTGTGATTAACATGAATTTAGATTTTTTGGGATGTAATGCCATATGATTTTGCTCTGACCAGTCAACTAAATTATTAATGTCACTCTGCAATTCAGAACAGATTGAGTCAGCACTATAACCGTTTTCATGGATTGTGGTGTCGTCTGCAAAAAGTTCACACGGTGAAGTAAGATGAAGCGGGAGGTCATTTATATAAATGGTGAAGAGTATAGGTCCTAAGACAGGGCCTTGGGGAACTCCATAATAGACTGATTGCAATGAAGATGTAATAATATCTTTGGAGACGGTTTGTCGTCTGTCAGATAGAAAGGACGAAACGAGGGCGATAGAATCTTGGGTTAATCCGTACAATGATAGGTTTTTTTAATAGAAGGGCATGGTCAATAACATCAAAGGCTTTAGCAAAGTCAACGAAAATAGCACCGGTGAGACGGTCACTGTTAATATTAGTATGCCACTGTTCGACTAGATTAGTGAGTGCTGTTTGGCAGGAATGATTTTCTCTAAAGCCACTTTGGTTACAATGGAAAAGATCATGTGTAGTAAAGTATGTCTGAAGATTACGCTTTAAATGCTTTTCTAGAGGTTTGGAGAGGTTAGACAAGATATATATTGGTCGGTAGTTTTATCATATATTTGGATGAAGGTATTATACCATTTTTCAAGGGCTTTATTGGGGTCAGTGTACTGAAACACAGTGGAAAAGTCGGTCGTACATAGATCGCATAAGAAATGCTCAGGGTTAAAGGATTTGTAGCTACGAAATGATACACACCTATGAGAGCATTTAGGGATTTTGACGCCTTTTTTGGACCATGTTAAACATATAGGGAAGTGATCGCTTAATCCGAAGACAGGAACAGACGTTTCCACAATGTGCTTTGGATTAGTGACGTATAATTATATGATCAATGAGTGTTTGAGTCTGTAGTATTATTCTGGTGGGGTTATTAAGAAGTTGTGATAAATTGTAAGATTCATAGATATGTTTCCAGTTATCATGGGGTTTGAGTAAATCAAAGTTTAAATCACCAAGCAATATGATATCAGTATAGGATAAGGAAACATTGTCCATCATAGATGAAAAACGATTAAACCACTCCACTCGTTCATCTGGGTTTCTCAAGAGAGAAGAGATCAGAGAGAGAGAGAGAGAGAGAGAGAGAGAGAGAGAGAGAGAGAGAGAAGAGAGAGAGATTAAAGACAGACAGACACTCCACAAACAGAGAGAGAGAGAGAGAGAGAGAGAGAGAGAGAGAGAGAGAGAGAGAGAGAGAGAGAGAGAGGGTGAGAGAGAGAGAGAGAGAGAGAGAGAGAGAGAGAGAGAGAGAGAGAGAGAGAGAGAGAGAGAGAGAGAGAGAGAGAGAGAGAGAGAGAGAGAGAGAGAGAGAGAGAGAGAGAGAGAGAGAGAGAGAGAGAGAGATGGGCTATGAAAGACATTTACAAGCCATTGAACGTTCAGATAAACGAATCTCTTCCACGAATTAGCAGCAATCTCCGCTTGTGTAACTAAGACTTCTTGGAGTGCCAATATTCGGAACAAAAAAAAGAAGACCAAGAAATCTGGACGGGATTAAAGGGCTCCAAATTAAATACCGCCTGAATGAATGGTTCTAATCACTAATCTAATCCAATCTTGCCGGGGGCCTGCTTTTGCTCAGCAAATTGAATAATAACGTTGGATCGGCGGTTAATTGCAGATGAACTTCGTTTCTTTTTGTTTATCTCTATGAATTGTTATTATTGTTGATGTTGCTGTAGCCTCCTTTGCTGATTTTCTTACATCGGTACAACACAATTGCGCTTATTTTAATGGCCCCTATTTTTAATTGCGCCTGAAGTGTTCATTGCGCCAGTTGTAGTCATCAATTTCGCCTGTTGAAAATATTGAAATTGTTCACGAGAAAACTGCAGTTTTGCATAATTTTATATTTATTTCAGAAGATGGAGCTAACATTCGTGATAGAGATACAGGCAACCGAATTTAAATAGCTTTGGTAGTTTTGATTTTTAGCTGAAGTCAAGTAGCTTTTTCTTCTTCTTCTTCTTCTGCGTTCCCAGGCCATATGACCATAATGGGTAAGGTACGTGTGTGTCCGGTTTTCAGTTTTCACTGATCTCCCCGCTGCGTACAGCCGACACATTCTGATTTCGGAGGAGCTCAAAGGAGACAAATTATTTGGAAGATTTGTTTTTAAAGAAGGCAGGCCAATAAGTCAGAAAGATAGTAGATGATAGAAAGCAAAGGGAAAAGGCAGAGTCAAAGAGAGTGGCAGATTAGAGGAAGTTACAAGCACAGAACTTCCAGTAGGTGGGGGAACCATTTTTTTACGAAAGACCCCCCGGTATCCCCATGGGGAGAGACTCGTGGAGGAGGAGGCACGAGGCATCCCAGTTTAACTTCTAAGATACACCAATGGTCGACTTATGGCGATTTGTTTCACGCCAGAGGGCAGTCAATGCACTAGGGGCTTATCACGCGATTTTCTTAGTTGGGCGTAGTGAGAGAGAGAGATGTGACGAGGGAATGGGTTAAAAGGCTAAGTCTCTAGGGAAGACTTTTAGTGTGTTAAATTTTCAAGTAGAAAATTTGCCTTTAGCCCACTTCTCTAGGGTGTGGGAGGTGAGCAACTTTCCCGGCCCCTTTTCATCTAATAAATTTATATTTGTGCCCGGGTTCTGGCTCGTATGATTGAATGAAATACAAGTGGTAGTTTGCTCTAAATGGCAGACAGAGAGAAGTAGGTTTTTACATGAAAATTACAAAACTTCCACTCTCATCAGTCTGACCAAAGGGTTCAGAATTATTTGTACACTTGCATTTTATTTACTCACAAATCTGCATAAGATTATGCAGCAATAAGAATAAAGCAGCTCAATGGCGCCAAAACAAAATATGAATGAAAAACAATAAAATCCGAAAGGATTTACAAGACTTTTGTCTTTCTAGAAGGTTAGCCCCAAGCCGGAAGGGTCACTACTAGTATCCAGTGTCTTGGTTTCCAGTTATTGTTTTTTGCACTGTCTTAGGGACTTAGCTGTGTGAAGTTCCTCTGTAGGGATCGGCGAGTGCTGTGGTGACTTGGCTTGCTCTTCAGTTGAGAGTAGCTCCCAGTCGTTCTGGTTGCGGCGTCGCGGGATGGCACGGCTCAGGCGTGGTCTCCTCGCGGATTCTGGGTGCGGTGGCGTCTTTGCGGCGTTCCCGTCTTGGTGCTTGTGAGTCAGGGTGATCGTCCTGACCACGATGCCCTGCTGATAATCACAGGAGAAGGTGGATGTAGATCTCTATGGCTTAGAGACAAGGGGCTTCAGTCGGCAGGGAATTAGTGGATCCCAACCGGCTAGAAGGCTGCCCTTGTACAATAGTACTAATAACAAGTAACCTGAATTTCAGTTACCAAACTGAAATAACACATGACATGTGTACTGGAATCAACTGTTATGATTCAGTAACACAAGTCAGCAAATAAAACATCACTCTCAGTCCAACACTTGGAAAGGAGTGTTATCAAAAGTTGCAAGGTTGCAACCCAGGGATCCCCTACTAAAAATATACAAAGGTGTTAGTAGGACTGGAATCCGGTTCTTGTACCAAAAGAGTTAAAGTCAAAAACACACACACAAATAATAAGTGCACATAATTAGAACAGCATGTTTCCCACTTCTTTTCAATAACATATCTACTCCTTATTCAGCATGGAACATAGGATCTAGATCAAAAATAGAATCAAACAAAAACAAATCTCAATCACTTATTTTACACCCCTGCCATGTTCTATAATACTCACGAGTGGGGCTAATATGACTGGCTGGGAGAGAGGTTGATTCTGCAATGTTGCTTCAGCCAGGTTTAGGAAGTCTTGTGAGCTAGAGAATGTTTTAGGCGGCTTTCTATTCAAATCCCCCTTTAATTTTAAACACCCGAGGGCCTATGATTGGGTTACTAGTCGTTGTGTCTCCAAATTGCAATTAAAGTGGTGGCCCCGAATAAAGAAAGGGGAGGGGGGTGCTTAGAGGGGGGGGGGGGGGTATCGTAGAAAGGGAGAAAGCGGGGCGTGCGTTCCACCTTGTCACAAGAGAGATGATGAGACACCTCCCTCTCTCTCTCTCTTTCTTTATCCCCAACTAAGAATATAGAGAGGATTAGCCCCACACGAGCGTCATGCCCTCTGGCGTGAAAAAAATCCCACTAAGTCTCTCATTACGGAAATCAGGCGCAATTGAAGATGCGCAATTGAGTGGTAACCTCTTAAACTGTGTGACTGTCTTATCTTTCATGTCCATAATGTTGACCATGGCACGTAGCGATGTGGCCCCGTTTCTTTGTGTCCCCCGCCTCCATGTGCTACCACCAGTTCGTCTCCATGTGACCCCGACTCTATAATAATTATTAATATGTCCCCGTGTCTATATGTCCCCGTGTCCCCGTAGAATATGTCTCTGTGTCTATATGTCCCCGTGTCCCCGTAGACTATATAAATTATGTCTCTGTGTCTATATGTCCCCGTGCCTATATGTCCCCGTGCCTATATGTCCCCGTGCCTATATGTCCCCGTGTCTATATGATCGCTATATGTCCCCGTGTCTATATGTCCCCGTGGCTATATGTCCCCGTGTCTATATGTCCCAGTGTCTATATGTCCCCGTGTCTATATGTCCCCGTGCCTATGGTCCCCGTGTCTATATGTCCCCGTGTCTATATGTCCCCGTGCCTATATGTCCCCGTGACTATATGTCCCCGTGCCTATATGTCCCCCACTATATGTCCCCGTGCCTATATGTCCCCGTGCCTATATGTCCCCGTGTCTATATGTCCCCGTGTCTATATGTCCCCGTGCCTATATGTCCCCGTGCCTATATGTCCCCGTGTCTATATGTCCCCGTGACTATATGTCCCCGTGACTATATGTCCCCGTGACTATATGTCCCCGTGACTATATGTCCCCGTGACTATATGTCCCCGTGCCTATATGTCCCCGTGACTATATGTCCCCGTGTCTATATGTCCCCGTGTCTATATGTCCCCGTGACTATATGTCCCCGTGACTATATGTCCCCGTGACTATATGTCCCCGTGACTATATGTCCCCGTGACTATATGTCCCCGTGACTATATGTCCCCGTGACTATATGTCCCCGTCCTATATGTCCCCGTGTCTATATGTCCCCGTGTCTATATGTCCCCGTGACTATATGTCCCCGTGACTATATGTCCCCGTGACTATATGTCCCCGTGTCTATATGTCCCCGTGACTATATGTCCCCGTGACTATATGTCCCCGTGACTATATGTCCCCGTGACTATATGTCCCCGTGACTATATGTCCCCGTGACTATATGTCCCCGTGACTATATGTCCCCGTGACTATATGTCCCCGTGTCTATATGTCCCCGTGACTATATGTCCCCGTGACTATATGTCCCCGTGACTATATGTCCCCGTGACTATATGTCCCCGTGTCTATATGTCCCCGTGTCTATATGTCCCCTATATGTCCCCGTGTCTATATGTCCCCGTGTCTATATGTCCCCGTGTCTATGACTATATGTCCCCGTGTCTATATGTCCCCGTGTCTATATGTCCCCGTGTCTATATGTCCCCGTGTCTATATGTCCCCGTGACTATATGTCCCCGTGTCTATATGTCCCCGTGTCTATATGTCCCCGTGTCTATATGTCCCCGTGTCTATATGTCCCCGTGTCTATGTGTCCCCGTGTCTATACGGGGACACATAGAGACGGATACAAGGGCACAATGAGGGTGACACATAGACACGGGGACACATAGACACGGGGGACAAGGGCACAATGAGGGTGGCACATAGAGACGGGGACACATAGAGACTGGGACACATAGAGACGGGGACACATAGAGACGGGGACACATAGAGACGGGGACACATAGAGACGGGGACACATAGAGACGGGGACACATAGACACGGGGACACATAGAGACGGGG
>CM065682.1:68291829-68296829 GCA_017654935.2 Phymorhynchus buccinoides | reverse complement strand
TATTTTCTCTTTATGTAAATGACTTACCGCTATGTTTACAATGTTCCTCTGAAATGTTTGCTGATGACACATCTTTACAGTCTTGTAATAGTAACCCTAACGAATTGGTAAATGACCTCCAGAAAAATGTTGAAAAATTAGTGAACTGGACTGAAGAAAATCATATGTCTCTAAATGCTACCAAAACAAAATGCATGTATGTTACCACGAGACAAAAAAGACAGAAAATGAACTCCTCGTTCCCATCATTGTTCATTCAAGATCAAAAGATAGAAGAAGTATCTTCACATAAAGTCTTAGGTGTTGTTATAGACAATAATTTATCATGGTCAAATCATATATCTAATCTTGGCAAACGCATTTCAAAAAGAATATATCAACTTGCAAGAATAAAAAGATTTTTGAATCGTGACGCACGAAAAAGCTTTTTTCATGCCCTTATAAATTATGCATCAACTCTTTGGGACAATAGCAGCGAAACAAATCTGAAACAATTAAATCGTTTACACAAACGAGCCATAAAATTAATACAGTTGAAGTCCAGTTCACTCACTAAATGTGATTACAAATCTTTAAACATCCTGCCATTTAAGGAAAGACTATTATATAACAAATGTGTATGCATGTACAGCGTTGTGAATGGAATAGCCCCTAAGAAAATCACCCAACATTTTGTTAGCAACGAAAGCAGACATACACACAAACTTTCTTTTCCCAGACCCCGTAATAATCTTTATAAATCTAGTTTATTGTACTCCGGCTGTACGGCGTGGAACAATTTATCTTTTAATTTAAAATCGTGTACATCAAGACAGACATTTATGAAAGCACTTAAATTTCATATACACAAAGAAGAAAGTTAAGCACCCCACCACTTTTTTGCTGTAGATGAGATGAAATCGAGAATCATTGCAAATAATCAATAAAGAATGAAACAACATTGATTGGTAAATGAATGTTTGACTATCCGACTATAAGAAAACGCATAATTTAATGTATGGTTTTACAAATGCATTCTGATATTCTGAAGCAAAAAGGGTTGTCATGTTCAAATTAAAAAAATACCATGTTTAATTATCAATGTAACAATTTCATATGGCTATCTGAAAAGTTAATTATTGTGGGAAAACGTCATGAGGAGAGTCCAAAACTCATTTGGCAAATCAAAGTTCAGTAGCGTGTGTTTCCTCCCTGTGCCTGGATGACTGCTTCAACCCTGCTTATAACGGAATAATGGTAGCCTTGTAATAGCTAAGGGGTGCTTAACTTTTTTCTTTGTGTATATGTTAGAAACCCTATGAATTAGTCTCTAACTTTAGAAATGTAGCATCTATTCCGTCGGGATATGTCCTTTTAATTGATACTTTACAATGTTTATACTTTGATTGTTCTTTGCTTTGTTCCATTGTGTCCAGGACATTTGTTAATATGGGTGATGGGGAGGAAATGAAATGGGGAAGGGACAACCACATTCACTTCAATATCCCATTCATTTATTTATCTCTCTCTCTCTCTCTCTCTCTCTCTCTCTCTCTCTCTCTCTCTCTCTCTCTCTCTCTCTCTCTCTCTCTCTCTCTCTCTCTCTCTCTCTCTCTCTCTCTCTCTCTCTCTCTCTCTCTCTCTCTCTCTCTCTCTCTCTCTCTCTCTCTCTCTCTCTCTCTCTCTCTCTCTCTCTCTCTCTCTCTCTCTCTCTCAATAGAGTTATTTCAATGCGTTATATTATTAGGCTAATGTTTAGTAGTTTGGAATGTTTTGTTTTGCATGTTGAGTTATTTTTCGAGTTGCTTTCGTATTACTTTTCATTCTGAGGACAGGATGAAAAAAAGCTATCAAGCTTACTCCTTTATCCTCAATAAAGATCATTTTGACTTGACTTGACTTGACTTGACTTGACACGCGTGCGCGCGCGTGCACTTAAACTCGTTTACTCTCACACACGCACACTGAAATACATTTAAGCACATAGAGCTCAATTAAAAAAACACGCAACAAAAGTTCCACTTTGGTTGATGGATACCAGAGGGCAGGTGTTCTTGCATAGTTCATTGGCAGAGAGCAAACAGCTTTTGTATATTTAGCCCAACTGTTTTGTGCTTTTAGTCTCTGAATGGCATTGAGCATTCCCGTATGATATTCATGTTGTGTTCACCGGGTGCTAAGTTCATCCCATTGAGGATTCCGTGTTTCGGGTGATAGCTGTAGTGTGGTGTGCGCATAGAGATACACGATTATATAGTTCTAAAACTTACTTTATGTCTGTCTGTCTGTCCGTCCGTCCGTCCGTCTCTCTCTCTCTCTCTCTCTCTCTCTCGTATGATATTCTCTCTCTCTCTCTCTCTCTCTCTCTCTCTCTCTCTCTCTCTCTCTCTCTCTCTCTCTCTCTCTCTCTCTCTCTCCCCCCTCTTTCTCCCCCCTCTCTCTTTCTCTCCCCCCTCTCTCTTTTTCTCCCCCTCTCTCTCTCTCTCTCCCCCCTCTCCCCCCCCTCTCTCTCTCTCCCCCTCCCCCCCCTCTCTCTCTCTGGCTCTCTGTGTCTCTCTGTCTGTAAAGATGCAGCTCTACACCCCCTCATACATTTCTCTGTTCTTTCCGATGTTTTGTTAGTCTTGCCTGCATGACTGCATATTGAGCACTTCAACCTCTATCGTTTGCTGTATTGTTAGGGGGCGTTGATCTGCATCTGTCTGCAACTTGTAAGTGAAACAACATCAATAAATGAATCCACCGCAAACCTCTATCCACGTGCTTGGTTCGTTGCGTTCTTTCGTTATTGAATGCATATTTTTAATTGTGTAAATGGATGAAAATTAACGTTAAATATAGAAAACGACAGAGGTTGACTTGCTCAATCTGCAGTAAAAAAAAGAGGAAAAAAACAAACAACAGGTCTGTGCTTCTGCAGTCGTCCCAAAGCACAAGGTCCTAACGTTAGCCTATTACGGATGCTTTGCTAAACGGAAGCAAGCGGGCGTAGCCGCTAGTACAAGATAAACCCATACCAGCGCGATTCATTTCATATTTGAATAGAAAAACAAGAGCAAGAACATTGTATAAAATCTGCTTTCATCTTTGTGTGTGCATGTATGGGTCTGTCTGTCTGTTCGTCTGTGTCTCAGTGTGTACGTGTATACCTCTATATCCGTAAAGGTCTCTATACACGATAACATTATTCGCAAAATATCCATGGCAACAGAATGTTAGGCCACTCATAACATGACTTACAACTCACTGTGTTGCCATGGAGAAATACTTATATTTTGAGGATGTTGTTAACGTGTGTGCAGAGACCTTAAGATTGTTCTGGAATTCAGCGGGTTCAACTCCATCGTTCCCAGTGCAAATCGCTCTCTCCGTTGTATTAGCCTTTCTTCTGGCGATCGCGCTCCCTACCACTTGAGAGGAATGATCTTGTCAGTGAAATCTTTCACCAGAAACCACTCCCTCAATTGCTATGGGGTGAACGAAGGGTCAGCATAAACCATAGGTAACGCCCCCCCCCCTCCCCCCGCCCCATAGGCCACGTTCTCGCTACGTCCTCCACGATCAGCCCGCACGTGGCCCGTAGCGTGGTCGTGGTGGTGCGGACTGTATTGGGTCGTTATAGAGTCAGAGCATGCATCCTTTTTAAACGTTTTGCTGTGGCGGGGTCTCGCTAGGAGAGAGCATGGTGGGCTTCGTTCTCGCTATGCGCATTTGTGCATGCTCCAACACACGTGGCGAGGACGTGGTGGAAAAGGAATCGTGGCGTTTCTATTCTCACTACGGTGAAAACGGGGGCATCGTAGTGGCAGCGTGGTGAGTGCGTGGACAGCTGAATCAGTGGCAGAGTACTGAGAAGCGCACGGCCGCTTTGGTTCGATCTACAAATTACAATGTTTCAGCTGTGGGTCTCCACTCCTCACATCGTAGTGCGGTCGTCACACTTGAGGAAGATTTCCACGACCTCGCTAGGACCTCTAGAAAGATAGCACGTAGTCAGGGCGTAGTGGGATCTTCCTCATGCTTTACTTACCTTTAAAAAAAAAGAGTAAAATAATGAACCATCTTAGGGCAAGAGACTTAGTGTATTAGTTAGACTCGCCAGCCGCAAAGGTGCATCGATGGTTCTGATGGGGTGTGACATTCTCCAGTGAATGTCGCCCATTTTCAGCTGCAGAGAGGCTAAGGTATCAAAGGAAATAAGAGTCAAACCAGAGTTCAATAAACGAAAGCTGATGCTACATAATATTAATAATCGAGGGGTGCCTGCCAGAACAGTCTATCTGTGTTCTTTATTCCTTTTCAGATAGACTGTTCTGGCATTTTCAAAGGGTATAAAATTATGTCTGTGTCTCTCTGTCTTCCAGTCTCTTTGTCTTTTTGTTTCTCTCTCTCTCTCTCTCTCTCTCTCTCTCTCTCTCTCTCTCTCTCTCTCTCTCTCTCTCTCTCTCTCTCTCTCTCTCTCTCTCTCTCTCTCTCTCTCTCTCTCTCTCTCTCTCTCTCTCTTTCTCCCTCTCTCTCTCTCTCTTTCTCTCTCTTCAATATATTATCACAGCGAAGCAGATCCAGTTTAGTTAATGGGTACCAGGGGACAAGCCTTCTTGCATAGTTTGTGTAGGAACAAACTCCTTTCGCGGCCTACCTTGCCAGATAGGCAGAGCTAGAGGCACAGAGAGATAATGTTGTTTGTGTCGGGGTGTCATATACTAGACAAACAACTTTTGAAGAAAAAAGAAAATATTGAATGTGTTTTGTTTCTTTTTTTCTTTAGTTTTTCTTTTGTTCTTTTTTTGCAGTCAATGACACAACGAACAAAACCCATCTTGAACAAATAAACGTTTTGGGGGGATTGTAAAACTTGCGAAATGCCTGTCCTTTCCTTCGAGAGGGAAAAAACCAAACAATTTAACTTTGCAGTTCTATGACAATAGTTCCATAGCAACAGTTCTCCAACAAGAGTTGTGCGTTACAACAAGAAGGAAGATGTACCCCTTTCTTTCTGTCTGGCTGTCTGGAAGCACAGC
>CM065682.1:68274329-68281829 GCA_017654935.2 Phymorhynchus buccinoides | reverse complement strand
TAGCTGGGTCTGTGTCTGTCTGTGGTGTCTCCTTGTTGCTGATTGATGTCGCTGTAGCTGGGTCTGGGTCTGTCTATGGTGCCTCCTTGTTGCTGATTGATGTCGCTGTAGCTGGGTCTGGGTCTGTCTGTGGTGCCTCCTTGTTGCTGATTGATGTCGCTGTAGCTGGGTCTGTGTCTGTCTGTGGTGTCTCCTTGTTGCTCTGTCCGCATCCATTTCGGAGTTGTATTTACATTGGTGAGGTCATGCGCCTAGCTTACGTGTCTGTGCAGGAGTGTTGTAGTAAAGCTGAGCAAAGTCGAATGACAAGCAGCACGTCGCATTGGGTACTGCTTAAATTGCTTTGCTTTTTTTCCCCCAGTGCTTGCCCGGAATAGATCTCTAGAAAGAAAAAGTCTGCTTCTGACAGTTAAAGACTGTCCATTCAGTCTGCTTTTTGTTTTTGTTTTTCTCTCTGCATTCTGAGTGTTTGCGCTCGTCTAATGTTCTTGGTCGTTCATGTTGTAGGTCTGCAGCCCCCTGCAGGTTTAACTTTGTTTTGTTTTTGTTACTTAGTAGGTTTCCTTTTTCTTATTGTGGCACTGTAAACCAACATATTAATGACAAGAATGAACAAACAAAAAACAATATTGTTTGTACTGGGCCGAATCCAGGTTACCCTGGTTACCTGGGTTCCATACACCCCCCCCCCCCCCCCCCGCAAAAAAAAGAAAAGAAAAGAAAAAAAGAGAGAGAGGGAGAGAGAGAGATTGATAAATAAGTCACCATTACTGTTTAATTGTTCTTCAGTACCATTTAAAGGGGTTTTCACACTTTATTTACTTAAAAACGTTTCAGCTTCAGGGGGCGCTGCCACTGTACCCCCCCCCCCCCCCCCCCCCCCCCGTCTAATGTATCCCAGGCCCTGTTGTCTGAGTCGTGTATTTGTTGATTGCTCTTGTCGTTCATCTTTCACTTATGATCTATGTTCTTTGCATGATGTCCCTTACCACCGGACCCGGTGTGTTATCTACCCATTGCAGCCAATGCTGCATGCAGTCTATGTTTGAGCGCCATGTATTAGCTTCCGGCTTGATGTGTCGTCAACATCGCATCGCATTCAGATGCGATTCGTGTCAACATTTTGTAATGCGATTAGAAATGCGAGCGAAAGTGAAAGAAATTGGAAACATGGCGAAATGCAAGGCTTGGGAATCTCAGCCGTTCCTTCCTGGTGTGTCGGGGATAACCTACTTTGTATTAGTTTGAAAGTTTCTTTTTTAAAAGACTGCTTATTTTATGCAAGCAGACACGAGGTATTGCAACATTTTGAAAACGTGTGCACATGTGAATGTGCACACGCGTCTCTCTCTCTCTCTCTCTCTCTCTCTCTCTCTCTCTCTCTCTCTCTCTCTCTCTCTCTCTCTCTCTCTCTCTCCCCCTCTTCTCTCTCTCTCTCTCTCTCTCTCTCTCTCTCTCTCTCTCTCTCTCTCTCTCTCTCTCTCTCTCTCTCTCTCTCTCTCTCTCTCTCTCTCTCTCTCTCTGTTTACTGTGTGTGGTTTATATATATATATATATATATATATATATATATATATACGTTGCTAGCAGTACACTGACTTTTTTTTATACCTATATATAGAGAGAGAGATTATAATATAAAAAAAACCACCACTGCATCTCTTCTCAGACCTTTTTATTTTCAGAAAGTTTCGCCGTAAGGCTTTTTCACTGACTGACTAAGTCTGGCTAAGTCTGGGTTCACAGATGACGTACAAATTACCTATCTTATGATTCGCCCATCTCTTTTTGATGTTTGTGCTGGAGCCAACGTACCACAAATCCGGGTGAAGCTTGCATCTTAAGATGTAGATCACGTTAGGGGTGGTGCATGTTAGGTGTCCCCTCACTTTCCATGTCCTTTGGTCCCAAGGCGACTGGAACGTCTTCATGTCGGAGGAATGTTTACAGGTGTCGCATCGTCCTCCACATGTAAATAAGCCTTGCTCGTCCTCCGGGCCATGTAATGGAAATCTTCGGGGAACTGTTGGCTTGTACCTCTCTGAGAGGTTCTTCCTTCTTCTGTCCGCGGTGATAAGCATTCCTTCTGGGAACATTTCTTTGTTCTTTGAGTTTGAGTTAGGACTTGCAGACTGTTTTTGAGTATTGTCGATTTCGATGGGAGTCTGGGGTCATATGTCGTTACCCAGGCTATTTTCTTGGCTTTCGTTTTCCTCGGTCTGTGAATGAGTTCTTTTCTGGGTTGATTAGCTCCTTTCGTCAGCATTCTCAATGTCTTGGTATATTCCCATCCTGTCATTCTTTCAACCTGGTTTCCATTACCTGGTCTGACGAGCATAGCATCCTTAGTGTGGTCCCCACCCCAGGTAACAGTCCCTTGAATGTCTGAGGTGGGTGGCAGCTCGATCTTGGAAGGTAGCCGTGATGATGTTTTGAATTGACATCTGTCTCCACGTTTTCATTCTTGATGGATAGTTTGAGGTCCAGGTATTCAACTTCTCTCCCTTCCTTGACAGTCCACTTAATGTCGGGCGGATTAAGTTTTCCCAGGTGTTCTTCAAACTGTATGACGTCTTCTCTGTTGGGGAGAAGGGCAATCCCGTCATCTATGTAGCGGTTCCAATCCAAGGCTTTTCGCTCTTCTTTCTTTTCTTCCCCAGCCAAAGATGACAGCAACGGGACAGCAACGGAATCAGCTTCTCATCGACCTCGCCCATATAAATGTCCACCAGATCACAGGAGTGGCATGGCCCCATGGCTGTGCCGTGATTGGGGCGGGCATATGTGGTCTTCCCTGATCCTTCTGTGTATTGACAGCAATTGTTATTGAGTGCGATTTCAATGGCTTCTTTTACGCAGTTATCGCTAGCCTCAAGTTCGTTGGGATTTTGTTTCAGGGCTTTCTTTGTTGCTGATGCTGCTCTTTTGCCATCGACGTTGTGGAAAAGTTTGACTACATCACAGACAACCCAAGTTGCTGTATCCGCCAAGGGGACGTAATGGTCGTTGATTGCGTCCATCTTTTGAAGGAACTCTTTGGTATCTAGAACCTGATCTGGTAGAAACTGGGTTAGGTGGCAAATGGCCTGCTGTATGAACTTACCCAGGGGCTGAGTAGGAGTGGCTGACCCTGAAAGTAGAATTATGTAGGGATACGGTGGTGGTTTGTGTGTTTTCACCAAAGGCTTAATGTGGCCAGGGCGAGAGTGTTCACTCGGCTTGACGAAGTTGGCAATGTCTGTATCAATCGACTCTTTCTTTTTCCATTTTTCAGTCCATTTGTTGATCTTCGTCTTGGTGTCTACAGTTGGAGGATGTCATAGTAGATATCCAGTAACACGCCACGTACATGCACACGCGCGCACAGTATTCACACACACATACACACACACATGCACATACATAGGTGCACACACACAAGCAAACAGACAGACAAGCAAGCAAACACACAATATATATATTTATATATATATAAATATATATATTTTTCTGTATTATTTGATTCATCTGTCCTGCACAGCTCACCATCTGATGGTGATCGTTGGTCTATAGGATTTATTTCTTAACTATATATATAATATGAAAGAAAAATATCAGTGAATAGCCAGCTCCGTACCCCTACTCTGAAGGACTGAAAAGTTAGTGCATTTGAAATGCAGAATAGTTTGCTTTGATAAAACTTTTCTGTAACTTTTTAATTTTTTTGTTTTTTTTTTTTGTTGTTGTTGTTTTTTTTGAACACGAACATTACTCAAAGTTAACATTAACTGGTTTTGTTTCTGAGGTTCACAAATAAAGACATTGGACACAGAAAAGCTTTATCAAAGCAAACTATATATATATATATATATATATATGTATATATGTGTGTGTGTGTGTTTGTTTGCTTGTGTGTGTGTGTATGTGTTTGAGAGAGATATATTGTTTGTGTGTGTGTGTGTGTGTGTGTGTGTGTGTGTGCGTGTGCGCGCACACCAGTGCGCGCGTGTCTGTGTGTCTGTGTTTGTGCGCTAGCAAACAGCATCAAGAGAATGACCTCGTTATCGGACTTAATAATGTCCCCACATCTAATCATTTTTATTAACACCATTAAACTTCAAGTACGACGAAAACATTTGATGAAAAGTGTTTCATGTTAGATGACCTCAACAGGTTTCTTTCCTTGCTGTTGATGTTCAGTTAATGTACCGAATATAATGTTCCATTGTATCTACTTGCCTGGCTTTGATCCTTTCATGTTTTGTTTGGCCAGTGCATCTCAGTCTGATCTTCTAATTGGCATTTGATCTCCGTAAGCTTTGCAATCCAAAGAAAAACTCGCCATCAACTCGCACTTTTTGTTGTGTTGTTTTTCATTTAATGTCAGGCGTTGTCATGAAAATAAAATTAAAAAAAACACTAAAAGAGGCTTTGATGTCTGATCAAATTTCTATGTTTCTCTGCTTGTCTTAGAGAGAGAGAGAATGGGGAGAGAGAGAGAGAGAGAGAGAGAGAGAGAGAGAGAGAGAGAGAGAGAGAGAGAGAGAGAGAGTATGTGTGTGTGTGTGTGTGCGCGCATGTTTGTGTATGTGTGTGCGTGTGTGCGCGTGTGTATGTGTGTGTGTGCATTAGGGGTGCGTGTGCAAGTTTGTTCGTATGTGCTTGAGCGCGCATGCTTGTGTGTTTGCTTGCTTGTCTGTCTGTTTGCTTGTGTGTGTGCACCTATGTATGTGCATGTGTGTGTGTATGTGTGTGTGAATACTGTGCGCGCGTGTGCATGTACGTGGCGTGTTACTGGAATAAATCCTACAATGATACAATGATATTTTCTTGCACCATGAACTAAGACAACACAATTATATTGTAAGAACATTTGAAGAAAATCCATAGAAACCGACATATAAACAGACTCACGTCTGTCGTATTATGTGTACTAGCGCAACGTCGAGTACCAGTAACGCCTAGTAACGGTAACGCCTAGTAACTGTAACGCCAAGTACTGGTAACGCTGAGTACAGCAAATTTGAAGCGATTCTGTTAAGAAACGGCAGAGTTATAGGGCCCCATTTCCCGTTGGCGCTGCTCTGAGAGTGACGCGCTCTCCCAATGCTCTTCAAATTTGCTGCCAGGCTTTACCCCAGCAACAGTAAGCCTGACAGCACGTTTGAAGCGATTCGGTTAAGGAACGACGGAGTTATTTGTGAAAAGGTGAAGCGGCGTATATCGCGCGCGTTTATAAATCGATTCGCTTCAGGTTTGGCATATATATAGTCACCGTCCCCGGTCATATATCTGCCAAATTTGAAGCCAATCCGTTCATAAATACCGGAGATAAGGGCGCCGAGAGGCCGGCGGATACTCGTTTCGCGCATTTGCCAAACAGCGCAAATGACACGGCTGCCTCGGTTGCCGTTGCCATCGCCCCGTTAGGGCTCATAGCAAATTTGAAGCGATTCGGTCGAAAAACGGCGGAGTTATAAGGCCCGTTTTGTGTTTCACACACACACACACACAGACACACACTTGCCTTTTTACTATATGATGACTAGCGCAACGCTGAAATTTGAAGCGATTCGGTTAAGAAACGGCGGAGTTATAAGACCCCGTTTCGCGTTGGCGCTGCTCTGAGAGTGATGCGCTCTCCCTAGTAACGGCAACGCCTAGTAACGGTAACGCCAAGTACTGGTAACGTTGAGTACAGCAAATTTGAAGCGATTCGGTTAAGAAAAGGCAGAGTTATAAGGCCCCGTTTCCCGTTGGCGCTGTTCTGAGAGTGATGCCCTCTCCCTAGTAACGGTAACGCCAAGTACTGGTAACGCTGAGTACAGCAAATTTGAAGCGATTCGGTTAAGAAACAGCAGAGTTATAAGGCCCCGTTTCCAGTTGGCGCTGCTCTGAGAGTGACGCGCTCTCCCGATTCTCTTCCAATTTGCTGCCAAGCTTAGCCCCGGCCACAGCAATCCTGACAGCAAATTTGAAGCGATTTAGTTAAGAAACGGCGGAGTTATTTCTGATAAGGTGAAGCGGCGTATATCGCGCGCATTGCAGAATCGATTCGCTTCTGGTTTGGCACATCGATAGTCACAGTCCCTGGTCATGTATCTGCCAAATGTGAAGGCAATCGGTCCAGAAATACCGGTGATACGGGCGCCGAGAGGCCGGTGGATACGCGTTTCGCGCATTTGCCAAACCGCGCAAATGACACGGCTGCCTCGGTTGCCGTTGCCATCGCCCCGTTAGGGCTCATAGCAAATTTGAAGCGATTCGGTCGAAAAACGGCGGAGTTATAAGGCCCGTTTTGTGTTTCACACACACACACACACAGACACACACTTGCCTTTTTACTATATGATGACTAGCGCAACGCTGAAATTTGAAGCGATTCGGTTAAGAAACGGCGGAGTTATAAGACCCCGTTTCGCGTTGGCGCTGCTCTGAGAGTGATGCGCTCTCCCTAGTAACGGCAACGCCTAGTAACGGTAACGCCAAGTACTGGTAACGTTGAGTACAGCAAATTTGAAGCGATTCGGTTAAGAAAAGGCAGAGTTATAAGGCCCCGTTTCCCGTTGGCGCTGTTCTGAGAGTGATGCCCTCTCCCTAGTAACGGTAACGCCAAGTACTGGTAACGCTGAGTACAGCAAATTTGAAGCGATTCGGTTAAGAAACAGCAGAGTTATAAGGCCCCGTTTCCAGTTGGCGCTGCTCTGAGAGTGACGCGCTCTCCCGATTCTCTTCCAATTTGCTGCCAAGCTTAGCCCCGGCCACAGCAAGCCTGACAGCAAATTTGAAGCGATTTAGTTAAGAAACGGCGGAGTTATTTCTGAAAAGGTGAAGCGGCGTATATCGCGCGCATTGCAGAATCGATTCGCTTCTGGTTTGGCACATCGATAGTCACAGTCCCTGGTCATGTATCTGCCAAATGTGAAGGCAATCGGTCCAGAAATACCGGTGATACGGGCGCCGAGAGGCCGGTGGATACGCGTTTCGCGCATTTGCCAAACCGCGCAAATGACACGGCTGCCTCGGTTGCCGTTGCCATCGCCCCGTTAGTGCTCATAGTAAATTTGAAGCGATTCGGTCGAAAAACGGCAGAGTTATAAGGCCCGTTTTGTGTTTCACACACACACACACACAACGGACAGTTGCCTTTATATTATATGACTAGCGCAACGCCTAGTACCGGTAACGCCGAGTACCATTAACGCCTTGTACCGGTAACGCCAATTTCCGGTAATGCTGAGTACCGGTTTCGCCGGGTCCGCAAAATATTATATTATTACTTTTGTGTCTCTCCCTCCTTCCATCTTCTTCTCTCATCCCGTTCTACCCCCCACCACACCACCACCCCCAACCATCCCCCGCACCCCCCACACACACCACCCATCCCCACCCCCGCCCCTCTACTCCCAACCCCCCACCCCTCTACTCCCAACCCCGACCCCATACACACACGCACGCGCATTAACCTCACTTCTATCATCCCGTTCTACCCCCCCACCGCACACACCCCACACCCCAACC
>CM065682.1:68264329-68269329 GCA_017654935.2 Phymorhynchus buccinoides | reverse complement strand
TAATGCAAAGTTAAATGTCTTAGTTCCTGCTTTTTTGTATATGTTTAATCTGTCCGGTGTTGGGTTTGTTGTCACAGTTGTTATGTGATTGTTTTCGTAATACTCTCTGTGTTCCTCTTTTACTCTCTCTCTCTCTCTCTCTCTCTCTCTCTCTCTCTCTCTCTCTCTCTCTCTCTCTCTCTCTCTCTCTCTCTCTCTCTCTCTCTCTCTCTCTCTCTCTCTCTCTCTCTCTACCTCGCTACCACACACTCTCTTTATCACATACACTTAATTTTATACATGCACACATTTTATCACAATAGTGTTGCGGTACAATTTGTCCAAACGGTACAAAATGTCCCAATTTGGACATGTTGTACCGCATGTTCAGTACAAAATGTCCAAACGGTACAAAATGTTCAAACTTGAGTCATTATTGTACTGCATGTACGGTACAATATGTCCAAACAGTACAGTTTGTCTTACTTTGGACATTTTGTTCCACGATGTCATACAATTTTGGTCCAACTTTGAATAAGCTTTGAATAATAACACAGGTGAGCGATCACTTTGCCGTAGCTTGCAGATTTTAACAATGTGACAACTTATGTGTCTGTCAAGTGTTTCTGTTCATTGCACATTAATTAAGATGACCAGTAGCCAGTGCCACTGACCAGTGGTCACTTTGACATACATTCCGCATTTTCTTCATTATTGAACAGCTTATCAGAGTGTCATGAGTACTACTGTTCCTGGTACAATGTAGATGACCAGTGGTCAGTGACAATGACCAGTGGTCACTTTGACTTAAAACTGAAAATTTGATTCTTAACAGCTTATTTCCTGTCACCAGACAATTTATGCACTCGCATAACGCAGATGACCAGTGGTCACTTACCACTGGCCAATGGTCACTAAGACGTAAACGTCATATGTTCATTGTTTAATAGCTTATTTGTCTGTCACGAGTACTATAGTGCCTTGTACAATGTAGATGATCAGTGGTCAGTGGTCACTTTCACTTAAAATTGAAATGTTTATTCCTCAAAGCTTACTACTGTCACCAGACAATGTAAGCACCTTACATAATGCAATAGTCAAGGTACTCATGACGCACTTATAAGCTGCTAAATAGTGAAGATGTGGAATTTATGTTAAAGTATACGAGTGTATAAATTATCTGGTGACAGGAAATAAGCTGTTATGAATCAAAATTTGATTTTGTCATTGGCATTATCACTGACCACTGGTCATCTACATTGTACCACGTAAGGTGTACTCATGACACACTAATAAGCTGTTAAATATTGAACATGTGGAATGTATGTCAAAGAGACCACTGGTCAGTGGCACTGACTACTGGTGATCTGCATTAATGCGCAATGAACAGAAACACTTGGCAGACATACAAACTGTCAAATTGTCAAAATCTGCAAGCTACGGCAAAGAGACCGCTCACCTGTGTTTACAGCAGCTTATTCAAAGTTGGACAAATTGCATAACAGTCGACAACAGTATATGACATCGTGGAACAAAACGTCCAAAGTAAGACAGTTTGTACCGTTTGGACATTGTGTACAAAATGTCTCAATTTTTGACAGTTTGTACCGTTTGGACAACTTGTACTGCAACAGCTACTCTCTATATATATGCATACAATATTTATAACAGAAAGCAATGTTGACAAATAACTCGTGGACATGGAAGGCAAGTAAAGGGGAAGGGTGGCAAGGGAATGGAAAAGGAAGAAGACCACACACTTTTAACAACCGAAGTTTGGCTAACTGTTCACATTTTAAGAAGAGGACGTGTAACACAGCTGCATTCTGTCATTTTACACTTATATGGCTGTTACGTGCAAGTACTCGTACCCTTTAATCCGGTGTGGAAAACGCATTGATGGTATCAAATACAAAATAAAATTTTAAGAAAGCTGGCCATCGTGTTTTTTTCTTAGACTTACCCATCAACGATTCTTAAAAAAACAATGTGTATATGGGTTTATGTAGCCCTATCAGAAATGTACGCACACACGCACGTGCGCATATGTAGAGAGAGATAGGCAGACAAGACACACACACACAGAGAGAGAGAGACAGAGAGACACAGGAGAGAGAGAGAGAGAGAGAGAGAGAGAGAGAGAGAGAGAGAGAGAGAGAGAGAGAGAGAGAGAGAGACAGAGACAGACAGACACACAGACAGAGAGACAGAGAGAGAGAGACAGACAGACTGACAGAGACAGACAGACAGACAGAGACAGAGACAGACACAGAGATGTGCGGCGTAGTTAGTAGCAAATAGAGAGCGAATACAGTGCAGACAGACAGGGAATAGACGACAGGGAATTTGGGAGAGGATGACAGAAACGGTCTGACTGAAATTGTGACAAAGTACAGACAGACCCACAGGGTACTTTTAGGGACATACACAGAGACTTGACACGGCGTACGTCTTACCGTGCTCATTTAGCAAATAGAGAGCGAATAGCAGTGCGATGATTTTAGAGGGAATAGACGACAGGGAATTTGGGAGAGGATATCACAAACGGTCTGTATACTCTGAAATTGTGACAAAGTACCCCCCCGGCCTAACCCACAGGGTACTTTTAGGGTCATCGCCCTTACGCATCCACCATGCACACTTGGACACATCCTACAGATGTCTGCACCGTGCTCATTTGGCAGGGACCACGGTGTTACTGCTCTGAATAGTGGGGTAACAGATGGTCTGCACCGTGCTCATTTGGCAGGGAACACGGTGTTACTGCTCTGAATAGTGGGGTAACAGATGGTCTGCACCGTGCTCATTTGGCAGGGAACACGGTGTTACTGCTCTGAATAGTGGGCTAACAGATGGTCTGCACCGTGCTCATTTGGCAGGGAACACGGTGTTACTGCTCTGAATAGTGGGGTAACAGATGGTCTGCACCGTGCTCATTTGGCAGGGAACACGGTGTTACTGCTCTGAATAGTGGGGTAACAGATGGTCTGCACCGTGCTCATTTGGCAGGGAACACGGTGTTACTGCTCTGAATAGTGGGGTAACAGATGGTCTGCACCGTGCTCATTTGGCAGGGAACACGGTGTTACTGCTCTGAATAGTGGGGTAACAGATGGTCTGCACCGTGCTCATTTGGCAGGGAACACGGTGTTACTGCTCTGCATAGTGGGGTAACAGATGGTTTGCACCGTGCTCATTTGGCAGGGAACACGGTGTTACTGCTCTGAATAGTGGGGTAACAGATGATCTGCACCATGCTCATTTGGCAGGGAACACGGTGTTACTGCTCTGAATAGTGGGGTAACAGATGATCTGCACCGTGCTCATTTGGCAGGGACCACGGTGTTACTGCTCTGAATAGTGGGGTAACAGATGGTCTGCACCGTGCTCATTTGGCAGGGAACACGGTGTTACTGCTCTGAATAGTGGGGTAACAGATGGTCTGCACCGTGCTCATTTGGCAGGGAACACGGTGTTACTGCTCTGAATAGTGGGGTAACAGATGGTCTGCACCGTGCTCATTTGGCAGGGAACACGGTGTTACTGCTCTGAATAGTGGGGTAACAGATGGTCTGCACCGTGCTCATTTGGCAGGGAACACGGTGTTACTGCTCTGAATAGTGGGGTAACAGATGGTCTGCACCGTGCTCATTTGGCAGGGAACACGGTGTTACTGCTCTGCATAGTGGGGTAACAGATGGTCTGCACCGTGCTCATTTGGCAGGGAACACGGTGTTACTGCTCTGAATAGTGGGGTAACAGATGGTCTGCACCGTGCTCATTTGGCAGGGAACACGGTGTTACTGCTCTGCATAGTGGGGTAACAGATGATCTGCACCGTGCTCATTTGGCAGGGAACACGGTGTTACTGCTCTGAATAGTGGGGTAACAGATGGTCTGCACCGTGCTCATTTGGCAGGGAACACGGTGTTACTGCTCTGCATAGTGGGGTAACAGATGATCTGCACCGTGCTCATTTGGCAGGGAACACGGTGTTACTGCTCTGAATAGTGGGGTAACAGATGGTCTGCACCGTGCTCATTTGGCAGGGAACACGGTGTTACTGCTCTGAATAGTGGGGTAACAGATGATCTGCACCGTGCTCATTTGGCAGGGAACACGGTGTTACTGCTCTGAATAGTGGGGTAACAGATGATCTGCACCGTGCTCATTTGGCAGGGAACACGGTGTTACTGCTCTGAATAGTGGGGTAACAGATGGTCTGCACCGTGCTCATTTGGCAGGGAACACGGTGTTACTGCTCTGCATAGTGGGGTAACAGATGGTCTGCACCGTGCTCATTTGGCAGGGAACACGGTGTTACTGCTCTGAATAGTGGGGTAACAGATGATCTGCACCGTGCTCATTTGGCAGGGAACACGGTGTTACTGCTCTGAATAGTGGGGTAACAGATGGTCTGCACCGTGCTCATTTGGCAGGGAACACGGTGTTACTGCTCTGAATAGTGGGGTAACAGATGGTCTGCACCGTGCTCATTTGGCAGGGAACACGGTGTTACTGCTCTGAATAGTGGGGTAACAGATGGTCTGCACCGTGCTCATTTGGCAGGGAACACGGTGTTACTGCTCTGAATAGTGGGGTAACAGATGGTCTGCACCGTGCTCATTTGGCAGGGAACACGGTGTTACTGCTCTGAATAGTGGGGTAACAGATGGTCTGCACCGTGCTCATTTGGCAGGGAACACGGTGTTACTGCTCTGAATAGTGGGGTAACAGATGGTCTGCACCGTGCTCATTTGGCAGGGACCACGGTGTTACTGCTCTGCATAGTGGGGTAACAGATGGTCGCGCAGAATAATGACGCATACAAGCGAAAACGTTTTTTCTTCGAAATGGCTGTTAATGTATTTCTTTCTTTCTTTCTTATTCTTTCTTTCTGTCTTTCTGTCTTTCTCTCTTTTTTCACTGGCAGTTTGCTAGCATCATTGAGCAAAGTGTTTCTTTTTGTTGCTGGCACCATGATCATCTGCGGGGATTTCCTGGCCCGTTTCCCTTTGTCG
>CM065682.1:68231829-68256829 GCA_017654935.2 Phymorhynchus buccinoides | reverse complement strand
CAGGCGAATCGGTGCCATAAATAACTTTGGCCAAAAAAAAAGGGAGTTAATTTACGAGAAGTTCCTACCCCTTATTCATTTCACTATGTTTTGCTTTGTATGTAGGCCTACTTATTATTTATTATGTCTGATTATGCCTGAGTATGTTCTATTGTATCACCCCCTCATGAGGGGCTATGGCCTTGATTGATTAAATATCCGTATCCGTATCCGTCTCTCTCTCTCTCTCTCTCTCTCTCTCTCTCTCTCTCTCTCTCTCTCTCTCTCTCTCTCTCTCTCTCTCTCTCTCTCTCTCTCTCTCTCTCTCTCTCTCTCTCTCTCTCTCTCTCTCTCTCTCTCTCTTGATGGTACTCTTTTTACTACTAAGCTGGTTAATTATGCATTGATATTGTGCATGCGTGCGTGCGTTGATGTGTGCGAACGTGTGTGTGTGTGTGTGTGTGTGTGTGTGTGCGCGCGCGCGCGCGCGCGTGCGTGTGTGTGTGTGTGTACGTGTGTGTGCGTGTAAGTGTAAGTGTATGTGTGCGTGTGCGCGTGCGAGACACATAGAGGAATGAAATGTGTATAATTATGAAATTATTTCCTCCCATTCCTCACTTAATTATTGCACGTGGTAATTTTTGTTAATGTAAGATACAACAGCTGACAATAGTTTATGTCGCTGCTCGTAATACTTCATACCATTTATGTATGTTCCTTCCACTTCCCTTTCTTATGCCTTGCTATGTGTTCCCTTGGTTGGTTTACTTTGGATTGGGTTCGATCATTATTGTTTTTCTTTTTATGTTTATTTTTATTTTCCCTTTTCTATGAATGATGAATGTATCTACACCAACACCCCTTCCCCTCACCTCCCCTTCTTGATACGGGCAGATGGCCTAATCATTCAAATGTTCTGAGTTCTGAGAGTTGTCTCTCTCTCTCTCTCTCTCTCTCTCTCTCTCTCTCTCTCTCTCTCTCTCTCTCTCTCTCTCTCTCTCTCTCTCTCTCTCTCTCTCTCTCTCTCTCTCTCTCTCTCTTTTTCTCTGACCCTCTCTTTAGGTCTATGTCTCACTGTCTGTCTCTCTGTAACCCCCCCCCCCCTCTGTATCTATCTATGGACTGGCACTGAAATAAAACACAGAGACGGATTGGGCAGGGAGGAAGACGGGGGCGGAAAACTAAGGCATCAAATGATAATACTAGAAAAATAAAGTGTTTAGAAAAATAGTGCGGGGTAGGGGAGGAGGAATGCAGATATCCTAAAACGTCTCTTGTCTGCGACGGTCACAATTCAGCTGTAGCTTTCTGAGAAGAATGAACAATAAGAGCCCAGAAACCTGCTGCAGCAGTTACACACAAGGCGGCGAGCACATGTAAAAACTTCCAGCTTACAAAAAAGTAGCTTAACAGTTAACTGTAAATAGCTGAACTCCTCGTCTATTATATTATCTAAGCATCATTATTATTGTTTTCAATTCAGGGCACGCGTTACAATGGCTTGCATGTAGGAAGGCCAAATAAAACAGAATTGCTAGAATCCCGTAGGAGACGAAATGAAAGCTGCAGCAAGGCGGTTGTATGAGATGGCTGTGTGAAGCAGACAAACGGCGCCAATTCTTTGTATTAACCCAATAAACGTGTTTGGTTAGTTCAATATGATCAATGTTCAATATCACGCACACACGCGCGAGCGCGAGCGCGCTATAGATTCAGAGAGAGAGGGTGGGGCTTAGGCTGCAGTGCATTAGCCATCGGTATCGTCGAGATACACGTTACTATTGTTCACTCTTTCCCTATGGCAACACAGTGATATTGCAAGTAATTTTTTTGACTGGCATATCACTGTGTTCTATGGGAAAAGAGTGAAAAATGTTAACGTGTACAATGACCTTTAGCCGTCCACGAGTATGCTACGATGAGTTGGTAGTTGCTGCTTAGAACAGATGCCACTGTTCAGCCATTCAAAGCACAAACAACAACTTTAGTGGTAACGATAAAAGGTCTCGATGGTCCATTTTGGGTGTGGGTTTGTTTGTGGACCTCTCATGCATGCATTGTGTCACTTCCTTTATTCCACTTTTCCAAACATGGTTTTTTTCCCCACAATGGGTAAGCTTATCTTTCATCTGTTTGGCAGAGATGGGTTATCGGCTTAGTTCCAGGGTGAAGCATCAGAAGAGTTGGGCTACGATGCTTTTAATTTTCGAGGTTTTTGAATGACTGTGTGGGTGGGTGGGTATGTGCTTGTGTTTGTGGTGTGTGTTTGTGATAGTGCGTGCGTGCGTCGGTCCGTGCGCCTTGGTGTATTTGTGAGTCAGTGAGTGTATTGCTCTTGAAATCCATCGTCACAATCTATATTCCACCCCGTTTCCAGTTGGCCCTGGATCTTTCCACAAATAGACAAGCACCTACACTTGTCCACCATCCATTCCCAAACGACGGGGTAGGAAATGTTGCGCTGGAAGCTTATCGCTAATCGGAAACGTTGAAGTTCCACAAATTGTCTTTTTTTAAAATGTATCATAGACGGGAAGAGACTGTTGCTGCGGTTGAATCAGATTTAACCCTTTCACCGCCAATGTCGCATTTATGCACCACAATGGTTTGACACCCATGTCACTGAAAGGCATCAAATCAGGGTCTGTTATCCGAAGACCCTATTTTCTCAATTTTGGGAGGTAAGGATAGGCCTAATGTTATACATGTCACAGAGGAATTCCCAATATTGCTGACAATTTTTTTCCTCTACCCAGTTAAGTTTAATCGTATGTTTGGGCTGAAAAATGGCTGGCGGCGAAAGGGTTAAAAGAGATTACAAAACAGAGTTCACACATATTGTATGCTGTACTGAACTGCGTATTATTCATGTTGCCCACAAGGCTCCCAATCGTCCAGCAAAACAAGGGGTCCCAGGGACTCCTTCACTTACAGCATAGAGGGTCCTAGAGGCACGATAGAGGGTCTCAGTGGCATTTCGAATGCTAAAAAGAATGTTTCTAGTGAATCCCTGGGACCCGCTGAACATTCTTTTAGAGGGTCCTTGAACATCTTAGTGCTTTATAGACCCCCAAATGGGGGTCCCTGGGAGCCTTGTGCCCACCACGACCCGTTTCCCCATGCTATGTTCATATCACCAGAACAATGGTAGTTATATCATCATTAGGGACAAGATAAACCATCAGCAATATATGTAAATAGCTTAGTCACAGTACATTTCGATTGTGTTTCCACGACAATCGGAACTAATCATCAACACACTGCCTTCCTGATACTACCATCCTCACGTGACGTCATCAAAGAGTGACGACGGGAAAGAACCGGTGAGACAAGGGGAGACTGAGCCACAGCTGGAACAGAAGGGCATGGAGCCAGACTGCATGGAAGGAAGAGGGCAGGAAAGGGCATGGACGACAATGGAGCCAGTCTGCATGGAAGGCAGAGGGCAGGAAAGGGCATGGACGACAATGGAGCCAGTCTGCATGGAGGGAAGAGGGCAGGAAAGGGCATGGACGACAATGGAGCCAGTCTGCATGGAAGGAAGAGGGCAGGAAAGGGCATGGACGACAATGGAGCCAGTCTGCATGGAAGGCAGAGGGCAGGAAAGGGCATGGACGACAATGGAGCCAGTCTGCATGGAGGGAAGAGGGCAGGAAAGGGCATGGACGACAATGGAGCCAGTCTGCATGGAAGGCAGAGGGCAGGAAAGGGCATGGACGACAATGGAGCCAGTCTGCATGGAAGGAAGAGGGCAGGAAAGGGCATGGACGACAATGGAGCCAGTCTGCATGGAAGGAAGAGGGCAGGAAAGGGCATGGACGACAATGGAGCCAGTCTGCATGGAAGGCAGAGGGCAGGAAAGGGCATGGACGACAATGGAGCCAGTCTGCATGGAAGGAAGAGGGCAGGAAAGGGCATGGACGACAATGGAGCCAGTCTGCATGGAAGGAAGAGGGCAGGAAAGGGCATGGACGACAATGGAGCCAGTCTGCATGGAAGGAAGAGGGCAGGAAAGGGCATGGACGACAATGGAGCCAGTCTGCATGGAAGGCAGAGGGCAGGAAAGGGCATGGACGACAATGGAGCCAGTCTGTATGGAAGGAAGAGGGCAGGAAAGGGCATGGACGACAATGGAGCCAGTCTGCATGGAAGGAAGAGGGCAGGAAAGGGCATGGACGACAATGGAGCCAGTCTGCATGGAAGGAAGAGGGCAGGAAAGGGCATGGACGACAATGGAGCCAGTCTGCATGGAAGGAAGAGGGCAGGAAAGGGCATGGACGACAATGGAGCCAGTCTGCATGGAAGGCAGAGGGCAGGAAAGGGCATGGACGACAATGGAGCCAGTCTGTATGGAAGGAAGAGGGCAGGAAAGGGCATGGACGACAATGGAGCCAGTCTGCATGGAAGGAAGAGGGCAGGAAAGGGCATGGACGACAATGGAGCCAGTCTGCATGGAAGGAAGAGGGCAGGAAAGGGCATGGACGACAATGGAGCCAGTCTGCATGGAAGGAAGAGGGCAGGAAAGGGCATGGACGACAATGGAGCCAGTCTGCATGGAAGGAAGAGGGCAGGAAAGGGCATGGACGACAATGGAGCCAGTCTGCATGGAAGGCAGAGGGCAGGAAAGGGCATGGACGACAATGGAGCCAGTCAGCATGGAAGGAAGAGGGCAGGAAAGGGCATGGATGACAATGGAGCCAGTCAGCATGGAAGGAAGAGGGCAGGAAAGGGCATGGACGACAATGGAGCCAGTCTGCATGGAAGGAAGAGGGCAGGAAAGGGCATGGACGACAATGGAGCCAGTCTGCATGGAAGGAAAAGGGCAGGAAAGGGCATGGACGACAATGGAGCCAGTCTGCATGGAAGGAAGAGGGCAGGAAAGGGCATGGACGACAATGGAGCCAGTCTGCATGGAAAGAAAAGGGCAGGAAAGGGCATGGACGACAATGGAGCCAGTCTGCATGGAAGGAAAAGGGCAGGAAAGGGCAATTCGCGTAGTGTAAGAAGACAGAGCAGTGTGTGATGGTCACAGCTGCACTGCCCCTTCTTCTTACAGTCTGCGGATTGTGCTGACACCAACAGGCCACGTCTAGCTGTCTGCATTCTTCCCCCAACCGACCACATCTAGCTGTCTGCATTCTTCCCCCAACCGACCACATCTAGCTGTCTGCATTCTTCCCCCAACCGACCACATCTAGCTGTCTGCATTCTTCCCCAACCGACCACATCTAGCTGTCTGCATTCTTCCCCCAACATACCACATCTAGCTGTCTGCATTCTTCCCCAACAGACCACATCTAGCTGTCTGCATTCTTCCCCAACCGACCACATCTAGCTGTCTGCATTCTTCCCCAACCGACCACATCTAGCTGTCTGCATTCTTCCCCAACATACCACATCTAGCTGTCTGCATTCTTCCCCAACATACCACATCTAGCTGTCTGCATTCTTCCCCAACCGACCACATCTAGCTGTCTGCATTCTTCCCCAACCGACCACATCTAGCTGTCTGCATTCTTCCCCAACATACCACATCTAGCTGTCTGCATTCTTCCCCAACATACCACATCTAGCTGTCTGCATTCTTCCCCAACATACCACATCTAGCTGTCTGCATTCTTCCCCAACCGACCACATCTAGCTGTCTGCATTCTTCCCCAACATACCACATCTAGCTGTCTGCATTCTTCCCCCAACCGACCACATCTAGCTGTCTGCATTCTTCCCCAACATGCCACATCTAGCTGTCTGCATTCTTCCCCAACCGACCACATCTAGCTGTCTGCATTCTTCCCCAACAGACCACATCTAGCTGTCTGCATTCTTCCCCAACATACCACATCTAGCTGTCTGCATTCTTCCCCAACAGACCACATCTAGCTGTCTGCATTCTTCCCCAACATACCACATCTAGCTGTCTGCATTCTTCCCCAACATACCACATCTAGCTGTCTGCATTCTTCCCCAACATACCACATCTAGCTGTCTGCATTCCCCAACCGACCACATCTAGCTGTCTGCATTCTTCCCCAACCGGATGACGTCCTTTACGAACGGGTGCTCTACTATTAAATTCCCAGTGTAGTTAATAAAATCGATTGGCACTATATTTACAAACATCACAATTATAAAATATGGCGTACAATACTATCACTACACGCAAACTCGCTATTGTTAAAATTATTGCAAAGTGTGTGTTAGAGAGAGAGAGAGAGAGAGAGAGAGAGAGAGAGAGAGAGAGAGAGAGAGAGAGAGAGAGAGAGAGAGAGAGAGAGAGAGAGAGAGAGAGAGAGAGAGAGAGAGCATCATCATCATCGTTATCATCGGCCTCATTTTCCATCAACCATAACATTTAAAAACAAATGTCTCAAATTCTGTGGCTTTGCATGCCCTACTCTCATGGTGACCTCAGTTTCGGTTTCCAATCCAGTCTATGCCTTGGTGCGTTCGGGTCAAAGTCATGGGGATCAGTGTGTTCTGGGGAGATGTCGGTGGACGGTTGTGGTGGCGCTCTCGGAGGAGAACCTCACTCACTTTGGCTCCGCGACTAAGAGAATAGTGTTGTCAGTAGGGGTCTTAGTAGGTGGTGTCCTGAACAGGCTCCACTGAACTCCACCGAGGTGACTCAGCAGAAGTGCAGTGTCTCCTCGGCTGGTTGCCTCCTGACGGCCTAACATAGATTCGCTCCCCTTGGACTGCTGGTCTCGGATTCTGCGACTTGAACAAACCGGGGTGCAGCTGCGAATTGGGATTCGGAACGAGCGGCGTGGGAGTGACGCCACTGTACGAGCCCAGAAGATGGGACAGCAAGAAAACAACACTAAATACTTCAAGTAATGTTCAGTGCGATAAAGATGGTGATTAACATCAATAAACCACATCATATGAAACATGATCTAAATACAATTGACAAGAATGTGATCAATTACCGAGGTTACCTTTTTTGTCACACAGCATAAACTTGATTAGAAGACATGATCAAACTTAATATGATATTAATCATTAAATGGGTCTTCTTAAACACTCATCATGGAACCTTAGCAGGCAACCGTTACCGGACGTAGACCTTGCATCAATGGTAGAAAGGAAGCAAAAAATACACTTAGAATGAATATGATGTGTAGTAAACATCAACTTTTAATGTATGCTTACAAAACGTTAATATTCATGAGGTGAGTTTTTATGTTTTTCTCAAATAGATTCCTTTTTTATGCATTTGAATTTTTTTGGTAACTGGTTCCATAAGTTTCCACCTGAATAAAGAAAATTATTGATTTGAATATATTGTTTTTAGGTCGAGGGGAATGATAGTGAATGGCTATGTCTATGTTGGTAGGAGCATTTCCGTTCACAACGTTATGCATACATATTGCTTTATTAAAGAAAAGTCTGTTGTGAAGTGTTAATATGTTTATATTTTTGTAGTCATCACTTGTTAAGGAACTTGATTTTGTCAAAGTTAAATTAACAGCTTTTTTATGCATACGATGTGTGTGTGTTTTGGTCAATGAATCACCAAACACCCCCTTTGAGAGCACGAATTTTCGATTTTAAAAGTCTTCAACCAGGTGCGGAGGAAGTGTAAACCACACACGATGTGTGTGTGTGTGTGTGTGTGTGTGTGTGTGTGTGTGTGTGTGTGTGTGTGTGTGTGTGTGTGTGTGTGTGTGTGTGTGTGTGTGTGTGTGTGTGAATATGCATGCCTCTGTGTGTGTGTGTGTCTGTATTGTGTCTATGACTTGTAACTCTCTCTCTCTCTCTCTCTCTCTCTCTCTCTCTTTCTTTCTCACTCTCTTTATACCTCTGCGTGCTGGGATGTGGGTGATTTCCAAAAGACACTTTGCAGTCGCTTAGGGTATGCCTTCTTCCTTTAGAGGAAGCTGTAAGACTTTGCCATCAAGTTAATGATGAACAATACTATAAAGTCGATTATGTGGAGTATGAAAAGTACTTCTTAGTTCCTCGCTCAAATCTCTCGCGGGTGTTCTGTCTCTGTCTGTCTACCTGTCCGTCTCTCTCTGTCTCTGTCTCTGTCTCTCTCTGTCTCTCTCTCTCTCTCTCTCTCTCTCTCTCTCTCTCTCTCTCTCTCTCTCTCTCTCTCTCTCTCTCTCTCTCTCTCTCTCTCTCTCTCTCTATCTGGCTTACATGTTTTATTTTCAAAAGAAACCTCACAAACAACGACATAACTGAAGCAGCAACAAGCTCAGTTGACGTGCCCAGTTCAAAATAAATTACACAGCATAAACAATGGCGGAATTATACTAGTTTACAATAATTACATAACAAAGAAGAAGAAAAATCCAAACAAACAACAACGAACAGTAAACATAACAATAAAAAGAAAACGTAGAAGAAAAAATAATAGACAAAGCATGAGTAAAAGTAAAATCCTCAAAATCTTATTGATAATAAGCGATCAGAAATACGTCGTCATACACACGCAGAGAGAGACAGAGAGAGAGAGAGAGAGAGAGAGAGAGAGAGAGAGAGAGAGAGAGAGAGAGATAGATAGAGAGAGAGAGAGAGAGAGAGAGAGAGAGAGAGAGAGAGAGAGAGAGAGAGAGAGAGAGAGAGAGAGAGAGAGAGAGAGAGAGTTCCACTTCACATTACTCTGCAGACCAGTATTTCAACCCTTGTCGCAAAGAGTACGCATTGGCAATAGGACAAGAGAGAGAGATTTTAGGTAATGTAACGCATAGAACATAACGAAACAAACACCTGCTTTATGATTATATAAAATGACGTCACATGAAAACAGAGAAAGCAATACTAATAATATTAAGATAAAATGTGAAGTGAGAACAAGAACTGGGAAGGACTACAGAACTGTGAAAGAAGCAAGCCTTTGAATTTCATAGCCTTTCGCTTTGCGCTATAATCTGCTGTATAGTTTTGAATATTTTGTTCATTTTCTGATACTGATGGTATGAAAAATTGCTACTCTGTGCCAATATGGTTTTTTTTACCGTTGTAAAATAAAGGTTCATCTATCTCTTATCTCTCTCTCTCTCTCTCTCTCTCTCTCTCTCTCTCTCTCTCTCTCTCTCTCTCTCTCTCTCTCTCTCTCTCTCTCTCTCTCTTTTATTCTATTTTTCTACTAGAGGTTAAATAGCCACTGCCATGAAATTAAGGAACACAAATAACTCAATTAGTCTTTCTATGGTTTGGTCTGATGTAAACCTGCAGCTAGTTTGATGTAAGCTGGCCTTTTTTTGAAGGACTGCAGATCTCTCTCTCTCTCTCTCTCTCTCTCTCTCTCTCTCTCTCTCTCTCTCTCTCTCTCTCTCTCTCTCTCTCTCTCTCTCTCTCTCTCTCTCTCTCTCTCTCTCTCTCTCTCTCTCCCTCCCTCTCTCTGTCAAGCAACAAGCAAACAGTGATAAAGCCCTGACACCAGCTGTGCTAGCAGCTTGCTCTGTTCGTTGCCAGAGCACAGTGGGATCGTCGTTGCTGTGGTCAGGGTAATAAGACTATGCGAAGTACAGCAAAACTCGGTTACAAGAAACTGGAAGGGAGATGATTGTTTTGTTTTCTTGTATCTGAGTTTTCCTATATCCAAGATTCTGATTTTCTTATAACCGAGTTGAATGGGGAAAAGAGAAAAAAGAGAAAAATAAAATCACGACAGACAGAAAAACAAAAACGCAGAGAAAATCCTTTTTTCTAATTTGGTGCATGTTGTACATCATAAAGTGATAATAATAATGTTTAAAGGTGCCTACCACTCAACTAACCATTTTTAAAATTTTAATTTCGCTGTTATTAAATGCACACCTCTTCACCTTTCTTGTACTGAAATATTACCATTTACCATGGAGAGGGGGACCTGCAGGTCTTCATCACAGTTTGCTTTTGTTTATGTGGGTTTTTGTCCACATATTCAATTATTTGTATTTTTCATCTTAAAAAAATATATTGGATTATTTTTTCCTCTTTGCCATTGCCAATGAAAATAAAAGGAGAGAAAGAAAGAGAGACAGAGAGAAACTGAAGCTGAAACAGAGAGAGAGAGAGAGAGAGAGAGAGATAGACAGACAGAGACAGTGAGAGAGACAGAGACACACAGAGATAGGTTGACAGAGACACAGAGAGAGAGAGAGAGAGAGAGAGAGAGAGAGAGAGAGAGAGAGAGAGAGACATACAGACAGAGAGATAAATCTAAAGACAAAAAGAAAGACAGAGATTGTGTGAGGGAAAATAGCCTGAATTCTATTTTTTTTTTACTAGAGGTTAAATAGCCACTGCCATGAAATTAAGGAACAAAAATAACTCAATTAGTCTTTCTATGGTTTGGTCTGATGTAAACCTGCAGCTAGTCTGATGTAAGCTGGCCTTTTGTTTTTGAACGACTGCAGTTTTCTTGGAACATCCTTGTCAATGGCAATTCGCTTATAACAAAATCCAACTCGCTTATATAAGAAAATGAACTGAAAACCAAGCTGCATGTATGAAATAATTTTCTTATATCCGAGTTTGCATCGCGGATGGGATTAGGAATTTGTTTGATCATAAACGAGTTTTCTTATAAGCGATTTTCTTATATCGGAGTTTTGATAATACATAGGAAAGAAGGACTTTGGCCGGGAAAATGTTTTTACTTGATTATAAGCGAGTTTTCTTTTAAGCGAATTCGGCTGTAGCTTCTAATATTGTCACGGTAACAACGACCCCTAGAGTTATTAATTGTTCGTTGCGTCTCCCCAGAGCTCTTGGATATTAGGGACTGGCAAAGAGATGTGCTAATTGGCGTGTGACGGCATAATTATTGTCAGATCCCATACGAGATGCAATTGCTCGTAAATGAGGTGTAGAGTGTGGCACAGAGGTAACGCGTTCGCCTCGTGTGTAATAAACCCGAGTTATCAACTGGGTACAGGGGATTTTTCCTCTCACTCTGCACTAGGCCTTACGGTCTGAACGTGGAGTCTTTCGGATGAGACGATAAACCGAGGTCCCGTCTGCCCATGCACTTAGCACACGTCCAAACCAGTGGCAACGAAAAAGTTGTCATTTGGTCAATATTTACCCCCCCCCCCCTTCCTTCCTCATCAGTCACACAAAAATCGTATGCAAAAAATGGGTGATGTGCCTCTGGCTGCGACGCGCTCTCCATGTGGGAGCAACCCAAATTTCACAGAGACGCCCCTGTGACTATAAAGTACCAAATATCAAATGGGTAGAACATAGTTGCGCGCGCGCGCGCGCACACACACACGTACACACACACTTACACACACGCACGCACGCACACGCACACGTACACACACACACACACACACACACACACACACACACACACACACACACACACACACACACACACACACACACACACACACATACGCATGCGCGCGTACACACACACAGGGTCAGAAACAGTGTAGGTCTAATAAAATCAGACAAGGCTCGGAAGTGCATGCAAAGAGCGGGGGAGATAGAGAGACAAACAGAGAGAAAGAGAGAGAGAAGAGGGAGAAAGAGAGAGAGAGAGAGAGAGAGAGAGAGAGAGAGAGAGAGAGAGAGAGAGAGAGAGAGAGAGAGAGAGAGAGAGAGAGAGAGAGAGAGAGAGAGAGAGAGAGAGAGAGAGAGAGAGAGAGAACAAACGAACGAATGAACGAATGTTTTTTTTATTGAGGGAAAGCGGAATAAGCACAATAACCGGCTTTTTTCCATCCGGTCCTCCGAACAAAAAGAAAATAAATTTAAAAAATACAAATAAAAAAACCCACGACATCGCAAAATACAAGAAAAAGACAACAACCTAAAATCTAGGTCGTAAACGGACGCACCGTGCAAGGCATAAGATAAATACATCAATTAAATTAGAGAGAGAGACTGAGACAAGGACAGACAGACAGACAGAGACCGACAGAGAGAGGGAGGTCAAAATAAACTAAACGATGGACTAAATGAAGTACTAGGGGCAGGCTACTATGCAGGAACAATAATGCATAGTAAATACAACGTAGGCCTATATATAAGAAGACTTAACACAAATTAGAGATTTGGAAAAGGATACAAAGTAGACATTCTAGAATTAATTTTTATTTTACTGTGTAAATTAAATTATTTCTATGCATTAAATTACCCCTACCCCTTTCTTTAAAATTTAATTATATGTATGTTTATATATGCGCATGTAACATAGTGGAGCCCTATTTTTATTTTTGGCAAACAAGTAAAATTGAAAAGCATATTGACCAAGCTTTCAGAAAAACATAGTGACCCCCCCCCCCCCCCCCCCCCCCGCCGGGGTAAGGGGGGGTCTACGGACACCTGTAGTAGGCCTACAGTCTTTGCCTGTAGGTCTAAGCCTCTTACTCTTAGAAAATTAATAATTGAAGTTGCGTAATTCGTAAGGCCATACTCCTGATCTGTTACTGTTTTAAACTGATTGTTCATGCGATGAAAACTTGTTCTACATCATCTACATTTCTGTAAGATATTTTATATTAGTCCTAATATTTTATTTTCGTTTCGTTAATTTCCCCCCCCCCCCCCCTCTGCCACAAAGCAAAGGTCAAGGTCACAGCCAGCAAGCTCATCCATGTTTATCTTCCCCTGTACAGTCTTTGCACATGGTGATCAATCGTCTAGGCCTAACAAAGGATTCGTACGTCGAAGGCAGTGAAATCGACGAACCCTGGATTTTCCGTATATTTTTTTTCAAGACTGAAATGAATGTGGGCTAAATGTTAAGTACGTCGTCTTGATTATGAGGTAAGGCGTGATATCTTATTCTCTAGGCCTAGGCCTTGTTGCCGGAAGTGCGGTAGGCTAAGTATTGCATGCGCAGAGATGATGTGCGAATGAACACGAACAACCGTTGTCAAACTCAAAGGCGCAAATAAAACGAAACAACCGGGCCGTCAACGCACACACTCGGTACATCCATTTGTTACAGAAAATATAAGTTAACGACGTTAAAATGTACCTATTTGTACACACCTGAAGTCTTGTGTTTCTTTTTAAAGAGCGTTTTTGTATATCTAATGGAGAGTCTTCTTTCCAGTATCTCCTACTCGGTACAACACAACAGTAATCTCTGCAACAAATGATTTTCTTTCTTTTGTTCCTTACCGATGTATCTGACTGCTTTGATCGTCATGACTTGAAGGCTCACGTCAAAATCAAGTATCCTGCTATCTTTAACCCTCTAACATCTTATGTTTTTTTGAGAAAACGACAACGTTAAAGTTTCAGTGGAGAGTGAGAGTCTTCTTTAGTTTGAAGAGTGTGACTGAGTCAAGGTTAAAGGTTGCACAACAGTAATCTCTGCAACAAATGATTATCTTTATTTTGTTCTTTATCAATGTATCGGACTGCTTTGATCGTCGTGACTTGAAGGCTCACGTCAAAATCAAGTATCCTGCTAACGTTAACCCTCTAACGTCTTATATGTTTAGAGAAAATGACAACGTTAAGGTTTGAGTTAAGGTTAAAGGTCGGGGCCACGGACGCAACACACACACACACACACACACACACACACACATACATACACACAGACACACAACCGAACATGTACGATACTATATACTCACTTTGTTTTAAAAACGACGTGAGCCAATAATAATAAATGATGGCGATATGATGATGATAGTAACAACAACCACAGTAATAACAAGGGCGTCGCCGAGCGGCAGACATGTCCGTCACCAGCAATGCCACGCACTTGCGACACCCCGTAGAGTGTCACATCCTGACACAAAATTGGAAGGGATTCTGTCTTCTAGTTCACGAGATACAGCTTGAAGAAGAAACATATAGCGCAAAGAAGGAAATTTCGGTTTTCAAGGTCACACTTCAAGGTCAAGGTCAGCATGGTGATAATTTATGCTCGGATGTTTTCTTCTCTAGGGTATACAGTACCACACACAATCTGAAGCGCTTCTGTCAAGTACCAATGTGGAAAATATGGCTTAAAACCCAATGTGTAGACCCCTACCACTTTCAAGGCCTACGGATCGCCCGGACCGTGACCTTGACCTTGATCGGTATGCCACCATCAGAACGGGTATAAGCCAAAGTACCTTCATGCCAAATTTGAAGACTCTAACACTAACGGTGTGGGAGTTATGGCCCCTGAAAGATGTTCGGTTTTCAAGGTCGTACGCCAAGGTCAAGGTTACGACGGCAATATGGTTTGGCGGATGCCTTCCTCTCATGGTGACACACCAGCACACACAATTTGACGTGATTCTGTCAACCCGTTCGAAATATATCCTTGGGACAGACAGAAGGAGAAAAAAATGACCCTCCGATTTTCAGGCTCCAGCGATCTTTTTGACCTTGACCGTGACCTTGATCGGTATGCTATCATCAGAACGGGCATAAGCCAAACCACCTTCATACCAAGTTTCAACATCCTATGTTGATCGGTGCCTGAGATATGGCTAAAAATAGATTTTCGGTTTTCAAGGTCATACGTCAAGGTCAAGGTCACGACGGCAAAATGGTTTGCGTCGATCTCTTCCCATTAAGGAGGCACACCTTCACACAAAATTTGACGCGATTCGGTCAAGCGGTTCGGGAGATATCCTTGGGACAGACAGAAAGAAAAAAGAAAAAAAAATATATACAAACCAGCCCATCGCAATAGTCCGTCTTGGTGACGGACTAACAACAATGGTAGCAGCAACAATGATGGCGATGACAACAACAACAATAATACATTCTGATGATGAAAATAAAGACAATAATAATGACAACACTAATAGTAAATAATTGTTGTAGAACTGACAACTGCAAAGGAGATTCAGTGTTATTCTTTGAAAAGAATGCGTTATCATAAGAAATAAACTTATTTTCAGTTTGCATTAAAAAAAAAAAAAAAAACCGGTTCGCAAAAACAGTACTACCCAGTCATCTAGAAACAGCTACTTTCGATTTACAAAGTGCATTATCTCTCTTGTCAAGGGAGTTAATTTTTGATCATCTGGTCATTGTGTTTTTTTGTGTTAAAAAATTCCTGCATCGGAATGGTCATACTGAGAAATTAAATATTTTACAAAAAACGTTGTTGTACACTGTGCCTAATTTGGCTTAAATCCATTTATCAGCCTTTAAATAATCAGTGAGGTTTTATAATATTCAAAGTGTTCTGACTGGCATTACGTTAACATGGCTCGTCATTTTGTGAATCTGACATCGTGTGAATCATCTGCTTGTTAAAAAATTATACTGTTGGAAATCGGGACTTTACTGGTGTTGCACTGCCTCCGGGCATTGCCTCCAGTATTGTTCCCACCGTCTTTGCGTCTACAAATGTCCCATATGTGTCTGTTCCAGACCGAGAGGACGGAAAACACCATTTTGCATTCTTCGTGAATCATCTGCAAGGTCTAAATTCTCATTGTACCAAATTTCATTAAGATCGATTCATTGGTTTATGCGCTATGGACACATTTTGGTCACACGCACACACACGCGCGCGCACTCACGCACACACACGCGCGCGCGCACACGCACACGCACACACACACACACACGGACAGGCAACGCACAGCCCTCGTTCCCATTCCAATGTAGCCTACTCCCGTTCTGTTAGAACTGGGAGTTAAAAAAAGACAGAGGGAGACAGACAGACAGACAGACAGACAGACAGAATCAAAGGCAGTGTGGCCTACTAACACATGAACAAGCAGACCTAGATGTGATACCCCCAAAAAATCGCACAGAAACAGGTCAATAAAAGAATCTATAGATTAAACAAGAGCGCGTGGTTTTATACTAATTCTAAACGACAGTGCACACGGTTACAAATCTGCCACGGATTTATAGGCAAAAAAAGAGAGAAAAGATTAAGACTGTTTTTAAAAAGCAACATAAAAGGCCATCTTGGATGCAGTTTATTTCTAGTTTATAATTAAGGTGTCAAGTACTGTGCACTTGGGTGAATAACAACTGTCTTTGGGCATCTGTTCGGCGGAAATGACATTAAAAGCTACGTTTTGGGAAGGTCTGAGCACGCGCTCGAGTTTACGTTTGAATTGGAGAGAGAGAGAGGGGAGGGGGAGAGTGAGAGAGATAGAGGATAGAGTGTGTGTGTGTGTGTGTGTGGGGGGGGGGGGGGGGCAGGGAGATATTATATCAGTCACTATTATGTCTACCCTCTAAATGTGATTCAGTCATACGTGCGTGCGTTTGGTATGTGTGTGTGCGCGTGCGCGCGCGCGCGCGTGTGTGTGTTTGTGTGTGTGCGTACGTGTACGTCTGTCTTTCTTTCTGTATATATGTTTGTGTGTCTCTGCGTATATATGTAGCCTATATGCTAATCATGTGTGTGCCTGTGTGTTGGTGTATATGTTTATACGTCAGTATTTTAGTTCTATTCTTCTGTCTCGGAAACTCGTATGAGGCTAACACGCGCTTACGCTTCTACATCCTAAGCTGCATTCAATATTACTTGCTCTACTCTAGGAAAGCTGCTTTTCTCCATAAAATTAGGCAAACATCAGCTTATCTTCTTTTCATATCCCCCTCCCCCCACACCCACCCCTCCACCCTAATAGCACGCAGTCCCGCATAATATCTGCCATAACTCTGGCATTCTTTCCTGCTCCTAGCAACATAGTGCCAGACATTTGCTGCCACCTGTTGTATTTGTGACATAATGCTGTTGGGGGTGAACAAACAAACAAACAAAGGCAGCAGCTTTGATTCTTTTAAGCGATAAGGAAACCACACTGAAAGCCTAGAAACGGGTGGCATGAAGTAAACAGGATGATGGAGTAAGCTTTCAGAAGAGGGTGGGACATTGCCATTGCGCTGATGCCGATTACTTGGCTGTGAATGAGGGGTGACGTAAGTATGTGAAGAAGGTAGGTGAGAGAGTGTGTGTGGTGAATGTGTTAGAACCTCTGAGTATAAGAATGTCATGTTGTATGTATGTGTCAAGTCAAGTCAAGTCAAGTCAAAATCATCTTTATTGAGGGTTAAAGAATAGGCTGTGTGTATATATGTGTCTTGATCTGTCTGTTGGTCTGTATGTCTGTCTGTCAACACACACACACACACACACACACACACACACACACACACACACACACACACATACGCGCGCGCACGCGCGCGCGCACACACACACACACACACCGCATACATACACATACATACACATACATACACATACATACACATACATACACATACATACACATACATACACATACATACACATACATACACATACATACCACTCATCATTATCATCATCATCATTGTCGTCATTATAGCAACCATAATCGCTATAATAATCATAATATACACAAGCAAAGTACTTACACATACACAACATAGCAATAAACATACTTATTATGGACAAGATGGCCTGAACAGACTGTTGTTGTTGTTATTGTTATTTTTATGCTTATTATGCTCACGTATATTATGATGTCACATACACAATCACAATCTAAAGTCAGTACGCATTCACAACTCACAACAATGATAGTACGCATTCACAACTCACAACAATGATAGTACGCATTCACAACAATGATAGTACGCATTCACAATTCACAACAATGATAGTACGCATTCACAATTCACAACAATGATAGTACGCATTCACAATTCACAACAATGATAGTACGCATTCACAATTCACAACAATGATAGTACGCATTCGGTGCATAGCACGAACATGTCAGCTCTTTTTTTTAAAAGGTATATCACAAAATGTTATTTCTGAGCGAACGAGAAGTTGTTGGACATTGAATTGATTAGGCGCACTAAATGTCACGAAGAGGAAAAAGAAGAAGAAGAAGAGGATGAGGAGGATGAGGAGGAGCATTGGTAATATGGGATTCGCGGGTGCATCGGATGTTAAGCATGCGTAGCAATGGAACCTTGGTTCAAACTCTCTATGACTGTTTGGACGTTTTGGGACATGGAGCACCGATTTAAAAGCTTCACAGCACAGACAATCCCACAGCACAGAAAACAGAACAATCCCACAGCACAGAAAACAGAACAATCCCACAGCACAGAAAACAGAACAATCCCACAGCACAGAAAACAGAACAACCCCACTGTATCCGAACCCCAGTAATGTCAACTACTGTACTAAGCCATTCCAGGAACATACCTTTTCCGGTGTTAAAACGGTGTCTTACACTACAGTGCAAGCGATGTTGAATGTGGCTTCTTTTTTTTTATTTATCAGAATACAGCAATATGACCATGACATTCAGATAGCAGATGAGGCACAACTGCTATTCCAGAAATGTAGGCTAAACTGCGTGTATCACGGAGATGCCTTGCCCCTTGATACATCCCCAACATCAGAGCCAAGAGGACTTCAGAACCATTAGTGTTGAGGTAGGGAGAGTTCCCACAAGAAATATAGTCACCCGATTCACAACAGGGGCCGGGCAATGCCTCCTAGATGGACAAACAGAGACCCACGTGGTGCATAACAACCATTGCAAGGGGATCTTTCGGAACAAATAGTTCCCCCACCTTCTGAAAGTTCTGTGCTAGCAACCTCCACTAATCTGTAACTCTCTTTGACTCTGCCTTTTGCTTTTCTTACTGTCACATGCTATTTTTCTGCTCTCATTCTCACTTTACTTCAAGGCTAATAATGCGAACCCGTGATTCAAAGCCAACGGTATTGAACCGCGAGTACGTCTCAAACAGTTAACACGGTTAGCAAGTTAGAATAAACAGACACTCGTTGTCGTTGTCGTTGTCGGCTTACTCTGGCTAAAAGACTCCAGGGATCATCCCAAAAGCGGAAGCACTCGAACACTATGCACTATGGTACAAAAGCATCAGCTAGGGATAAGAACATTAAGTGTGTGACCATTTTTGATTACCCCGCCACGTGGGCATCCACACTCCGTCTTCGGGGGGAACAGCCAATCGTATTGGTAGGTACTTGCAATTTACCCGTGTTAACTGGTTTAGACGCACTCATGATTACAGTACCCAACAAGGCCCAAGTGGTCAACCTTCAAGTGGTCAACCTGCAGGAGGTGCCAGCGGTAGGTGTCTGATGAGGGCAATGTAATCGCCCCGGAAACAACAGTGCCTGGGTTTGAAGCGCATACATCAGCAGAATTTCTCCACCATACCGAATGTTCTGAGCTCTTAAAGGGGCACCCTGACGAATGAGTTTTTGTAAGAAACACGTCGAGATCACCAGGAAAACAGTCTTTACAGAGATTGCAACACTCACTTTGCTCTGGTTTCCTAGAAATCAAACCGTCAAATCGGCGATTCCTCCTTGGCGGAGGTGCTGGAAGTCAAATTATTTCACCCAAATTGAAGGCGTGGGCCGTCTCTTTTCTAATGGCCGCAAAATCGTTTGCACGAAATTTTCGCAATACAAGTCTCTTTATTTTTATTACTTTAAATTTTATACAGTTTCGCTCACAACAAAGGAATTTTTTTTTTTTTTTTACTGCACTACAAAAAAGAAAACGCTTCAACCACAATGTGTGACCTCCACCTACCCCATCCAAAATGACTACTCTCTCCAGCATCTCCGCCAAGGAGGAATCGTCGTTTTGACGGTTTAATTTCTAGGAAACCAGAGCAAAGTGAGTGTTCCGATCCTTGATCTCGACGTGTTTCTTGCAAAAACCCATCCGTGAGGGGGTCCACCTTTAAGTCTTTTCATGGAAGAGACCATGAAAACCGAAGTCCCGTTTGATGCACGCATTGAGCTCACATCAAAGAACCCCACATAGCCACAAAGAGGTTTAAGTACTCTATTCCCACACGTGACGTCCTTCATATGAAGAGGAAAACACACCGTAAAAGGGTGGTTCTGCATTGGCGACGACGTGCTCTCCAGTTGAAGACATCACCAGTTTCACAACAAACAAAAGCAATACAATACCCCCCAAAAATCAACACAATTATACGTAACAAATGCTTTATAAAAATACTTTTCATTTTCAGTCGGATCAAAATCAAAAACGTCCACGAATCGATAAAGGTTTCTAGTTCTGTACACGTCAACATTTGCTACTCTTTCCCCATGGTAACACAGTGATAGGCCAGTCATAATACGACTTAGCGTATCAATGTGTTGCTATGGGGAAAGAGTGAAAAGTATTGACGTGTACAGAGACCTTAAAGAGGGCCATGCCCTTCAAATAAATATGTCACACTCTTCAATGCGGTGTTTGTTTGTTTTTATGTCTACAAAATCAGAAACGCCTCACTAAATGGTGGGTCAATAAACTTGAATGTCCGTTTTCTTTAGTCACCCAATTGGAAACGACAGAGACATTCCGATACAACAATCAATTCATGGTAAAAGTCGATATAAATAAACAAACAAACACCACCACAACAACACAACTAGCTCGTGTATGAAGACAGTTCAAATCTGTAAAATGGTGATCCTCCCAGGCATCTTAGGCCGGGTTCACATTAGACGTGTAAGTTCCGTACGAAAAACCCTAAATAAGTGGAAGAAAGAAGGATCAAAGTTAACGCATATAGAGGGAATTCGGACACTTGCGCAATTATTTTCCCTTCTTTGTTTCACTTATTTATGGATTGCGCACGGCTTTCCGCATGGCATATACGCTTATGTGTGTACACGGCCTTAAGCTTGTTAATGATAGTGTATTTGGTGTTCGGTATAAGGAGCCCCTGTAGCGCCCCCAGACTTTGAGGTAATTATAATAGGCGCAATTGAGATACACCGATTATCAGTCAATTGCGCCTGTTTGAAAGTTTCTCAATTACGCCAATCCGGGTATGTCCATCAATTGCGCCTCCGCCTGGTTCCGTAATTGAAATTAGACTTCGGATGACTGTAACATAAAAACCAAAAGTTGTTCCTGTTTTCTCGTGAACCATTTCAATCCGTCGTTGAAACGGGCGTAATTGATAACTACAACGGGAGAACGTGACAGGCGCAATTGAGTATAGGGGTAATTTTTGACAGAATGGCAACTTTTTCGTTGCCACTGGCATTTACGTGAGCTAAGTGCATGGGCACACGGGACCTCAGTTTATCATCTCATCCGAAATACTCCACGTTCAGACAGCAAGGCCTAGTGCAAAGTGAGAGGAAAAATCCCCTGTACCCAGGTTCGAACTCAGGTTTACTTGTGTTGTATATTGATTTCTGTTTGTACGATTGGCAGTTTTGTTATCTGTGTACATGTACTTCCAAAGACTCATGGGATGAATCAGCATGATGACTGGAATTGAGTGCTCTTGTTTGGCATTACAGTGTGCTACAGCTTTGCAATAAACATTGGTTTCAATGGGTAACATCTTCGTTTTGTTCTTTATCAGTTGTATGCGTGCATGTGTGCGCGCTGTGTGTGTGTGTGTGTGTGTGTGTGTGTGTGTGTGTGTGTGTGTGTGTGTGTGTGTGTGTGTGTGTGTGTGTGTGTGTGTGTGTGTGTGTGCGTGTGCGTGCGCGCGCGTGTGCGTGCGTGCGCGTGTGCGCGCGCGCGTGTGTGTGTGTGTGTGTGTGTGTGTGTGTGTGTGTGCGTGCGTGTGCGCACGTATGCGAGTATGGATTGTATGCGCGCTTCTGCTGGGTGGATTGTCTGTTTTAATTTATAATCTCTCTCTCTCTCTCTCTCTCTCTCTCTCTCTCTCTCTCTCTCTCTCTCTCTCTCTCTCTCTCTCTCTCTCTCTCTCTCTCTCTCTCTCTCTCTCTCTCTCTCTCTCTCTCTCTCTCTCTCTCCTCTCTCTCTCTCTCTCTCTCTCTCTTCTCTTTCTCTCTCTCTGCATATGTGTGAGCGCTTGGGGAGGGGTGGGTGGGTGCACAAACAGACAAGCTGGAAAACAGGGTGATCAGCTCACAAACAGACACACGCTTTAAACAAATAAACTGCGCTGAAGATAGGAGTTTTTTGGTTTAATGAGAGTTCGTGGCATCATAACGCAGAAGACATTTGCTCAGGATTACAAATATGCCAGGGCTTTATTGCCAACACGGAGAGAGAGAAACACTTAAAATGACACCTGGAGAAGACAGAGACTCCGATTGGTTGGCTACACGAGCGTAGGCCCTATTATGCCACCATTTACATGGTGATGGCTAACAAGGATGTTGATCTAAATAGAATGTTCAAATGTGTCACCATTTAGGCAACGAGCCTTTGCCCGTCATGACTTATGTTTGTGCGATTGGCAGTTTTGTGATCTGTATACATGTAATTCCAAAGAGTCATTGGATGAATCACCATGGTGAAATGAATTGAATGTTCATCCTTGGCAGTATATGGCAGTATAGAGTATGCGATAGCTTTGCAATAAACATTGGTCTCTCAAGCATGGTGTGCCATGCAGAAAATGGACAGAGGAAAGGATATGATTAAACATATATTCACAAAAGGCTATGCTTCAACTAAATGCGGTGCTGACTGTTACATTATGATACAATAATATCTGATTTTCATTGCATCTTTACACTTCACACTTGGACGTTTTGTCTACTTCTTGTTTTGTATTTCACACATTCTCGTCTGTTGTCTCTTAATGGTCAGATTCGATAGAATAAATAATGATCAGATTCGATGGAATGGACACCTTACAATGATAAACAGTTTTCATCGCCATATTGGGTTTCCACGGCATTCGAGCACGGGAATAGATCCACCTGTAGGGCCAACTACATGTGGTGCAACATGCAAAACAACTGAACTAGGCAGCCCCATATTCTTGATGATACACCATGTCTCTTTCCCTATTCATAACAAAGAACACGAACACGAAGAACAAACAATAAGAGGGGAAGAAAGAACAAGACACAAAGACGTTTACCTCATGTGAGAGAAAGAAGGTGGCCAAGCTAAAGAAACAATTGTTGTTTAAAAAGGATCCCATCCTATTATATTATATAGGGTGGAATCCTAGTAAGTACACACGTATTGTTGTTGTTGTTGTTGTTGTCTTACCCTGGCATAAAGTCTCCTGGGATCATCCCAACAACCGAAGCTAGGGATAAGAACGTTAAGTGTGTGACCGGTTTTGATTACCCCGCCACATGAGCAGCCACAATCAGAATTTGGAGGATACACACGTACTTAGTTGTATTATTTAACAACAGCAATAACATTGAAACTAAGAGGATCTGCACAGCATTGCGCATCTGTCACGATTTTTACAGACGACAAGGAAAAAGTAACACGCCAGGCGTCTAACACTGTTGTAGCCCACACGCACAATAAACAACGCTCTTAACGACCTTTATGATGTTGCAGGCTCTGGTTTGTAGCAAGCCGCTTTATTCTCCTCATTCCTTGCACCAGTCATTCTGCAGTGATTCTGCAATAACAACCTCTGTTGGTGTCTACGTGGGACCACCCGCTGCCCTGCAATAACAATGACACCTCTGTTGGTGTCTACGTGGGACCACCCGCTGCCCTGCAATAACAATGACACCTCTGTTGGTGTCTACGTGGGACCACCCGCTGCCCTGCAATAACAAGGACACCTCTGTTGGTGTCTACGTGGGACCACCCGCTGCCCTGCAATAACAATGACACCTCTGTTGGTGTCTACGTGGGACCACCCGCTGCCCTGCAATAACAAGGACACCTCTGTTGGTGTCTACGTGGGACCACCCGCTGCCCTGCAATAACAAGGACACCTCTGTTGGTGTCTACGTGGGACCACCCGCTGCCCTGCAATAACAATGACACCTCTGTTGGTGTCTACGTGGGACCACCCGCTGCCCTGCAATAACAATGACACCTCTGTTGGTGTCTACGTGGGACCACCCGCTGCCCTGCAATAACAATGACACCTCTGTTGGTGTCTACGTGGGACCACCCGCTGCCCTGCAATAACAAGGACACCTCTGTTGGTGTCTACGTGGGACCACCCGCTGCCCTGCAATAACAATGACACCCTGCCCAGAGCGGAGATACGAAGTGTGTGTGTGTGTGTGTGTGTGTGTGTGTGTGTGTGTGTGTGTGTGTGTGTGTGTGTGTGTGTGTGTGTGTGTGTGTGTGTGTGTGTGTGGCGTACGTATGCATGAGTATGATTGCACGCGGGAGCGTGTATTTGTGTGTGCCTGCGTGCTTGCGTGTGTGTGTGTATGTGTGTGTATGCGTCTGTCTGGTCATTTGCGCATGTATGCACGTGTTTGCATTCGTGTGTGCATGTGCATTAGCGTATGTTTGAAACAAAACCAACTAGTGGACATCACAAGCGGTTGGAGTCCTCACACCTCTAATTATCACTACACTCGCCACACGAAGTCATGATTCTTCAGAATATGTTTTTGTTCGTAAGGAGCAAAGAACTTCATTTGGGCCTGCATTCACATTGAGATGGAATGAGACTTGTCATCATGGTATTTTAGAAGTCCTTCTAAAGCCCTACGTGTACTTATAAGATATAAGGACTTATAAGATATCAGGATTAAGTCTCATACTATCTCAATGTAAATACAGGCCCATAAGTCTCCATAGATGCTCGGAGACTCTTACGTTCCACGCAATACAAAACAACTGATTTTTTCCAACATGGTTTGTCTTTCCCAGCAAAAAGTCACGTCATTCTGGAATTATGTTCAAGTAACGAGAAAAGAAACACCAGGCAAAAACAATGTAGATGAATGCGTATTAAGAGGATCGCACCAAATACATTCAGGGCCCACGCATGAGCGTGTCTTTGATCGAACCATGTGTCTCCCTACTGTAGGCTCCCTACTGTAGTATCTCGCAACATCACAATCATTCTCTTCCCCTCTGTACGATGGGATGCTGCCACGGACCTGGCCTGGAGGGATGCACCTCAGAGCAAAACTCTTGTGGACGGCAGACGACCTTCGCAGGACATCCAGTTTTGCGGCAGCTTTCGGTCTGAGGTTTTGATGCGTAGACTGTTGAATGCAGAAGAAGAACAATAATGTCTTCCGAGTTGGCCGTTTTGGTATTTCCAAAACAACCTCACCACTTTTTGTTTCTCTCTGGACCTATAACATCCTTTACCTTGACTGTTTTAAACCCTTGTGGGCAATGGGTTAAGACCTTTCAAAAGGACCCCCTTTCGCTATTCGAGTTGCCAGTAATTTAAATCGCGGCCA